>OX336389.2:121472596-122672596 GCA_946902985.2 Meconema thalassinum
TTTCAATCGATCATCATTGTAAATCTCAAAATAATACTCATTTAAATGGACAAAATACTCGAACCAAGGTAAAAAAAAGCAAGACCAAGAAAAAAATAGTGTGGCTCAAGATAGTGCTTTGTTTGTTAAAGAGCATTTATTATCTCCTGAAAAAGACATGTTAGGACAGTCGTTAACGTCTAAGAAACCTCTAACACTATCAAAGACAACACAAACTATGCCAAAGGTTGTTGCATTGCAAGATGAACAAAAAGGATTAGATAGTAATAGTGATGATGATTATATTGATGATGACAACCATGATGATGATGATGATGATGATGATTATGATGATGATGATGATGATAATGGTTTACACCCAAAAAAATCATTTGTTAAATTTGTTTACTGGAACAATCCCAATAAGCTAATCCAGCGGCTTCAGTACTTGCATACCTGTAAACAGGCTGGTCATACTAAATATGAGAAAGAACTTTTGGATATAGAAAATGAGCTTCGTGATGCTAAAATTATAGTGTAATGAATCCATGTAACCGCTTAAACTATTTCTTAACAATACATGTAATATTTTCTACCACTTTGCTACCACTTTTCTAGTTTGCTACCACTTTTCTACCACTTTGCTACCACTTTTCTACTACTTTTCTGCCACTTTGCTACCACTTTTCTAGTTTGCTACCACTTTGCTACCACTTTTCTACCACTTTTCTAGTTTGCTACCACTTTTCTACCACTTTGCTACCACTTTTCTACTACTTTTCTGCAACTTTTCTACCACTTTTCTACCACTATGTTACCAATTGTCTACCACTTGTCTACCACTTTGCTACCACGTTTCTACCACTTTTCTATCACTTTTAACTGTACATATTAAATATAAAAGCCAACGATAAATAATTCTATTACCAGAACAGAGATAACCTTTGTAGTGTGCAAATCATACTAACAGGTTAGTTACTACTATGGAACTTACTACAACTATCCGAGGTAAACAACGTGTACTATATAAAGGCTACTCTTCTATAGACGACAAAATGTAAAAGGAATAATATTCTGGCGATGCTCAAAACAGAGGTCAACAAGATGTCGAGGCAATATGAAAAGTAGAAATAGTGTGGTTTTAAGTGTGAGTGATCATCAATGTAGTGCACCAGACAAAACACTGATGGTGTTGGCAAAAAATCATCAGAATGCTAATAAGTTAGTACAAGAGAAAGATGTTGCTACTCAAAATAGTGCATTGTTTGTTGAGCAACGTTTAACCCCTGTTGTAAAAGTTATGTTGTATCCATCTTCCACGCCTCAAGAGTCATCAACATCACAGACTATGCAAGAGGTAGTGTTGTTGTTGTTTTAAGGGGCTGATCTACAAAGTCATCTGCCTTGTTATGCAAGTGGATCGAAAAGGACTAGATAGTAATAGACAAAAGAGAGTTGTAGTTTGTATATAACTATTGTACAAGTACTTACATTAAATAAATAAAAATAGTGTATGGGTATTGTCTGTTTTTCTTAATTGCTATCCCTATGTCCCACTCTTAATGCAATTGTTAACCATCAACAGTCTCTGACTATGTTCGCAAAGAGAGTGACCTTAAACAATACACTCTATCTATGGTTTGTGTACCGAGTACACAATAATACAGTGTGGTCAAGCCATGTTGAGGTAATAGTTATATCAGGTAAGGGATTCGAACCCTTGCTTTCTTGTACAGAAAATTTGAACTTAAGTCAAACACCATAACCACTCGGTCAACCTGACAGTTACTAATTTAATTATTTTTGAGGACTTGAGTGTTTATAAAACTTTTCCAGTATACATTGACTAAACCACTTGTTTGTTTTGAAATATAGATTTTGTTTTGTTTGACCATAACATTGCAGTTATGAGTCTTGTGAACTGGGTGTTTAATATAGGGTTAAAGGCATTTTAAAATAATTTTAGAAAAGCTCTTAGGTATCGTGTCATGGGTTTTAGTAATGCATTACTGTTCGTTGACTAACATTTACCATTACACAACATTATTTTGGTGAGCTCTACATGTTGTTGTTTGAGTCGTCAGTCTTTTGACTGGTTTGATGCAGATCTCCATGCCTCCCTGCCCTGAGCGAAACGTCTCATCTCTATATAACTACCACACCCTACATTCAAGGCTATCTGTTTAACATATTATAACCTTGGATCCCCCTACAAGCTCTTGGGTTCAATTCCTAGATTTAACACAAACTTTTAAAAGTGGTATGACAACTAAAACTAGTCTACTCAGTCTCGAGTGGTCCAAATAAGTAGAGAGGGTTTGATTCACACCTCAACCATAGAGCACCATGTTCTTTTTTTTTTTTAAATAACGATAGCCATTTGTTCAATTTCACATTTCACACATTGCAATTTGTCAATTTTCCATTTGCATTTTTTAAATTACAGGTTGATGTTTTTCAATTTCATGATATGGAAACATGGATTTTTCCATTTTCATATTTACACATTTGTCAATTTCCCATTTGCATATATTTTCTTAAATGTCCGTTTAAGGTTTTTAAATTTTGTCTATATGGAAACATGGATTTTCCATTTTGCTGTTTACAAATTGTTTATATATTTATTTTGTGTGTACGTTGAAAAACGATATTTCCAAAAACAAGATTTTTTATTTTTCATTTTATGATTTTGTAAATGATCTTAATGTGAGTGCTTGACCATGGCAATAATACAGTCTATCTATGTGTTAGCGGAACCATAGAGGCTTATTACTACTGCAAGTAAGAATGTTTTACAAAAAACGACTATCTACCACTGCATTTGAAAAACAAAACGATTGAAAAAAATCTATTTCCCATTCATATATAAGTGCTAATTCTCCCTCTCCCCACCCTACCTCACCGTATTTTCTCTGGTCAAACAACCAATGCTACCCACACACACACAAGCTTTCTATATATCTCTCTATATATATATGTTTTCTCTTGTCCACGAGATAAAAATTATGGTTGCTGGATTGTATCCTGCACTGTTAATGCGACATACCTTTGCCAGATCATAAAACCGTTAGGTATTTCTCTACACATAGCGATTTTACCACTGCTCTACCTACGCCTTTTGCTTGTTTGGCTTTCTTACAGTCTAGTATGTGATAGGAGGCATTAACTGTATGTCAAACCCAGTCCACGTTTGTATTTGTAATCTAAGTAATAATTCGAAAAGAGACAAGTGTAATCAGTTTTAAACATTATCTCTGCTTTTATTTGTTTGTTTATGACATGCATATTAACCTAAAATCAAACCCTAGTCTACCTTAGTGAAAGGCTAACAGTTTAACCACTGCGTCACCATACCCTTTTTTCTTAGTTTGATTCGTTCTAGGCCTTAGAGCTAGAAATCGAGTTAAGATCTCCAGTGAAAGAGGCACATGTGCTCACCACTATAGCACGTAATGTTTAGCTGGTAACATTAGACAACCGAAAATGATTGTATTTCTGTTAGCCAAGCATTTCTGTCATTTACCTACTGTGTGAGCTCTGCCAGCAAGACAGTTTAGTTTAGAACAAGTGTGTGTGAGTGTGTGTATAGATTATTAGCCTCAGGTATTTAAAGCTTGTTGTGTGTAGCGACCATCTTGTCCCAGTAACCACTGAGCAAGTTTTAACAGTCAACCCATAATAACTGCATAGGATAGTTGTGTGTGGTTCATGTACTTGTGTGTGTGCATTAGCATCATGCACTAGCTTTACCTTACCCTCTATAGGTAGAGCGTTATCCCTTTCCTTTCTGACATTACCAATGACCACATTCACCCACAAGTTTTACACTTAAACCATTGGCTTGTTTTTGATTAAGTTTGGTTCGGTTTGGTTGGGTTTGATTCAGCTTGGTTCAGTTTAGTTCAATGTAGTCACCATTTTGGATTTAGCTATCCTCTTTAACCAATCAATTAAAGATTGTCTACTCTTATTTCTTGAATCGATAAATCAGATTTTGTATACACCATTTGTCATTTATTATCCCATACCTACAACCTATACTCTCTCTGTACTGCAGTTTGATCTGAAAACAAGTTCCAATGGTGAAAGATTTGTCAGTCACCATACATGTAGCCTACAATAATTCTTTCACTACCTAGCTATGTTTCATCACTCACTGTAAACATTTCACATGTCCATATCCGATTATAAGTTTATAAAATCTCAGGTCGATGACCTTGATGTATTGGGTATTTTTGGGTAAATTCATTAGCCATGGGAAAGGGTTGACCATTCTAAGTCCTATGACACCTCACATGTTGATATCCGATTATTAGTTTATAAAATCTCAGGTCAATGACCTTGCTGTTTTGAATTTGTGAGGTAAATACATTGGTCATGGGAAAGGGTTAACCATTCGTAGTCCTATGACACCTCACTTGACCCTCTCTACTGATAAGTTTATAAAATCTTAGGTCAATGACCTTGCTGTTTTGGGTATTTTGGGTAAATTCGTTGGTCATGGAAAAGGGTTGGCCATCCTGAGTCTTGTGACACCTCACTTGTCCCTCTCTGATTATTAGTTGATAAAATCTTAGGTTAATGACCTTGCTGTTTTTTTTGGGGTACATTCATTGGTCATGGGGAGGGGTTGGCCATTTTACGTCCTATGACACCTCACTTGACCCTCTGTGATTATTGGTTAGCGAGATATTAACGAAAGTGCAGTTAGGCCCTTTTGACAAAAAATGAATAATACATTCAAAAACAGGGCGTCACCCCAAGTCCAACGACCCCTCATACAAGTCCCTAGCTTTAGTTCATAAGATATTAAAAAGCCGATGACCTATTAGTTTTTGGATCTTTGGTTAATTCGTGAAAAAAACGTATCTATAAATCATTATTAAAAAAGCCCGCCCTCTTACAAAAACCCCAATTGCGCATTCGTAAAACAAAAAACAAAAATGATAAATTATAGCGGCATTCATTTATGCATGCACTTTATGTGGAACGAGTTTAATTTCATATTGGCATACAAACTCCCACATATTGCACATGGAAAGCGACTTTTACCAAAAAATTATTATTTCACCCCCTAGTAGGGGTAGATTTTATTTTTGAGTGGAAATAAGTTATCCATAGGAAAGGGGTTGTCTGCCGGAGTAATTTGACTACTTGTACATGTCTCTAGCCTTATTCCCACCACTGTCAAAACAGGTTGTGACTTGTTAGCTCTTATCGTGCACGTGCACATGTGTACACTTGTGTGTTAGGTCATATTACACATGAACTTGCATTTTCTCACGTATGAACCAAAACAGGATGTGACTTGTTTCACAAGGAGGACGGTAATAAGGTCATCTCACACGTGTTCACATGTATTTCGTCACTTTCCTTTCATATCGTTATCACATTATAGTAGTGGGGGTTGGTGAACAACGTCAGTTCAACACACGCAAATGTAGTTAGGCCCTTTGACATAATTTAAATAAATTCATGAGCCAGTCCATAGGGACCAGGCCAAAGGGACCGGTCCAAAGGGACTCATCCACAAGGACTCGTCCACAAGGACTTGTCCACACAAACTCGTCCACAAGGACCTGTCATCAATGACCTGCCAACAATGACCCGTCAACAATAACCCATCCACAGGGATCCGCTCCCCCACCCTCTTACAAAAGCCATGAGTGGGCATGCATAAAAAACAAAAACAAGCATGTTAATTCATAGTGGCTATCCACCGAACACATGCACTTTATGTAGAACAAAGTTTCATTCCATATTAACATTCAAACTCTCACATGTTGCAGTTGGAAAGAGAGATTCTCTAAAAAATACAATTTCACCCCCTAGTAGGGGTAGGTTTTATTTTGGGGTTGAAATATGTTGTCCATTGGAAAGCGGGTGTCAGCCCGAGTTCAATGACACCTCGTACAAGTCTCTAGCCTGATTGGTTCGCGAGATATTGCCATTTTAGTATTCCAGCGGTGGAGCGGTGGCGGTGGTATTAGAACCGGCCAAAACACACTACTGCTATTCAATCACATGATTAGGACACAAGAAATAAAACTTAATTTTAAAATTTCGCACAGCTGCCATCTTGAAGTTATGTAAATAATTGAAGTAAATTAGATGCCGTGCATTGCAACGTGTATAAACATTTGCTGTACCAAGTTTCATTGCGCTCAGATGATTAAATCACGTGAAAAGTCTATTTAAATGTTTCAAATTCGCATGGCCGCCATGTTCGTTTTCGGACGGTATAGTACTATGACCTTACCGAGTTTCATTGAAATCGCTCAAGGCGTTTAGATTTTATTAGTGACACACACACACACACACGCACACACATACACACACACGCACGCACGGACAAAAGGTGATCTCATAAGCCTATTTTTCATAAATTAAAATAGGCGAATAACAATAATAATGAAAATAATAATCGTGAGTGCAGATGTTTCGATTTGTCGCACGTGGTTGACTTGTACGTCGTAATGACTAAATGAATGGCGAAGACGCCACAAATACCCAATCCCCGTGCTAGAGGAATTAACCATATGAAGAAAAATGCCATTACCTGGCTAGGGATTGAACCCGGTGCGATACTAATTTTAAAGTCTGGCGTACTACTAGTTTGCCACAAGGGCGGGCTTAAGTACAGCAACTTCGGTCCGTTACAAATGTATTTTAAGCTAGGATACATATTCAACAGACTAACATTTATGTTAATGGTGGTGTGATTAACTGACGAAGGCTCTCGTTGATTATAGGGGGTAACATTTTCCTATATTAAGGACTCTGTGCTGTCATAAACCTCTGGAATATATTACCTAACGTTTCCTAGGTTCGGAGTTTTTCGGTCATTCTCGACTCCGTAAAACAGTGACGTTTAACAGAAAAAGAGAAATGTCTCTGTTTATTACATTTTGTAACAAAAAGGTATTTCCAAACTTTAGGGACACATTCATTTAATTTTATTTATTTACATATTTATTAGTTATTATTAGGTGCAACCACGAAAGGGTAGGTTCACACTAATAGTTTAACAAATCTTAAATAATATTAGCAACAACAACTACAACAAGTAACAAATGGCAGTAATGACAGCAAGGGACAAATCTTGGGAAATTCGCAGGGAAAATTTGTGATAGTGGGTTATTAGGAGGGGGAGGGGGTAGGAATTGAGGACGATAGGGATCTTCTAATGTTTTGCTTGAATGTTGTATAAGAAGAGAATATGTCAATGTTTGAACGAGGATACTTTTCTTTTAAATATAACCATGGGTCCGAAATAGCGTGAGATAATATCTGTGTACAGCTGTGATAGGAGTTCGGTACACATTTTATTATAATGTATACAGACAGGCAGATTTAATATCCGTTTGCCGGTTAGAAAGGTCAGTCAGGTGTACCCATTTGTTGGCTTACGCACTTTCCAGACCTCAACCTATTGGACGTTTATATGCACTGAGAGTTGAGTGCCCTTGTGCACGAAACACCGGTGTAAAATGAAGGGAGTATTCGTGCCAGGAATACTTCGAGGCAATCCCGAAACACTCCAGCGATACCTCAGAGCATCCGAGTTTCATTGCCATAGTAGGTTATGGCATTTATTCGTAAATGTTTTGAGCTTTGGCTTTTAGACTAATATTCATGTGGTATACTATTTTATTTTATTTCATGTTATCCCTCACATTTCACGGCAATGCAATGATCCAGTCACAGAGCCCTAATCAATGCACAAGTAGAGCATATTTTCGGGCCCATACCATGCTTTCATCCTTTACACAGGAGGGAATGTGTCCCTGTAGTTTTCATGTACCTATCCTTTTGTTCTTTATTGTTAAACCGAGTATTCGATGGTTTTGTTCTCAGCCAATGAAGTATGATAGCAGAAGATTATTTTTAATGTTTCGCAATGAACTGAGCTAAAAATGTCATAAAGCCCTGGGCAACGAAATCTGAGTACAAACACAAAACAAACAAACAAACAAAAATACATTATTTGAAGTACCAGGACATATTCTCAACCCAAGAGATCTACTCATTAATATAGACACCACAAGAATACGCGTTAGAAGACTGCATACACCTACGCCAAGTACAAAAGGTTGATTGTCGAGTTTAAAAATTGAACAACATGAATAGGCCTACTATAATTTTCATATAAAAATGAAACTTTCCTCGTGTTAGATGCAAACATCCTTTTCCGAGATCAAATTTCAAACTTTCCTGCACTTTGGTTTCACGACACTTCTTCAATAAATTTAAATATATTCACAGAAAATAGATAAGAGTTAGATACACGGACTCAGAAAGTGGATATTGAACCATCTTGAGGCATTGCTATTGAGATCTTCTCTAAAGGGAAACCCATGTATAGCCTACAACATCCAGGAAATGTATCATACGAACTTGTGGGAAGTGTTGTGCTGCCTGGAAGCTGGCAGTATTATTAAATACAACCGTCTATCCCCTTTAATGTGCTTTATATCAGCGATACGTCGCTCATTCGGCTCGTCTATAGTTTACATCAAACGCTGCGTTACTCAGCAAACTAAAGCTCTCTCAGTTTAATAAGTGGAAAACTGGATCATCATCATCATCATCATCATCACCAAGAAAATTGTTGAATATCGAAATACAGTAACGGGATTAAAAAGTGTCCGTCTCCATATCCCAAGATTGCGGGTTCAATTCCCAGACAAGGGAATTTTAGTTTTTGAAGGGTGGGAAAATCTACTACACCCCGAATCACACTATAACAGTCCGTGAATGACTTATCATATCACATAGTGATTACAAGATTTGTGTGTTGTTGTTGTTGTTGTTGCTGATTCTTTAGGGGCTTATTGACATCGTGGTCATGTAGCCCCGTGTACTTAGGTGTGTGCACAATTTGTATGATAACCTGTGTCTCTGTGATGTTTGTACTGTTTTTTATTTTTATTTGTAATTGAGGTAGGATTTGGGTAGAAAGCAGCCGTGGCTTTAAGTCAGATACCATCTCGGCATTTGCCTGGAGTAGAAGTGGGAAAACACGGAAAACCACTTCCAGGATGGCTGAGGTAGGAATCGAACCCGCCTCCTCTCAGTTCCACGTCACGAGGCTGAGTGTACCCCGTTCCAGCCCTCAGACTAGAATTAAATTAGCAACAGCTAAGAATGCTAGCCACTACGCAACGAGGAGGACGTGATTACAAGACAACCTTAATTTAATATCAACCACAAGTAACGCAAAATATTTCCTGTTTTGCTGCTAGATAGCAGTGAAACCAGAACGTCATAATTTCAGTGTGGATCGCCTGGATGGCTCCAACTCTTAAGTATCTTCACCATGTGGCTGAAGTCATCTCATCAATATTGTTATCATCACTTTAAACATTCCTCTTTATTCCGTGACTTCAATGTGTTAACAACGAACTAGGATTTTTCTATTCCGATCTCATTCAAGAAGTTTTCTGCAAAATTATATCAGGCTGTACCGTACGCAATAAGATAATTAACAGCTGTCGCCCCAGATGTCCGACCTCAATTCCCGGCTCTGCAAGAAATTTAATTCTGGTCTGAGAGCTGGAACGGGGTACACTCAGTCTCGTGAGGCAAAACTCAGAAGGGATGTGTTCGATTCCCACCTCAGCCATCATGGAAGTGGATTTTCTTAGTTTCCCACTTCTACTCCAGGCAACTGCCTGAATGGTCCCCAACTTAAGGCTACGGCCGCCTCCTTCCCAATCCTATCCTCAATTTACAAATACACCCACTACTACCACCATCCGAATAACACAGGTTATCAGATACATTCTATAGCCTACACACATACCCGAGTTCACGGGGCTGATGACCACGATGTCCAAGTCTCCCAAATGAAACGACAACGAGATAATTAACGTGTACAGTCATCTGATGCACCTTTCCATTCGGTTCCACAAGTGTTCTGTGGGATTGATATCAGGTGAATTCGGAAGCCAATCAAATGGTGGATGGTTCAGGATGATTTCTCTCAGTACCAAAATTCGAAATTCGAAACTCGAAGACTCGAGCTTCCCAGTTCGGTCGAGGAGCTTGCCCTACACTTCTCAGCTACGCTGGTGGTGCCCATCTGTGCCGGAATATTAAGAGTGCCTTAAGTAGCCTACTAAGTTAACCCTTGAGACTATACAGAGGATTTTTATGAAATTACATGCTTTATACGGTAAGTCATGGCAAATAGTAGACTATTTAATAAATAAATTAAAATAATTAAATATTATTATTATTATTATTATTATTATTATTATTATTATTATTATTATTATTATTATTATTATTATTATAAAGCTGTTGAAGTTGAATAGTTGGCCACGAGGGTTGACGCTAGGATATCCTTGGGCGTGAACCACTGAGATGTATTTTGTTAGCCCATCTGCTCGAAATGTGGGGGATGTGGACTCCAGTCTTGATGGCATCCTCATATTTATCTCATACGCTATACGTTAAAATGCGATATAAAGTATGCTGAGCAATTATTTTCCGAGGGAAACATGAATTATGAACAACACAATTAGAGACTGCGAGGAAACAATATCAGTTCAGAACGTTTAAATACACAAAAACATTTATTACAAGCGGACCCGTGCGAGAAATCTCGCATGTTCATAAACCACACTTTACCCAATAGGTTTTGCAAATCGAACATTTATTACAAAAATTGGATATTTAAGAAATTAGAATGCAATTTGTCACTGATAATGTCATTAGTGTGTCGAATGTGCTGTAACACTCACCGGTTATTCGATATTTATGAAATTATACGAGTTGAGTAGTCTACTCATTCCTTTGATTTACTGTTTCTGGAATCCATGCAAAATGATTAAGGAAAGACCTCATAATGTTAAAATGACATGAAACGGGCGTCACAGCGACCAAAATGAGAAGTGGACAGAAATTATGGAGCGTATTTTTATACATCAACAGTATCTGCAAATCGCACACTTCGTACATTTTCTAAAGTAATTTTTTAAGGAAATTATTCATATTTATGGAATTAGAGTGCAATTCGTCACTGCTAATGTCTATTCTCTTTCATTGAATGCTCATTTTCACGATCGGTCGTCTGTGAGTGCCGCAGGAGGGATCCTTAATACTGAAATAACATATATGATAAAGCTTTAATCATGATCACCGAGTTCAATGTATTGAACTGCAACTGTCAAACATATCCAACAACACGGTGTATGTGGTTATACGGGGTGATGTTACAAACATTCGGGGATGATGGAGGAAGGTAAATGGATCCATTTGACACAAGGACCCATTGTCCGGAAACGATCGAGTCAACGGATATTAATAATCGCAATTGTTTAGCATTCGTCCTCAATTCTAGTACTTAACAGACGCCGGGGTGGCGGAATTTTGTCCCGCAGACGTTCCTTAACGTGCCGGAAGCCAACAACCTGAGGTTGGCACGTGTAAACACCCGTAAACGCCACCGAAGTGTGCAGGTAAACGGTATTAAATGAGTAGCATTTTGCCTATAACTTGTGACTCGATCGTTTCCGTACTATGGTTGTTCATCTCATATTGATCCATTTACCTTTCTCATCTTCCCTGAAAGTTTGTAACACCATCCCGGACACACCCTGCATAAGGGTGTGACGGCTTACCTTTGAATTGCTTGCCTTTCAGAAAGGGTTCGATTTTCTATAATTTTAAAGGTGAAATGTCATGGCCAGTGGTTCGGATTCCACTTTAAAAGGTGGGCTTGTGGGCAATAATCACGAGATTAACAGTCACGTAAAACTACAAGCTTCTTTTCTTGCGTTGTTATATAAGTCGTTTTGTCATATTTTTTTTTTGCCCTTTTTAGACAACTTCACATTTTGGTCATTACATTTTCACATTATTTTGCAAATTGCTTTCACATTTTATCAAAACTTTTTTCAGAAAAATAGCCTAAATAATTGACTTCTAAGAGATCTTGTTTACCTTAGTTACTGGAACGATTTTGAGTTAAACGCAATCATGTATCTGCAGGGCTGCTTTAAGCTGCAGTTCGTTGGAATAGCAAGTAGCGGTTGCAGTCGCGGCATCTGTCCTCTTTATAAGGTCGCGTGACTTCTCGCCAACTTTGCGTCATATTTCATTACCTAAGCTGCTCGGTAAAGATACCTGTACCAAGGGAAGGAAGAGGCAACGCCCCTGAGACGATATTAAAAAGTTCCCCATACCCTTGGAGGACAGGACAGGACAGGACCGGACCGGGATGGGCCCTACAGCGTATTCCTGCAGTGTGAAGCCTACCACGGATCAATACTTGGTTTGCCCCCACCTCTTGCACTTTCCCCTCCGCACCACACACACATAGGCCTACGTACACGGCCTACTTGATTGGGAATTCATTTAATATGCCATTGTTTGTTACAGAGAAAAGGCCAATTTTCATACTTGCATATATTTAAAAAATGAGAGGGCTTTAAATGGGTGAGTTAATTGTTCGTAAATGTGAAATTCCAATCCATTGTTCCTAAAATGTGACAATTTACAGTACTATCTACGCATACAGAGTGTCGCAAAATTACGTTGACAAACTGAAACCAGAGGTTCCGGCCCTTATCTGAAGCAACTTGAGATAGGACACTTATGGCCGGAAACGAATCGTTAAAAATTTGTGCGCCGTTACATTTTTAACGGGGCAAATCGGCAGCACCGCACCGAGAAAGTGCGACTTTTTCTAATGTTTCCGTTCCATACCAGCCGCGGAGGGATGCCGCTATACCCGTCTGGCGAACTAGCTCTGTGGAATCGTGCACAGCGTGGCGTGTTCCTTGAAACGAATCATTTGGTAGCGGTTCGAATCAGAGCCAGTGCAAGTCTTTTCTTATCATAATTTTTCCATTTTTTGCCGTGCACGATACCACTGATCTAGTTCGCCAGACGGGAAAGGCAGCATCCCTCCGCGGCTGGTACGGAACGGAAACATTAGAAAAAGTCACACTTTCTCGGCGTGGTGCTGTCGATTTGCCACGTGAAAAGTTTAACGTCGCACAGATTTTTAACGCTTCATTTCCGGCCATAAGTGTCCTATGTCAAGTTAATTCAGATAAGGGGCCGAAACCTCTGGTTTCAGTTTGTTAACGTAATTTTGCGACACCCTGTATATAGATAGTAATATGTAAGTTAAGTATCTGCCGTTCGAACCGCGAGTAGCGGTTGCACTCACGGCATTCTATCAGATAAAGGAGATTGACATTTTATTGCCACATATACAGAATGGATGACAATAGGCTCACAAAGAAAATGTTAAACCTAGCATTATCTCTGAAAAAAACACAACAGTTGGCTGATAGAAATAATACAAGGCCTATAAGAAACAGACACAAATTTGCCGAGAAACCTACACAGAATACAGGGTGGGCAGAATAATGTAAAGAAAGAAGGAAGGATGATTGTAGATTTACGTGACCGTAAATCTTGTGATTATGAGCCACGGGACCTCCTCGTTATGTGGAATCCGAACCACAGGACATGGCATTTCACTTCGAAAATCTCACATGTATTGACCGGGAATCGAACCCAGTCCACCTTGGTGAGAGGCCAACAGCTTGACCGCTGCGCCACCACGCCCCTAATAATAATAATAATAATAATAATAATAATAATAAAGTAAAGAGAGCACAGTGAACGGAAGAAGAGATAATGGGAAGAAAAGAGAAGACATTGTGCTAAATAAGTTGCTAAGGCGCTCCTTAGTTGGGCATAACGGTGTGTTGCTTGATAGAGAACTAACGTTTACCCTCCCCCCATATACTGAAAATGATAGCTGACTCAAACAAGACACTTGGATTTGTTATCAGGAATACAAAACCATTCAAAAACATAAGCACGTGTATCCACCTGTACAACACACTAGTCAGACCGAAACTAGAATATGCTAGCATTATATGGAGTCCTAGATGCAAGACATATGCCTCAATGATTGAAAACACACAAAAGAAATTCCTAAAATATCTACATTTTTGAAGAACAGCCAACTATCCTCACCTGATACCTTACCAGGAACAGCTGCTAATAAATTTTGATGTAGACAGTTTAGAAATCCGAAGAAAAATAGATGCTATGAAATTCCTTTTCAAAATTAAAAACAATTCAATTGATGATTCCGAATTCCTTTCTCTCTTAAATTACCATGTACCTCGCATCAATAATTATAGAAACAATATCACATTTGAAATTCACCGATGAACAGACTATGTAATATTTTCAACAATGTTGCCCAAAGAAATAATGCCATAGATTTTAGTACTTCCTTGACAGTATTTTTGATGGAATTCCTAACCACTCTCCAGAATTAATGTCTTAAACCTTGCAAATTGTAAATCATGAATTCTTACCACTGTGTCTTTCTACCCAGCCAACCTTGTATTACACTTGTATTATTTGTATTATAGGCTACTGTTTTAATTTTACACCCAGTTATTTTAATTAGATTTATTTAGTTACTGTTTAGTTTAAGGTAGTATAAGTTACAAGATAACATACTGTGTAATTTTAATTAGTTTTTTTAATGATTATTACTGTTTAGTTTAAGTTAGAATAAGTTATGAGATAACATACTGTGTAATATTAATGCCACTGTAATTGGGATGAAAATCCTCTTGTGCGCAAATAAATAAATAAATAAATAAATAAATAAATAAATAAGTAAATAAATAAATACATAGGTAAATAGTTAATTAGATAAATGAATGGTTAAATATATAGATAAATCGATATGCAAATAGATAAATATTTAAACAGATAAATAAATAAATAAATAAATAGATAATAGATAAATAAATAAATAGATAAGTAGATAAATATATGATAGATAAATAAATACAGTAGATAAATGAATAAATAAATAGTTTTTTAGCGCATGGCTTTTAGTGCCGGGAGTGTCCGAGGACATGTTCGGCTCGCCAGAGTTTTGTAGCTGCTTCTATACGGACACCTATTGGGTGAGCTACAAGTACCGTCGCGTGTAGAATCTTGTGATTATGAGCCACGGGACCTCCTCGTTATGTGGAATCCGAACCACAGGACATGGCATTTCACTTCGAAAATCTCACATGTATTGACCGGCGCGGTGCCTTACGGATTGACTTTAACAATGGTCTTGTGAAAGTGTTAATGTAAGGACGAGGAATTGGAAGGTAACGGCTGTGGCCTATAGTTAGGGACCAACCCCGGCATTTGCCTGGAAGGAAGATGGGAAACCACAGAAAACCATCTTCAAGGTTGCCGGCGGGGGGACTCGAACCTCCTCGCCTCCCGGATGTGAGCGACTGCCTGCAGCCACGCCATAACGACCACGGCTAACTCACCCGGTAATAAATAGCTAATAAATAGCTGAGGTACGCACCTGGAAGTTCGTAATGAGGCAGATGAAATTGTTCCGACCAACTCGTGGTGTAGCGGCTAGCATTCTTGTCTGTCGCCCTGAAGGTCCGGGTTGGATTCCCGTCTCTGCCAAGAAATTTAATTCTAGTCTGAAGGCTAGAACGGGGCACACTCAGCCTCATGTGGCAAAACTGAGAAGAAATGGGATCGATTCCCACCTCAGCCATCCTGAAAGTGGTTTTCCATCGTTTCCCACTTCTACTACAGCCAAATGCCGGGATGAATCCTAACTTAAGGCCACGGCCACCTCCTTCCTAATCATCACCTGAATTACACATAATCACGCTATTACAGACAACACAATAACACAGGTTATCCGATGTGCGTGGGACTTAATGTTGACGATGTACAAGTCCCTCAAATAAAACAATATGAAATTGTTCCAGATGGTAGTACAGTTCAGTGGGAATAATTCAATTGCATTTTTTCATGGGAGGCGTGTGTAGGCATATCGACCTGTAATGAGTTCACACGTGTGAATCCCTCGCCCACTCTAATTGATCGGTTTCCATAAAAGCTGTTCTCCATTTGTTAAATGGTTAGGATAAACACGTAAACAAATGCCGAACAGTTATTTTTGCAAAGAGCTAGTAAAATACATAAATATTAATAGAATGGCTACATCACATCCATATTTATGGGTGGATATTCATGTACCGTAATTACCTTAATAGAATCTTCATCGACCGGGGTAGCTACACGCGTTAAAGCACTTGGCCATGGGGACAGGCTAACGCCAGACTCGGAAGACGAGTCTATCACCGATGCATCTTCGGCATGTTCGTCTTCTTCTTCTCTTAGTCGTTTACCCTCCAGGTTGGTGGAACCCACGGACTCAGCGAGGGAACTCACCACTACCGCCTCTACGGGCAGTGTTCTAGAGCTGGGAACATCTAATCTGAGTGGATACAACTGGTGAGGTGTGATTGGCACCTCGCCCAGGCGGCCTCACCTGCAAAGCGAACAGGGGCCTCATGAGGGAAGGTAATGGATGGGCAGGATGGATAAGCAAGGAAGAGGGAAGGAGGCGGCCGTGGCCTTGAAGAAGGTACTGCCCCCGGAAATTGAATTATATTGAGACCACGATGGCTGTCATGGAAAATATCAGTAAAGTTATGGATGTCATAGTTATGACGTGGATATTTATGACGTAGGCACGGATGACGTAGGATTCATGCCAGTAGGCTGATTGAGCTGAGATTCTTGGTGACGTCATGATTTTGTTCGAGAAAGCTCAGAGATTTACGACGCAGTCGCAGGAAACAAGGTATTGTGCTAAGGAAGAAGCTACGCTATTGGAGGAGAGACGCGAACCAATGAACGATAGTTTGGAAGGAAGACGGAGATTGCTGAAACTACGATATTCGATTACTTTTGGCATGCAGATTTGTGGAAATCTATTTTCAGTTATGGCATTGATTTGGAATTTTGAAGAAATTATTTTTGAGTTTTTGAATTTTGAAAATCCGTCAGGAATAGCCAAAGTTAATACTTCCAGCAATGACGCAGCAACAGGCTATGGTAGGGATGGATACGCCCCTTAAGAAGTTGATAAAAGGTCGTGCACAGGAGAGAGGAGCACTCATACTCAGATCTCATACGCTCAGATCTCATACTTGTGATCGCATATATATATTTCTGGTGATATAGTTATTTCCAAGTGATTCAGTGAAGGTGTCTTTAGCGTGAGGTGAAAGCCTTGCCGCATCGAACGAACTCGGGGCAGTTCCATTTCACGCTGCTCAAAACTAGGTGAAGTTGAAACGCGCACATTAACGTTTCCACCAGTCAAGATATCAAGCGCTAACTTCAGCCTGTATGATAATTCTATTAGGCAGTATAACATTGTGGAGTATACAAGATTTGAACAATTTACCAGTTATACTTCGAAAGATATTGGAACTTTTAGGCTGCCAACAAAAGTGATTTTCTCGCCACAGGAGAAACACTTTTATATTCCACATTATACACTACGGCTGACACGTGGAGTGCAACAGTTTGGTATTACAACGATACATTCGACTATGGAACACTATAATATTGCAGTGCTTTTGATCATTATAACTGCAGTTGAGATGAAAGGCTAAGGCTTTGATGCAATTGGGACATATGTCATTGGAGTAAAGTAACAGCATGGAACTTCGTTAATCGTCTTTCTACAAAAGCGAGCATGTAGTGAACATCCAACTACACTCATGCATCGTTAATCCATCGCTGAATTATACCAGATAACAGTGGAAATATTTTCATACTCCACAACTATGAATATTTCTGCGGAAATAACTACATTAAACTTCATGACGAATTCCTGCAAGAACTTCAGAGAACCTTCAAGAGAGGCCAGGGTTATCCCGGCGCACAATGAAGAATTTTGCCGGAAGGATGTTTCTCGTATCCACGGAGCAGTGCCATTTCGGAGGAGGAAGCAGTTCGATTCTCCGAGGACGCTGATTCCAAATTCGAGGATGGAGCTCATCTTTAAGTTGGTGAAATGGATCCATCAGCAGTCTTCTTTGGGGAATTTTTCTCTGGAACTTCAATCGGCAGATAAGGTAGTCGTGAACGTTTCTTGTATTATTTGAGTATCGTAGCGATATTTGAGCAACCATTCTTCCCATATTTTCTGTCCTACCTTTTGCCCCATTTTATTGATTGATATTTATGTACTCAGTACACTTCGATGATTTATGCCTTTTTCTTCGATTTTTGAGACATTGCTATGTCACTGGCATACTTAAATAATTTTGGATCAGTTGAGACTGATGATTTAGATTCTTTCAGTAATTTGCATATTTTTGTAGTCACGATTTGACTGTAAAGTTAACGATTTGCTATGGCAGATGAGAATTCAGACAGCGTGTCATTTTATTAAAGCAATTCTAATCAGTTAATTACTTTGACCAATTTTCTGTCATCCTCAAGAAAGAAGAATGTTTAAAAGATTTTAGAGCGTTAAAATCTTTTACGATATCGACGATCTTTGAAATACTAGTCGTCTTATGAACATGATTGCAACATAGACATTTATCATTGCATTATAGACAATTTTATGAAATACAAACGTTAATTACAATTTATTGAATACACTATAGTAATGAACATTTGATAGGAGTTTTTCTCAATTCTAGATTGGAACAATAATGTTTGCATTCCACAATCTGATTGTATTCTATTCGACTATTTTGCAGTTTAGTTGATCTTTGTTTGAAGATAGTATTTTTATACTACGTTACTTTGAAGATGTTAATCTCAATTTTGATAGACCAGGCAGGAGTGTCTAATCGTATTTGCTATTAAATTTATTTGTGATTGGCAAATTTTTACTTCATATCGATTCATGAATGAAACCCACGAAGGTTAAATAATAACAGTCATTATTACAATTGATGAATATAAGAATTTTTAAAGAGGAACAATGGATGTATAATCGATAGTTCAGTGGACGTGTAAGAGTCGCTGTTGAGTAATGCCCTTGAATAATGAAGGAGGTTCCCACAATAATTAATGAAGTTGATGAATTAATAAGTGGAGGTTTTTGTGTGTAGTTTGGAAGATTTTTATGCCATATATATGAAGATATATGATGAATTTTGGGCCAATTGTTGTGTAATTTTGGGCGTCTTGAGCGAAGTATTTTCCCGCTGAATGTTATTGTTCCTGTTCTTTGAAAGATTATTCATATGAAGATACTGTTAAAATTAACAAGAGTGTTAAATAATTTGAGATAAAGATTTTGAATGGAGGTTACAGTCACAAATATTGATAATTATTATTAAACATTATTAAACCTGAATTTGACAGTTTAATATAACTAACCTTCATTGGTCGATTATATCAACACGATTTGAGTAATTATCAACCGGATAGACGTGTGGTTCAATGTATTCCTTGTATAAATAATATAAACAATTTAATATTGTAAAATAATTTTGTAAATATCTTTGTTAAATAATTTGAAATGATAGTGATTAATAGAAGCGTGTATTAAATTTTCAATGGTCATTTGACATTGTTATAAACAATTTGTTATTGTTATAAATAATTAATGAACTTTTGTTATTAACATTTAGAGTTTTTTTATACTCTAAACAATGCAAGTTAAGCAAGTGGTTTGAACAAATAATCATGATTTGGGATCGTTGGAGGAATCCACTGGTGTTTGAAGGAAGCATGTAAGACATTTGCGTGATAATATTTCAGTTGAGATGTGAACATTTACGTATTTGAAAAGGGAGAGCCGAGCTCTGAGGTAGCACGCTTATGGTAGGGTTGAACGAACGGGTGTCCGTTTTGACGACACAGGTGCTTTGCAGCTGGTCCGGACAACTGTGTTACTGAGACCAAGGGCGTTTCATAATAGCCTTGTGGCTATAAATAAAGTGTGCAGTATATAAACACGCAAAGCAATTGATATTTGTGTCTCATCCCAAATCCCGTTTCCATTCCCATTGCATTGTTATATTTTCGTTGTTATGAGCTTGAGAAAGCTAAAACATTATATGTAGAGAATACAGGTCCGACAGGAGGACATGGTTATGTGGTTAATGGCTTCTGATTGCCACGTATATTTTGTTGTTTCTTTTGTTAAAAATCATTCCTTATGTGAAATAAATTATTGTGCAGTTTAAAGTTTCTCGTCTTCGTTTTTGGTTAATTTTAAATATCATGGTGGAGGTTATTGTGAGGACATACTTTTAAGTGATCCAGTTGACAACCCAGTCCCCGAGATATATTTAAGAGGTAAGTAACGGTAAGTATGATCCCCCGTATATTTTGGTGTGTTCCACAATATTTTTCTTGTTAACTATTGTGCTCTAATCTCGATAGTATCTGTCAGTGCCATTTTCATTGATGTAGCTATGCCGGCGCGTTTGATTATTGGCAATCCGATTGAGGGGGCGGATATCTGTCAGCCTACTATCCGGGTGATCGGGTACAGTACCATCCCGGCATTTGCCCGAAGACGAAGTGGGAAACCACGGAAAACCACTTCGAGGATGGCTGAGGTGGAAATCGAACCCCCTATACTAATTTGGAACACCCGAGGCTGAGTAGACCCCGTTCCAGTCCTCACACCACTTTTCAAATTTCGTGGCAGAGCCGGGAATCGAACCCAGGACCTCCAGGGCGGCAGCTGACCATGCTGACCGCTACGTTACGGAGGCGGGCATGTTCGTACCCTCATAATTAATTAATAGTTACACACACTACTACAGTCACCAAGGAAGCACAGGATGTCTGACATATTCAATACACACCCGAGTACATGGGGCAGATAACCAAGATATCCCAAGCCCCTACAACTCACCTCTCGTTGATTCTTCTAGATAAGGTTGGCGTCAGGAAGGGCATCCAGCGGTTAATTATCCGTCCAATAGAGAATTAATTTCACCCCATAAAAACTAAACTAATGACTCGAAGAAATACACCGTTATAGAAGCCTTTTAACATACCATCGGAATCAGTAGTCACATTCCTTGCCTAAGAATCTTGAATTCGAATCCCATCTTTTCCATGAAATGGGATTGTTGTCCAAAGTTTGGAACGAGGTACACATAAGCCTCGCCAAGTCAACTGACTGTGAGAAGAGAAGGGTTCAACAACTCTCACCGGTCACGCTAGAAGATTTTACACTTCTATTCCTGACAAGGGGTAATGCCTACAATAAAGCAATGTCACTTTCTTCACAACCTTAGATACGAGTAAACACTATCACAGTTAAAACAATAACACAGGTTATCATGAATACTTCACATAGAGTGATGATGAACTTTATGTCCTAAGACAGGCTGTTACAAATCCATGAGTTTGAGTACGCGTACACGCGAGTACTCAGCAGTGATGCTCGGAGCACGGTTGGAGAGGGACTGGGGGGTGAGAGCCAATACGTCACTGGGCGAAGGTTATAGCACAAGAACATGCGCTTGCTGCCAGTCATGATGTATCCACCGCGAAGTGACGGCAGCCCCCCACAGCAGAGCTGTATTGCATGTTGCAGGTTTACTCACGTAAGGGGGCGAGTACTCCGCTGCTCACAGCCTATCCTAAGACAATAAATAAAAACAATTTCCCAACGGTGACTGGCATACTCCTCTAGTCTTGCGCTAATTAAATATACCCCAACGCAGCTGGTTTGGAATGTGCCTATTGGAACAAGTCCACGCAAGCTAGTTAGTTAATTTATTTATTGACATTTATTTATATATTTATATTTGATTTATTTATATTTACTTACATATTTAGTTTAATTTATATTTATTTTTACTTATTTACTTTTTTATATGAGCCTCCGTGGCTAGGTGGCAGCACGCCGGCCTCTCACGGCTGGGTCCGTGGTTCAAATCCCGGTCACTCCATGTGAGATTTGTGCTGGACAAAATGGAGGCTGACAGGTTTTTCTCCGGGTATTCCGGTTTTCCCTGTCACAAATGTAATTCCAGCAACACTCTCAACTGTCATTTAATTTCATCTGTCATTCATTTAATCATTGCCTCAGGGGAATGCGACAGGCTTCGGCAGCCGGCACAGTTCATATCCTCGCCGCTAGATGGGGGCATCATTCATTCCATTGCCTGACCCAGTCGGTCGACTGGAAGGAGGCTGTGGATTTTCATTTTCACTTGTTTATATATTTTACCATTTATTTTATTTTTATATACTTATTTATTTATTAAATGTCTTTGTTAGTAGCAAAGTTACAGTAGGACCTACAGTTATTTTAATTAATTTCTCAACATGCTACAGATAATGAAATAATATTACATAAAATTCATGAAAATAATAATAATAATAATAACAATAATAATAATTATAGCCCACCCCTAAGATTCGGGTACGATTCTTGGCTCTGCCGAGAAATGTAATTTCTAATCTGAGGGCTGGAACGGGGTACACTCAGCCCCGTGAGTTAACCCTAAGTAGAGGTGGGTTGCATTCCCACGACAGCTATCCAGGAAGTTGTTTTCCGAGGAATCTCACTTCTATTCCAGCCAAATGTAGGCCACGGCCGCCTACTTCCCAACCCTCACCCGAATTAATTGCAAATACACACACTATTTTAGGCACCACAATAACACAGGTTATTAGACAATTTGGTGCTATTTGTGTGTGAGTGAACACAGATCTAAATGACCAAAATGTCCAAGCCCTTCAAATGAAACAACAACAAATAATAATAATTATAATAATAATATAGGGGATGTCTCATAAGTAATGTTGTTTTTTAAGTACATTTTATTTGGATTTTTTTTTTGACAAGAAATTAAATTATTCTTCAAAGTAGAGACCATCAGATTCTATGGCTTTGAGCCATCTTTCAGCGAGGTTTCTTATTCCGTGACGGTACCAGTCTCTGGGTTATGATGCGAAGACCCACTTCCTCAGCTTCAATGTTTTCGAAATATCTTCCACGCAAGAAATGGGCCATGGATCGAAAGAGATGGTAATCTGAAGGCGTAAGATCAGGGCTGTATGCTGCATGTGGTAGCAGTTTGACTCCTCCCAATTCCTGAACTTTTGTCATGTTTGTTCGTGCAGTATGAGGTCTCGCATTGTCCTGCTGCAAGAGAACTCTATATCGGTTAACTAATGCAGGAAATCGCCATCCCAAAATTTCATGAACTCGTTCCAGTTGTTGAGAATAAAGGTCCGCATTGACTGCAGAATGTTTGGAACAAACTCCCAGTGAATCACTCCTTCAAAATTGCACCAGACACACATCACTTTGGGGCCGAACCGATCCTCATTAACGATGACTTTGGCAGGTTGACGGGGACTGAGCCACTGTTTCGAGGCGTCAGCTCTGCGGTAGTAAACCCATTTTTCATCACATGTGACAATTCTCCTGATAAATCTGTCATCCATGGAGTTACCGATAAGCTGGCGACTTATATCTAGAACCCTGCGTGGATAGACAAAACGTTATCCGCATCCGCCCCGCATCCGCACGGCTGTTATCCGCATCCGCCCCGCATCCGCACGACTGTTATCCGCATCCGCCCCGCATCCACGCGACTTCTACTCACACGTTCGTTATCCGAATCTACTGGCATTACAATAACATTTTCAATGTGTTGCTTTATACTTTATCTTTTAGACATTTGAGCAGCTAGTCGAACCCTTAGGCTATGTACTGTACAGGATGCCATGTGAACTTGAATCGAACCGTCTGACAAGCTTTGTGGGCGTTAAGCCATAAAATAATTTTACCAATGTCAAAAGGTATTCGGATAATTATGACCCCATTTCGTTGGTAAAACAGCTTTACGGACTAGACGAGGTAGAGCAAAACAATTTTGCAGCACTGCTTTGGTAGGAATGACTGGGGAATGTTGAAACTTCTCCCCACTTCCCTTATTTTCCTCCCATCATCCCTAATTGCACATCGAGATTTCTGCACATTTTCTGCTGGGTAGGAGTTTTTCTCCGTTTTCCGCGTATAATTTCTTGGCATCTGGAGAAAAAACACGAAATATTTTGCCATTAATGTCGCGTTGTATTTGTATTAGGCCTACTTGTATGATATACACACATCAAAAAAAGTTTTGCATCACCTCGGTGTCAAGAGTTCCGGAACCGTTAAATACAAAGGGAATAGAGATCAACACAAACAACATTTCAGCTCGTTTTATTGCTCATGAGACCCACACATTGCATGTTGTACCATCATACAGCTAGACTTTCAGCATTTGTGGTCCAGATTGCAGTACACACCACTACCTCTAATACCCAGTAGCACGTCCTCTTGCATTGATGCATGCCTGTATTCGCCGTGGCATACTATCCACAAGTTCATCAAGACACTGTTGGTCCAAATTGTCCCACTCCTCAACGACAATTCGGCGTAAATCTCTCAGAGTGGTTGGTGGGTCAAGACGTCCATAAACAGCCCTTTTCAACATATCCCAGGCATGTTCGATAGGGTTCATGTCTGGCGAACATGCTGGCCACTGTAGTCGAGCGATGTCGTTATCTTGAAGGAACGCATTCACAAGATGTGCACGATGAGGTCGAGAATTGTCGTCCATGAAGACAAATGCCTCTCCAATATTCTGCCGATATGGTTGCACTATGGGTCGGAGGATGTCATTCAGGTATCGTAAAGCCGTTTCGGAGCCTTCCATGACCACCAGTGGCGTACGTCGGCCCCACATAATGCCACCCCAAAACATCAGGGAACCACCACCTTGCTGCACTCGCTGGACAGTGTGTCTAAGACGTTCAGCCTGACCAGGGTGCCTCCAAACACGTCTCCGACGATTGTCTGGTTGAAGGCATATGCGACACTCATCGGTGAAGAGAACGTGATGCCAATTCCGTGGGGTCCATTCAGCATGTTGTTGGGCCCATCTATACCGCGCTGCATGGTGTCGGGGTTGCAAAGCTGGACCTCGCCATGGACGTCGGGAGTGAAGTTGCGCATCATGCAGCCTATTGCGCACAGTTTGAGTTGAAACACGACGTCCTGTGGCTGAACGAAACGCATTATTCAACATGGTGGCATTGCTGTCAGGGTTCCTCCGAGCGGCAATCCGTAAGTAGCGGTCATCCACTACAGTAGTAGCCCTTGGGCGGCCTGAGCGAGGCCTGTCATCGACAGTTCCTGTATCTCTGTACCTCCTCCATGTCCGAACAACATCGCTTTGGTTCACTCTGAGACGCCTGGAAACTTCCCTTGTTGAGAGCCCTTCTTGACACAAAGTAACAATGCGGACGCGATCGAACTGCGGTATTGACCTTCTAGGCATGGTAGAACTACAGACAACATGAGCAGCGTACCTTCGTCCTGGTGGAATGACTGGAACTGATCGGCTGTCGTACCCCCTCCGTCTAATAGGCCCTGCTCATGCATGGTTGTTTACATCTTTGAGCAGTTTTAGTGACATCTATGAACAGTCAAAGGGACTGTATCTTGGATACAATATACACAGTCAACGTCTATATGCCGGAGATCTGGGAACCGAGGTGATGCAAAACTTTTTTTGATGTGTGTATGATCTGCGCACCATACCCCACTCTGCTTTTAAAACGTAACTCACTGAATCCCGGTAAACTAATCTATTATATTGAAAAATAAATACATGCAAAACCACTATACACACTGGCATTTATAACTCCATTTAATTTTAAATAATTGAATCACAACTGTAGGCTTACCTTCTTATTTGCTGGCTACAGAAAATAACATGCAACGTGTTAAGTTTCTTCATCCAAGTCTCCGGTTATCACATAGCGACTGGCATCATGCTGACTGTCCCTATCTGATAGGTACGATGACAGCTTAAGGGTAGCAGGGAACTGAGTTGCTAATTGTACTACCAACTCGAAAAACATAGTTGCGCACAATTACCCAACTTTCCCCGTGATATTCAACAAGTTCGGATTGTATTCTAAAAACTATCCGCAAATTAACTCCAAACATCCGCTATCCGCACAGCCATGCAAAATATATCCGCATGGTGAAAAATGTTGCGGATATCCGCGGATATCCGCATCCGCGCAGGGCTTTACTTATATCCACTCTACGTTGAGCCGGTTGAGGGGTTAATTCATGAGGTACATATCTACAGTTTCTGTTCGATTTTCCAAGTTTCTTAATCTGGCGATGTATGGTATCTTTTGATGATACATTCTCGCAATACAGTACTCCCTCTGTAATCCGGCATCTCAGCTCTCCGGCACTCCCAGTAATCCGGCGTTTTGTATTCGAGTACGAGCTCAACACTTGATTTGATAATGCGTCCCCAATACTGTATTCGTGGATTCACCGGATAACGCATTGACAACTGATGACGTAGGCGTGTGTCTTACCGGTGAAGATGACGAAAACAGCCAGTTTATGACAGAAAATGAAATCATAGAGGAAGTGGCAAGAGAGGAAGAGGACGAGGAACAGGTCGAAGGAGAAGTGACTGAGGCTGTACAATCAATCCCTCACGAAGCGGCCATCGCCTCGTCAATTGCCTGGGGGGAGGAAAATGGCGTCTCTGCTAACGATGTCTTAGTTTTAAGAAGGTTACCGGAAAAAGTTCTCAAAGTGTCTCAACCGCAAAAAGCAAAAGACAATTGATGCATATTTCCAGCCGTCTACTTCCAAGGAATAACGTGAGTTATATGATGTATTTTCGTATTTTTTTTTACTTTGTATAGTACAATGTAATTAAAACTGATTTTCAAATGATATCTGCGTTTTTCTCGATATTTTCCAGTAATCCGGCGTTTTCGGTAATCCGGCAGTGCTCTGGTCCGATATCTGCCGGATTACCGAGAGAGCACTGTATACGCAATTCCAGTCATGGCCTCCTGTAAATAGCATTGGCGAACCAAAGAAAACCAACTCTATCCTATAAAGCACCAAACTTAAAACAACGACATTACTTATTAGACATCCTAATACAGTAATAATATTAATAAGGTGAGTAATAAAATAATAATAGATAACACATTGAATTTAAATAATATCATTGTGTTTGCTACTAAGGAAACAAAGAAATCATTGGGGAATACCAGAAAGCTCTTCGTTGTGATTCAACACTGGGGGCGTGATGTCGCACGGGTAGAGCTACTTGCCTTTCGCCAATGCGGACTGGGTTCGATTCCCGGTCACAGCAGGGGATATTTCACGGTGAAATGATACGTCCGGAGCCCCCTACACAGGACCTAGTCTACCGAGCCCGATCTGCAGGGTAATCGATTTCTGCTCTACATACGACCCAACGTTGCAGTGAGCTGACTCACCTTGTTGTGAAAACGAGTACCTTCCAAGTCTCAAAACTTTGTAATTGCATTGGTTTTGATACAAAACAATAAGCCGACATGGAAAGGAAAATCTTGGGTGAAAAAGAGGTATTAGAGAGAAGAAAATTTAGTCACACAACTATTATTGAAGTTTGACCCAGTCTGATTCCAAAAACTTTCTTCGTACGCATAAGGCGCGTCGTCCTGCGGCGTAGCCGTGCTCGTTAAATTGTGCACCACAGCCTCGAGGGCAGCCGCAGCAAGTCCGGAGATCGGAGGTTCGAAGCTCGGCGCTGAAAGCGGCTAACCTGAATGTTGATTTCCCCCGGGTTTACCCATACTCCCTTCAGGCAAATACCGGGATAGTGCCGTACCTTATTTCAAGTCCCGGGGCACTTAGCTCATCCCAGTCCCTAATACAGTTACACACACTAGCACAGTCATCCCAAAAATAGAGGCCCTCAGACTAGTTGAACACACACCCAACTACACGGGGATGATGACCAAGATCTCCCAAGCCTATCAAATATATTAACAACAACAACAACACCAAACGATAATAAAGCTTCCATTGATCTACTCCATACAATGGCACCTACAATAACAGAATTTGTAAGTGTATAAAACATGATGAATGAATGATCGTGTGGCCTCCGGAGAGGCCGAGTGCAGGTCTTTCTAGTTGACGCCTGTGGGCGACCTGCGCGTCGTAATGAGGATGAAGTGATGATGAAGTCGTCACATAAATCCAGTCCCCGAGCCACGGGAATTAACCCCAGAAGATTGAAATCCCTGATGGCTCGGCCAGGAATCGAACCCGGGGCACTTCGGGCCAAAGCCTAGCGCGCTAACCATTTAGCGACGGAGCCGGACATAAAACATGATTAAAGGTCCTTTTTAAATGAAATCGCCACATTCGCTTCTATTACTCTGCATATCAATTCATATTTCGTGTGCCCGGTATTGTACACCTCTGTCGAGATAATCCGAGTTGGAAATATCCCAAAGACGAGATATATCTTTGTATATTTCAAAAATATCCATCCAAACTTCTTACTCCTGATCCGCTATTTTAATGCCATTCTCATTGCACTACATACGATTAATAACCCCGGAAAACTGTTAGAACTGTGGGAAATCATCCCGATCATGATACACACGACTTACCTTACAGGGTGTTGGAGTGGGGGAATCGGGGGGTTGGATAGTCACCTGAAACAGTAACCCAACTATAATTTTGTAGATCCAGCAAGTCTTTCCTGCAGAAACCCTGCCGATTGGTTCGTGTGCAGGGGCTGGCGATTGTGGCATATTACTCAATCATCTATCCCGCTCACCCAACACCTATATTTATCAAAATTAATGTAAAAAAATGGAATTAAATATTAAACTGTGACGATGTTTTCACTGTGGGGCTGGCTGCGTGGCTCAGTGGTAACATTCTCGCTTGCTGATCCCGAGATAGCGGGATCGAATCCCGGTGCAGTCAGTTAGCATTTGAGAGTGCTTAAATGCGAGGAAGCCGTGTCAGTAGATTTACTGGCACGTTAAAGATCCTCTTCGAGGCGAAATTCCGGCACCCCGGCGTCTCTAAAAGCCGCAGTAGTTAAAAGGAACGTAAAACCCATAACATAATTAAGTTTTCACTGTTGAAATATTGTCCATTCCAGCTACCCGCATACGAAAACTGAACTCATGGAAATTTTTAAATTGAGGCTTGGAACATATTTGGTCATCATCCCCGTGCACTTGTCTGATAACCTGCGCTAATTCATGACTGTAGTGAAAATCCACAGCCTGTTTCCAGTCTCCGACCGGGTCAGGAATGGAATGAATGAAGCCCCCAACTAGCGGCGAGGATATGAACTGTGCCGGCTGCCGAGGCCTGACGCACTCCTCTGGGGCAATGATTAAATGAATGACAGATGAAATGAAATGATAGTGGAGAGTGTTGCTGGAATGAAATTTTGACAGGGAAAACCGGAGTACCCGGAGAAAAACCTGTCTGCCTCCGTTTTGTCCAGCACAGATCTCACATGGAGTGACCGGGATTTGAACCACGGACCCAGCGGTGAGAGGCCGGCGTGCTGCCGCCTAAGCCACGGAGGCTCCAATTCATGACTGTAGTAATGTGTGTTATTGTAAGTATCTGGGTCTAGAATTGGGGAAAGTTGCCTTGACCAATATGTTATAATTAAGGCCCGGAAGTTCATGCAAAATCATAATATTGTGCCAATTTGATTAACGGGTACAATATTTATGCATATTTTGGTTATTTTGGCACAATGCATCATATTTTTCTCCTTTGCCTGTTTAAGTGCATATCTCTGCTTAAGAATTTCCTATTATTTTGATGCACTTTTTGTTATTGTTACTTCATGTTCTTAGACTCGTATATTTCGATTCGGACACCAAGAGTCTATCACAGAATAATACTGAAATTATTTTAATACCTAGTACGTTTCAGTCCTTTTGCAAATTAATATCAATTATATTTATTCAGCATTGACTGTGTAAGTATTATACAATTATTTTCATTTTTTAAAATTCAATGGCTATTAAAATTCAATATCAGTTACAGAATAGCCTACTTAAAAATCAATAATAATATAATTATTTATGGTCAACATCGGTTGATGTTTCTTAAAATAAAGTTTCCTACTAATTATAACTGTTTCTTAGTTGAGATATTTTAAGAAAAGTGTAATTATATGTCTGTCTGTTCATATTTTCTTTATATTCAAAATATAAACGCTAAAGAATACGGAGTGATCGTAATTGCCGTTGTAATTTCATAGTGCATATTTTTTGAAACGTGATGCATATTTGACCAATAAGTAGTGTATTTTTGCATGCATATTTATTCATTGAATAGTGCATGAAATTCCGGGCCTTAGTTAGAATGTTGATATTTCATTTTGGGTCTTGCGACATCACCGTCGTTACAAAATAGTTTCACGTACTTAGATGTATGTTGACTCTGTTTTTATGGTGTGAGTACTTGTAATTGGGGCTAGGCTTGGGAAGAAAGCAGTCACGTCATTACGTTAGGTAAAAACAAAGCTGGCATTTGCTTGGAGTATAAGACTTCAAATTGTGCAGGAGACCATGAAACATGCGTGGTATGTGGCTTTGTTGTTGATTCATTTTAGGGGCTTGGGGCAGTCTGGTCATCAGTCCCGTGTACTTGGGTGTGCTCGAGACTTGAAGTAAGGAACCGTCCCTATAGAAAATGTGGAAAAATACCTGGAAAATCCAAACTTAGGATGACGGCTGTAGCCCTGGGATTCAAACGGACTTGCTGTAGCTCTCCATTGCAGTCGTGTTCAGCGGTTTAACAAGCATGGCTACACTTTGGGGGAGGTATGAACTTTTACCAGCCGCCTTGGAATATCTTCGTAGATCAGCTGGTAACTAATATTTGGGTAGTAACCTACATCGATTGCTCGAGGATGACAAACTACCTTAGCGTGAGCATCTGAATGGGCACTATGTATTTCGCGTATGTTTAAACTCGTGAAATTTATCCTGCCCAGGTAAACTACTACTATAGATATTGTGTTGTGATATGAATAATAGTCTATGTATCCAAAGATTCATCAAGATCGGTGAGTACACGTTCACATTGTCTCCTTGTTGCAAAATGATAAATAAATTGTCAGTACCTTTACAACTCGCCATATTCAATCATCATCATCATCATCATCATCATCATCATCCATCATCATCATCATCATAATAATAATAATAATAATAAGGAGCATTTCAGCCCAGCCTTGCCCGGGAGAAGAGCAGTGTTACCCCCTAAGTCAATGCAGCCCCAACACTGCCCGGGAGAAGAGCAGTGTTACCCCCTAAGTCAATGCAGCCCCAACACTCCGTTTAAGACACATTCCAAAGCCCCCTGTTATTTCCGATAGCTCAAATATATACGAGAAAACAGTTATATTTTTTCTCTCAACATATATCTCTGGAAATCCTGATAATAAAGACACAATAGATTTAAGATTTAAGACCCCCCCCCCCACCCCTGTGCTTCCAGCCCCTCCCCCAATTTTAAGCAATTTAAATTTTACTAAACTATACAGACAATTTAAAAGATTTTGGCGCAAACTGTACCTCTTAACTTCCCGTGGTTAAAGAGTTTGTGTTTTCTGTAAGATACGTTATTGTTGTTGTTGTTGTTGTTGTTGTTGTTGTTAATTCATTTAGTGGCTTTCTGATATCGTGTCATTTAGCCCCGTGTACTTAGGTGCATGTTGAATTTTTCTGATAACCTGAATTATTGTGGTGGCTGTATTAGTGTGTATTTGTAATGCATGTGAAGATTAGGACGGAGGCGGCCGTGTCTTTAAGTTAGCAACCAACCCAGCATTTGCCTGGACTAGAATAATTTAATTAATTTAATTTAATTTTATTTTATTTATTAAATACTATTTATGTTACATTATTGTGATATGTCTCACGAATCTGATGACAGTACAGATTATCTGTGAGACATATTAATTATTATTTACAACATATATATAGATTATATTTCAATACAAGAGTGCATGCAATATTTTTTGTTATGATAATGATAAAGTATTAATGTAAATAATTAAAGACACAAAAAGTTACACTATAGTAGTTATATTAATAAATTTATGTTATGAGTTAATGTTTGGTTAAGTAATATTTTTTAATGCGACTTATAGCTAGTTGTTTGCTGTTAATGTTCGTCAATCCAGGTGGTAGTTCATTAAGTAGTGATGGTATAATATAATCTAGTCTCTTGAAACCAGAGCTATTTATACATAAGGGTTTTACATATTTAGTATTTGTTATGGCTCTTGTTTGTATGTTGTGAGAGACCTTATGCCTGAATCTTGGATCATGGTAGTAGAGATTCAGTACAGTAATTTGAAACAACTCTTTAATATTAAAATAAGGGATATCAGTGAAATATTTAAAGAACCTGTTTTGGCTATCTTGAAGATTATTAATTAAAGTTGTGTTTTGATTTCCCCAAGCTGCTATAGCATATCTTAATTTGCTTTCAATCAGAGCACTATAAATTGTTTTGTAAGTTTTCCTATCTACATAAAATCGGAGATTGTAGAAGGTGTAGAAGTTTGCTCTTAGGTTTTTTATTATGTTTACTGTGTGTGTATTCATTTTAAAGTGTTCATCAAGGGTAATTCCTAGGTATTTTTGTGTCGAAGTACTATCTATGAAGGTGTTACATTTGCAACCTGCCAGATGTTTTGGTGTATGCATGATATGCTGTGGTGCGTTAGTTTGTATTTTTCTTGTGTGAAGTGATCAACTCTGATGTGCATTATTTTAGATTTGGTTGTATTTATATACAAATTATTGTCATGACACCATCTTGTGATGTTATTGAAGTCTTCTTGAAGTCTATCAAAAGCTGTTTTAGAGTCTTTAAGTATGGTATATATAGTGGTGTCATCAGCATAGATAAATATTTTACTGTGTTTAATGGTTTCATTCATGTCGTTTACGAACAGGTTATATAGTGTAGCTGAAATAATACTGCCTTGAGGGATACCCCGTGTTCCTTCTACTGCGTCACTGATAGTGTTATTGACCATAACTGCCATTTCCCTGTTTTTCAGATAGCTTTCAAATAGTTTGTAAGTCGTGCCTCTTATTCCAATATCGTGTAATTTAGCAAGTAGTTTATTGTGGTTTATAGTGTCAAATGCTTTAGAAAAGTCAAGAAAAAGTACCATTATGTGATTGTTCTTATTTAAGGCATTATTTATTACATTGGCAAATTCAGCCAGGAGTAGTTCAGTACTTTTTTCCTTCCTAAAACCGTATAGGTGTCCCTTTAAAATATCATATTTATTTAGGAAATTCTTCAATCTCTTATCCAAGCATTTTTCCATTATTTTGTGTAGGATTGATAAAATGCATATTGGTCTGTAGTTGCCAAAGTCTAAGTGATCGCCATTCTTATATATTGGTTTAATAATTGTGTATTTCATATATTTTGGTATTATGCCTGATTCGAATATCTTGTTTATGAGATGTATTATGATTGGTATAGTTTTTTTGGATGTTGCCTTTATGTCTTTCAAGCGTATATTGTCCGCCCCAGGCGATTTGTCTGTTTTTAATTCCTTAATTATGTTTTCTATTTCATGTTCATCAGTTTCAAGTAATGTAAAGGAATTCATTAATGTGTTTCTATTTGATTGCCATATGTTGATACTACAGTTATGAGCTAGGCTGTTTATTTCTTCACTAAAGGTATTGTTGAATTTATTGACTATCACTTCGTTAGTATAATGTAATCTTAAGTGTTTGTTTATGACTTCATTGACAGTTTGTGTTTTCCGACCTGTTATATCATTAATGACTTTCCACATTCCTTTATTATCGTTTTTGGAACTATTTATCTTATTTTTATAATATTGATGTTTTGTTTATTAGCTTATTTAATTTGTTTCTGAAAGCTTTGTATTCATTTTTTATTGTAATATTATCCTTGTTTCTGAGCATTGTTTTGTAAAGTCTGTCTCTTTCCTTACATTGTATTTTTAGGTCATAAGTGAACCATTGTTTGCTTTTTCTGTGTTTACGTGTGGTTATGTAAGATGCTTTTTGGTAGATTTCCTTAAATTTGGTTGTTATATTGTTATATATGTCATTAGGATTTTTGAATTCAAGGCAGTCTGTGTTGTTAAGGCTTGTGTGTATTATAGTATCGTTCATTAGCGTAATTGTCGATTCATTGTCTTGTGATTGTGTCTTATCAATTTTTGGCCAAATACCTGCATATGTTATGTAGTGGTCAGAGATGTCTGCTTGTATGACTACAGAAGTATATTGATCTAGTCTGCTACGATAGTATATGTGATCAATACATGTTCTCGAGTCTAAATTTGGATCATAACGAGTACATTGAGTGATAAGTGGTAGGAAACCATGAGTTGCCATAATATTTGTATATTTGATAGCTGATAGACTGCTGTCATTAGATAAAGTATCAATGTTGATATCTCCTAAAATGGCGCATTCGCTGTACTTACTAGTGTGTTGTGTTATATGTGTCTCCAGTTCATCAAGAAAGTCATTTATGTTAATGCTAGGTGGTCTGTAAATGCATGTTAATCCAATCTTTTTGTTCATGTGAAGTATTTCTATTACCATTGATTCATGAGTATTGGAAATGTATGAATTGTGTGTTCTAATAGACATGTTGTTCTTTACATATATGGCTATGCCTCTTCCTTTACGATTTGTTCTATTTCAAAATACAACATTAAAATTATCCAAAGTAAATAGTTAATTATTATATTCAAGTATGTTAATTTCTGTTAAGCAAATAATATACAGATCATTAATTTTCTTGCCTAAGGTTATGGTTAAATAATCCCAGTTTTTTGATATAGATTGAATATTTAGAGAAAGGATATTGATTTCAGCTTTATTTCTAGTCTTATTACAATTTTCGATGAAATCGGGTATATTGAGAAATGTGAGTTCCTTTTGTATTCCAGAAGCATTTATATTGCTATCCCAACTGTTCATAATATCAATTAATATAATAATTCAATATTAATTCTTTCTTTTTGGCAGGGGGGCTTACCTAATTTTGTTAATGTCTTCCTCACGGGAGATTCTCAATATACCAGATTCGTCGTTTTTTCGCTCTAGAATTTTGCCGTTTTTAACTCAAATGAATTTCCAGTTATTTTCTCTTGCCTGATTTTTAGTTTTCCATAGTAGCTCTCTGTAAAATGACGTTAGACTTTCGTTAATGAAAAACCTAGATTTAGTGTTCCCATGAGTGAGGAAATTTTGTCCTTTTCTTTTCTGTAAAAATTCATTCTTTTTGGATATAGAGTTGAATTTTACCACTATTGGGGGGATTTTGTTCTTTCTTTGCAGTGGGGGCCTGTAAACTTCCTCTACATCAAACATGTTTAGATCTACTTCTAGAGTCTCAGCAATTTTGTGGACGATTTCATCCAGGCATTCATCTTTCGCGCGTGGCACTTCACATATTTCTATGTATTGTTGCCTACCGTTCTGTTCCATTGTGTGCACTTTCTCGTTTAGATCTGATATTATTTTGTCTTGTAGATTCTTTTCGTCTTTCAGGGTTTTTATTTCTGCTGTAAGTGATTTCAGAAGAGTTGCATTTGACTTAGTTTCCTTAATCAACTCATCATATTTCTGCGCAATAAAGTCGACACTTTTTACACTTTCACTCACTTGGTTTTTCAGTTCACTAATCTGTTTCTTTAATTCTAAGAACATACCTTTGATATCCGATGCGTGTATTGTCTCCGTGTCCGGTGTTGAAGGTGGAGTCTCTGTGTCATCAGTATTAGCAGCTGGTTGGGTCATTGTTCCACTGCTTGCGACAGCAGGTGCTGACGTCGTCTTCTTGAAACTACGGCATTGTGGACACCGCCATGATTCCTTCGCTTGTTTGGCCATACCCTTCCATATACGTGTAGTTACGGTTGTACATTCATAGTGATATTTCCTTTTGCATCCCGTGCAGAATACATAGTCACCATCACTTGGGAGTCCTTCTTGACAACGGTCGCAAACCATTTCCTTGCTATACTTAACTTTTTTGCGGAGCACTCCGGTACACGTCTGCTTCCTCCGGTGTCTCACTTAATAATAATAATAATAATAATAATGAAAATCCACAGCCTGCATCCAGTCTCCAACCGGGTCAGGAATGGAATGAATGAAGCCCCCATCTAGCGGCGAGGATATGAACTGTGCCAGCTGCCGAGGCCTGACGCACTCCTCTGGGGCAATGATTAAATGAATGACAGATGAAATGAAATGATAGTGGAGAGTGTTGCTGGAATGAAATGTTGTCAGGGAAAACCGGAGTACCCGGAGAAAAACCTGTCTGCCTCCGTTTTGTCCAGCACAGATCTCACATGGAGTGACCGGGATTTGAACCACGGACCCAGCGGTGAGAGGCCGGCATGCTGCCGCCTAAGCCACGGAGGCTCCAATAATAATAATAATAATAATAATAATAATAATAATAATAATAATAATTATTATTATTATTATTATTATAACAATAATAGACTAATAATGTATTATTATTATTATTATTATTATTCTAAATAATAATAGTTATGTTAATGGTTTTACGTCCCATTTAACAACTGCGGCTTTTAGGGGCGCCGGGGTCCCGAAATTTCGCCCCGTAGGGTATCTTTAACGTGCCAGTAAATCTAGCTACTGACACGGCTCCATGGCATTTGCGCACACTCATATGACAACTGCTTGCACCATGATTCGATCCTGCAACCTTGGGGACAACAGGCGAGAACGTTAAATTTCGATCTTTCGTGTTACTCATAAAACAGGGATGTCCAATTATTTTTGCTGTAGATTAAAACTACTACCGGTATTTCATGAAACGATAAAATTTCTGACTGTCCAAACTTGTAATGATAATACTGTTATTCCGGTTCATGCAAAAGAATTTGAATTGGAGAATGGATCGCAGTGGAGCCTGTGCTCGTGAGCACTTTTTGGCTCGTATGACAAGAGCACCAAATTTCATTTAAAGAGCACTAGGTTGAGAACGCCTGCCACATCCAATAGATGTACAACTGTGTGTTCTGCGTGCTGATGGTGATGGAATGGACGAAGAGAGACAGAGTTGTAGCCCACACTGATGAATCCTAATATCATGACCACGACGCAGAAACCCATGCACTGTGTGTTACGACTCGTATTACTCTCGTTGAGTAGCGCCACAACAGCCTTTCTATAGTCTACCCCGTAGCGTAGCCGTGCATATTAATCGGCGGTAAAAGCAGCTATGCTGAATGTTTTTTCACGTTTCCCTCAGGCCAATGCCTATTTCAAGTAGGGATTGTGCTTTTAATCGACACATTTCCTTTATCGAATAATCGATTAATAGAATCGGAGAAATCGATTAATGCTACAAATGACGATTAATCGATTGTGTGTTCATTCGATTAATCGGTTGGTCGAAAAATTCATGAATTGTTTTGTCGATTGATCGATATATTTCGCTTCTTTCACTACGCTCTCACAGAAGCAAAACATGCATTTGATTAATTTTCAAATAATGTACCTTATTTGTAAAACTAGGCTAAAACAATGTAAAACATACATGTCCCTGTCCTAAGTTGTAAACATTGAAGAATTCAAAATCTTTGCTGAAAACTCTCCGTTTTCTTTTTTCAAAACACTTCCCAATTTGATTGGTGTTTGTCCTTCCACTGTCACTGACTCTCATTTGTTAATTAGGTAGACCAGGAAGTACACTTTATACAGTATATTTAGGCAAGAAGTAACTTTTGTAGATGTCTATACTTCATTCAGAAAATATGCGTAACTCAACTTAAGCGATGACCTCTCATTTAAACTTCTTTCCTTAACTCGTGTCCACTAATCAATTAATCCATTTTTGGGTTAGCCGATTATTAGATTCTTCGGACTAGACGGCACCTTTCTGTAACAAGTCAGGGGAGTTTAAGTTAAGAAAAGTCGAATGCAAGGCTTCTACGATTTATGAAAACAAAACAAAAAGCTACAAAGTTTAGTGCCATTAGATTATGAATATTAAAATAGCCTATCATAGGCTATATGCAGGCACACTTAAAATCTGGTGAGAGATAATAATAATAATAGGGTCCCAGGAATAAACCTGGGAGGAATCATTGTGACTCTGGCAAATGGGAGTGAAATGCGTCGTTGCTAACATCTGCAACATTAACCTATTGGATTCAGCAAGAGAATCCAACTTAGCCTCTTTCACTCCAACTCCAGCACGTAACCTACACGAGGTGCCCCTGTTAAGTCGAGCAACCCAGTGGAAGGTTGGGTAACCAATCCCTGCGGGAAGCTGGGTCGACGAACCGATCAGTGCTGGGGGACTCCCAGGCTTGAAGCCTTGGTAGTATAGAGAAGCCAGAAAACACCTTGAGGCAACCTCTAGGGCTAACAACCTTAGTTGCAACATGGATGCGTATGCGTCCAAAACAAACTCAAGTCAAGTGAGCATGATGGCAAAACATTTCAACATTTCTTTTACCCCAGGGGGTAAGTCTTCGGATAAATCCCTCGTCGTGAAACCTGCGACGCACGAGTCTCATTCGGATTCTGGGGGAGACTCGACATCATGCGAGAGACGAGTCGGAGCGTCTCGGTGTATCCCAACCAGTCAGAAACTCAGAACCAAATCAAAAACCTTTCTAGCAACGTTCAACATTAACACCCTCACACAAATTGGCAAACTGAAAACTCTCACCGACGCACTGCATGAAAATCAGATATGTATCATTGCCCTACAAGAAACACGTTACCCAGACGAAGAGACTTTCGAATCTGAAGGTTACCGCTTTTTCAAGAGCAGGGCTCAAAAGAGGGTCCTCAATGGATCTGTGATGCTTGGAACAGCGTTTGCTGTGAGAACCAGAATCCTTAAGTCGGTCGCAAATTTTGAGCCAGTTAATGACCGATTATCCATATTAACAATCAAATGCGCCAACAAAACCTACAGCCTAGTTAACGCACATGCCCCCACAAATGACAAGAACAGATCTGACCCGGACGAAGTGGATAACTTTTGGGACCTACTGGATGAAAAGCTCGCCAAAATTCCTAAACACCATGTTAAACTTCTTATGGGGGACTTCAATGCTCAACTTGGTCGAGAACACAAGTATAGGAAAATCATTGGAAACTATCCTGCCCACAAAAGAACCAATCAAAATGGTGAGAGATTGGTCTCCATTTGCGAAAACCATAACTTGCAGATCATGTCGACACACTTTCGCCATCTTTCCAGAAAGCAGACAACATGGCGATCTCCTGTCGACGCCATCGGAGAGTTTCAAATAGATCACGTCGCAATCTCTAGGAAAAACAGCCCTGAGATTATGAATGTTAAGGTTAAAAAAGGCATAAACGTGGCTTCAGACCACTATATGTCCATAATTAAATTCAAACCGGTCCCTTCAAACACCAACAAGACGCCCAAACAAATTATTCGCTTCGACACTGATAAACTCAAACAGAATGTAACCGAGTTCCAGGAAAAGGCTCGACCAATCGACTGTGACTTTAACAACACAAAAAACCGCCTGATCGAGGCTGCCATGGAAATTGCTGAAATTAAAAGAAGCAAGAAACATGCCTGGTGGAATGATACATGTGTTTCAGTTCTCAAGAAAAGGCTCGATGCATGGAAACAATATTACTCAACAAAATCGCAAACTGATTGGGAAACCTACAAAGCCCAACGAGCCCAGACAGCTAAAGTGATCCGAGCTGAGAAACGTAAATATGAAAAGTCACTTATTGAGAAGATCGACCAAGACTTTAAAAGAAACAACACCAGAGAGTACTACGGAACGTTCAAAAGGAAACTTACGGGTTATAAACCTCCGTCGTTATGCTTTCAGCGAAAGGACGGCACACTGGCGACCTCAAATGAAGAAAATTGTACCATCCTAGCTGATTACTTTAAGAATTTACTAAATTGCGACCAACCCAAAAATCCCATCAAGACCGAGGAACCCATTCGCAGATGCCCAGAATCAAGACCACCCAACAAAGACGAAATCAAGCGTCACATTGCTCGACTAAAAAACAACAAAGCGCCCGGGGAAGACTCTGTAGTTGCAGAACTTTGGAAATATGCTCCCGAAGAAGCAGTTGAAATCTTGCAGAAGCAAATAGAACAAATTTGGAAAAATGAAATTCTACCAGAAGATTGGAAAACGGCCTTGATCCATCCGTTACACAAGAAAGGCAGCATGAAAAACGTCAACAACTACAGAGGAATATCCCTCCTACCGGTAACATACAAAATTCTCTCACTTGCTATCCTGGAGCGATTAGAAGCCGAAGTCGAGCATCAAATAGGAGAATACCAAGGGGGATTCAGAAAGGGTCGTTCAACTGCCGAACAGATCCACAACCTCAAAACAATCATTAGATATTGCAATCTCAGGTCCAAATCGTACGTATCAGTCTTTGTGGACTTTAAGAAGGCTTACGATTCGATAGACCGCGAAGTTCTGTTGAACATCCTCAACGAATTCGGGGTTGACCTGAAACTGCTGGCATTAATTAGAGCGACCCTAACTGAAACAAAATCCAAAGTAAAGTTCCTGGGATGTCTGTCGGATTCCTTTGAGGTCAAAACGGGAGTCAGACAAGGTGACGGGCTCTCTCCAATGCTTTTCAACTGCGTCCTCGAAAGAGTCATTCGGACCTGGCGAACAAAATTATTAGAAACTGAGTATAGCCCTCTGAGAATGGGAGCAAAATCCAAGGGGATCATAGTCGACTGTCTAGCATTCGCTGATGACATCGCCATTCTGTCGAACGACGTAGAAACTGCTAAGATGCAAATCGACCTTTTAAAAGAAATCGCTGAACAAACTGGCTTGCAGATATCATTCGAAAAAACAGAAGTAATGACCAACATCAAAGACGCCCCAGCAAAACTGCAGACAAAATACGGGAAGATCAACAGAGTGGAAAAATTTAAGTACTTGGGAGAGATCATCATGAAAAGTGGACTGGACAAAGAAGCACTCAAGGAACGAGTACGCAAACTCGAAATAGCCTATCAAACATCGCGCTCAATATACAACAAAAAATGCCTGTCCAAAAATACTAAACTACGTCATTATGAAACTGTTCTGAAACCAGTAGTTATGTATGCAGCCGAAACCCTATCCCTAAATGCTAATAAAGGACTCCTTGAAGAACTGGAGAAAAAAGAGCGCAAAATCGTCAGAGGTATAATGGGATCAAATTACAAGAATGATATCCACTATAAAAAATCCAACAAAGAAGTCTACAGTGAAATAGAGAAAATTTCAGAATCGATCCGTAAAAGGCGGGCACGGTATTACGGTCATCTCAAACGAATGGACGGAAACAGGCTGACTAAACAGATTTTTCATTTCTTTGACTCCAAACCCAAAACCACAATGCTCTGGTTTATGAATACCAAAGACGACCTCAAAATGCTGCATCTAAAACCCGACGACGCCTTCAATAGAGATCTCTTCCGCAAAAAGATACTGACTAATGGGCTAACCCGAGTCGAGACATCGAACCCGAAAAGAAGACAAGGTACCACTTGGACAGCGGAGCGCAAGATGGCCCACTCACAGAGAATGAGGGAATTCTGGGCTCAGAGGAAGGCGAAACAAATTGCCAAGTGTAGCAAGACTTAACGTGGTCCTAGATGGCCTCAACGAATTATATATATAATAATAATAATAATAATAATAATAATAATAATAATAATAATAATAATAATAACTTTGTTGTTGGTAAATGTATGGGAACAGTATGTTCTACAAGTCCAGAGCGTACCAGTTTAAACTAGATTAAATAGGAGTGGATGGGAATTTGTTGATGTGAAATAAATTCCTGTTTGACAGTGAGGACTTGGCGACATTTCTTGAGTAATTAATAAAGATGATTATTATTAACATTAATAATGAATGAAGCTTAGTTTCATATTAGGAATAAAATGTTGTATTATGAAAGTGAGAGTATTTGTGAAAATAATTAGTGGAATAGAAGTCGATGTCAGGCTCTGTCCCCATGTTGATGTATTATGCCTGAGTAGGCAACTCAGAAGATAGAGTGGTTGACCCTCATATCTCCTTAGATTGCAGAGGATGTCATTCTGTATTAAAACAATAGCACCTTCAGTATATGACTAATTTAAATAACAGCACCCCAAAATAATTGACTACCATTATAAAATAGTTATTATATTTGGAAACATCCTAACGAATTCAAGTATTTAGGATATAATTTATCTTTTCAAGAAGAACGAGGCATAACTGCAAAAATAACTAATTATACCAGAACAACAGGAATCATCAATCACGTCATGAAGCCATCTCTTGTCCAAAGGCATACACGCTTGCGTTTGTATAACACATTAGCCAGACCAACCCTGTGCTATGGCAGCGAGGCATGGACAATAAGATCTCAGGACATCTCCAGACTCACAGCACGCGAAATGACCTTTATGCGCCGAACAGCAGGCTATACTAAATGGGATCATAAGAGAAACGAGGATGTGCTGAAGGAACTAAAAGTGAAACCAATAACTACATACATTTGTGACTACCAAGAGAACTGGAAGCGTCATGTCCCAAGGATGGAACCTGGAAGATTACCAAAGGAGATCCTTCGCTACCAGCCACGGGGAAATAGATCGATAGGACGTCCGATGAAGAGATGGAGGGAAAGTGCAAGACCGTAACGGGACATTTGGCCCAATACTTGGAAGGAAGATGATGACATCCTCAAATAAAAATAGTTGAATGCTGCACCACTTGAACTGAGTAGATAAGGACTGTTTTAGCCGATTCAAGAGAATGGCTTCGAACAAAAAATAAATCGAACCAACATGTCAGGCCGAAGTAAAATGCCACTTGCATACATCCGTTACTTCGAACAAAAAATATCCAGCTAACGTGTCTTTTGACGTATAGGGCGAATAAAAAATTGACGCTTTAGACGTTAGAGTTAAATTGCACTGGTTGGATGTGATGCGTAGTAGTAATATATCGCAATGTCTTTAGGTGCCGCATCTGAAATAGCGACCAACATTATTATTCTGTATTATGTTAAAGATGGCAATATTTCATTAGCTTTTGAAATCTTTAATAGAATTCAAAATACTAATGTTTCGATTCAAATTTAAATTTAATTTTTTGTAAGGATATCCATTTTATAATTTTTCTATTTCTTTAAATCGAGTTTACCCTCCACGGTGGTGGCTCCCACGAACTCAGCGAGGGAACTCACCCCTACCGCCTCTTTTCAGGCAGTGTCCTAGAGCTGGGGACATCTAATCGGAGTGGATACAACTGGTGAGTTGTGATTAGCACCTCGCCCAGGCGGCCTCACCTGCAAAGCGAACAAGGGCCTCATGAGGGAAGGGATTGGAAGGTTAGGATGGATAGTCAAGGAAGATGTAAGGAGGCGGCCGTGGCCTTACAGTAGGAACCAACCCGGCATTTTCCCGAAGACGAAGTAGGAAACCACGGAAAACCACTTTGAGGATGACTGAGGTGGGAATCGAACCCCCTGTACTCATTGGGACCACCCGAGGCTGAGTAGACACCGTTCCAGTCCTTATACCACTTTTAAAATTTCGTGGCAGAGCCGGGAATCGAACCCAGGACCTCTGCGGCGGCAGCTAACCACGCTGACCGCTACGCTACGGAGGCGACCCATTTTATTTATTTACAGTTTATTTGAACGTACGAGGGGTGATCTGGAACTAAAGTTAAAAAGCCTGCAATGAAACGTGTACATTTTATTTCATACAACCAATACATATAAGTTATTAGGTTATGCTTCGGTGGCGTAGTTGGTAGCATACAGAACTGCTGTGCCCATGATCGCAGAATCAAACCCGTCCGAAGTCGTCGTAGTTTTTAAGAGCGTTAAAATCCTTCAGTGTGCCTTCCTTCGGATGGGAAGTAAAGCCGGCGGTCCCATGTCATATATTTATGGCATGTAAAAGATCCTTCCACTAACTAAACTTGTGTGAAGCTAAATTTCTAGGTTATATTTTGTTGTAACGCTCTATCAAAGTTCCAACGTTCACCACTAGGTGTCAGTGACATCTGATAGCGAAAGTTGGAACTACTTGAAATTGAACGGAACTTGTAGCTCACCCCATGGGTGTCCGCTTGAAGCAGCTACAGCCTCTGGCAAGCCGAATATGTCCTCAGACACTCCCGGCACTTAAAGCCTTACGCGAAATAAATAAATAAATAAATAAATAAATAAATAAATAAATAAATAAATAAATTAGGTTATTTGTCGACATAGTCTCCATATCGGTTTAGGCACTTGTCTCTTCATGGGACGAGTTTGAATATTCCCTCATGGTAAAAATCATGTCCTTGCGAGTTCAGCCACCTTGTCGCGAAGTGTTTCACCTCCTCGTCTGAAACGAATCGTCTCCCTCCTAGGAGCTCCTTCAAGTGAGGGAACAGGTGAAAGTCATAGGAGCGAGGTCCGGCTGTAGGGAGGTGGTCAATGATGTCCCAGCAAAACCGCCTCAACAGCGTGGCGGTCTTTTCGGTTGTATGAGGTCACTCGTTGTAATGAAGGAAGAATACACCCTCGGCGAGAAGTCCTGGCCGGTTTCACCAGATTACTTCGCACAATCGTATCAAGGTTTCACATATCGGTCAGCAGCTTGCCACGGTGGGTGAGTGGTTAACGTGTCGGTCTACTAACCCCAAGCTTGCATGTTCGTTCCTGGCCGTGGTAAGTGATTTTTGAAAGGCGGCAAAAATTACGACACATACAATGTCATACGATGTTGGCATGTTAAAGAACCCATTTGAATTCAGTAGGCCGTGTTCATAATGGCAAAATTAATCTCGGGATTTTCCGCCAATACAAACTTCCTCATTTCTCTACTACCGACAGTAGTGGCTACGCTGGCTAAAGCGCTGCGTTAGGCCATGGGGCCAAGCTCTTTGCTGACTTGGTAGACGCGTGGGTTCGAGCCCCATCGTCGGCCGTCCTTGAAATGGTTTTCCGTGGTTTCCCATTTTCAACACCAGGCAAATGCTGGGACGGTACCTTCTGACAGGCCACGGCCGCTTCCTTCCACATCCTTGCCCAGTTTCATTAATTTCATCCATTCCATCTCTCATCCCGACGCGCAGGTCGCCCACGGGCGTCGACTAGAAAGACCTGCACTTGGTCTCTCAGGAGGCCACACGACAAAAGAAAATCTTACTAGAAAGCGCTATAGTGTTCAAGGAGCTTAGATATCTAACCCCCTTGACTTTCATAGTGCTTCAAGGAATTACGAAATTCGACATGCAAGCTACCCTCTGGGTGGCAAATAACGAAGCTTGCACCCGGCACCCGAGGCCATACTATATTATTATTATTATTATTATTATTATATCGGTCAGCGGTCACTGTATGCCCTCTTTCCAAAAACTTGACGAGCATGACACCTGCGCTGTCCCAGATCACTCTGAAACTCTGCACAGTTACCAACCATATTTCAATTATCCCACACTACTAATTTCCCTATAACAGACGAAACTCTGGGAATATCTGCCTCTTAACCTTACTTTCTGATCATCCTTCGTAAATATGGCTTTAGGAATAATTTTACTCTAAGTTTTATTTAGATATACGCTGAAGAAGACTCCATCGAAGGGTCAAAACATGTACTTCTATTCAATATAGGATGTCTCACAAATTCCACTGATAGGAGTATTATTTTAAGTGGTATATATTTACACTTCATAATTATTGTATGGAATTGGAAGTGGTGGAACACTTCAAATACTTGGGAAGTGAACTGAATGAAGATGGAAGACTAGATTTGGAAATAAGCAGAAGAACCTAATTTCCCTATAACAGACGAAACTCTAGGAATATCTGCTTCTTAACCTTACTTTCTGATCATCCTTCGTAAATATGGCTTTAAGAATAATTTTACTCTAAGTTTCATTTAGATATACGCTGAAGAAGACTCCATCGAAGGGTCAAAACATGTACTTCTATTCAATAGACTATAGGATGTCTAACAAATTCCACTGATAGGAGTATTATTTTAAGTGGTATATATTTACACTTCATAATTTTTATTATTTTAGCGTATGGCTTTTACTGCCGGGAGTGTCCGAGGACATGTTCGGCTCGCCAGTTTTGTAGCTGCTTCGAGACGGACACCCAATGGGTGAGCTACAAGTACCGTTGGGGAGGAAAGTTGGAATGGAAGGTCGAGGAGTTGGAAGGTAGCGGCTGTGGCCTTTAGTTAGGGACCAACCCCGGCATTTGCCTGGAAGGAAGATGGAAAACCACAGAAGACCATCTTCAAGGTTGCAGAAGAATACAACTCAGGAGTGCTTTCTACCAACAGGCACGGGATGGAACAAGGATATACCAATTAAGGCTAAAGAAGTTATGTCCAAAGCATATTATGTTCCTATAATGACATATACAGCAGAAACTTGGACAATGACTAAGAGGGATGAGAGCAGAGTACAAGCAGCTGAGATGAGATTCCTGAGAAGTATGGTCCAGAAAACGAGGAGGGACAGAGTGAGAAATGAAGATATACGGAAAGAACTGGGAGTACAGAAACTAAATGACAAACTGGAGCAAAACAGATTGAGATGGTTTTGACATGTCAAACGGATGAATGAAGTAAGGCTACCAAGACGAGCACTGGAACGACGGATGACAGGGAAGAGAGGACGAGGAAGACCATGAATGCGTTGGATGGACTCGGTGGAGAATAGTATTAGAAAACGCAACCTGGATTGGAACTCTGTGTCGGAAGAGGAATGGTGGAACGACAGAACAAAGTGGAGAGGAACCATATTTGCCCCCACCCAGTGTCAACTGGAAAAGGGGAAATGAAGATGATGATGAATTATTGTATGTTCTATACCAATATTTTCTGCCCAATATACCCTAAGTGGTGGCAGACTGGAGAGCCACCTGAAGAAGGGATCTATCCCTGGTCATTCTGTTCAGTGAAATTGGTTTAGCATAGTCTTTAAACGACTTTACATACGCCGGAAGGCAATACCTCTGATGTACACTTCAATTAGTTCATTATCTTCTCCAAGACCACCCACGGCGTCCTCATTGGTAAAAGATTCCCAACACTCTTACAATCAAACATGGGCCACGCGCTTTATGACACCATTTGTGATCAGAGAGCTGTGAATACAAACAAGGAAGTTCAGCACGACCAGCGAGTGCATTATAAAACCTGCGTGTCCACGGATGTTCGCTGCTTCTTCTCCTTCTTCTACTAACATTCCTGATGCAACCGGTGCACGTAGGAGTTTTTGCACTAAAAAACCGGTCGAAATTAGTTTAGGCTTTCTTTTTTCATTTTTTTAGCGTATGGCTTTTAGTGCCGGGAGTGTCCAAGGACATGTTCGGCTCGCCAGTTTTGTAGCTACTTCGAGACGGACACCCAATAGGTGAGCTACAAGTACCGTTGGGGAGGGAACAATGTGATCAAATGAATAAACCATTTTCTGACCTTAATTAGATGTTTATTTTCAAAATATACAAACTTGACACGAACATTATTGCAATATTTCTTTATTCAGTGTCAAATTGTTGATCATCATCCATTTCGTTGTCATCTTCACTTTCCTGTATAGTTTCGTTTGTAAGGAGCGCGGTTGCGCAGCGGTCATGTTTTTTATGTTGGCCTCTCACCAAGGTGGATCGGGTTCGATTCCCGGCCAATGCATGTGAGATTTTCGAAGTGAAATACCATGTCCTGTGGTTCGGATACGACGTTAAAAAGGAGGTCCAATGGCTTATGATCGCATGATTAACGGTCACGAAAAACTAATAGCTTACTTTGCTATAGTTTCGTCGTTATCGCTTTCATCTTGCTTGCAACAAAGAATCTACGAGAGAAAAAAAAACAAAAATTGCTAAGTTGCAATCGTTTAACTAATTTAACATGTAAGTTTGAATGAATAAAACAAAATGGAGAATGAGGGCAGACAATGTATTTGTGTTGAACAATTGGCATTAGTCTAATTTTCAATTCAGTAGGAGAAATATAGCTCGACATGACCCAACATATAAATAGAAACATTGATATCTCATAGTTTTTAGGTAACAAAAATACCCATTTATTACCGTCTATAAACGAATAATTTGAACAATAAAACAATAAAATTATGTTTTAAGATAACTTACATACCTACCACTTTCACATTCAATAGGTGTTTAGTATCTAAACCTAACCACACTAGCGAGAGAAACAAATTTCACACACGAGAGCGCATGAACAAGTACTGTATATGCGTTTACGACTACTGTATGTCTGGGTTCTCACTGACTGTGCTACAAGAGTCGTGGCTGCCGATAGATGGACCGGTTATCGACCTTGAAAATTAATACGTTTGAAATGATTTTATGTTAACTTGGCGATTTTGATTTTTGACCGGTTTTAGAGTGTCAATACTCCTACGTGCGGTGTCCAGCATGTCCATGGGCTTGCAAGTTAACCATTTCTTCCAACCCTCCTAATCCACTCAGTGACCAGTAATTCAGCAGTGCCACATTCAAGGGCACCGTTCTTCCAACCTATCTAATCTCTCCGTTGACCAACATGTCTAGGGAGTGCACCATGTTCGAAGGAATGCCTTTCTTCCAACCTTCCTAATTCACCCAGTGAGCAGCACTTTGCAAAGGACAGGTGAAAGTAGGGGTCAACAGAGGTTTGCATTGGGTGGAGCTAGTCGGGTATTATTTATTTCTGGTGACAAGGGAATGAAGTACGCAGCAACGAGGCAAACATGTTACTCAGGTTATGGTAGGGTTTCGGATCAGCAGGTGTCTGTGGCCTACTTGAATCAGGTCGTGTTGGGTGGCAGGACTCCAGTTACTTATACGGAAAGCTTCTGACAATCAAGTCACCGATACAGACGATTTGAATACTAAAACAGCTGAAGCACAACTTGTTAAAACTGTGCAAATTGTTTACCATATCACTGACTGAGGGAACTTCATGAAATATCATTTTTCACTTAAAATTTTACTTTCAGATGAGAATAAATGAAGTTCTTTGATTTTTGGCAATGTTTTATGACCTGCGTCCTACCTCAACTAATGCAACAGCTCTTGCAGGAAGTACAGCGCTTAAAGGCATCTTTACTGCAACCAAACTTCTCGATGCTCTAGAAAGTTCTCAATGACAAGTCATTAGATGAGAGCCGAACAATGCCACAAAAAAACTTCATTTTCACATCCCAAAAATAGCGGAAGCGCGAAGCTGTAAAGTGAAAGCAGATACCGCCATAACATCACTGAATTAGGGTACTTCCAATGGCAATTAGAGATATCGTAGGTACCGTATATAATGTATTAAAACGTTTGTTGTAACAATAGTAACTTTAAGGTGATTTGCGTTCTCCATGTATCTCAAATATAACTATCGTCTTATGAACTTACTGTATGTCTGCAACACCACAATGGAGCATTAGTTTCAGACACGGTGACGTGGTTGGAAACAAACAGGTGACAACACCACCTCATGAACTGTGTCAATATGGAAGCTCTTTTAGCTTGTGTAGTCGTAATTAAGTTCAAGTATAGAGTAAGTGCCTTGGACCTCGCAATAAGGTACCATAGGAAGAACAAAGAATAACCAAATGTTCGCAGAGTGGCTTAGTCTATATGAACAATATTAGTGGCAGGTAAAACCTTGAGATATTCTTCCAACATTCACAAACTCAATACTTTCGTAAATTAAACAGCAGGGGGCTGTACATTTTCTGGAAAGCACGCCTGCTGTTCTCTTTGTTTCTGAGATCCACTGGCAGCGGTGTCCTACTTCTTGGCATAACTTAGTGTGCGATTGATTTTTTTTAGGCGTGGGCGAGCGTAGAACGAATGTAAGCGTATACAATAGTGACAGGAGGTACAATAAGTTTCAATGTAGCATTACAGTTTAATTCAATATGGTTACACTTTCTACAGATGTAAAAATGTATTGTAAACACACAGAATTTACCAAATTGCAATACAAGTTTTCCTATAGTGTTGGTTTTAAGGGCTTGTGATTTTCAGCCCCGTGGATTACGGTTGGTGTGAAATCTGTGTCAATGTAGTGTTTTTACTAGGGAATTTAAATTTTATTGGGACTGGAATTAGGAAAGAGAAAGACAAGACCATAAGTTAGGTATCATTCTGGCATTTGCCTTGAGTAGGCCTACATGAGGAAAAAGGAAAAATCCACTGGAATGGCCCAGGTTGGAATCGAACCCAACTCTTCCCATGTATCGATGACTAGCAACCCGCCCCGGCTTCGCCCGGTATCTTTAATGGTTTACCCAGCGTGAGCTTAAAAGGCACACGGATGGCAGGTCCCAGATGTAAATACCTTCCGTTATTCAATATCAATGGCAGAAAAGCCGAGATGAACCGCGAAACTCCAAACACATAAGCTATAGGCTACTCTTCTCTGAAGTCTTAACTCGACACGACTGGACAGTTTGATACTGGCTGAAGCTGGGGTGATAGGTACGTTCGCTCCGAAGCTAGTAATTTAAATTTCCACTGAATGGATATTGTTGGCAGAAATGAAAACGTAAAAACACTTATAGTGGGCGATGTATTAAAGATAGAGATATGCTGTCACGGACTATTTTGTAGAACTTTTCATGCTGAACAATTCTTACACCCATAGTTTTAACGGTTTACCCAGCGTAAGCTTAAAAGGCGCGCGGGCGGCAGGTTTTCCTTCGACTCGATTCACTGAAATCGTTACTGCTCGGCTTCCTTCGGTCATAAATGAATAATTTTCTACAGAAACCTTCCTCGAGAAATCTTTTACAGAATGCTGAAAACCGCATCAGAATCCATCCAGTGGTTCTCGAGATTACCCGTTACATCCAAGAATCGGGGACTTTGTTTTATACTATGCAGAGATTAAGACTGGAATTAGCAAAGAGGAAGACAAACCTTAAGTTAGGTATCATTCTGGCATTTGCCTCGAGTACATGAGGAAAAACGGAAAAATCCACTGGAATGGCCGAGGTTGGAATCGAACCACATTCTGCTCATTTAGGGGCAGATGACCTCGTAGTTCCGCCCCTTAGAACAACAATAACTACTAGTACTCTTCTCATTTATCGATGATGATGATAGCTGTTGTTGCTTTAAGGGGCTTAACATCTAGGTTATCGGCCCCTAATGAGATGGGTGACAGCGAAAACTGGGAATCAAATGAAACTAACTACAAACTTACAACAAACAAGAAGTTCCGAGACGAATTAAAGAGCCTACTTTTCTTAAATTTTAAGATTCATGCCAATCATTAATCTATATGGACCTATCTAGAATAATGACGAAATGAAGTTGGTAATATCGAAATTTCTAATTAGTTCAAAATACTGTATACCTGGCATAATGTAGCCAAATAGAGATCTACAGTTGGCAGCCCTGGTGACTGAAGATATTCTTAGTTCCATCCCTTAAGGTACAGAATACAAAATTTGGTTGAAGTCCAATGGATAGCATGGACGTTACATGCAGTTAAACATTGGATCTAACAGCGCGCGTAAAATCATGTTGGCAACAATGACATACATGTATTGGTCAGAAATCATCAGAAATAATATGATCTATTGTTGTGTCAATTTTGAATGAAATTCATTAGTTAGTATAGAAATTACATGCATTTTAAAATTGGACCTATCAGCAGGCTTAGATTCATGTTGGCAGCATTAGCGTAGGCCTAGGCTATATTAGTTACTTCAAATTAACCTAGAATGTCAGGTACTATACGTGTGCAAAGTTTAGAGCTATTGGCTTGCATACTTTCTGATATATTGATATTAGGGTAACAAAAACAGAGACAGCATTTATTAACAGTTGGCAGCCCTGGTTACTCTTAAGAATCGGCATAGTCATATATGTTATGGTACACATAGCACACACGAAATTAGGTTGAAATCCAAATGACAGTACAGAAGTTACATGTATTTAAATTTGGACAACTCAGCAGGCTTAGAATCATGATGGTAGCACTGACGTATATAAGTTACTCCAAATTAATATAGAATGCCAGGTACTATACGTGTGCATAGTTTAAAAGCTGTCTGCTTGCATACTTTCTGATATATGGGTATTTGGATTTTTTTAAATGAGAGCATTTATTAACAGTTGGCAGCCCTGGTGGCCCTTAAGAATACGCTCAGTCATATATGTTTATGTACACATAGCACATACGAAATTTGGTTGAATTCCAATTGATAGTGTAGAAGTTATGTGCATTTAAAAATTGGACCTATCAGCAGGCTTATAATCATTTGGGCAACACTGCCATGTATGGCCTCCTGGAAATTAAACTGCAATATTATTATCTATACGTGTGCCAATTTTGAAATAGCTCCCATTTATACCTTCCAAGATATCCAACATGGAGCTCAAATTTCAGTTGGGATTTTTCAGCAGTTGGTAGGACTGACATCATTTTCAAATATGGCTGTGAGATATTCAGGTATAGATCTTGACTCCTACCAAATTTTGTTTTGATTGCTGCAGCCGTTTAGGAGTTGATAGGGACACACACACACACAGCCAGACCGACAGAAGGACAGACAGACAGACACACATTTGCCCGATCTCATAAGTCTACTTTTTCCTCATTTTTGCAAAATTTGAAAAGTAGGCTAAAAATAACTACCACTTATATACGAGAAACATCCAGAAAGTAAGTTTCCCTATTTAAAAAAGAGAAAATAGTTAATAGTCCTCTCATTTGAAACAAGAAGTTCCGTGTCGAAGTAAAGAGCCTACTTTTCTTAAAATTTAAGATTCATGCCAATGATTAATCTATATGGATCTATCTAGAATAATGATGGAATTAAGTTGGTAATATCGAAATTTCTAATTAGATCGAAATACTGTATACCTGGCATAATGTAGCCTAATAGGGAACTACAGTTGGCAGCCCTGGTGACTGAAGATATTCTTAGTTCCATGTCTTAAGGTACAGAATACAAAATATAGTTGAAGTCCAATGGATAGCATGGACGTTACATGCAGTTAAACATTGGTTCTAACAGCGCGCGTAAAATCATGTTGGCAACAATGACACACATGTATTGGTCAGAAATAATCTGAAATAATATGATCTATTGTTATGTCAATTTTGAATGAAATCCATTAGTTAGTATAGAAGTTACATGCATTTTAAAATTGGACCTATCAGCAGGCTTAGAATCATGTTGGCAGCACTGGCGTAGGCCTAAATTAGTTACTCCAAATTAATCTAGAATGCCAGGTACTATACGTGTGCAAAGTTTAGAGTTATTGGCTTGCATACTTTCTGATATATTGATATTAGGGTAACAAAAATAGAGACAGTATTTATTAACAGTTGGCAGCCCTGATTACTCTTAAGAATCGGCATAGTCATATCTGTTATGGTACACAGAGCACACACGAAATTTGGTTGAAATCCAAATGATAGTATAGAAGTTACATGTATTTAAAGTTGGACCTCTCAGCAGGCTTAGAATCATGTTGGTAGCACTGACGTATATAAGTTACTCCAAATTAATATAGAATGACGGGTACTATACGTGTTCATAGTTTAAAGCTGTCGGCTTGCATACTTTCTGATATATTGGTATTTGGATTTTAAAAAATGAGAGCATTTATTAACAGTTGGCAGCCCTGGTGGCTCTTAAGAATACGCACAGTTATATCTGTTTATGTACACATAGCACATACGAAATTTGGTTGAATTCCAATTGATAGTGCAGAAGTTATATGCATTTAAAATTTGGACCTATCAGCAGGCTTATAATCATTTTGGCAGCACTGCTATGTATGGCCTTCTGGAAATTAAACTGCAATATTATTATCTATACGTGTGCCAATTTTGAAATAGCTCCCATTCATACCTTCCAAGATATCCAACATGGAGCTCAAATTTCAATTGCGATTTTTCAGCAGTTGGTAGTACTGACATCATTTTCAAATATGGCCGTGAGATATTCAGGTATAGATCTTTACTCCTACCAAATTTTGTTTTGATTGCTGCAGCCGTTTAGGAGTTGATAGGGGGGGGGGGACACACACAGCCAGCCAGCCAGACAGACAGAAGGACAGACAGACAGACGGACACACATTTGCCCGATCTCATAAGTCTACTTTTTCCTCATTTTTGCAAAATGTGAAAAGCAGGCTAAAAATAATAATAGGGAAACTTGCTCTCTGTATGCACCTACTAGAAGAAGAAATTGAAAACAATTGAAGCATAAAGGAAATAAAAAACAGTTGGAAGGACTTGGAAGGAAGTAGAGTCATGTAAGGCAGATAGGAAAGGGGAAAGAGGAGAGAGTCTGCCCCGGAGTCAGTGGAGATAGGGGAAAAATAGACCAAGCTCAGAAGTCCCTCGGGGTCACCATACCCTTAACTCACCAACCGTGAGCCCTTGAGTGTGTAGAACTACCTAGGGTGCACAATAAGTGCTGAGGCAATATACACTCTGCTTCCGTCATGGCCTGGTGCAGAAGGCAGGAGATGCCATGAAAAGAAAAAGATGAGGTCTGACCTCTCAAAAAATGAGGACATCGGAAAAGATAAGACAATGGCCAAAAAAGGCGGGAAAGTGAAGGACACCCTAGACTTCGGATACCATAATACCGCCGAAGTCGGAAGAGAACAAGACTTGGCCAAGCAAGGTCGACAGGAAAGATTGAAGTATTCTTAGCTGAGTAGCGAATCGAGCCTGGGACCTTTAGAACAGGAGTCAATGCATACCCCTAGACCAAAAAATACGGAATGTCTTTCCTAAATACTGAGCTTTAAAAGAGTGGGTCCAACACCGTGCACCTCTCCCCTTCTACTGTAAACAAGTCCTTGGAGCTGTCTAAGTATAAGTTTCTTGCCTTTCATGATTTGGCACATTTTGCCAAGCCCAATAATGCTTCCGCCAAGTTCCCTTCTTAAGCGATTTAGCAGAGTGCAAGTCCTGATAGCAGGTTTGGTTCTCACTGTAGCCTGTTCCTTCAACCTCCATACATTTCAGACGTTTCTGAGGAGCACAACTTTATTTTAGAGGTCTTCAATATTTCCTTTGACAACAACCATGTTGGTACACACAACAACAGTCACCGCAATATCACAAGTCATCAGAGAAGTACTGTACACAAATACACTGGGCTCATGACCCTAAACATCCCATGTCCCTAATTGATACACATTCTTAAATGTCTTTTTCATTGAACATATTATTTTCGTGCTTGCAATGTTCTCATTCCCAGACAACATCGTGGTATAGCGACTAGCATTCATGGCTGTCGCCCCGAAGGTCCGGGTTCGATTTCCGACTCTGCCAAGAAATTTAATTATGATCTGAGAGTTGGAACAGGGTACACTCAGCCTCGTGAGTAAAAATAGAGAAGACTAGGGTTCGATTACATCCTCAGCCATCCTGGAAGTGATATACAATGGTTTCCCCACTTCTAATCCAGGTGAATGCCGCAATGGTTTCTAACTTAAAGCCACGATCGCCTCCTTCCCAGTATTTACCCCAATTATAAATACACACACTACTACAGACACCACAATAACACAGCTATCAAAGAAATTCTACACATACCGAAAAATATACGGGGTTAAAATTACCAAGATTACTATACCCCTAAATGAAATACCAACTACAACTACTAGTACTACTCTCATTTTCATTCATTTTATTTCCTCGAAGTTTCATGTAAGCATTGACTCCCATCTGAAGAAAGAAAATATTGAGAAACGGATACTGGAGGACTGGATGGTTTTGTCTACAGTTTTCGAAGATAACGTTAATCCATATCAAAGGTTGGAGTGGAAGAACCAAAATTTGCAAAAAACAAGTTTGGTTGAGAGTTACGGATACTACCAAATAGCAGCATTATGGTGAATTATTCAAGAGACTGAGATCCACTCAAAATATACTCGTACTTAGGAGACGAAAAGATGTCAACCGGTTTCTCCACAAAGTGGTCAATGGTGAAGTTCTAGTGAAATTTCACAAATTTCCCTCAAGCGTGAAGATAGGAATTGAAGTCATGTAATTATGTTTCAACATAATCGCACAATAATCGACGAAATAACGTTGTTTCATTAATAATGTTATTGGTTTCACTTACCTTTTAACTACTGTAGCTTTTAGAAATTTTCCCCCGAAGGGCATATTTAACGTGCCAGTAAATCTACAGACACGGATCCCTCACATTTGCGCACCCTCTAATGCCAGCTGGCTGCGCCAGGATTCAAACCTGCAACCTTGGCCACAGCAGGCGAGAACGTTACCGCTGAGCCATGCAGTTAGTACGTTGTTTCAATACGTGTTGTCAACATAATCGATTTACGCCCATTAGTATCCTTTTATTCAGATGTAAGAAATGCGTGTACTTTCTATTTGATTACGTGGTATGACAGTAAGTTTGCTAAGCAATGCCGCTCTGCACAAGTCATTTTCTGATTCTCATGTTCATTGTAAGTTATGTAAAGAAGAAATTTTATGTTTTACTTCTGCAGCATGCCACTTGTTTTTTTATTTTATTTTATTTTTTATTAACAAATAATTCTGTGAAGAACTCACGAGCCTATTTTCTAATATCCTCCTGGTCTCCTCCATTTAATAACTCTCCCGTCTGTTAAAATGAGTTTCAATGTCATAGACTAAATAGCCTTTGGTGCATGACCTACATTGTGATAAAGTATACAGGAACAATTAGAAAACTTAAGACTCAATATCCATAAATTGTAGTCATTTCAGACAAGAAACATAAGAATACCATTTTAGGAAATCAAAATGGTCTTACTATGATCCTAGCGCTTGACCTGCCTTAAATCAAAGCTTTCATCGTTACCCAAGATAATTCAGATCAACACACCTCCAGCGCTGGAAAATATGTGTCTTACATTTTTAATTAGTTACACAATGAGTTTTACCCAAAATACATGACTATAACACTAAGGAATTGTGAACTTGTTTATCAACTGACCTAGAGAGAGTTTCAATACACCACAGTAAAATATGTTCCTTTTCATATATGAACATACGTATAATCCATAATTTCCGATCTATGCAATAGAAAATTGGGGTAGATGACCTTGGTGTATTCCCCTTAAAAATATCCTCACTAGCACCATTACATTGAGAAATTATGTGCTAGAATATGTAACTTCTAGTATCGGCAATTATGATTCCTCCCGGGAGATAGTGGCATCTTTCCGTAAGGAGTTAATTTTAAGAGAAATCAAATGATTTACAAAATGCAAGCTACATAATTTAGTGGCATTGGATAACGGTTATTATAATAGCCCATTATACGAATCCTCTCTTCTTCGATAGCTTGAATAGGAAACGAGAAATAAATAATAAAATTTAAACGGATGCCATTTTGATTATTGAAAACCATTGAACATGAGATGACTCTATACTAAGCTCTGAATGAAGATTCGTTGTGCCAAGTTTCATTACTTTCAGGTGATTAGATCGATAGGGAAGTCATTTTAAATATTACAAAATCCCATGGCCGCCATGTTGTTTTCGTGTTTCCCAGAATTATGAAAGTCACATGTACTGTACGCACTTACTTAATAGTCCTCATCACCATACAATATTTTAGTTCGATTGCTCAAAATGTTTCGGAGATATTGAGAACCGGTGAAAAATATCACATGGAAAAAGTTGGATTGTTTTATATACTATATGATAGAACTATATGCCAGCAGATGAATATTATAATGATGGTTAATTATACCAACTTTCATTTCTATCGCTTGTACAGGACGCAAGAAATAAAAACGTGATTTTTTAATTTCGCACAGCTGCCAATTTTAATGTTCATAAAAATTGAAATAAATTAGACGCCCGTATACTTTATAAGCCTTGTTTGAAGATTTACTGCGCTTGGATGATTAAGTCTTAATATATACAAAATGCCAATATGATTGCTGTAATAGATTTATAGATATTGAGAACCTTTGAAATATTTCATATGAATGCCATATTGGATTGTTTTATATGTAGGCCATAGCATTATGTACCAGTAGATGAAGATAACTGCGTTGGATCATTGTACATACACATCGATCACATGATTGGGACACAAAAATTAAAAATGTAACTTTAAAATTTGGCTAAGCCGCCATCTTAAGTATATGAAAACAATTGATTTTAATTAGATACCAGTAGATTGAATCTTTCACAAACATGATTAAATCACGAAACAATTTCATTTACATATTTTAAATTCGCATGGCCGCCAAGTTGGTGTTATACCTAACAGGTCTCTAAAGACCCCTTAAGTGTATTTATGATCTTATTTGCAAAATTTCAGGATGATATCAGCAACAGTTTGGAAGATGTAGTATGCCTGTGAAATATCTCGCACGACCCCCATATTAAATGGGTGAAACAAATTACAATTTGAAAGGCACGATCGAGATCGAACAACGTAGTAGTATGTCCTTACGGAGTTTCATTGAAGTATTTCCAGCCGTTTATATTTTATAAGGGATACACCCACACGGACAAAAGGTGATCACTGATCACATAAGCCTATATTTCAAATGATGAAAATAGGCTAAAAATAGTCTTTTTTTTTTCCTGTGGCCTCCTGAGTGGCCGAGTGCAGGTCTGTCTAGTCAACGCCCGTGGACGACCTGTGCGTCGGATCGGAATGAGTGAATGGATGAAAGTGAGCAAGGATGTGGAAGGAAGCGGCCGTGGCCTGTCAGAAGCCTAAAAATAGTGAAACCAGGAAATACATTTAAAAGCAAGTTCACAACTATGAAACAATTTCTTACCCCCCAAAAATGCAAGAAAAGCAAAAGTTCTCTATGATAGTGAATCCTTAGTAGATATGCGGTACTAAATGTTTTCTGTCTGTAGGAAGTCGAATAAAATAGCCATTGTTTTATTCCGGCAGCTGACATATGCTGGTGTTAAAGGGAAAGAACCGGATGGTTTGTGCCCCATAATAATGTTATTAGGAGGCATAAAAGTGCACAGACCCAGCAACTGGCGCCTACACACACATGTGTCGCTATGGAAGTCGTAAAGGAATTACATTAAGTGTAGCTGTTAATTCATTTTAAGGGCTTGGAACATCTTGGTCATCAACCCCGTATAGTTGGGTGTGTGTTGAACTTGTCTGTTAACCTACATTGATGTGATGACCAAGGTTAGGATTTATATGTATTTACATATGCCTTTATTACCCAGATAGACTTATTTTCTTTAACTAATCTCCATCGATTTTGTCGTCTATTTAAATAACAAATTTCTTCGATGAATAAATATCACGACACGCATGTCATACGTAGTTGGCATGTTAAATAACACATTTGAATTCAGTAGGCTGTGTTCATAATGGCAAAATTAATCTCGGAGTTTTCCGTCAACACAAAAATTTCCTCCTTTCTCTACTAGAAAGCGCTATAGTGTCATGGAGCATAGACATCTAACCTCCTTGACTTTCATAGTGCTTCAAGGAACAACAAAATTCGACATGCAAGCTACCCTCTGGGCGTCAAATAACGAATCTTGCACTCGGACACCGAGGCCATATGATATTATGTATTTCACTCGGCCTCTCAGGAGGCTACACGACAAAAAAAATAATAATAATTTTCCATACATTTCCATATTTCTGACATTGGTATATATTTGTATGTAGAATACATGTTTTTCCATATTTAGTGATTTTTACTGCAATACCGACAGTAGTGGCTACACTGGCTAAAGCGCAGCATTAGGCCATGGGGCCAAGCTCTCTGCTGACTCGGTAGACGCGTGGGTTCGAGCCCCACCGTCGGCCGTCCTTGAAATGGTTTTCCGTGGTTTCCCATTTTCAACACCAGGCAAATGCTGGGACGGTACCTTCTGACAGGCCACGGCCGCTTCCTTCCACATCCTTGCCCAGTTTCATTCACCATCATTCATTTCATCTCTCATTAACTCCTCTCCTGAGGTTGACGTCAGGAAGGGCATCCGGCCGTAAAAACCATCGCCACAAAGACTTCCATCGCATCTCATCCCCGACCTCGTTGGAAAACGGGAATAATAAGGGGTAGACATACAGTGATTTTTACTGCAATATATGCAGTACTGTACTTTGGAGTAAAAATATGTAGAATTGTTGTTTTCAGTGTCAGAAGATATGCCAACACAGGACAAGTTTACAGTTATGTACATGTACATAAATTGTTTTGAGCAAATTAGTACATTATGCAACGAGCCTATAATGGCAATAATTAAGACACGGGTATGTTTATAAAACGAGCCAAGAGAGATTTATAATTTCCATACGAGTGTCTTAATTACCGTTATAGGCGAGTTGCATACGACTGTTTATGTTCGACGATAATTATAACTATTTTATGTTCGAACATAAACATTCATAAATATCTGTCGAGATTTCACCCGTTTTATGTACTGAACAGAGCGCATGGGACGCAGAGAATACCTTGTATTTGACCATGGCCTCCGGGATTACCTCACTATGACACTCGCCACGCAGTGAAATTTAAAATAGGGGGTCATGGAAGTGAGCGCAGGCGCGATGCTATCCTCACCTAATTGGTCACACAACTGTTTCCTGAGCTCTGATTGGTGGGAGAAACTGTATCATAATGAAAACTTGTACTATAATGAGCCTCATTATAGTACAATTTTCTGACATATAATATTTACATTTCGCCAGGGTCGAACATAAAAGTTTTTTTTAAACTATGTGGCTGTAATATTAGCAAGCATCCCTTTAAGACAGGTACCAGTGATTTAAAAAAATATACAGGGTGATTCTCTATGTAGTTGACAACTTCAATAATGTGTAATTATTTATTGGAAACACTTAGAGACTTGGTTTATATGTTATTATATTGCAAAACACTTCAAGTTTTGACTCACGTAGTTTGTAGTTGCACAGTTGGCCGCCACGCGCGCCACCTGTCACTTGTTGGAAATGGTGTCTTTCACTGGAGCGGAAAGAGCGAAGTGCGTATTCTGGTTTGAAGAAACCAAGTCAGCAACGAGTGTACAGCGGAGGTTTCGCACAGAATTTGGCAAAGACCAACAGTGTACAAATGGCACCAGCCATTTACCGAAACAGGTTGTTCTGTGCTACACACAAAGGCGCCAGGCCGCGCACTTGTGACTGGCGATGTGGTGGAAACAGTTAGGGAGAGGTTCGTCCGCAGTCCAGAAAAATCGAAACTGGTATCCCTTAGACCACTGTTTGGCGGGTGTTGCGTCGACATTTGGCTATGAAAGCATACCGATTGCCCTTGGTTCAAGCACTAAGTGAAGTGGATAAACATACCCGACATGAGTTCTGTGTTGAAATGATGGATCGCTTCAGTCGTGATGAGTCATTCTTGAACAATGTGGTCATCAGCGATGAATCAACGTTGCACCTTTCTGGCCGAGTCAACACAACACAATTGTCGTATTTGGGGCAAGGGAAAACTACATGGGCACCTCGTGACAGCCCCAAAGTGAACGTTTTCTGCGGTGTTTCGAGAGAAACAATTACCTGGCCGCCACGGTCCCCAGATTACACACTACTGGACTTCTTTCTGTGGGGCATTGTGAAAGATACGGTGTACATCCCTCCCCTACCTGCAAATCTTGATGAACGGAGACATCGCATCACAACAGCCATCGCCTCTGTCATCCCGGAAATGCCGGTTCATACGTGGCGGGAAATCAACTTCCGTTGGGATGTGTCGAGGATGACAAATGGTGCACACATTGAGCCGTAATGGATTTGTCAAAAAAAAAAACTTGGAAGTGTTTTGCTATGTAATGATATATAAACCAAGTCTGTAAGTGGTTCCAATAAATAATTACACATTATTGAAGTTGTAAACTACATAGAGAATCACCCTGTATATACCTGGTCCTTGAGATACGAAAGATTTCAAGAAATTCAAGTTTTAAGAAAATGTGTAATGTAAACCTAGAATCAGATATATCTCCTGCCGATACAGTGAATTTTAAATATGCGCCAATCACCTCATGCATGCCGGCCCCGTGGTGTTGGGGTAGCACGCCTGCCTCACACCCGGAGGCCACGGGTTCGATTCCAGGCTCCGTCAGGGATTTTAGAAACTGACGTGAGGGCTGGAACGGGGTGCAGTCAGCCTCGTGAAGACAAATGAGTAGCTGTCTGACAGTGAGGCAGCTCTCCGGTCACGAAAACATGATAACAGCCGAGGGGACCCGATGCGCTGACCGCGTTCGAAAGTCGTGCATTCAGTCTCGCGAGGCAGTTCTGGCAAGAAATGGGTTCGATTCCCAATTAGCCATCCTAGAAGTGTTTTTTCCTGGTTTCCCCCTTCCATTCCAGACGAGTGCCAGGAAGGTACCTAAAGGCTACGGCCGCCTCTTACCCACATCCCAGACTCAATTACAAATACACGCGCTTGTATAGCCATCACAGTGACTTAATGTTATCAAACAAATTCCATACACACTCAAATACACGGGGCTACATGACCGCGATGTCACAAAGCCCCTAAATGATATAAAACAACTCGCATACGGTTAATTCTCCTGGCTCGGGGACTGGGTGATTTTCATGAAGCACAGGTCACCTTCGGGCGTCAACTCGAATAACCTTCGCCAGGCCTCCAGAGGACCATACTTCATTATTATTATAATAAAGGGTATTGAGCTAATGACTAAGACATCCCAAGTGTCTGTATGAAAGGTGAATGACTTACGGCACATAGACAGTTGGTTTCTATGGGCCTAGAAAGGTAGGTTAAGTGTTCACAGAATAATTTTGGGGAAGGTAAAGAGAGTTTCGCAGTTGTATTTGAAGAGCAACCCCATGAATGTACTGTAGTTGGAAAGAATCATTTTATTCCTCAAAGATGTGCGTGCGGTAGTTTGAGAGAAGGACATTTTCGGTATCGCCCGAGACCACAGACATGCTGTCTGCGCCTCTCCACCTGTTCTCGTCAAGAATGACTGCATTCCTTGCGTTCACTGTCTGTTGCGTCTTGCCTGATGGACGGGGGGTGTGGGAGGGGGGCGAGCTACGGCTTGCTCACTTAAATTCACGTCACTGGAAATATATAGGCTCTGAGAAAGAGTTGGCGTTGTGCTTTTTGAAAAATCTTTACCTTCCCCGAATGATGCGTTTATGGAAAACAAAAAATATGTTGTTGTTAATTCTTTCAAGGGCTTTGCGACATCGTGGTCATGTACCCCGTGTACTTGAGTGTGTGTAGGATTTGTCGGATAACTTGTGTCACTGTGATGTCTGTACGCGTGTGTATTTGTATATGAGGTAGGATTTGGGTAGGAAGCGGCCGTGGTCTTCAGTAAGGTATCATCCCGGCATTTGCCTGGAGTAAAGTGGAAAACCACGAAAAACCACTTCCAGGACGGCTGAGGTAGGAATTGAATCCATCTCTTCTCAGTTTGGCCTTACGAGGCTAAGTGTACCCCGTTCCAGCCCTCAAACCAGTTTCTTTTTGTCAGAGCCAGGAATCGAACCCGGGCCTCCGCGGTGTCAGTCATGAAAACTAGCCACTGCGGAATGAGGCGGACTAACAAAAATCTGTAACAGACTCCATTGAAATTCGTATCTTCTTAGCACTGATATGAGTGGAATGATGTTAATGATGGGAGTATTCATTTCAAAAATAAAAATAATAATACAACATTGCTCCCCCTCCCCCTTGAACCAAATAATAAAAATATGAAATTTGTTGAGCCGTCCCGGTGGTGTTGGGGTAGCGCAGCTGCCTCACACCCGGAGGCCCCGGGTTCGTTTCCCGGCTCCGTCAGAGATTTTAGAAACAGACGTGAGGGCTGGAACGGGGTAGGACAATTAAGGCTAAATGTCCCGTTTTTTAGTTTGTAATTCTGACACCACGTAGCAGCACCAAAGTGAGACAATTTCTTTTTTCAGTTTTCTCTTGAACGAAAGCTCGTATTTGCGATCTGAAAACCACTATGTATACTAGACCGCAATTGAATTGATATTAATTCGATGCATTTTCCAAAATGTCAAAAACAAAAAAGTTACTAACAGGTTTTTATATCTCTGCTTAAAATATGAAAAAAAACTGGTAATACGTAAACGGAGATTTCTATCCTGATTCCAATGCATTTTTCAGAATTAAAATCGGGTGAATGGAATCGACAGCATTAATTTGGGAATTGTTTTGAAAAGGGTGGTAGGCGGCGCGGCTTCACAAGATCTCTTGCGCAAGGAAAATGATGAACACGCTGACAGGACGGAGGGAGAAGGGAACTATTTGACGACAGGAAGGAGTTGTCTTCCTCTCGTCATAAATATTATAGTTCGGCAAGTTACATGTACAAGTGCCTAGTCGAGGAACAATATCTAAGCAATAAAATTATACTGTAGTAGTGTCATAATATGTAACGTTGACCCAATGTGTTTGTACAGATTCCTTTCTTACTTTCTCAAACATTCTTGTTGATAATAATACATTGTAGGGGCTTGGGACATCTAGGTCATCAGTCCCTTTGCCTAGCTGCGTGGCTCAGTGGTAACTTTCTCGCATGCTGTTCCCAAGGTTGAAGGATTGAATCCTGGTGCAGCCAGTTGGCATTTGAGGGCGCGCGAATGCGAGGGAGCCGTGTCATTAGATTTACAGGCACGTTAAAGATCCCCTTCGGGGCAATATTCCGGCACCCTGGCGCCTCTAGAAGCCACAGTATAAAGGGACGTGAAACCAATAACGTTATTATTATTATTATTATTATTATCATCAGTCCCGTGTAGTTGATTATGTGTGTAACTGTATTAGAGTCAAGGATGGGGCTCTAACTCCCTTTTTAGCCTATTTTCAATTTTGAAAAAATAGGCTTATGTGATCACCTTTTGTCCGTGTGTGTGTGTGTGTGTGTGTGTGTGTGTGTGTGAGGAGTGTGTGTGTCCCCCCTAATAACTTCTAAACGACTGGAGCGAATTCAATGAAACTCGGTAAGTTCATAGCACTATTCCTGACGACCCCGACCGTGCCCTTCAAATTTTGTTACGTCTCACCAATCCAGCATGGCGGCTGTGCGAAATATTTCACCAGCATTCAATATCTCCGAAACTATTACCGATATCACCCTGGAATTTTTTACGGTGATAAAGGGAACTACTAGAAGTTCACCTATGTGACTTTTGAAAAACTGGTAACTACAAAACCAACATGGCGGCCACGCGAATTTGCGATATTTAAATAGATGTTTCTCGCGATTTAACCAACCAAACGCTATTAAACTTGGTACAGTATATGTTTATACACATTGTAATGCACCGACATCGAGCTTGGTTGAATTGATTTCATACCCATAAGATGGCCGATGTGCGAAATATTTCACCGGCATTCTATATCTCTGAAACTATTAGCGGTATCACCCTGAAATTTTGTACGGAGATAAAGGGTACTACTGGAAGTTCATCTATAAGACTTTCAAAAACCGGTTAACTACAAAACGAACATGGCGGCCAAGCGAATTTGAAAATTTTAAATAGACCTTTTTCACGATTTAATGTTCCAACTGCAATGAAATCTGGTACAGGAAATGTTAATACACATTGTAATGCACTGGTATCTAATTTAGTTCAATTGTTTACATAACCTCAAGATGGCGGCTTTGCGAATTTTAATATTAAGTTTTTATTTCTTGTGTCGTAATCATGCGATCGGTGTGAAAGTTTAAATAATGAACCTACGCAATCATTTTCCTTTAATGGTACATGACTCTATGGCCTATACATTTAACAATCTAACATGGCGACCATCCTAAATATTTAGACGGCTCTGAATATCTACGAATCTATTACAGCAATCAAACTGATTTTTTAATGTTCATAGGGGCTATGAACTTAAGTTCACCTATAGGACTTAAACCTGGTGATCACAAATCCAACATGGCGGCGACGCGAATTATAAATATTCACATGGACGTCTCTCGCAATTTAACCATCCGAGTGCAGTGAAACTTGGTACAGTAAATCCTTATACGAATGTTAATCCACTGGCATCTAATTTATTTCAATTGATTCCATAACCACAAGATGGCAGCTGTGCGAAATGTTAAAATCTCCTTGTTACTTCCTGTGTCCTAATCATGCGATTGAAGTTTGAATGCTGCACGTACACAATAATCTTCATGTAACAGTACATAACTCTAGGACCTACATATATAAAATCCAACATGGCGACCATCCGAAATATTTAGTCGGTTCTCAATATCTACGAATCTATTACAGCAATCAAATTGAAATTTTGTATGTAGATAGAGGCAATTAACATAAGTAGGATATATGAAAATAGGCTGTATAGTTCTTCACGGAACTACTTGTTTTTTCGTGAGATCTGAAACGACTCCGTGAGGCCGATCACTATAACTTACTTCAATTTTGATGGAAGTAATAATAAAAGTTCACCTTGCCCGCTGATAGTTCAAAAGTACTGTTTGCAGTCTTTATGGATCCCAATCCAATCCAGTATTTCCGGAAACCAATTTTCCATTTTCACAATCCCTACGCCTTTATTTTTCCACACAACGCATTGTTTTCATTTGAAGTCGAACTTGCTTCTCTGAAAAAAGTTGACACTGAATAGTTCGTGATGTTGTACTCCTATACTTATGTGAAAAAAATCCACAGCCTGCTTCCAGTCTCCGACCGGGTCAGGAATGGAATGAATGAAGCCCCCATCCAGCGGCGAGGATAGGGACTGTGCCGGCTGCCGAGGCCTGACGCACTCCTCTGGGGCAATGATTAAATGAATTACAGATGAAATGAAATGAGATTGGAGAGTGTTACTGGAATGAAATTGTGACAGGGAAAACCGGAGTACCCGGAGAAAAACATGTCTACTTCCGTTTTGTCCAGCACAGATCTCACATGGAGTGACCGGGATTTGAACCACGGACCCAGCGGTGAGAGGCCTGCGTGCTGCCGCCTATAAGCCACGGAGGCTCCTACTCCTACACTTATGTATTAGAAGTAAAAAACAAACTACACCCGTGGCGCGACAGCCCATGAAGGGCCTAGGACTACCAAGCAACCGCTGAGCTGTTCAGCCATGTAGCCTGCAGATTGCGGGGTGACGTTTAGTCATCCAACTTGTAGGCTACAGGTAAAATATAAGTGAAATCATAACTGCTCAGTGCATTACAGATTCTCTAATGCAAGCTTGAAGAAATATATCATTACAAATATAAACTAGGAAAAAACTTACGGGTGTGAAGAGGTGTTTTTTTTTTTTTTTTTTTTTTTTTTTTTTGGCTTGGCTTCCTTTTCTTGGTACTTAGTCGCAATCTCCCCTGGGATTTAGTGGAACGCCCTCGAATCGGTTTGGTTGGTGGCTCCATTTTTCAACAATAACGAAAAAATAACTCCACGTGATGACCGTAATGTCCTCCACCAGTCGTAGCCTACCTATATGTACATATATCTAGGACCAGAAATACTGTCCAAAAAATAAAGTGCCGAAAATAGAACACCTAACGGGCATTAAAAAATAATACTGTTGCAGGTAAAATAAATTAAACAAAAAGTAATTAATGAGATCGATGAACTAAAAACAAGAAGTCGTAACTAGTAACTGGTAAAATATCAAAGGATCACTCAGAAATATCCAGACCTTGACAATAATTCAGAACTAACCAGCAACATCCGACTAGATGCTCGGGAATTCCATACCGTCTGGCATGGTTGTCGCTCTCTCAAATCACTCGAGCTCCACTCCCCTCCCCTCCCCCAGCCCTTCCCCTACCCGCTCTCCATGACCTTGTTCTACTGCCGCGCCTTATTGCAAATGCAGTAAGACTTTTATTCACAAACTTCCCAAAGTGATCCCGACGATTCTATTCAACCGATTTAGGTTTTCGATGCGGTTCTGGAATCAGTGAGTAAAACTCAACTTTCGTATTACCCGTTTTCTTTCGAACTTTAATCAGATATTTGAAAAACAAACAGCAACTTTTCTGCTTTTGAAATTAAAAAGTAAGCAATGAATTAATATCAATTCTGCTACTAGACAGAGTACATAGCAATTTTCAGATCGCAGATCGGAGCTCCCCTTCGATACAAAAGTAAATAAATAAATAAATAAATTCAGCTTCGCTTGTGCTGTTATCTGTTGAAATATATTCTTACCTAAGTGTCGGGACATTTAGCCTTGAGTAGCTGGCTGACAGTGAGGCTGCTCTCCGGTCACGAAATCCAAGATTAACGGCCAAGGGAACCCGATGCGTTGACCACGCGCCACCCCAATATCTGCAGGCCAAATAGCTGGGCAGCGGTCGCTTGGTAGGCCATTTTGGTAGGCTGTAGTGCCAGGGATTATTTTATGAAATTTGTTGAAGTTTTTAATTTTGAGTGAAACCAATATTCGGATTGATGACAAATTATTGGATTATTTAAGTTTATACTTCCTAATTTGAAGCCATTTATTTTCACTCATGTAAAACTTTTAGCGTTGCCCTAACTTAACAGTGTTATTAATAATAAATTAGAGTGCCATATCCCCTCCAGGGACGTATGCGACCTAAATTAGAGCCCTTGACTTTGTCAAGGGATCTCTAACGAGACATCTCGAGCCGGAGTTTGCGTGTTGTAGGGTGGCCAGTTCCTTTCCGCTCCTTCTCCTGCCATAGCAACCGGCAGGTTCCCATTTTGCATCACGAGGCTGGGATACTCCGTACCAGACCATACCAAGACTTTTAAATTCTTGGCAGAGCCGGGGATCGAACCCAGTACCTCGGGGCTGACAGCCAACAATGCTAGCCACTGAGCCACAGTGTAATTGAATGAGCAAAATGGTCAGCTGTTCAGTTAGCCAGAGGGGGTGGTAGTGAGATGGGTATTGAACTTTCTCTTCTCGTCCCTTTCCAAATCCTACACTACTTGACAGTTGCCAACAGCCCCGTATACTCTGTTGAGTGTTGGAGATTGATAACCTGTTTCTGTGGAGTATATAGTAGTGTATGTATTTAGTACTTGAAAACTCGACGGGAAAAACGGGGAAGTCACATTCTGTAAATTTCTCAGGAGAGCGAATTTTGAACTTTCAACACTAAAAATAAATACTTATATCACCCCAATTGAGGGTAAGAAATATAGTTTTTTTTTGCCAAATTTATTTCTTATAAAGGAAGTACAGTACATATAAAACAAATGACAACTAAAGTTAAACTATGAAAAAAGTGAGAGGATCCGTTTGCACTAAAAATAAAAACCTCAGTATCTCGGTGACATTCCGCTTTATTTGAAATTAATTTTAACTGATCTGTAGTGACGATGGCTGGCCACCAGAATGCGGCATAAACTCATTTCCGAAAAAAAATGGACTGACCCCGTTCTTTCCGTGGACTCTCCAATTATAAGGATCTATGGTTGTATGTTCCATTACTTGAAATAAGATACCATATCGGCATTTGTCTGGACGGAGTATAGAATGAACAGCAAAAAAGACAACAAAAACACACACACATGATCAGAAACTTTGAACTCCGAACATCAAGGTCTACTTTTCAGGTATGGTGCGTGACATAACGAGCGTGGCTACGCTGTAGGGGAAGAAATAAAGAGCCTATATTTTACAATCTTAAGGACTGGTCACTCCGTAATATGGACAGTGATTAATAGGCTATCTAAGGCCAAAACGGTCGATTGGACCAACTTCAACGTAGAAGAGGATTTTTTATTTTACATGGACATGGTGACAGATATTCTGAGTTTCGATATATTTGTATAAGTTTATACGTATGTGTATTTTTAGTATAGTGTTTTTAAGATTGTTTTTATTGTTTTTAAAGTTTGTTTGTGTGAGCATCTTTTATAATAAGATATCTTTGAGAACGCACGATGACTTTGAGGAGATGAAGTGGCTGAAGAAGGGAGCAGCGTGGCCCCGAAACATGTCCCACGAATGTGAGTGTTAATAGAGTTTAACATAATTTGTTTGGTATTGATTGACGGAAATATATTGTACTATATTGATTTATCGGTGACATTCCGCTTTATTTGAAATTAATTTTAACTGATCTGTAGTGACGATGGCTGGCCACCAGAATGCGGCATAAACTCATTTCCGAAAAAAAATGGACTGACCCCGTTCTTTCCGTGGACTCCGTGGTGGAATCTAAAGTAGAAGGAATCTTAAAAGAGTTATTCAGGCCTCGTGGTCCAAAACTTGGAAAAATATCTTGTCCTAGGTTGAGCAGTATTATAAACTTCAAATAGGCTACTTCTTAAATTATGTAGGCTATTGCTTATGTGCAATTTATACCTGGTCAATTTAATCCAACTTTGCTGGCCTGCAATGCAGAATACCACACGCGAAAACCAATTAATAATAAGAATAAAAAGCAAATACTCACTCAATGGAAAACAAAATTACTGAAGAAGCTTCTTATATAAGTTACATTCTTTGTACGATTACTTTTTAGCACTATTGCAACTTTAAGGGCGTCAAAAGATAGCACTCTCAGCATTGCAATATATTGCTGGTCATGACTGAAAACGTGATTAGGTCATCATCATCTTGCACAGTTTCCAGCCACTGGCCGGGTCTGTTTGGAACACAAGTCTCTCCAACGTCTTCTGTCTTCCCACCATCTCTCAGCCTCCACCCTTGTCCAGTCTTCTCCTCTCTTCTTCACGATTTCTTCCTCCCCCTTCAGCCACCTGTCTCTCGGTCTCCCTCTTGGTCTCTTTCCTTCCCACTTCGTCTCGTGTATCCTGCTGGGTATCCTCTTCTCCTCCATTCGTTTTACATGTCCATACCATCTAAGTCTAGATTTCTCTATACCAGTCTGTAATGGTTCATCCTTCATTAATTCTCCGGTCCTCTCATTTCTTATTCTGTCCATCTTTGTAGCTCCAATACTGCTTCTCAAGAACCTCATCTCACTGGCCTGTATTTTGCTCTTCTCCCTTCCTTTCATAACCCAGGTCTCCGAGGCATACGTCAGGATAGGGACATTGTACGTCCGATATATGATCTGTTTGCTGTTCTGAGGGACATTCTTGCTCCATAACATGCTTCTCACACTCCTCCGAAATGCTTCTGCCTGTCTCCCCCGCTCATTTATTTCTCTATCGTTTCTTCCATTCTCTTGTATCAGGCTTCCCAGATACTTGAAACTCTCCAATTCCTTCGGCTGTTCCCCACCAATTGTTATTTCCGTTGTGGTTCTTTCCTTCTTCCTTGTGTGATCACCATCTCACTCTTATTTATGCTAAATTTCATCCCATAACCTTGTATTATTCCTTCCCACACGTCCAACTGTTCCTGTACCTCCTCCTCCTTGTTTCCCCAAATCATCAAATCATCTGCAAGCACCATTGCTTTCATCTTTCCTTCCCCAATTACTTGTGCCACTCGGGTCATTATGTCATCCATCACCACAATGAAAAGTAACGGTGACAGTGCACTTCCTTGTTTCAGGCCGTTTCTCTGTTCCAACCAGTCCGATCTCTCTCCTCCCACTTTCACACAGCTCACGCTTCCCTTGTACATCTCCTTTATCTTCCTTATAGTCCATTTTTATATTCCTCTATCCTCCAGGGACTTCCATACTTTGTTTCTGCATACACTGTCATATGCTTTCTCAATGTCCAGAAAGGTCATCAGTAGATCTGTTCCATACTCATAGTGCTGTTCTTGTAACTGCCTTACAGCAAAAATCAAATCCACTGTGGACCTTCCTGATCTGAAGCCATGTTGTTCTTCCCTCATCCCTCCTTCTATCCTTGTCCTAATTCTCCTTTCCAAAACTTTCTCAAACAACTTTGCACAATGACTCATCAGTGTTATTCCCCGATAGTTTCTGCATTCTGTTCTACTACCTTTCTTGAAGATCGGGACAATTATTCCCTTTTTCCAGTCCTCTGGGGTCTTCCTTTCCTTCCATGCTGTCTTCATCACTCGGTACAACCATTGTATCCCCACCTCTCCTGCTGCTCTCACCATCTCCACACTCAACTCATCCACACTCGGTGCCTTCCCTCTTTTCATCTTCCTCACTGCATCTTCCACTTCTTTCCATGTTAAGTCCTTTTCTATTTGCAGTTCATCTACTGTACCTCTTCCCCGATTTCTTCCTCCTCGCCGTGGTTTCCATTTGGGTTCAGGAGTTCTTCAAAATATTATTTCCACATTTTCTTCAGTTCTTCCCTATTTTCTATCTCTTGTCCCCTTTTGTTCACAATTCTAACATAATCCGTAGGATCCTTCCGCCTCTTATCTTTACCATCCCAAACAGGACCTTTTTTGCACCTTCACTATCCTGCTGGTCATGACTGAAAACGTGATGAGGTAAATAGCCCAATACGTTCAAGAGTTTCTCCTTGAGCTTGATTGATTTTGATAAAGTAGGCCGAGCGAATAGGAAATTGTTGCCTATTAAAAGAAAATGTACTGTAGGCTACCTGTAAGTGTTTTATCGTAAGGTGTTAAATCAAGTCGTAGGATTTGAGCTCTCTGCCTATTATTACTGCACCTATTATATCCGAATCCAAGCGATTTCTTACAATTAATATATTACCATATATGAGTCCATGGGAAACGTTCAGATTTCTAAGAAGCATATCTACGGCTTAAACGTTCGAAGTATGTGGAGGCGAATCTCTTAATTCCAAGGAATTGAAAAATTCAATAATAGGGAAATGAAGTAGCTGGCTTTCATCTTCAGTATCCAATCTGTTAACGCTGATGTATGTGTTTGAACTGCTGGATATAAGTTCAATGACTTTTAAATTAATATCATTACATTGTTGCAGCTTGGCAAATATTTTATATTCCAGTAGATCAATTTTACCCTCACAACAGTAAAGACCAAAGTAACCACGCATAGATTTTACGCAAGAGAAATACAATGTAGAAAAATGTTTACATTTGATCGTCAAGGACCTTACAGTACACTGTATTGCATAATATCTGGAATTGTTTCTGAAATGGCCTATTTATATTGGATTTTAAATGTGGCTTCGTATTATTCGATAACACTATAGTGTCCTGCAATAACGGAGCCGCTAAATATTAAATGGCAAATAATACTTCCATTGCCGAAATCAACTACGTAGTTAGACTCCGTACTCTAAACAAATAATCATTAAACAATTGTCTTATACAATGAAGTTCAACATGACCGTCCAGAGACTTTCTAACTCAAGTTGGTTGGTGAGGAGAATGCGATGAGACTGATCGCTTAAAATAAATTCCTTATAATTGTTCCTGCCAGCGAAATTTTTTGCGATAGCTTGAAAACGCAGCTCAGAATGACGTTCTTCATTTTGTTATAAACAGTACGAAACTGCTCTAAATAAGCAATTTCCATCACCTGTTATAGGTTATGGCAGTATATTTTGCAGGGGAACATAGAATCACTTCACCAACTACTGGAATGACCATAGGCCTATACTCAATACTCACTTCGATAGTCACCCTAATGGAGGCAGTTTTTGAATTCTATGTCCCTGCATGTCAAAAATCGTATTAACACATGGAGGCCCACCTATTCTTGTCTATCGCCCCGGAGACCCGGGTTACATTTCCTGCTCTGCCAAGAAATTTAATTCTGGTCTCAGGGCAAAATCGGGGTACATTCAGTCTCTTGAGGTATAACTAAGAAGAGGAAGGTTTAATTCCCACCTCGACAATCTTGGATGTGGTTTTCCGTGGTTTCCCACTTCCACTTAAGGCAAATACCGGGATGGTTCCTAACTTAAGGCCTTGGCCGTCTCCTTGCCATTTACCACCTTAATTACAAATACACACAGTAATGCAGCCATCACAATAACACAGGTTATCAGAAGAAAGTTTCACACATACACACCCAAGTACACGGGGCTGAGTGACCAAGATGTCGGAGTCCTTCAAACGAATTATATTTGCCAAGTGTCTCTCATGGCGAAAGCAATTGTGGAGACGCGCGTGTGCCTGGAAAACTACTTTTTTCTTTAATATCGACGATGCATAATTATAACTTTTAGTCTAGGACGCTAATAACTTGACCACCGAAGCATTGGGAAGAAATTGCAATATTAAGGTACATAAACAACCTAGCCTACACATTCAACTGTCAGTTAATGTTCCTCAACATTTCCCTTCTTAAATATTCCCCTCCTTTATAATTTTCCATCACGTGAAAACATGCCATGTCTTGTGTTTTAAATATATCGATGCAATGGTGTTGCCATCTGCTGTCAGTTAATGGAACTATATGGGCGAATTACTGCCATCTGTTGTCAGTTATAGGAACTGATTGCAGATATTTAAACGGCGTACTGCGGACAACAGTTTGCTCTTTTGATTACATGCTGCAATGCAATGGTAAAACGAAAATAAAACGTATTTAGAGGGAATGTAGAAATAAGTATCTTTAACAGACATAAAACCTTACTGTTACTCCTTGATTAAACAATATTTCAGTGGTAAAAAAAAAAAAACTGGCGAGGGCTAGGATCGAACCGGCGCTTCATGGAACCACAGTCAGTCGCCTTAACCACATGGCTACTCACGCACTCATGTATAGTAGCAGACGCAGCCATTCATTATATTCAAAAGCCGCTGTTTGAAGGAAATAATCAATTTCATTATCCAAATAAATCAATGTTGCACATTCGTATACGTTCATACTGTTATTATACTTTATTGTCAGAACTTGGTTAATGTATGTTTTCAATTACATGGAAGCTTATTAAATAACTTACATTTTAATGGGATTCTCACCGCCATTTTGTCATGACCTCAGGCGGATTGTGCGCATGCGTGAGGGCCAAGAATTCTGCTATTTTCTATATTAATTCAAAAATATACCGAGAGGGAATGTAGAAATATGTATCTTTAACAGACATAAAACCTTACTAATACTCCTTGATTAAACAATATTTCAGTGGTAAAAAAAAAATATATATCGGCGAGGGCTGGGATCGAACCGGTGAAACTTGGAACCACAGTCTGTCGCCTTAACCACATAGCTACACGCGCACTCTTGGTCACCTGCAGACGCAGCCGTTCTTTATCATTAAAAGCCGCTGTCTGAAGAAAATAATCCATTTCATTATCCAAATAAATCAATGTTGCACATTCGTATACGTTCATACTGTTATTATATTTTACTGTCAGAACTTGGTTAATGTATGTTTTCAATTACATGCAAGCTTATTAAATAACTTACATTTTAATGGACTTCTCACCGCCATTTTGTCATGACCCCCAGGCGGATTGTGCGCATGCGTGAGGGCCTAGAATTCTGCTATTTTCTATATTAATTTAAAAATATACCGTAATATATTTGTTTATTTTAGAGACACTCTGCAAATCTGCATGCCAAGAGCTTTCGTTAGAATGTCTTACGAAGCCAATCGGTTAAGTCGTTTTCACAATCTCGTGTGTACAAAAAACAGCTTAGTGTTTTAAATATATAGATATCACCCCAATTGAGGGTAAGAAATATAGTTTTTTTTTGCCAAATTTATTTCTTATAAAGGAAGTACAGTACATATAAAACAAATGACAACTAAAGTTAAACTATGAAAAAAGTGAGAGGATCCGTTTGCACTAAAAATAAAAACCTCAGTATCTCGGTGACATTCCGCTTTATTTGAAATTAATTTTAACTGATCTGTAGTGACGATGGCTGGCCACCAGAATGCGGCATAAACTCATTTCCGAAAAAAAATGGACTGACCCCGTTCTTTCCGTGGACTCTCCAATTATAAGGATCTATGGTTGTATGTTCCATTACTTGAAATAAGATACCATATCGGCATTTGTCTGGACGGAGTATAGAATGAACAGCAAAAAAGACAACAAAAACACACACACATGATCAGAAACTTTGAACTCCGAACATCAAGGTCTACTTTTCAGGTATGGTGCGTGACATAACGAGCGTGGCTACGCTGTAGGGGAAGAAATAAAGAGCCTATATTTTACAATCTTAAGGACTGGTCACTCCGTAATATGGACAGTGATTAATAGGCTATCTAAGGCCAAAACGGTCGATTGGACCAACTTCAACGTAGAAGAGGATTTTTTATTTTACATGGACATGGTGACAGATATTCTGAGTTTCGATATATTTGTATAAGTTTATACGTATGTGTATTTTTAGTATAGTGTTTTTAAGATTGTTTTTATTGTTTTTAAAGTTTGTTTGTGTGAGCATCTTTTATAATAAGATATCTTTGAGAACGCACGATGACTTTGAGGAGATGAAGTGGCTGAAGAAGGGAGCAGCGTGGCCCCGAAACATGTCCCACGAATGTGAGTGTTAATAGAGTTTAACATAATTTGTTTGGTATTGATTGACGGAAATATATTGTACTATATTGATTTATAATCTCTTGTCAATACGGACCATGGTGGAATCTAAAGTAGAAGGAATCTTAAAAGAGTTATTCAGGCCTCGTGGTCCAAAACTTGGAAAAATATCTTGTCCTAGGTTGAGCAGTATTATAAACTTCAAATAGGCTACTTCTTAAATTATGTAGGCTATTGCTTATGTGCAATTTATACCTGGTCAATTTAATCCAACTTTGCTGGCCTGCAATGCAGAATACCACACGCGAAAACCAATTAATAATAAGAATAAAAAGCAAATACTCACTCTAGTTATGTTCATAAATACGGAGAGCTTTTGAAAACGTAGGTCTACACCTTCCTCTTTTCACAGTAAGATGCTTAAGAAAGTTAAAACGTTAAGTAGAAGTTGTTGAGTATCAACAAACTAATCATCGGGACATGGAAAGGCTTTTTCTTAATTCCATTTCTTTTAAAGATTCGGGGTGCAAAGAGTTATAAAACAGATGATTTTGTTGTTGTTGCTGCTGAATTCTTTGATGATTTTGTAATCTAAACCTATAAATATAGGGCGATACAAATGTTGTTGTTGTTGGTTTTTTTTTAGCGTATGGCTTTTAGTGCCGGGAGTGTCCGAGGACATGTTGGGCTCGCCAGTTTTTTTTGTAGCTGCTTCGAGACGGACACCCAATGGGTGAGCTGCAAGTACCGTTGGGGAGGAAAGTTGGAATGGAAGGTCGAGGAGTTGTAAGGTAGCGGCAGTGGCCTATAGTTAGGGACCAACCTCGGCATTTGCCTGGAAGGAAGATGGGAAACCACAGAAGACCATCTTCAAGGATGCCGGCGGGGGGATTCGAACCTCCCTGCCTCCCGGATGTGAGCGACTGCCAGCAGTCTTGCAGTAACGACCACGGCTAACTCACCCGGTTGATACAAATGTTATCTTCCAGTACAGAGATCGTAAGGTCCATCAACACCCAATGACGTTCCAAATTCATAGAGGGTGTGACAAATGGCAAATCTTGACCCCCATCCTTATGTCAGCTTGCATGCTAACTTACGTTTGGTCCAAGGGAACCACAAGTAATTGTTAAATAATGGAAAGTAGTCCTTTGCTAAATTCAAATTGGAGGGAGGGGGTAACTAAATCATGAACTGAACGACGGTAATCTAAGCTCTATTGTCATAAATATCACGGCCGTGCTGCCAGCGATAAAGAACGCAGATATCTGTCTTGCCAACTTAAGCGACTTGTTACTACATCAAGCGATTTTACGTATATTTTGGGGGGAAATATTGTGAATATGGTACCGTTTAATGAGATCTGGTGAATTACCTATGTACGTATCTTTATTTACAGGAATACATTTTCTATATTGATGCCATAGGAATCTAGCGACTTTCAGTAAATTAAAGTTGGCAACACTGACGTAGAACTCCAGGTAACATCCCTACCACGCAATGCTCATGAATTATCTTTGGCTCTATTTTTAGGAAATCCGGGCCCATTAGCACCGGAAAGGCACGCTATGTATTGTATCGCTGAACATTGATTTATCTCTCAAAGTTAAATTCAGTCTGGAGTTCCACAGCGTTGGCTCTCTTCTCCTCTGTCATCACGACTCTTTCTATTTCTATTCTGAATGGTGAAAAATATCCAAACAGTTGTTGTTTGTTGTTAATTCATTAAAGGGGCTTAGGCCATCTTTGTCATCAGCATCGTGTAGTTGGGTGTGTGTTTAATTTGTCTGATAACCTGTATTTATGCTGTGTAGCTGCATTAGGGACAGGGATGGCGTATGTGCCCCCGGAATTGAAACAAGGTACTATCCCGGCATTTTCCTGGAGGGAGTGAGGATAATCCTGGGGGAAAACCACACTCAGGATATCCACTGTCAGTGTCGGGATTAGAACCCACGACCGCCGGACTTGCTGCAGCTGCCCGCGCGGTCGTGGTGCATGATTGGACGAGCACGGCTACGCCATGGGTACATCCAAATAGTAAGAATGTGTTAGAATTATCCTGAAATTTCCTTCAAATGTATAAAAATCTAAACATGAGATCGGCAGTAATATCTGTCATTATTATCATTATTATATCGGGTGAGTTAGCCGTGGTCGTTACGGCATGACTGCTGGCAGTCGCTCACATCCGGGAGGCGAGGAGGTTCGAATCCCCCCGCCGGCAACCTTGAAGATGGTCTTCTGTGGCTTCCGATCTTCCTTCCAGGCAAATGCCGGGGTTGGTCCCTAACTATGGGCCACAGCCGCTACCTTCCAACTCCTTATCCTTACATTCAAACTTTCCTCCCCAGACAACACTCCACACGCGACGGTACTTGTAGCACACCCATTGGGTGTCCGCCTCGAAGCAGCTACAAAACTGGTGAGCCGAACATGTCCTCGGACACTCCCGGCACTAAAAGCCTCACACCAAAAAAAAATACATTATTATTAATAAATAATAATATAATGTATGTATGTCTACCTGTTATTATTCCCGTTTTTCCAACGGGGTCGGGGATGAGATGCGATGGAAGTCTTTGTGGCGATGGTTTTTACGGCCGGATGCCCTTCCTGACGCCAACCTCATGAGAGGAGTTAATGAGAGATGAAATGCATGATGGTGAATGAAACTGGGCAAGGATGTGGAAGGAAGCGGCCGTGGCCTGTCAGAAGGTACCGTCCCAGCATTTGCCTTGAGTTGAAAATGGGAAACCACGGAAAACCATTTCAAGGACAGCCGACGGTGGGGCTCGAACCCACGCGTCTACCGAGTCAGCAGAGAGCTTGGCCCCATGACCTAATGCTGCGCTTTAGCCAGCGTAGCCACTACTGTCGGTGTAATAAATAATAATATAATAATAATATAAATAATAATAAGTTCCTAGGCCTACCAAGCGACCGCTGCCCAGCCATTTTTGACTGCAGATATTGGGGTGACGCGTGATCAGTGCATCGGAACCCTCGGCTCACGAGGGTGAGTGCGCCCCGTTCAAAAAAAAATTATAATAATAGGGGGTAGGCTAATTCTATTACAACAAAAGAACTGCCATCGAAAGGCACATATCTTTTTTTTTTTTAAATCCTGGCTGATGGAAAACTCACAGTTGATCCCAAAAGTTCACGGCATTTCAATATTTCGTAATATGACGGCATTTTGACGTGGCGACTAGTCCAATTCCCTTCGTTTCCGTGTGATGATTGGAGCTCTGCTTTGACGTCCGGGCTAAACCGTGACGAACGAACGAACGAACGAACGAAGGATTTGAGCGGGTCGGTCACTCCGGTTGGCCAGCCAGTACAACTACCAGCGACCATAGTTACCTAGTCTAAATTTGTAATTCAAACAGCAACAACAGACCAGTTGTTAGGGCAGCAGGGCGATTGGTGGAAGATGCCAAGAAAGCTAACTGGACACATCTTAGCTCATGGACATTACGCGTATAGAATCTAAAAAAATGAACCCTCTTTTTTTTTTTCTAGATAACTGAAGTGAATTTAAGTACATAACGGTACCACACACGTTTTTCTTTTAATCCAGTAAACATGTGTGTGTCTAGTTTCGTCAAGATCTGGGAGTTGAATTAGCAACACAGTTCGTGTAGATGTAAGGCTTAACTCTGCTCGTTAAATCTTGCACAACGACCGCGAGTATAGCTGCAGCTAGTCCGGAGATCGTAGGTTCGAATCCCGGCACTGACAGTGGCTATCCTGAGTGTGACTTTTCCCCCTGGTTTTTCCACACTCCCTCCAGACAAATGTAGGGATAGTGCCTTACTTCAAGCCCCGGGGCACCTATCACCATCCCAGTCCCTAACACAAGTTACACGCACTACTACAATCATCACAGCAACAGGTTATCAGACAAGTTCAACACACACCCAACTACATGGGGCTGAAGACTGAAATGAAAATCCACAGCCTGTTCCCAGTCGACCGACCGGGGCAGGGGTGGAATGAATGAAGCCCCTATCTACCGCCGAGGATATGAACTGTGCCGGCAGCCGAAGCCTGTCGCACTCCCCTGAGGCAATGATTAAAAGAATGACATATGAAATTAAATGATAGTTGAGAGTGTTGCTGGAATGAAATTTTTGACAGGGAAAACCGGAGTACCCGGAGAAAAAACTGTCTGCCTCCGATTTGTCCAGCACAGATCTCACATGGAGTGACCGGGATTTGAACCACGGACCCAGCGGTGAGAGGCCGGCGTGCTGCTGCCTAAGCCACGGAGGCTTACGGGGCTGAAGACTAATTGACTGAATTAACATCAACAAAACTAATAGACTGAGGATGCTACGCAATTGTCCCAAGAAGTGAAATGCAGACACAGGAAATACACTAGAAGTGGACCTACTGACTCAACTTCACATTCTGAATCCCTTAGCATGCCATTGGCGGAGAAAAATGAGCTCCTTGGTGGGCATAGTAAGATGAAAGAAAATCCACAGCCTGCTTCCAGTCTCCGACCGGGTCAGGAATGGAATGAATGAAGCCCCCATCTAGCGGCGAGGATATGAACTGTGCCGGCTGCCGAGGCCTGACGCACTCCTCTGGAGCAATGATTAAATGAATGACAGATGAAATGAAATGATAGTGGAGAGTGTTGCTGGAATGGAATGTTGACAGGGAAAACCGGAGTACCCGGAGAAAAACCTGTCTGCCTCCGTTTTGTCCAGCACAGATCTCACATGGAGTGACCGGGATTTGAACCACGAACCCAGCGGTGAGAGGCCGGCGTGCTGCCGCCTAAGCCACGGAGGCTCCGCATAGTAAGATAAATGTTTCAATTTAAAGGGCTTAACATCACAGACTTCAACACGATAATATGATCGTAGAGCTTATCTCTCTAGGGACCTACTACTAGCCAGACGTAGATGACGCCATAGGGAACTACAGTACAGGATTACCCACTCCAGCATTATTCACACTTTGCGATGTTCCTCTCACACCCCCGTAGGTAAACTCCAACCCATGGTGGAGCCAATCCTTTCATTGTCCTTCCGTTTCTCTACCAGATACCTTCAATCATTGAAGAATCTTCTCCAGTAATGAGGCTAATGACCTAGATACTACGTCGCTTATTCTGAAACATCAATCATTTCACCATCAATTGCACACATAGGCTGTGTAATTTTTCATCCTATGACAGCGTTTGATGAAACTGTTTTAGATAAAGAAAACCCCTATTGACATCAAATTGGCAGGTGTAAATCTAATTGAATTAGGAGACTTCTGTTGCTTAGGAAGCAAAATAACCAGTGATGGATGAAGCAAAGACGATATTATAAAATGTAGGCTGGCTTAGGCAAGGAGAGCATTTCTACAGAAAACAAATCCGTTGACATCAAATATAGATTTAGGTATTAAGAAGTCATATTTGTAAGCCTTTGTCTGGAGCGTGCCGCTCTATGGAAGTGAAACTTGAACTGTTGGTGCAGCAGAAAAGAGGAGAATAGAAGCGTTTGAAATATGCTGTTACATGAGAATGGTGAAGTTCAGATGGGTAGATAGGGTTACAAATAAAGAGGTATTAAGACGAGTGGGAAAGAAGAGATTTTTCTGGCGACTGCTAATAAGGAGAGGAGATAGTTTGGTAGGTCTCAAATTAAGACACCCAGGAATAGCAAACTTAGTTATGGAAGGAAGGATCGAGAACAAGAACTGTAGGGGTAGACCGAGGTTAGAATATGTAAAGCAGATCGCCTCGGATGTAAGGTGTGGTAGCTATGTAGACATTAAACGATTAGCTCAGGACAGGAAGGCATGGAGGGCTGGATCAAACCAGTCAAAAGACTGAAGATCCAAACGCAGGGGAGGAAGGTGATGATGATTATCGTGTGGCCTCCGGAGAGGCCGAGTGCAGGTCTTTCTAGTTGACGCCCGTGGGTGACCTGCCCGTCGTGATGAGGATGAAGTGATGATGAAGACGCCACATACACCCAGTCCCCGAGCCACGGGAATTAACCCCAGTAGATTAAAATCCCTGACAGCTCGGCCGGGAATCGAACCTGGGGCACTTCGGACCAAAGACTAGCGCGCTAACCATTTAGCCACGGAGCCGGACGTGGAGGAAGGTGGACAGCAGAGAAAAAGGCGCAACACTCTGAAAGAATGAAGGAAGTGTGGAGGAAGAGAAAGGAAGAAAGAACTATGAGAAGGAAGTGAAATGATATTTGCGTAGTCCTTAGTTTTGTCCGCTTAGCATAATGTAATAATAATAATAATAATAATAATAATAATAATGATATATTAATAATTTAAAACAGTGAAATCTATCCACGCATATACAAAAATCTCTTATAATTTTAAATTTGAACTCTCTCCGTAACACTACTTTCACAGTATCACTATATTCTTCATTTGTATTAATCCGCTAGTTAATGAATGTGGGATTTTAGTGATTAAAAGTAATGCCCTGCGGCTTATAATCGCAGGTTTCGTCTGTTCAAAGGGGTGGGATATGGAGGTAAACTTCCACGACAGTAAGATTTCATAACGATAAAAAAATAATTAGAAAACAAAAACATGTTCATATAAGGCGGAAGCTGTCTGCTTCTTGTGCAGTGAAAGTATTGTTGTTGGAGGTTGTAACTGTCAGTCTTAGCAATAGAGCATTTTAAAACGTTTAAGATTATGGTATCTCCAGGGGCTCACAACTTGTGGGACGTGGGTTGGCGACCACAGGACCCCAGCTGAGTCCAGCATTGCTCCCTCTTACTTGTGCCGGTTTCCTCTTTGTCATCTTTCCTGTCAACCCCCCTTGGTCAACTCTTGTCCTCTTCCGACCCCGACAGTATTAGGGTATCTTTCCACAGCCTTCATTGACCCTTGCCACATCTTTCCTGATTCTTCGAGGGGTCAGACCTCTTGTTTTTCTTTTCATGATAAATATCCTGTCTTCTGCAAAAGACCCTATAGGAGGCAGCGTGTATGAGGTCCCACCTCGCATGGTGCACCTTGAATAGGGCCACACCTTCAAGGGTTCACGGCTTGTGAATAAGGGAGTTGGCAACCCCGAGGAATTCTTGTGCCACTGAGGCAAACACTCTTCTCTGTCCCTTTCCTATCAGCCTTTCGTGGCTTGTCTTCCTTCCAAGTTCCTAAATCTACATTCTTTGAGGGTTGAGGGTATTTCCTATTCTTCCTATCTTATATTTATTTTCCTCCTTTTGTTTTCCATGTCTTCTTCTAATATGTAAGTTACTTATCATAAACCTGTAGTTAATGTAGTTGTAGCTGTAGTAGTAAATTCATTTCATTCTCGTTTTTTCCCGCTTTCATTAGGGACCGATAACTCAGATTTCAGTCACATATTTAGACAAAATCTTTAATAGCTGTTTTCTGAAAACTTACTTTTTAACATATAAATGCCCCATTTACTAAAAAAATGTTTCAACCTAGCCAAGTAGAACTTTTTGTGCATGTGTAGGCCTAATATGTTTGTATATTGACCTTCAAATTATAAAATTGGGAATATTCTCTTTGCGTCTCTTATACAAAAATGCATTCATGCTTAAAATTCTTTAAAATTTAATGCATATTTCTAATTTAAAAATAAAATACTCTAAACAATAATTATTCTATTATTCACTGAGGGTCAGTGTGCCTGCCCTTGAAGGGGTTCAATTCATTGCCAGAAACTTTTGGGTATATAATTAGTGTTATAGTTTGCAAGGAAACGTGCTTTCAAAATTAGTTGAATTTAAATTGTTTAGATAGGCAGAGGGAGGTGGCCTTATAACAGTTATAATCATAATCATCTGTAAATCTAAGGTGCGTTCAAAAAGTAACGAGTCGGTGGCTGTAATGCGCAAACCGTTGACGACATGGGCTAATCGTGGCGTGTATAACGAGGTGTGGTTCCGACCAGAGCGTGGAAGGTCACAGCCCGTCGCTAGAGGGCACGCGTGCACGTCACGTGACGATACAAAGCGAGCAGCAGCATGCATCAATCGTCCAACCAAGACCAAGACAGTAGGCCATTCGACATGCTTCCTGGTGTCGTTGAAGACTGTGGGGCACCCATTGGGCACACACTTTCCGCAAGTGCAGTCGTTCCTTCATGATGGTGTGCACACTTCCGACGCTCAATCCGACCACGGCGGCTATGGCGTTCACTGTCACTCGACGGTCCTGGGTAATGAGTGCATCAACCAGCTGGACGTTGTCATCGGTAATGCAGGGGGGTGCCCCAGACCGGGCATCATCGGCTAACGACACCCATCCTTCCCTGAAGCGCTTGTGCCACGCCTTGACCCTTGCAAGGGACATGCAGTGTTCGCCGTACACTTGTGACAGTCGGCGATGAATGTCCGTTCCCCCTACTCCTTTCGCTCTCAGAAACCAAACAACACCTCTCTGCTCTTCGTTTGACGCCTCCATGTCACTGTATGCAATGCGACTGGCAGCGTTGGACGATTGATGCTTGCTGCTCTTTTTATCGTCACGTGTCGTGCACGCGTGCCCTCGAGCGACGGGCTGTGACCTTCCACGATCTGGTCGGAACCACACCTCATTACACACGCCACGATTAGCCGATGTCGTCACCGGTTTGCGCATTACAGCCCCCGGTTCGTTACTTTTTGAACGCACCTTATATATGGATGCTGCTGATTCATATTCATGGACTTCCTGGATACGATTCTGACCTTACTACAAGAAAATTCAGGCTCACACACTTTCTCTCATTCAGAGTAGCACATTGATTATCCAACTAAGTTGAATTATATTTCCAGGAGTGTATAGTATCATTGACGACGCACCCAAGTAGTGTGCAACATGTATGACTGTTCATCATGCAATTAATTAATTTAATTAATGACGAAAGCCTTGACCAGCTCATTAGACATCCACAAACATATGATTCGATAAACAAAAGAATTACGAATTATAACCACTCATGTGGTTGTTCCAGACATCGAATGAATGTCCTCAACATAGGCCTACTGTCCTACAGTGCTTATTATACGATCGAAGCTGTCGAGATTGGTCGACTTTTAGAAAGAGTAAAGACTAGATCTGGCAAACATTCAAGGGGAGAAAAAAAAAGAAAGAGTACCTTACATAAAAATATACGCTTGTTGCATTCCAGAAAAAATCGAGTTATTTTTAACACATTATGAGGGGATTCTGCTCGCAGAAACTCCAATCTACAGCTCAATATCATGAAAGCAACTCAGCATATTCACTGGCAGAAGAGAAATGGACTGCAGATCATTATTATTACGGTATTATTATTATTATTATTATTATTATTATTATTATTAACTACCGTAGCTGCGATCGCTAAGGTTAGCGCAAGGCTATGGAGCCAAGCTACCTCCGGACTTAGTAGACGAGTGGGTTCGAATCCTACCGTCAACCGTCTTTGAAATGATTGACAGTGGATTCTCATTTTCATCTGGGTGGTAGCGTCTAATAGGCCACGGCCTCATCCCTCCAATTAACCAGTTCCAGTCTTCCTTATTAATTTCATCCCTCTTTAATTCCTCTGATGAGGTTGGCATCCTGATGGGCATCCAGTCGTATGAACCACCACAGAGCATTCCGTCGTGTCTCATCTCCGAGTCCGTTTAAACGGGAATAATACGTGGCAAGTCCGCCTCATGGCGCAGTAGCTAACATTCTTGGCTGTCAACCCGAAGGTCCGGGCTCGATTCCCGGCATTGGCAAGAAATTTAATTCTGGTCTGAGGGCTGGAATGGTCTACACTCAGCCTCGTGAGGCAGAACTGAGAAGAGGTGGGATGCTGGGATGGTTCCTAACTTAACAATCCTCAACTGAATTGCAAATATACACTATTACCGACTCAAAAATAGCACAGGTTATCGCACATTTTTTATTTTAATTTATCCCTCTCTCTCTCTCTCTATATATATATATATATATATATATATATATATTGCACCCTGTAACCTCTAGAGAGCGCGTCCCCAGGTGGCGGATAGGGGGCCCCTACAGTTTGTAGGGTTGGTTCAAATACCCCCCAATAGAACCCGCGGACCAACAGGTAGCCCAACTCCTGGGGGCTTTATAATGCTGGGACACCCTCTCTCCAGGGGTTACAAATATGGAGGGCCCAAGCTCAGGGTTAGTAGTGAAGACCTCAACGGCGAATACGGTGGAGAAGATGGACTTCAGTACAGCGTATGAGGCGGAGGAGGCACCCCAGTGCTCGGGGTTGATAAGAGTAAAAGGTATATGGATGTCCATATATCCAACTCACTAGTGTCTGTTCTGGCATCCAGCGGCTAGTGAGCAGCGTCTGTTCACCTAGTTGGTGCGGCTGTTCGAAGTACGGCTTAATCTCAACAATTAAGTCTTAAAATCTTGTGATCTCCATCGGAGATCACCACAAACAATCTTCAACTTGAAGCAACCATGGCAGAACGACAGGAAAAGATTCCACTACCCCAGGCCCCAGTCAATAGATTGGATCCCTGTTCTGGTCATAGGATTCTGGGGGACCAGACATGTCATGTAGAGAAGGATCGGAGCTTCTCAAAACCTCTTCGACCTAAACGAAAGTGTTTCATAGGTACACTTAATGTGAACACTTTGCTTAAGCCTGGGAAACTCAAACATCTAACGAACACGCTTGATAAATTCAGCATCAAAATTTTGGCATTGCAGGAAACACGATTTACAGATGAAAATCACTTTGATTCAGAGAATTACAGGCTCTATAAAGGAAAACCTGCAGTGCAGATCAACACAGGACCAAGACAATTTGGCACAGGTTTTGCGGTTAGCAAGTCCGTTACAGATTCAGTAATTGATTTTACTTCACCATCAGAAAGACTCTCAACACTCTCAATAAAATCGGGAAACAAGGTATACACACTGATTAACGTGCATGCACCAACGAATGACTACAACAGGAAAGACCCTCAGGTAATAGAAGACTTCTGGGAACTTCTGGAGGAAATCACGAACAAAATTCCCAAACATCATGTCAAGATTCTACTGGGGGATTTTAATGGTCAGTTAGGAAAAGAAAAGAAATATAGGAGAATTACAGGACCATACACTGCTCATAGCAGAACCAATAAAAATGGTGAACACCTTATAAGCTTCTGTCAAAATTTCAATCTCCAAATTATGTCAACACAATTCCAGAAGCCTACGCGTAAATTAACAACATGGATATCCCCCAATGAAACACTTGGAGAATTCCAGATTGACCACGTTGCTATCTCTAGAAGGAACGCTAAAGAAGTCCTTAATGTGAAAACCAGGAGAGGATTCTTTGACTCAGATCATCATTTACTACAAATCAAGGTAAAATTTCAACCCAACAGACAAAGGATAAGGGGAACCCAGCTTTTCCGAACTGATCCAGAATACCTTGAATTCAACAAGATGAACATCATTGAAGAAATCCGTCAAATGGATACCACGAGCTGGTCTGAACTTGCAGAGAAAATGAAACAAGCAATAATATTCGGCCAACCTCCGAGAAAGAGAAAACATAGGTGGTGGAACATCACATGCGATCATGCTATTGAATATAGGTTTAAAGCATGGAATAATTTCAATAGCCATAAAACAACAGAAAAATGGCAAGAATTTGTGCAGGTTCGGAAAAACACTTCTAAAATTATTCGCCGAGAAAAGCGCAATTATGATAATAATAGGCTAAATGAAATAGAACAGGACTTCACTAAGAACAACACCAGAAATTTTTACAAGACCTTTAGAGAAAATATAGCAGGCTTTCAACCCCCTAGTTTATGCTTCCAACGACCTGATGGATCTCTGGAAACAAATACGAGCAATAATTGTGAAATTCTAGCTAAATATTTCAGTACACTCCTTAATTGCGAAGCACCTTCTGAACAACTTCAATTTGCAAAACCAGTGCCCAACCTTGATTCACTTCCACCATCACATGAAGAAATAGTGGACATAATCAAGTCATTAAAAAACAATAGAGCCCCTGGTGAAGATGGACTTATTGCAGAAGTTTGGAAATTGGATCATGAACACATAACACCAAAAATTCACAGAATAATATCAGATGTCTGGAAAACAGAGAAAATCCCAAAAGAATGGAAGAGTGCTTTGATACACCCACTCCATAAGAAGGGAAGCAAAACTGATCCGAATAATTATAGAGGAATTTCGCTTCTTCCAGTCGCTTATAAAATTCTCTCTAAAGCTTTGCTGAATCGACTCGAGCCACAGGTGGACCACCATATTGGAGAATATCAGGCAGGTTTCAGGAAGGGAAGGTCCTGTATTGAGCAGATCTGGAACCTCAAGACCATACTGCACATCCGACGATGCAGGAACACTACAGTCACATTTGTGGATTTCAAAAAGGCTTACGATTCGGTTGACAGACAAACCTTGTTTAACAGACTAGAAGAATTAGGAGTTGACAGGAAGACGAGGGCCATCATCCAGGAAACATTATTGGGAACTACCTCAAAGGTGAAATTCATGGGAGAAATCTCTAACTCTTTTGCAATACATACTGGAGTTCGACAAGGGGATGGTTTATCACCACTCTTGTTCAACATCGTACTGGACAAAATCATCACAGAATGGGAAAAGCATGTGAAAGGTATCCAAATTGGAAAGGAGAAAGGGAAAAGAGTCACTGTGAAATGCTTGGCCTTTGCAGATGATCTGGCCATCTTAACAAACAACAAGGATGAAGCCATATTAGCGCTAGAGAAACTACATGAAATCTCCAGTAAAACGGGACTTGATATTTCCTATGAAAAAACACAGTATATGGATACCAAATCAACAGGAAACATCACCTTGCGAACGCAATATGGAAAAATCTCGCAGGTCACTCACTTCAAATATTTAGGAGAAGCCATCCAACCCACAGGATTGAACACAATTTCTAATGCAGATAGAATAGTAAAATTGCAGAAGGCGTACAAGCTGACATGGAATCATTATAACAAAAGAGCAGTATCTCGCAATGCAAAATTGCGCCATTATAACACAGTTGTCTTGCCTGAAGCCTTGTACGCGGCAGAAACAACCGTCATTAGAGGAATGACAAGAATTCATGATATTGAGAAACAGGAACGAAAAATTCTTAGGAAAATCCATGGCGCTGTTTTCCGTAATGGAATTTGGGTCAGGAGACCAACAAAGGAACTTTATGAAAATACAGACACCATTGTAGATAAATTTAGGAAGAGACGTCTGCAGTTCTATGGACACATATATAGGATGGATGAGAACAGACTCACTAAGAAGATTTTCAATATCGTGAATGCAAGTATATTAAAGACCAGTTGGATTAAAGAAGTACATGAAGACATGGAATTACTTAAAATCTCTGAAGACGACATTAAGGACAGAGAACAATTTAGAAATAAAATCAGAAACACGAAAATTGTACAAGTTTCAAGGAAAGATACATCAGGGAAAAAATGGACAGAGGAAAGGAAGAAAAAGCACAGTGAACTAATGAAGAGGTTTTGGGAAGAAAAGAAGAGAGGAAAAGGAAGTGAAGCTGTGATTGGCTCAAGTTCTCACGCTCTCCTGAAGGGGAATAATCGGAAATAATAATAATATTGCACCCACTATGATTCAGGGTCGCAAAATCATTAAAATACGTAATTATTATATCGTAGGGCAGAATGCAGTACATAGGAGTGGGGAAAGAATAGAGGGCACACCTCAAATTCATTGGAAACAGATCATCATAAGGAATACCTTTCTATAACCAATTAAGGGTCCCTGCACGTGCAGCATGAAATGATGCCCTTCAGGCCTTAGTAGTCACAAACAAGCGATCATCATCAGATCCCTTCACTCAGGTTTTACACTTCAATTTATATTTATGTCTGCAATTTGACAGAACAAAATACTGGCCATACGGCTGTCATATATAAAAACAAGCGCTAAGATCCCTTAAAAATACATTGTTGTATTAATGTCATCAAGGCTGCTCGGCTAAACAAATTCACAAATCCACTCACTTGACGATCGAAATTAGTAATCCAATTGAATTTATTCAACTCATGGTTTTTTTTCCAGCTTTAGGAAACGACTTAGGAACAATCGTGTTTACCGACTGAAAAACATTGAAATATTTCGTTTACTAAGGCAACACAGAATAATGGAAGCCATTTTTGAAAATAAATATATTTTTGAATAATCATTAATCTTTTTAAAATTGCATAATGCTTACCACCATTTTCAAAAAACATTTCCTTTTGGCAAAATTAAACTAAAGTAATCTTGAAAAACGGACGCATTAAAATACAAGAAGTAATATAAGAAGGATGGTAAATATTTCAGTTTTGTATGTTGAAAGGTATATGTATATGAATAGACAAATTTTAGCGAGATATTGGAATCAATGATTTTTCTGGATTTTAGAACATGCCATTGCTATAGGATTCCTTTTCATACATTTTAAGCACTAGCATACTATTTGCTGTGGTTTCGTGTCCTTTGCCCTTGCCCTTGCTTCTAACGCAATTTCTTTAAAGATTTTTTGTATCTACCGTCTAATAAAAATAAAATAGTACTTCGGTGGGTTTACTAATAGGATGCACGATTGTGGTAAAGTATAAGGAAAGTAGCCTCAGGAATGAGATATGATTAGAATCAAATCCTGGCGCTGTCAGTTGGCATTTGAGGGTGCGCAAATGCGAGGGAGCCGGGTCAGTAGATTTACCGGCACCTTAAAGATCCTCTTCAGGGCGAAATTCCGGCACCCCGGCGTCTCTAAAAGCCAGAGTAGTTGCAAGGGACGTAAAAACAATAACATTATTATTATTGGTATATTGGTGAATTAAAACTCAGCAATTTTTGTAGATTGTGCCGTGTCTTGTGTGGGGTTTCGCCTAGGACACCAAGCTGGCTCTTCAGCGGGCTCTTGGTGTCCCCGCCCGGATCCTCAATATATCATATTTTTGGAAGCCTTCCTAGGAAGGTTAAGGCTGCTTGAGCTTTTAGCTCTCGCAGTGAAGAGGCGCAGGTGCGCTTCATAAAAATGGAGGTAAAGCGCAGTTCGTTACTCCTAGGCAAAACCCCCACACAAGACAAGGCACAACCTAGAAACGTTTCTGAGTTTTAATATTATTATTATTCAAATAAAATAACAACAAGATTTTTCTTTTTCGATTTTCAATTTGGTTTATTCGGACGTTCGGTTAATCGGGATTCGGATTGTCGGGACTTTAGTGTAAGTTGAGCATCGGCTGTTTGACAATCTGACATGTTTTATGGTTCATTGGTAGCACAGATTAGAACAAAACTATTGAGGTTGTCGATAACAATACTAAAGGACTAACGAAACAACTTGTTTCCAGAAGTGCTCCCAAAAATTCACACTGTTCTCAGTGATACATCACCATATCTAATATTCCGCATGAAATACCGAGTATTGCATAATGCAAACAACTCGCCGGCAGGCAAATATTGATCCTCCTAGAGAGACCATGAGCCAAGACCGTCGTTACTCAGGTCCGTATTAACAGGGCAGTTCCCATACAGGGACGACTACTGCATTATAGTGCAGTCCAGACCTCCTTATCATACTTGACTGTCACCGTGGAGGCCCGGGTTCAATTCCCGACTCTGCCAAGGAATTTAATTCTGGTCTGAGGGTCGGAACGGGGTACACTCAGCCATCCTGAGTGACTTTCCGTGGTTTCCCACTTCTACTCCAGGCAAATGCCACGATGGTACCTGACTCAAAGCCACGGCCGCTTCCTAACCAAATCCTACCTCAATAACAAATACACCCCAGTAGAGACATCGCAGTGACACAGGTTATCAAACAAATTCTACACACACCCAAGTAGACGGGGCTACATGACCCATAAAAGAATTTACAACATTTACAACAAACCTCTTCATCTACAACACACGTCAGCAAAAGTGAACACTATTAATCCTTATTATTTCCAGTTCGACGGGGTCGGATATAAGATAGATTATTCTCTAAGTGTCGGGTGGCATTTAAAGCCGGATGCCCTTCCTGACGTACACCTCGTGAGAGGAGTTGATGAGATATGAAATGTTGTTGTTGTTGTTGTTGATGATGATGATGATGATGATTTTTCAGGGGTTTAGCGACATCGTGGTCATGTAGCCCCGTGTACTTGGGTGTGCATAGAATTTGTCTGATAACCTGTGGTACTGTGATGTCTGTACAAGTGTGTGTATTTGCAATTGAGGTAGTATTTGGGTAAGGAAGCGGCCGTGGCCTTACGTTAGATACCATTCAGGCTTTTACCTGGAGTAGAAATGGGAAACCACTTCCAGGATGGCTGAGGTAGGAATCGAACCCGCCTTTTCTCAGTTTTGCGTCACGAGGCTCTGTATAACCTGCTCCAGCCCTCAGACCAGGATTAAATTTCTTGGCAGAGCCGAGAATTGAACCAAGGTCTCCGCGGTGACAGCCAAGAAGATATGAAATGAGTTGTTGTTGAGTCATTTAGGGGCTTTGCGACATCGTGGGCATGCATCTCCGTGTACTTGGGTGTGTGTGGTATTTGTCTGAAAACCTGTAGGCCTACTACTCTGATGACTGTAGCCTATTAGTGTGTGAATTTATAATTGGGGGTGGATATTGAGTTGGAGGTGGTCGTGGCCATAAGTTGGATACCATTCCAGCATTGCCTGGAGTAGAAGTGGTAAACCACGGAAAATCGCTTCCAGGATGATAAATGTGGGAATCGAACCCTCTTCTTCTAAGTTTTGCCCCACGAGGCTGAGTGTACCCCGTCCTAGCCCTCCAGCCAGAATTTATTTTCTTGGCACAGCCGGGAATCAAACCCAGGCCAAGAATATTAACCACTACACCACGAGGTTGCTACGATGAAGTGAATGAAGATGAATCAACTGGACAAAGAGTTGGAAGGAAGCGGCCGTGGCCTATTAGAAGGTACTGTCCCAGCATTTGCCTGGAGTTGAAAATGGAAATCCATGAAATATCATTTCAAGGATGGCCCACGGTGTGGGTTGAACCCACGTCTAACCTAGCATGCAGAGAGCTTGGCCCCATGGCCTAGTGCTGTGCTAAAGTGAGCATAACAGACCGCTGTCGATCACAATGATATTGAACCCTTCAGAATAGCAGTGTTTATATGCAGGAATCTTGATCAAGGGGTCGCGCTCAGTTCCTAGTGTGATGTTTACGTTCGCCAAACAACATGCTCTACTGAGGTAAGGGTCATAGGATTAAAACTATAATTAAGAAAGAAAGGTGACAAGACGTAAAATAATAACATGATTTAATGACTAATAGTGCATAAAAAGAATATAAACAACAATAATAAAAATATCCTCCCTGAATTTTCCCATGACAGGAATATATATCAATGTTGAGGAGTCAGACGGATCTCCCCCTATATAAAAATGTGGATCCTGGTTCCACTAACTTGCATTTGGATTTTATGTACGCGTAATGACTAACTACGAGGAATGAGTACTTTGGATGACTGTTCGTTTACAGCGGGTTAACAGCCACGACGCTTACGAACAATCATCTCGTAAATCAACGTTTACGGATATGGAACATGACACTAATAAAAACCCTTAAAATGTAATGCTGACACACACACTAAAATCTACTATTTACAGGAATCTCTCTCGAGACCCTCATTTAGCGCGATGACGCACTGGACAAAATGAGCTGCCAACTCCGGCCAATTGCTCAATCCACAAACAAGGAAATACAGCATCGCACGTGACTTCACGGGTCACTGATATGGAATATAAACATGGACTTAAACCAACAACAACAAAAGCCTGACCGGCTGAGATTACTTTATATGAACAAAACTGCATGTTAAGCTAACGCTTCGGAGATTATCGTGATTCGTAGGCAACTCCCATTTATTTAAACAACTTTTACCATTGATCAGTTCTGAATTCTGTATTTCAAGTAATTACGGAGCCAAACAAGCACTCCCCACTAATGACCTTGCTTGCAACCTTCAGTCCGTCTTGTGAAACAGCTCCCCTCTCATCAATACCTGTCATTGTCCCAACCCCAGTGTGTAAAAATAACTGACCAGCTGTGCCGTTATCTCAAAGAATCAACAGCAACAAATCTCAACCACCTTAACATATGGTCAGACATTAATCAAAATATCCACAATTGCCCTCGCAAGGTAACAATATGGACCTGGCACCAAGCTGACAGAAATCAGTCTACGCTGAAATTCCCGCTTGTAATGACCACAAAATACACACACACACTTCTGGGAATGACATTACGAACTTTCACACATGCAGGCTGAATAGGTGCTCACAAGCTATTTAAAAAAATATTAAAAACCTACGATAGAGCTGACTGCTCTTCGTCACAAATCACATTGCTCCAAAGGCAATAATCTCACTGAATCTGATCAATAATAAACCTTAAAAAGATTAATTACCCTCCAATCTACTGTATAATTATATTAATTCAGTCCTACTTCTGAAACACAACATATCTCCGAGATACGTTTTTAACCGCATTGCGTAACATATGCAAACACGGTCGTCCAACAAACAAAAACAAGAACCTTCCACTAATAACATATATGCGAGCTGTTTCCATGCAAAAGGTGTGTCAGACCAAAACTAAATATACTACGTTAATCACACAAGCAAATTATTTACAAAACAAAATATGTCCCATATACCATAAGTTAATCTATCAGATAATAAGAATATTATTCTGTACTCATCCTCGGCCAGTCACCCGTCAAAGGACATCCGCTGCCATCTCCCAACTGAATGCTTCTTAGCTCATCTCAGCCATCTGGACGGAGTGTTGATAGTTCCAAACTTCTTCCAGGATAGGCGATGTCATCTCTCGTGCTGATTCAAAAAGTTAGATTATTATACACTCGATATCTGACTACTAAATTCGCCGTTTCAGGTACTACTTTCCCCGGAACTGTCTGTTGGCGAATTGTCGATGCTACTGTCCCTACAAAATATAGTACTGTGAGTACCTATCGCTGAATTTAACACATTTATTAATAATTTCTGTGTCCTCGACACACAAAAGTATAACTTACGTCCTCAGACGAACAAAAGTAATAGCGATGTCTTGGCTCTTCACGCCACTTATAAATGAACCGGCCCTAGGTATTGATAGAGGGGGAAATTATACAAAAAATTCTCAAAATAATAGTGGTACGGGAATGAAACAAATATCACTGAACTCGAAAAATAGCCCAGGTCAAGAATATGCCCATTAATCCTAGAATCGATCGTAGAGATGTTGTCTAGGCGATCTCCCGCGTTAATGCTAGCCATCGCGTGCCCAAGCTAGACTTGCCGCGCTGGTAAGCATTCTTCTCTCATTGGTTCCACATTTTCTGTAACTTGGCGGTTTTAATCAGACCTTGGCCTCGAAGGAGTGTCTAGTATTTTCATCAGCCACTCACGTCACTGCATCATATTTTTTCTAGGCGCGAATATTACAATGAACATACCATGAGCGTGTCTCACTACGCGTCCTTTCTATTTTGAGGTGGCCACCACCTGTCCTTCTGAATCATTGCTAGGGTCTATCTTTTCACAATCCTAAGTATTTAGCCTTTTGTCAAACTGCTGCAGGTATGTCCCCATTGTCTCCAACAAATGCTTGAAATTTCCTCATCTCCGTCTGGCTATTTTCATGACGCTGGTAGAAATATTTATTAATTGAAGAAATAAAACATCGAATCATTTATCCATCAGAGGGTAAAGGGTTCAATATGTAATATTGTATTGACAATCCAAACACCGTGAGCTTCACTCCACTAACCTATAGGTGCTGCACAATAGTTTGATGTTAGGGTTTAGCTTGTTCTATAGACAACTGCCGAAAGATACAATGATCATATATATAAAACGCTAAGGTATATGTTTAACAAACCTCAAACTCTTAAAGCAGAGGTAGTGGTTTGTAACGAATCTTCCAAATTGTCTCAATAGTACAGAAAAAATATTGCATTCCTTGAAAAGCCAACGGAAATATATTTATTTATGAAGTGTGTTTAAACAAATAAACTAGACGATAGCCCCTGTCAGAACTGTGTCAAATCTACTGTTGACAGTTGACAGTAGATCTACTGACACGGCTCCCTCGCATTTGCCCACGCTAAAATGCCAACTGACTCCGCCAGGATTGGATCCTGCAGCCTTGGGCACTGTAGGCGAGAACGTTACCGCTGCACCACGCAGCCAGTCTCACAAATAACCGATCGTAACCAATGAGTATTCAAAGGAAATAGAATTTCCCGCAGCAGTGACGAATTGCACTCTCATTTCATAAAAATTGATAAAGAGTACGATTAAACAAATAAACAAGACAATAGTCTCTGCCAGAACTGTGTCGCGTCGAGCCCGCATACCAATAAAACTGGGCGGGTGATTTATACACTTACAAGAGTTCTCGCATAGGTCCGCTACCTAATACCAAATAAATACAGAGTATTTGAGCCACGTTTAGGCATATATAATAACACTAGCCACGCGCCCCGGCTTCGCCCGGGAAGAGTTATGAATGCAAGATGATAGGCTACTCCTAACCGAGGTCTTATAAGATTTTCTTGTATACAACATTAGTCGTTTTCCCTCCAACAATGAACACGAAACCTAGCTCGAAAACTGTCACCTCAGTAATTGAATGGAAATTGTTGGAAGAAATGAAACCGTAAAAACACTTATAGTGGGCGATGTATTGAAGATAGAGATACGATCTCTCGTTTTGTTTTGGCAGAACTTTTCATTCTGAACAATTCTTACACTCAGAGTATATAGATATTTTTAACGGTGTCCCCAGCATAAGCTTAAAAAGAGCGCACGGACGCCAGGTTTTTCTTTCGCCTTTTTCACTGAAATCATTACTGCTTGGCTTCCTTTGATTATAAATAAGTGATTTTATACAGAAATCTTCCTCGAGATATCCTTTACAGAATGATGAAAACCGCATTAAAATCCACCCAGTGGTTCTCGAGATGACCCGTGACATCCAAGAATCGGGGGCTTTGTTTTAAACTATGTATAGATTCTGTTGGTGTATAATTGTGTTGCTCCTAGGATCCACCAATCTAAAACAATTAACAGGTGGATAGGTCATCACATTCGATAAGGTAGGGATTTCACGAAACTTTATTGGAACTTAACCCTTAGTCCAAATCACGGTAGGAAGTACGAACAAATATTACTTCCCATGTTAAACCCTACTATAAAAACCAACAGTCTGTAGCTTACCGAGCGAGGTTTCCAAGCGGCCGTGAAATTACAACTCTTTAAGTCTGTAGGTTAGTATACATTCTTTGAATGCTAGAGATAAATAAGATACAGTAATAGCATCGCACATTTCCAACAAAGCTTTACAGTCATGGGCTTTATCTTTCTACTAAAAACGTGAATTTTTCAACAGTTGTGAAATATTAGGATAATGTTACATATTCTGATACACCTAGTAAATAACCTACCCTTGCCAAACAACAGTTTCATATACGTCCTGAAAACGTACTGCATGTTCTTCCGGGCCGCATAATAAACAAAGGAAAACGAGTATCCTCGTAATTACTGTCTACACAAGACTGGCTGTTAAGCCATAATATCAAATAATAGTAACGAGTGCATTCCCTAAATCAGGCGTCCTCAACCTGATGCTCGCGAGCATCGCGGTGCTCTTTAAATGAAATTTTGTGCTCTCGTTATACAAGCAACAAAGTGCTCGCGAGCACCAGCTCCCGTTGGATCCATTTCTCAATTCAAATTCTGTTGCACGAACCAATTTTTGTCAGTCAGAAATGTCATCATTTTCTGAAATAGCATTTTTAATCTACAGTAAAAATATTTGGAAATCCCTATTCTATAAGTAACAAAAAGGATGCTGATTCCACTAGACTGTCCACATAAAAATGTATATGCAAGCGGTTGCAGCATGCCTGGTGAGACGTGAATCCCTAGCTATTTCAGCACTTCTGAGGGAGAGAGAGAAAGGAAAAGAAAAGAGAGGTGCATGCTTCCGAAATATGCTGATTTGACCCAACTGTCCACACATAAGTGTATCTTACCTGCATGAGTCATGCAAACAGTTGCAGCATGCCTGGTGAGCGGTGAATCTCCCAGCTATTCCAGCTCTTCAGAGGGGGAGATAGGTATTAAAAGGAAAGAGAGGTGCATGCTTCTTGCAAAATAAGATAAAATAATAATTACATTCGATTTAAGGGGAGGTATGACTGCATTTTTCGGATTTTAAAGCAAAAACTCGTTTTCTTTTGTTTTATTCATACAAATATAGCCCAATAGCTATTGTTAAGCTTGTAGAGGTCATTTAATATGAGTACGCATGGCATTTAAACATGTAAGATGTGTTTCATAATAAAAACTTTCTTCGGCTTTTCCCAATTAATTGGGATCGCCTGAGCCAACCAGGCTCATTTTGGTTTTGGTCGGGGTTTTAAGGCCGGATGCCCTTCCTGACACCACGTGATTTTTCAGATGAAAATTCCACCCCACTGTCACCGGGATTCGAACCCCGGCCGTCCGGGTGAAAGACGAGCAGCTATGCCACTGCGCCATCACGCTCAAGATGTATTTCATAATAATATTACCGTAATAATAATAATAATAATAATAATAATAATAATAATAATAATAATAATAATAATAATAATAATCGTAATAATACAGAAGAGGGGCCGTGATAAGGAGAAAATGACTAGGAGACATGAAAGACGGCAGTTCTGAGTGAGTATATATTAACTTGCCTCTTTCTCGCATTGCTCATTTTCAATGTTTTTCTGGGGCGTGGTGGCTCAGCGGTCTAGCTGAATGCCTCTCACCAAGGCGGTCCGGGTTCGATTCCCGGTCAATGCATGTGAGATTTTCGATGTGAAATGCCATGTCCTGTGGTTCGGATTCCACGTAAAAAGGAGGTCCCGTGGCTCATGATCTCGAGATTAACGGTCACGTTAAACTACAAGCTTCCTTTTTTTCAATGTTTTTCTGTGTACAAAATGCTCCTTGTGGTGCAATTCTTATCAGATATTGTTGTAACTTGGTAGGATAGTGGCTAGAGCATAGGTGGGCAATGAGGGAGCGCAGCTCCTGGAGCCAACTGCATGAGCGCGAGCGGAGCCAAAGAGCCGGGACCAGCTGACTGCTCGCTAGTAGTTTGTGCTGGAACGACTAGATCGCAATATGCGCAAGCATAGGTATAACATTGTATCGGGCTGAGTAGGTCTATATTATGTGCACGGCTGTACGCTAAACATAAATCACGAACAAGCTTAGCACATTTTGATGAACTGTTTTCGCAAACAGATTTCCCAAACATGCACAAAATGGCTGCCAAACTTCTATCAATGTTTGGTTCAACATATCTGGGTGGGAAACTGTTCTCTCTATTGAAGATAAATAAATCTCCATGAAGAGCCACTCTAACTGACGCACATCTCACTGCCGTTCTTCGAATTGCAAGTGCAAGATCGATCGCTCCAAATGTAACCCGTCTGCTTCAGAGAAAAGATCTGCAGAATGACAGTTCAGATAAGAACACATAGGCCTATGTTTTGTATATATTGAATGATATTATTCATGTATTTATTTCTGTACTCCTACAGTACGTTTTCGTTCCTTGTGTTCCGAACAAGTTGTTAGGTTGGCTTATTGTAGTTTCAGGACTATCGTCAGTGTGCAAAGGAGTGTGTACTTGTCAGCTGTCGAAGTAATTATTTATGTTTCCTACACAGAACCTAATAAAAGGAATATAATTAAACGTATGTACGTAGCACCATAATCTTATCATCTAATGCACAACAAACAGGGCACAAGTATAAGGCTGTTGTGATACGCCGCTTGTAACGGCAAGCTGTGCAAGCAGCTACAAGGTTAACTTCGGTGAGAGCGCATAATCGGCTCTTTCTCCTGCTGGAGCGGGAGCACTGCTCAATGAGCCGAATTGTGCCCATCTCTGGGCTAGAGGTACAATAATGTAAATTTGCTTTGGGTCATTAACTGCTTTGAGTTTTAATATACATTTTGATAGGTATATTTAAATTAATAATGCTGAATTTTCAAAAATAAATTTAAAAGGAGAGTTTAAACATTTTTGGATAGAACTGTATCCATCTAACACCAAACCCTAGAGCAATTATTGTTTCTATAAATTTAAACTACACGTAGAAATAAAATGAGCATGGTCAAACAAAATCTTTGATGCAAGGGACTTTTTTATGGGACCACTTTTGTAGTACAAAAAATGTTCAATAACTCAAATACTAATAAAGTTACTTAATTATAAATTAAAACAATAGATGCCAGCAACTCTCTACGCCAGTGGTTACATTTTAGTAATGTTATGATGAAAACTGTGAAAGTTAAAACATTCAGTCATACCTCCCGTTAATAGTGCTCGGGTTCTTGATATGTCATGAAGGTGTTGCTCACAGTCTCAAAAAGGATGAAAACACCTGGCGTAGGTTGTAAGAGCAAGTTGAATTCGAGTGCGGGGCTGGGGTACTCTTTTATTTTTGGTTTATTTAGTTTTTTTTCGTATCTTAATGCACGCGACTTATCCTCTTTTATAGTTGCTTCGGTGGCGTAGTTGGTAGCATGCTGAACTGCTGTGCCCAAGATAGCGGGTTCAAACCCGGCCGAAGTCATCGGATTTTTAAGAGCGTTAAAATCCTTCAGTAGGCCTTCCTTCGGAGGGGAAGTAAAGCCGGCGGTCCCATGTCATAGATGTATGGCATTATGCAACGAGCCTATAATGGCAATAATTAAGACACGTATGGGAGAGTTGCATACGACTGTTTATGTTCGACGATAATTATTATAACTATTTTATGTTCGAACATAAATATTCATAAATATCTATCGATATTTCGCCAGTTTGATGTACTGAACAGAGCACATGGGACGCAGAGAATACCTTGTATTTGACAATGGCCTCCTCGATTACCCCACTATGACACTAGGCCACGCAGTAAAATTTAAATTAGAAGGCCTCGGAACTCAGCGCAGGTGCGATGCTATCCTTACCTAATTGGTCAAACAACTGTTTCTTGAACTCTGATTGGTGGGAGAAACTGTCACATAATGAAAACTTTTACTATAATGAGCCACATTAAAGTACAGTTTTCTGACATATAATATTTACATTTCGACATCGTCGAACATAAAATATCCTTCCACAGACTAAACTTGCGTGAAGCTAAATTTCTAGGTTAGATTTCGTTGGAACGCTGTATCAATGTTCCAACGTTCACCACCAGGTATCAGTGACATCTGGTAGCGAAAGTTGGAAGTACTTGAAATTGAACGGAACTTGTAGCTCACCCTATGGGTGTCCTCTTGAAGCAGCTACAGCCACTGACGAACATGTCCTCGGACACTCCCGGCACTAAAAGCAATACGATAAATATTTTATTTATTTTTTATTTAGTCAATTTACCCTCTAGGTTGGTGGTTCCCACGGACTCAGCGAGGGAACTCACCACTACCGCCGCTATGGGCAGTGTCCTGGAGCTTGGAACATCTGGTCGGGATGGATACAACTGGGGAGGTGTGATCAGCACTTCGCCCAGACGGCCTCACCTGCAAAGCGAACAGGGGACCCATGAGGGATGGGAAGGGATGGAAGACTGGGATGGATAGGCTAGGAAGAGGGAAGGAGGCGGCCGTAGCCTTACAGAAGGTACCATCCCGGCATTTGCCCGAAGGCGAAGTGGGAAGCCACGGAAAACCACTTCGAGGATGGCTGAGGTGGGAATCGAACCCCCTCTACTCATTTGGACCACCCGAGGCTGAGTAGACCCCGTTCCAGTCCTCATTTCACTTTTCAATTTTCGTGGCAGAGCCGGGAATCGAACCCAGGACCTCCGGGGCGTCAGCTAACCATGCTGACCGCTACGCTACGGAGGCGACTACGATAAATAAAAATAAATAATAATCCTCTTTATGCACATTTTCAGTGAAGGAAAGTGTATGTGGCCCTAAGAGAGGCCGATAAGTCATCAGGCTCGAACGAAGAGGAGATAGGTAGTGAGAGGAAGGACAAAGCACTTACAATGCAATGGTTAGTTACGTTAGCAAGTGCTCGAAGTGACGGTCTACTTGATTTATGCTCATCTGGGCACGCCGTCGAATGAATATTCTAGTGCGCTGTAGCAGAGTTTATTGATCTGGAGGTTTTGGCGACGAGTTGTCGAAGGCACATGGGATTTTCTGGCTCTTGGGTGCAAACTTATTTGTTTCAAATGCCTCAACAGGAATGGCGTTAAATCCGGTTACCTAGCGGAGAGACAGGGAGAAAGGGGCAGGTCCTCCTCTTACCACCCATTTCCTGGATCTGTCTCTTTCAGGTGGTTACGGATGGCTAACGTCCAATGTGGTGGAGCACCATCCTGTTAAAACCACCACGTTCTCCAAGTGGCACGTCCCCCAGCCGAAGTGGGAGTTCATGGCGTAGAAACTGCAGGTAACGTGCATCTGTTTAATGCCACCAAAGAAATACGGTCCAATAAGGCGATCACACAAGTAGTACAGTACAGCTGGAATGGTTTTGTTCCAAAAACCGTGCTATGGTTGGCTTTTTGTAAATCGTTAGAAAAGCACAAAAAAGCTTAACTCTAAATTTCGGAATAATTTGTAGTATCATGTTGTCGGAAAACTAAAAAAAAAACTAAAAAAAAAATATTTTTTTCTCTGAATCTGATATTTTAAAGAAAAGTTTTTAAACAAAAAATGTAGAGGGCATTGTCACCTACAGTTTGTCTTATTGAGGTCATGTCATACGTTTTGAAATGCACAAGGTAGGTGGCGCCAAAGTTTCAAAAAAAGTGTTTTTTCACTTTTTGTCCTAAGAAAAAGGTTTTTTTTTTTCACAGAAGAGTGAATCAGATATTTGTTCCTATAAACATTGTCTGCAACATTTATTTAAACGTTTGTTTCCTCCGACTTACCGTTCCAAAGTTATAGCGCAGCAAATGCATCGCTGCGTAGTCAAGGCTACTAATGTTACTGCGGAGAGAGCGGTGGGCATAGTTTAGACCGGGACCGGCGTCGGACAATTTTCACACTTCGTCAGACTATAACTTTGGAACGGTAAGTCGGAAGAAAAAATGTTTGAATAAATGTTGTAGACTATTTTGAGAGGAACAAATTTTTGATTCGCTCTTTTGTGAACAAAACCTTTTTCTAGGACAAAAAGTGAAAAAACACTTTTTTTGAAATTTTGACGCCACCTATCTTCTGCATTTCAAAACGTGTGACATGACCTCAATGAGACAAATTGTAGGTGACAATGTCCTCTACATTTTTTGTTTAGAAATTTTTCTTTAAAATACGTCGATTCAGAGAAAAACGCTTTTCATTTTTTTTTAAGATTTCCGACAAAATGATCGTGCAAATTATTCTGAAATTTAGAGTTAAGCTTTTCTTGTGCTTTTCTAACGATTTACTAGAAGCCAACCATAGCACGGTTTGTGGAACAAAAGGGGTACCTTCTGTGTAGCTGTACTGTACTAAAGACACCACACAATACTGTACATTCACTCCCCATTGCACCTAATAGCCTACTTGTCACAGTGGGGATTGTCAACACACCACTAGCACATGTTGCGGTGGTTGATGGCACCATTATTGTGGAATAGGGATTCGTCCGAGAAGAAGGTTTTCTATAGGAATACTCATCATTTTCCCAATTTCCTAACAGGCACTGACAAAAATATAATTCCAGCTTCGAAATCCCGCCCGAGGAGCTCCTGGTTTAGCTATACCGGTTGTATTTATGCACATGGAGCACGGTATTCGGAGTACGGAGGAGGCCTGCGTGATGATCACCTCATCCAATTGCCCGCGTATTCGTGTGTGGGTTTTAGCATGGTGTGTCCAACCAAAAATGCCTCCTCATTCTCGGCCTTCTCTCGAAAAGGTAGTATAAACTGTAATAACCGCGTAGTTAATTCTTTAGGGACTTTGTAACATCGTGGTCATATAGCACCGTGAACTTCGATATGTGTAGAATTTGTCTGATAATCTGTGTCCCTGTGATGTCTGTAATACTGTGTGTATTTGGAATTGAGCCCGATGAGGCAGATTACCCCACCGTTCTGCCCCTTAAAACAAGCACAACCATCATCAATCAACAATTAAACCCGCCTTTTCTCAGTTTTGCCTCACAAGATTGAGTGTACCCCGTTCCAGCCCTCAGATCAGAATTTAATTTTTGGCAGAGCCGGGAATCGAACCCAGACCTCCGAGGTGGCAGCCAAGAATGCTAGCCACAGCGCAACGAGGTAGGTAATCGTACGATAGCACGTCTCGTGCCTTAAAAATAATGAAATTCAAAAACGTGAATAGCATGCAGTAACTATAAACTAAACAATTGTGTAACCTGAACAATCTATACTAATCTATACTAATACAGTATAATAAAGCTGAAGAGTTTGCCTGTGTTTTTGTATCTTTGAACGCGCTAATCTCTGGAACTACCAGTTCGATTCGAAAAATTCTTTTTTATATGATAGCCAGATTCAAGAGGAATAGTTTAGGTTATGTAGTATTAGGCTACACCTCTCAGATTAATTTTTGTTCAGTAAGTCGGTAGAACAAGGGCTCCCGAACTGCTCTATCTGCATGCGCTGCCGCTATGCTTAGTAATACGTACACCGTTTCACCGATCTGAACCAAAATGTGTATACGTACCCTTTGGAACCCTGCGAGTAACACTGTCTACGTGAAATTTATGACAGACCAGTCCATTCCCTGCATTTAGGCCCTTTGGCACAAATCTACACCTTTTCACCGACCTGAACCAAAATTTGTATACTTACCCTTTGGAACCCAGCGAGTAACACTGTTTACAAAATTTCGGACAGACCACTCCATTCCCTGTATTTAGGCCCTTTGGCACAAATATACACCGTTTCACCGATCTGAACCGAATTTTACATACTTAACCCTTTGGAACCCGACGAGTAACACTGTCTGCTTGAAATTTTGGACTGACCACTCCATTCCCTTCATTTGAGCCCTTTGGCACAAATCTACGCCGTTTCACCGATCTGAACCACATTTTGTATACTTACTCTTTGGAACCCTGCGGGTGACACTGTCCACTTTAAATTTTGGACAGACCACTCCATTCCCTGCATTTAGGCCCTTTATCACAAATCTACACCGTTTCTCCTAATTGCACCAAATTTTACATACACTTTGCTGCTGGTAACACTGTCCACTTGATATTTTGGACAACGCTCTCCATTCTCTACATTTAGAATAACAGACAAAATAAACTTGAAAACCACGTATTAAGGCATTAGAACCATTCATATCCGTAGTAGTATAACTGTAAGAGTATTTTAATAAGTCTATTGTTGACGGGCAGTTCGGGCTACATCACGTCACCCCTACCAGTGTTCTGGTACAGAATTGCGAAAATAGTTGCATCTTGCGCTGTTTATAAATTGCAGTCACGGGGAGTAATTAGTACAAAAGGATCTCTTAGGCCCCTTAAAACAGTTATCATCATGAAAATATTATGCCTCTGTATAGGTGCAATGGTGTTGGTGCAGTACACTGAGGTTACCAGCTGCATTAAGCGTTGGTGCTTTCAAATTTACCTTCATTTATTCCGAACCCTATCGTTGAGCGCTGTGTGGCGATAAATGATACTTATGCTACCTCAGTAGCTTGGGACAGCGGAAGTTTTCCGAAGTGTTCGGATTATTTTCCTACGGCGCTATGCGACTAAAGACGACACTATTGGTCTCTACATTTCTAACAGCCAATGAGATATAGGCCCTAGGCAAGTGTCTTTTATTTCACTTACTCCTCTTTCTAATCATTTAAAAAAATGTGTTTGTAGATTACATGTGTCAATGCTGTAGTTACAAAATTTCCGTATCCCTATTCATTATTTTCATTACGTCCGGCTCCGTGGCTAAATGGTTAGCGCGCTAGGCTTTGGCCCAAAGTGCCCCGGGTTCGAATCCCGGCCGAGCCAACAGGGATTTTAATCTCCTGGAGTTAATTCCCGTGGCTCGGGGACTGGGTGTATGTGCCGTCTTCATCATCACTTCATGCTCATTACGACGCGCAGGTCGCCCACGGGCGTCAACTAGAAAGACCTGCACTCGGGCTCTTCGGAGGCCACACGATCATTATTTCATTATCATTACGGGAAAATGAACTGAATGTTGCGTCCATTATACTGTACTACTTATCACCACCAGAAAAAGTTATATTTTTTAAATATTTTTTCTGTTAATTTAAGTATCATGTGTCAGTTCTGTAGTATTCATTATCATCCATAAAACAAATAAATCCACCGGGCGAAGCCGGGCACTACTGCTTGTAATAATAATAATATTAATAACAAGAAGTGCCGTGAAGAACTATACAGCCTACTTTTCATGCCAATGATTATTCTACAGAATATAAACCTATCTAGAATAATGACGAAATTAAGTTGGTAATATCGAAATATCTAATTAGTTCAAAATATACCTGGTATAATGTAGCCTAATAGAGCACTACAGTTGGCAGCCCTGGTGACAGAATATATTCTTAGTTCCATCTCTTAAGGTACAGAATACAAAATTTGGTTGAAGTCCAATGGACGTTACATGCAGTTAGACACTGGATCTATCAGCACGCGTAAAAGCATGTTGCCAACAATGTCATGCGTGTGCTGGTCAGAAATAATCTGAAATATTATGATATCTTGTTGTGCCAATTTTGGATGAAATCCATTTGTTAGTATATAAGTTACATGTATTTTAAAATTGGACATATCAGCAGGCATAGAATCATGTTAACAGCACTGCCTTGTATTAATTACTCCAAATTAATCTAGAATGTCAGGTGCTATAGACCTACGTGTGCAAAGTATAGAGCTGTTGGCTTGCATACTTTCTGATATATTGATATTAGGGTAAAAAAATATAGACAGCATTTATTAACAGTTGGCAGCCCTGATTGCTCTTAACAATACTTATAGCCATATCTGTTATGGTACACATAGCACATACGAAATTTGGTTGAACTCCAACTGATAGTATAGAAGTTACATGTATTTAAAAATTGGTACTATCAGCAGGCTTATAATCATGTTGGTAGAACTGACGTATATAAGTTACTCCAAATTAATCTAAAATGTCAGAATATACGTGTGCATAGTTTAAAGCTGTTGGCTTGCATACTTTCTGATATATTGGTATTTGGATAAAAAAAATAGAGAGAGCAATTATTAACAGTTGGCAGCCCTGGTGGCTCTTAAGAATACGCTCAGTCATATCTGTTTATGTACACATATTACATACAAAATTTGGTTGAAATCCAATTGATAGTGTAGACGTTATATGCATTTAAACATTGGACCTATCAGAAGGCTTAAAATTACTTTGGCAACACTGTCATGGTTGGCCTCCTGGAAATCAAACTGAAATAGTCTTATCTATATGTGTGCCAATTTTGGAATAGCTCCCATGCATACCTTGCAAGATATCCAACATGGAGCTCAAATTTCTAGTGCGTTTTTTCAGCAGTTGGTAGCACTGACATCATTTTCAAATATGGACGTGAGCTATTCCGGTGCACATCTTTACTCATACTAAATTTGGTTTTGATTGCTGCAGCCGTTTAGGAGTTGATAGGGGGACACACACACACAGCCAGACAAACAAACAGACAGACAGACAGACAGAAGGACAGACAGACAGACAGACATACATTTTCCCGGATCGATCTCATAAGTCTACTTTTTCCTCATTTTTGCAAAATGTGAAAAGTAGGCTAATAATGCAGCTCAAAGAGCATTTGGAACTTAATGGCACCAGTGCGGGCGTACATAAAGGAAACAGATAGGCGCAGCTACTTGGGCGTTACAAATCCATCATAAATTCACGGTTCGCTTATGATTATTGTTTGTGTTGATGATTAAGACACGAGTATGTTTATAAAACGAGCGAACGTGCTATTGACTGTTCCATCTTGAAAAAGTAACGAGCATTATCATCACTCCTAAAAGTAACGGCGTTGCATCTCGTTACTAACGTCATTACCGTCTAGTTACCGTAAAGTAACGGTTGCTAGTAACGTCCTTACTGTCAAGTAACGCTTGCTAGTAACGTCGCTACCATAAAGTAACGGTTGCTAGTAACGTTATTACCGTCTAGTTATCGTAAAGTACCGACAGCAGTGGCTACGCTGGCTAAAGCGCAGCGTTAGGTCATGGGGCCAAGCTCTCTGCTGAGTCGGTAGACGCGTGGGTTCGAGCCCCACCGTCGGCCGTCCTTGAAATGGTTTTCCGCGGTTTCCCATTTTCAGCACCAGGCAAATGCTGGGACGGTACCTTCTGATAGGCCACGGCCGCTTCCTTCCACATCCTCGTCCAGTTTCGTTCATCTTCATCCATTCCATCTCTCATCCCGACGCGCAGGTCGCCTACGGGCATCGAATAGAAAGACCTGCACTCGGCCTCTCAGGAGGCCACACGACAAAAAAATCGTAAAGTAACGGTTTCTAGTAACGTCGTGACCGTAAAGTAACGGTTGCTAGCAACGTCGTTACCATCTAGTTACTGTAAAGTAATAGTTGCTAGTAACATCGTTACCGTCCAGTTACCGTAACGTAATGGTTGCTAGTAACGTCGTTACCATCTAGTTACTGTACAGTAATGGTTGCTAGTAACATCGTTACCGTCCAGTTACCGTAAAGTAACGGTTGATAGTAACGTCATTACCGTAAAGTAACGGTTGCTAGTACCGTATAGTTACTGTAAAGTAATGGTTGCTAGCAACGTCATTACCGTCCAGTTACCGTAAAGTAACGGTTGCTGTTACCGTAAAGTAACGGTTGATAGTAACGTCGTTACCGGAAAGTAACGGTTGCTAGTACCGTAAGGTTACCGTAAAGTAACGGTTACGAGTAACCTCGTTACTCCCCCAACTCCGTGGCGAATGACTGACTGAAGCGCCTTCATCAAACCGTAGAGCATGCAGTGCGCGCAACCAACAAAAGCACCATTATAGTGGCGTTTTACCGCTTGCATTCACTGGCACACAATGGACTTCGTTTAGCATTGAAGCTTCATATCGTTCGTTATAAATGATTTTGTATCATGTAGTTTTAAGCAGATATGTCACGTTTTTCTATATCCGGCCATTTAGCAGTCACGTGACGAGAACGAAATGAAATGTTCAGAATCGTTTGCAGCCTGATATGATACGAGTATTAGCTTCTTTGAACAGATAAGCGCAGGTATTGGAACCTTTCAAAACCATCATAAACTCACGGTAAATTTATGGTTACTCTTCTTGTTGAATATAGATATGAACTGGTTCATAATGGAAAGTTCTTGCTTCCATTTCCACGTGCTATTGACAACAAATGGCTCTATCTTAATTACAAGATATTTATAAGAAAACCTGATGGAAGAAAGAGAAGGGGAAGACCCAGGAATAGATGGCTCCACGTTGTTGAAGACAATCTGAGTATGTAAGTAAGTAATTAAGTAGGTGTTTACAGGCTGGGCTTACAGTGGATTAGTACCACACAGGATTCTAACATAGACATATCGACTTCGACCACGATCTCAGTTGTTTGATGGGCTGCAGAACAAAACAAGGGTAGGGGTAGCTGTTTCACCTGGAATAACTTTCAATATACACAATATAAACGCATTGTGGATTTCTGTGTGCGTGTATGCAGGTTTGCCATACGAAACAAGAGGCATAAAACCTTCTCAAACATCCTCGTCAGTCACATCAACGTCGGTTCTGTTGGCCTACAATGCAGGCCATACTTCAAGGAACATTCTCATTAAGTTTACTTCACTAACAAAGGGAGCCATCGTGGCTTAGGCGGCAGCACACCGGCCTCTCACCACTGGGTCCGTGGTTCAAATCCCGGTCACTCCATGTGAGATCTGTGCTCGACAAAGCGGAGGCAGACAGGTTTTTCTCCGGGTACTCCGAATTTCCCGGTTTTCCCTGTCACAAATTTCATTCCAGCAACACTCTCCACTATCTTTCAGTTCATCTGTCATTCATTTAATCATTGTCCCAGGGAAGTGCGACGGGCTTCGGCAGCCAGCACGGTTCATATCCTCGCCGCTAGATGGGGGCTTGCTTCATTCATTCCATTCCCTGACCCGGTCGGTCGACTGGAAGCAGGCTGTGGATTTTCATTTCACTAACAAAGGAGACGAATTAACAACAACAACAACAACAAGGGAAGAAATAACCGAATAAGTCACGAATATTCGACAGTGAAGACTCAACCAAATGCTAACAATTTGTGACCGTTTGATAGAGCTGGCTTATAGTTTACACTTTCCTTATCGTTCCCTGCAATAAACCAGTCAGTTCTGGTTACGATAGAAATTCGATAAAGAAGATTTTAAAAGAAGTGGGAAACCACATCGTGGTCATTCAGCATCATGTACTTTGGTGTGTGAAGAAGTTTTCTCTGAAAGCCTGTGTTATTGTGATGGCAGTATTAGTGTTTAAACTGTATTTATTATTCAGGTAAAATATTGGGAAGGAGGCAGCCGTGGCCTTAAGCTAGGAACCATCCCAACATTTGCCTAGAGTAGACGTGAGAAACCACGGAAAACCCCTTCCAAGATGGCTGAGGTGGGAATCGAACCCACCTCTTCTCAGTTTTGACTCACGAGGTTGACTGCACTCCGTTCCGGCCCGTAGACCAGAATTAAATTTCTTAGCAGAGACGGAAATCAACCCGGACCTCTGGGGCGTCAACCAAGAGTGCTATCCGCTACACCACCCGTTGGTCCGGCACCATAACATCAGAGGATTTTAGACAAATTCTACACACACTCAAGTACATGGGGCGACCACGTCAAAGCCATTGAAATGAAACAACCACAAATAGTAAGGTTACATTGTTAGTAACTTATTTAAGGTGACGTGGACTGTAAACAAAATAATTTTTCAAATTCCTGCTCTTTGAAAAATGATGAAAATCGATAAATGTGAAACAAAAATAATGGAATGCAGCCAAAATAAATCAGAAACACCTATTGACGTCAAATTGGTAGGTGAAAGGCTAAAGGACTTAGGAAGCAAAATAACCAGTGATGGACGAAGCAAAGAGGGTACACAAAGTAGGCTGGCTCAAAGGCATTTCTACAGAAAGGAAATCTGTTGACATCAAATATAGATTTAGGTATGAGAAAGTCATTTTTGAAAGCCGTTATCTGGAGCTTGCCACTCTATGGAAATGAAACTTGGACTGTTGGCGGAGGAGAAAAATGGAGAATTGAAGCGTTTGAAATGTGATGTTACAGGAGAATGATGAAGATCAGATGGGTAGATAGAGTAATAAATGAAGAAGTATTAAGACGAGTGGGCAAGGAGAGATGTTTCTGGCGACTGCTAAAGAAGTAATGAGTAGGATATATACCTATTTTCTGTGCAGGTGGGGAATTGCCTCCCTCAGAGTGTGAGTTCGTTGTGGTCCAACTCATCCTTGGGAGTGCCCCTGCTGATCCTGTGGACTTCTAGAGGGTCACTGCCTTCTATATCCATGGTGAAGATCGGACATGAGGGTCACTGCCTTCTATATCCATGGTGAAGATCAGACATGAGGGTCACTGCCTTCCATATCCATGGTGAAGATCAGACATGAGGGTCACTGCCTTCTATACCCATGGTGAAGATCAGACATGAGGGTCACTGCCTTCTATATCCATGGTGAAGATCGGACATGAGGGTCACTGCCTTCTGTATCCATGGTGAAGATCAGACACGAGGGTCACTGCCTTCTATATCCATGGTGAAGTTCAGACACGAGGGTCACTGCCTTCTATATCCATGGTGAAGATCAGACACGAGGGTCACTGCCTTCTATATACATGGTGAAGATCAGACGCGAGGGTCACTCCCTTCTATACCCATGGTGAAGATCAGACACGAGGGTCACTGCCTTCTATATCCATGGTGAAGATCAGACGCGAGGGTCACTGCCTTCTATATCCATGGTGGAGATCAGACACGAGGGTCACTGCCTTTTATATCCATGGTGAAGATCAGACACGAGGGTCACTGCCTTTTATATCCATGGTGAAGATAAGACACGAGGGTCACTGCCTTCTATATCCATGATGAAGATCAGACACGAGGGTCACTGCCTTTTATATCCATGGTGAAGATCAGACACGAGGGTCACTGCCTTCTATATCCATGGTGAAGATCAGACACGAGGGTCACTGCCTTCTATATCCATGGTGAAGATCAGACCCGAGGTCACTGCCTTCTATATCCATGGTGAAGATCAGACACGAGGATCACTGCCTCTCGGTACTGTACTAAGACAGCCAGGAATAGCAAACTAAGTTATGGAAGGAAGAGTTGAGGATAAGACTTGTAGGGGTAGACCAAGAATAGAATATGATAAACAGATTGTCTCGGATATAAGGTGTGGCAGCAATGTAGAGATGAAACGATTAGCTCAGGACAGGGAAATACAGTGAAACCTCTATTAAGAGACCAGTGACGGTTCCATGGAAAACTGGTCTTTTAGAGGGGTGGTCTCTTAATAGGGGTAGGCAATAAAAATAATTTTATACTGCATTATTAATAAAGTACAGTTGGAACACTGTATTGGTTCACATTTAGTACAAATTAATTAAAATTAGTTATTTTCTGAGCTCTGTCATTTAAAACCGTCACGAATTGATCTCTGTTTCAGATTAGCACATCTTGTTTTTTTTTACAATTTCACTTTCTAGAATATCTCTGAGTGAGTTCGAAAGTCCATTAATTTGTTCTGGGTTCGAACAATCTTCTGGGAGAGCCGATTTTTGTGTTATTTATACGTTACATAACACTTTTTCTAATGATATTGTATGCTGATGCAGTTCTGTGCCAACAGAAACATTGTTTACATCATCACCCTCATCACCATCTCCAATTGGAAGGCAGACAAGAAGTGGTCTTTTGAAAGAGGTCAGACTGAGAAAATGCCTGGTCTTTGGTCGGGGAGAGGGGTGGTCCTTAAATAGAGGTAACAAATACATTGACCTTATGAGGTTTTAAATCGGTTCCAAGAAAAATCGGTCTTTAAGAGGGGTGGTCTTTTAGAGAGGTTTCACTGTATGTAAAGCTGCATCAAGCCAGTCAAAAGACTGAAGACTCAAATACCAGCCTTTGAAGTATGCAATTACACCGAGCCAGACGCTTTACACATACATACATTTAGCTCAACGTTCTCCCCAGTTTTATATGAAATACGACTTACTCTATATTAGCCACAAGCCATATAATAACATATCTTTATTGCACAGTGTTCATATAGGCCTAGGCCAGGGGTGGCCAATAACATTAACTTTGGGAGCCGCAAATTTATGAAGCTGTTTCGAAGTGAGCCAGGTTGTTAAAAAATTAATGATTTATAAAAAATAAAGACACGTTTTTTATTTCATAAAAGATGAAGAAGCAATTATATAGTTTACTCAACACCTACGGTACCGTAACATTATTGTTCAATTACACAACAAGATAAAGGATTTTACCTTTGAGAAGTGCTTTTTTGAGGGTTCATTTTTGCTGTTAGTTGTTTGAAATCTAACTGATAATAATTGGTAAGCGCAGTTCGCACGAGTTCACTTCAAGGTTCATCAGTTGGTTCAGTTCGATTCAGTGCTTTTTTCAGGGGGAACGCGGGGGTACACGTATCCCTTAAAAATTTGAAAACTGTTTAAGAAAAAAATATTGGTACATTTGTATCTAGTCTGGCAAATACAGGGTCTTTATATTTCCTTGGCAAGGACATTCTCGCTCACGCGCTCCGTCAGTGACGGCTCAGTTACCAGCGCCCGCGCCCGCATATGTACGAAAGAATGCGATACTTAAAATCAGTATCATGCATTTTTACTCACCATGTTTACAGTAGATGCTGAAAATGTTCCCCATCCGCTGCCAAACATAATCGGCATCTCCTTATGAAGTTTTCGGTTACTGCGGTTAATTTAGCTTCCGTAATGAAATAACGACGTCTATTTTTATTGTTTACTGAACCTGTACGTTTGAATCTCTTAACAAATTGTTTTATTGTCCGATTTGTAGGAACGGGTCTCCCTGGAAATTTCACTCGAAACTTTTGTCTTGTTCTAGTTCACGATTTCCTGCACTTTGTGTACGCATTGTGCAGATATTCGTTCACGTAACGAATATTTCACATAAGGCATTGCAGCACTATACACAATCACAATAAAACACTATACAATACGATATACAGTACTTAGTGGCTTTATAAAACACCCAATTAGCTCGGAGCTCACACGTCTACAGTAGCAAGAGCGTGGGAATACGGCCGGAGACCGCGCGCGCCAACCTGTAACAGCCGGCTAAGGTCGAGCGGAATCACCTTGCCAAGCAAAAATAAAGACCCTGTATAACTTCCGACTTGAAATTTTATCGATCAGCTGCCGTCAACGTGCTGTTCACAACAGCTGGAGGAGATTTCAAGTAATCCTCAATTAAAATCAATCTATCGAATCAGTTTATTTTGGTCGGCAACTCGGCACTCCGTTCTTATAAGCACGCAGGGAAGTGTTTGAAGGTGGGGTAGGTTGTTATTTTGTGCGTGTGGTTCGTTTTGAAGGATGAAGAAAATAACGAACTATTTAACATCCACCCAGGCTTCGAAAAAGCTGAACGTTAATGATTCGAACACAGAAAATTACCAGACTTTGCAAATTGCCGAAAATTGCAACATCGTGATGTTTTATCGACCACAACTGAGAGTACCCCTTAAATTGTTTTTAGAAAATAAAAAGCACTGTTAGTGAACTTGAGCGTTGAGAACAGTGATTCACACACATACAGTCAGTAGTGTCAAATATTGAGACAAGCGCACTCTTTTGTTAGTAAGTATTTCTTTTCTGGAACTTTCTTCACAAACGCCAGTCAATTTATATACTTAACTAGCAACCCGACCCGGCTTCGCCCGGGAACAGTTATGAATGCATTACGTGATAAGTGCTTATTTTTCCAATGTCAATGAACAACGACCAATATCCGTTTTACGTCTCGGCATGATGTGTTAAAATCACTGACTGGACTATTAATTATATTATCATGGAGATGCATGTACAACAAATTCTTGTCAGGCGTAATTTAAGAATGGCGAGGTGCATGAAACATAAATCCCCCTTCCGTCCAATCTTAACTTGACTGTGAATTTTGCGGAACGAAAAGTTCACAGGCGAAAGGAGAGTTGCACTTCCAGGGAATGGCGAGGAGAATGAAACTCAAATCCCCCTTCCGTCCAATCTTAACTTGACTGTTTTTCATAGGCGAAATGAAGAAAACCCAAGTTGCCCTTCCAGGGAAACTCCAAACACAACCACCCATCTCAGAAGTCTAACTCAACACGACTCAACGGTTTGCTGCTGGCTGTATCTGGGGCAATAGGTTCTCCCGCTAGCTAGGCTGTAACAGAGATGATAGACTCGCCCTTAGCTAACTTGTAAATTGTCGCCTCAGTAGTTGAATGGACATGGTTGGGAGAAATTAAAACATAAAAACACTCATAGTGGGCGATGTATTGAAGATAGACATATGCTGTCGCGGACTTTTTTGTTCTCGAGTTTACCCGTAACATCCAAGAATCGGGGACTTTGATTTATACTAAGTATAGACGCTTTTTAAAATCTGACCTTTTTTTTAGGAATCGCACGAGATTGGCTCAAGAGTCGCATTTGGCTAGCGAGCCTCTTTGTGGCCAACCCTGATATAGGCCTACCCATCAGATTCGCTACCATTGAGTTGTAATAAGTGGCGAAAGTTGTTTTTAGCGCACACACGCGGGAGTTACAAAAGTTCCCACAGTCACGGGGAAAGTGGGAGTGGGAGTGGGAGGGGGGGGGGGGGGGGGGGGGGGGGGCAGGGCAATAGGAAGTTGCTTGCTCCAGACAAGTGGATGCTGCGAGGTGGGGAGATGACCGATTTCTGACCCGACGTGATCAGCAGTTAAAGTAACCATCTGCTCACTGCTGATGCCGTGCCGTGTCGTTTCATGAAGGGCAATGGTAAAGTTGCGCTGTGCCGTGCCGAGCCGAGCCAAGCCACCTTGACGTCACTAGCGGATACACGGTCAGTCGTAACTACTGCCCTGCATAGCCCGCAGCTCAAGGTCAATATCGTGCTCCCTTAATAGCAGAACAATGACGGAGACGAGGCTAAAAAAAAGGGCAGTTGATATGTGACAAGCATTCGAAGAGATTGCTTATGCACGTGCATTGCCACTACATTTATCATGTTCTGTACCGTTCCCGACTAATTTCTCGAATCTAAAAGCCCAAAAGATGAATTATCCGACTGACGTTTCTCCCGAAACCAGATTACCGAATTCCAAGTCCCGAATTATTTTTCCTCTAAAGAATATTTTTCAGAATGGCTCTTTTCCCGAATGTTTCCTTTTCGAATTAAATACTTGCTTCCGAACGTTTTGTAACGATGCCATTATTTGCGATTCCATGGTTACTTGCCTATAGTAAACATAACTCATTTTAGTATCATTATGAACGATTCTACCCAAATTGTCGGAAAAAAGTTACTTTTGGATGGATTCATTTATCTAGCATCGAAGAGCGCGGAATAGACTTCCTCCGCCCTTCCATATTATATATTATCGTACGTAATTTAAATGTTTTAATAATTAATGGTCATTACTTGTTGTAAATAAAATACAATGAAGCGAAAAGTATCACGTTATTCTATCCAAGATTTCGGGAACAAAATATTCGGGAAGAAATCATTCGGGAAGTTTCCAAGTTTTTGTTTTGTTTTTTTGAGGAGCTGGACTACAGAACTAAATCCTTTTTCAACTAAATATGTTCACGGGAACGATATGAGAAGTGGTTCAGTTTTTCCCCACAGTTGTGAATAAGTGTCCATAAGCTTCTAACACTGAACACATTTTAAGGGGCGGAATCTGAATCAGCGCTTTACGGCCAATATTTACGTTGTGAATGTCAAACTTGGCGATGAATGATGAACGAGTGAACGGGAGGCGCGCTCCTGTCACATTTTTTCCGTGTACTACCCGGCAACTTCTACTGTACAGTACTATTTTAATTCCCCCCTATGAATACTCATCGCCCCCTAAATCACCCACTTAGGGGCAATCGCCCCCAGGTTGGGAACCACTGGTTTACAGCATCATGACCCAAGATGACACTTTCAATCTCACTGCAATAAGACAATAACAGTCATATTTTAATAAAATCAATATTGTTTACAGTGAGGCAGTTGAAAGAAAACTAAAATTCCAGCTACATATTATAATAATAATAATGTTATTGGTTTTACGTCCCTTTTAACTACACTGGCTTTTAGAGACGCCGGGGTGTCGGAATTTTGCCCCGAAGGAGATCTTTAACGTGCCAGTAAATCTACTGACACGGCTCCCTCGCATTTGCGCACCCTCAAATGCCAGCTGACTGCGCCAGGTTTCGAACCTGCAACCTTGGGCTCAGCAAGCGAGAACGTTACCCCTGAGTCACGCAGCCAGACTGATACATATTATCGTCGGCTTGCAAGTAATAATAATAATCATCATAATAGTAATAATGTTGTTTGAGTCAAAAGTCTTTTGGCTGGTTTGCTGCAGCTCTCTCTCCATGCTTCCCTGTCCTGAGCTAATCGTTTTATCTCTACATAGCTACCACGCCTTATATCCGAGGAAATATGTTTAACATATTCTAACTTTGGTCTACCCCTACAGTAATTGGGTATGTGTGGAATTTGTCGGAAAGCCTGTGCTATTGTGATGGCTGTATTAGTGTGTGTATTTGTAAATCAGATGAGGGTGGATTTAAGTCAGGTACCATCCCAGTATTTGCCTGTAGTAGTAGTGGCTAATCCACGGTTAACCACTTACAAGATGGCTGAGGGTGGGAATCGAACCACCTCTTCACGGTTTTGCCTCACGAGGTTGAGTGTATCCCGTTTCAGCCCTCAGACCAGAATTAAATCGGGAATCGAACCCGGTTCTGCAAGGTGACAGCCAACAATGCTAGCAGCTACATCACGAGGAGGCCTGGAATACTCATTGGACAGCTCTGCGATGTTATGATGTGAAAATAGAATGTCATATTGAACTTGTTTTGAGTATTTTTTCCGAGCAGAACATTATTTACTTGTGGATAGGATAGACTACTGTATTCTCAAAGCAGGCGGAACGGTCGATTGCTCTAATGACGTAAATCGATTGATTAATTGCCGTCTAATTGCCACTCAAACCCAATACCGTAATATTGAATGTTACAATTTCGCGGACCGTGTAGACTTTCCCTTCCCCGCTTTCACCAAACTGTTTCAGAGAACTCGGTTGAGTACACCACACCACAGCAGTAACTCGGGAACGGAGAATCGCGCAATGTGCTGTTGACATGGCGTTTTCTTTTTACATTGCGTGGCTTCCCCGGTGTGGTATTAAAAAACCAACGTACACCAGTCTTTAAATTACTGCTGATACAAAGTAAATAATGAATCGCCTAGTAAATATCAGTGGGGGATAGTGGGTTTGGGTCCGGATGCTGCACTGCCTGCAATGAATTGCAAGAGATTTATTATTATTATTATTATTATTATTATTATTACTATTATTATTATTATTATTATTATTATTATTATTATTATTTCCCTAAACCGACATTAGTGGCTACGCTCGCTAAAGCGCTGCATTAGGTCATGGGGCCAAGCTCTCTGCTGACTCGGTAGACGTGTGGGTTCGAGCCCCACCGTCGGCCGTCCTTGAAATGGTTTTCCGTGGTTTCCCATTTTCAACACCAGGAAAATGCTGGGACGGTACCTTCTGACAGGCCACGGTCGCTTCCTTCCACATCCTTGCCCAGTTTCATTCACCATCATTCATTTCATCTCTCATTAACTCCTCTCATGAGGTTGGCGTCAGGAAGGGCATCCGGCCGTAAAAACCATCGCCACAAAGACTTCCATCGCATCTCATCCCCGACCCCGTTGGAAAACGAGAATAATAAGGGGTAGATATACATTATTATTTCCCTTACACGTAAAACTTTGTTCATTTTCGGGTACATTTATGCTAAATTTAACAGTTTTATTGTAATTTACCGTAAATAAATAAATAAATAAATAAATAAACCCAGTCAGCCAGCCCCTAAATAATTAACTAAAACTATTGCACAAGCACCCGGAGCTGATTGCGCAAATCCTAAATGAAACATAAATGATTCACTAGGGCCCAATTTGATAAATGGAGACAATAGGAGGTGGCAAAGTGGCTTAATAATGTAATTTGGACCTCTAGTTATCTTGAACAGTTAGATTCCTGAGTCTATAAAGAAATAAGCCTAGCGGGTACAAACCCCCTATCAGTAAAAGGATGCAACAATGGTTTTAAAAGGCAACCCTTCGACATGTTATGCGGATACTTGCCTCCTTGTGTAGCGAACTTTTTACCTGACATCAGCTTTATGAGGGATTAATTCTTGGGATAACTACCGACATGGTATGCGGTTCTCTTTTAAAGCCTGTGTTCGACCCTTTCACTAGTAGAAGCACGTGTCAGTTAGACTCTGGTCTGATTTATGGCTCTATGAGCTCCAGGCTCTTTACTGTTAGAAGCAAATAATCTTCCAAGGTCATGAATATCGTCCTCAGTGGCCAACACGTAAATCCACTGTACTTACATTATTTTAGAGTCATGCGGCATTCTTGGTCATGAGCCCCATATTTATTCTTGCGTGTTGGATTTGTAGCAAAGGGCATGGTGGCACAGCGGTCAAGCTGTTGGCCTCTCACCAAGGTGGACTCTGTTCGATTCCCGGTCAATGCATGTGAGATTTTCGAAGTGAAATGGCATGTCCTGTGGTGCAGATTCCGCGCAAAAAGGAGGTCCCGTGTCTCATAATCACAAGATTCATGGTCACATGGTTTCTTTCTTGTTGACTTTGTAGTATATTCGGTGTTTCTGTGGGAATTGTAATAGTAATACATTTCAATATCACTTTAAGTGGTATTAAATAATATTCTTTTCCCATTTTGAGCTAAATCCATCTCTCCCCGTTAAGGCAACTATCCTGTAAGCTGCCTTGATCAATGGAGGAAGATATCTTACCGCTAAGCAGTATAAAAAAAAAGAACTAGGTAACGTTTGGTGAGAACTCTGCTTACTCCAATAGTCCTCACGTCACCTTGTGGAAAACTATACAGTGGCCTGCAAACTACTTACTCTTTTATGATTTAGACCAGTCGCTGATAACCAGAGATGAGATTTACCTGCAAGGAAAAAAGGGAAAATGTAATATCACCCAAATGTACAAACAATATACGAAATCAAATTTCAGGTACAAAACAAGGATGTGACATTCCATGCAGTATCAAAATTTGAGTTTTTTTAGTCGGTCAACACGATTGTACCTAATCATGGTGTCCACAGAATTTTCAATGTCAATTTTCCTGACTATTCCTGACTTTTCCTGACCACTTTTCAACAAAATTCCTGACTCGTGAAGTCATCGTAACATCGGAAAAAAGGTATAACAAACTTGCCATTATGAAAATAAGAAATAACAAGTGATTGCAATTAAATTTACTTGTTTATGAATGTCAAGTCACAATATTTTAGAGGCTGATTGCAGACACGTAGTGCAATGTGCTGGGCGATGGGGTCGCCACATCCCTACGCCAACGCCAAAAAAGCGTACAAAAATAGGTAAAAGAGGTTTTTACTATGACGTACTGTAAAAATGGAAACTTACCAATATGTCCAGTGAGTTATTGATTTTTATCTTCAGAGATTAGTTGAACTAGTAACATCAAAATATGGCTATAAAACACAAAATACTTTATGGTTAATATAAAATTCCTGACTTTCTAATACTTTTTGCCATTTTTTCCTGACTCACGCCATTTTTCCACAATTTTTCCTGACCTTTCCTGACTAAAAACAAAATTCCTGACTTTTCCTGACTATTCCTGACTTTTCCTCCCTGTGGACACCATGCTAATGGTGATGGGTTATTACCAAATCCTGAAAAAAAAAAAAAAAAAAAAAAACAACCATGAGATTAGTAAATACACTTCGAGGATTATTAATGTATTTATTAATCTCATGTAAGATATTTTTTCAGGATTAAGGAATGACCCATCATCATTGGGTACAATCGTGTTGACCGACTGAAAAACTCAAATTTCGATTACTAAGGCAACACTGAAAATGGCTTCAAACACGATAATGCACTATCACTTTAAACATTATTTCAGAGCAACACCGTCTGAAAAGCACATACTGTACTGTAGTAGGGGAGATCACGTAGACTTGTTCACTCCCCTTGATTTACCCACTAATGTTTTACTGTCAACATTCAAGGGACGCAGGTTAGATTCAGTAATTCTTTGTGTTTTGTTTCTGTTAGTTCAAACTAGTTGCCAATAGTAAACTTTTCTGAAGATTAAAAATGGTTTTGTGCCCCGTAAATATCTCATATTAACTTCATTAAAAACTGGTCAAATGGTGTTCTTCTATTGGTCCTTGGAATAACCATCCTGTTACCCTTCTTGTCTGCTGTAAAATATATCCATTGCTGGCTGTCATCAACCTCTTGTTGTTGACGTCAGATGGGAAGACGTTTACCAGGGAGTAATGATCCTGGGATCAAGTAATCCAGGCATAATGCTACTCTAAGTACCATACTTTAAATTATATGTTATTCTTCCAAGAATGTCACACAAATACAAAAGGATATAGGGTACTCAACCCATGAAGTCAATGGACTGTGATGCAACAAAGAAAGCGGGTGCCACTATGAAATCTGGGAGGAGCCTATAAAGGCACAGCTATATTTCTTGCAAATCTTTTCTTAACACTCCACAGATTGAGCAGGATGTCTTGGAGGTTGAAACTCAGACGGATGATTATCCAGATTTCAAAAACCTGCTAACTTCACTCAGGAAAAACCAACACAATATATAACAATCTCACGTCTGCGTTATAGTTTTCGTGTTGTTAGAATAATAAGTGTAAACCATACAACTTGAGTGGAAGAAGAATGCAAATAGTATCCTGACGCTTTGCATTTTTAAGAATACTTTTGAGAAAATTAAGATTAAGGAAAGCAAATAAATAGTGCGATAAAATAGGTAAAACTATTACATGTGAATGCTATGCTTGTAGGTCCACTGAACTCAATACAAGAGTTAAGATGGTTGGTTAAGGTTGAGAACCGATCTCCAAGTTCAATTTTCCGTGGCTGTGTTTCTGAAATGAGAAGTAGGCTAGGTTGTCTCTTAATAGCCTTCTTATTAATTACTCGTTTGATGTTAGCAGAGTAGTGTCTGACTAAGAATGGTCATGAAACAAGCCTTGCCTTGAAGTGAAACTTGTAGTGAAGCCAAGTAAAGTAAATCCCAGATTGCCTCAACACTAGGGTTTACATAGCGACCGCTAATGTGGAGCCCTAATTGCTATAACTTTGCGAAAGATGCGGAAACACTTTTCGAGTCAGTGATTAGACTGCTATCTCAAAGTAAGGAACCTTGTTGGTTACGCTTCCTGGAATCGATTTGTATTTACAATATTGTTGGTTACACACATATTTAGGCTAATTAGGATAGTTCTGGTGAGCACCATGTTTATGAAAATTTAAAATATCTTAAGATGTCTCCACTAGCCCCGTATTGTTAGGATAGCGCACTTGCCGGAGGCTCCGGGATCGATTCCCGGTTCCGTCAGAGATTTTAGAAACTGACGTGAGGGCTGGAGCTCAGCACCGTGAGGACAATTGAGTAGTTGTCTGACAGTGAGGCAGCGCCCCGGTCACGGAAACCAAGATTAACGGCTGAGGGGATCCACCGCGCAGACAAGGCGCCTCCCTGCAATCTGTTGGCAGAATGGCTTGGCAGCGGTCGCTTGGTAGGCCGGGGTCCTGAAAGGGCTGTGGTTCCACGGCGGGAGGTTTTTTTTATGATATCTCCGCCGGAAACAATACTTCTTAGAATCGATAGCCTACGTGTTTACAGGAACTGCGCTCTGGCTATCAATACCTGGTGAAATATCAGTAGACTACTCTGTGTAATTGCAGGTTCATTTTCAATTACTGGTATAAGTAGCCTCACTTTCATGGTTAACGACCGGCGACTCAAACGTTAAGCATTAGCACGAGCCGACAATAGCCATTATTTATGGCTGACAAGTACATGACGGTTCTTGACCAATAAGATGCTTCCTCCAGCCGTCCACAAGGAGTGCAGGCAAGGTGTTGCCGCCAGTCCTGTCTACCTGCTCACCGGCCTTGAGCTGTGAATGCCTTGGCACCCCGCAGCTATGGAATGTAAACATCCGTCCAGCTAGATTTCAAAGACGAGCCGGTCGTTAACGAGGAAATTGAGGCTACTATACAGTAATATACAGGGAGTAGTATATAGCTCAAGCAGCTGTTCAGAAGAGCAAATTGACATCATAAGTCTGCATTGTAGCAGTGATGTCAATTATTCCTGTGGTCCATCAAAGGGAGCTGAAGTAGAAAAGCTCCAGTCAGTGTCTTTCCTCTATAAGAATTGAGACGGTACCTTCTAATAGAACACAGCCGCTTCCTTGCCAGTTTTATTCACCTTCATTCATTACATCTCTCATTAACTCCTCTCATTAAGTTGGCGTCAGGAAGGGTATTCGGCCGTGAAAACCACCCAATACAATTACGTCCATCACATATCATCCCCGTGAGCCTCCGCTTAGGCGGCAGCATGACAGCCTCTCACCGCTGGGTCCGTGGTTCAAATCCCGGTCACTTCATGTGAAATTTGAGCTGGACAAAGTGGAGGCAGAGAGGTTTTCTCCGGGTACTCCGGTTTTCCCAGTCACAATTTCATTCCAGCAAAACTCTCCACTATCATTTATTTGATCATTGCCCCCAGGGGAGTGCGACACGCTTCGGCAGCTGGCACAGTTCATATCCTCGCCGCTAGATGGGGGCTTCATTCATTCCATTCCCTGACCCAGTCGGTCGACTGGAAGCAGGCTGTGGATTTTCATTTTCACATATCATCGCCGACGCCGTTGAAACGGAAATAATAAGGCATAGACAAACACACACAGGGTAAATTAATTGTTCTAGATATTTCTTGCCCTCAAAGAACTACTGTATGTTTGGATGCAGAGCTTGAACCGTAACCTGGACAGAGCTGCCTCACCCCTCCTCATTCAAATGGGCCATGATCCACCTACAGTAGATTAACTAGCATTTTGAATGAATAGCCTCAGTTGAAACAAAGCAAAGCAAAGCCAACTCCGTATAGGCCATGGAGGCCCTGGGAGTAGTGGAAAGTAGAGGCTTCCACTTTTTGTGACATCGGCACTGGATGGGATGGAGTTGTCAGCTCCATGCCCGCCCGTCGTTGCCCCCAGGAATTACCCCGGTACTCATTTCTGGTGTAGGGTGAATGAACCCTAGGGGGCGTGGTGGCACAGCGGTCAAACTGTCTACCTCTCACCAAGGCGGACCGGGTTCGATTCCCGGTCAATGCATGTGAGATTTTCGAAGTGAATTGCCATGTCCTGTGGTTCAGATTCCACGTAAAAAGGAGGTCCCGTGGCTCATGATCGCGAGATGAACGGTCACGTTAAACTACAATCTTCCTTCTTGAATGAACCCCAGGGCTATTTGCGTTCCCGAAAGTGGTAGTTTCGTTTCTAAAATCCACTACCTGGGTGGGGATCGAACCCTTTCAGTTCGAAACTCAGAGCCTCTACCGACTGCGCCACGCAGCACCCTCCTCAATGAAACACGCTCTCCTATTGAACACTGGGTTATAGAACGTAATCAGTAAAATGAAACTGTACATGCTTTACGTAATCGATCTACTAAGATAGAATATCCAGGGACACCACCTGACCGTAGCCAGTATCCGTAACTTGACTCTTCGAGGTAGTATACATGGGAGCGCTGGGGTTGGCTGGTGTCCAGTCACTTATCCTGAGCTGGGATTCCAAAAATGATGATCTAACACCTCTTGGCAACTCATTTCGAGATTAAATGCTTGTGCTATCCCAAATAATTGAAAATGAAAATCCACAGCCTGCTTCCAGTCGATCGACCGGGTCAGGGAATTGAATGAATGAAGCCCCCATCTAGTGGCGAGGATATGAACTGTGCCGGCTGCCGAAGCCTGTCGCACTCCCCTGGGGGCAATGATTAAATGAATGACAGATGAAATGAAATTATAGTGGAGAGTGTTGCTGGATTGAAGTTTGCGACAGGGAAAACCGGAGTACCCGGAGAAAACCCTGTCTGCCTCTGCTTTGTCCAGCACAAATCTCACATGGAGTGGCCGGGATTTGAACCACGAACCCAGCGGTGAGAGGCCGGCGTGCTGCCGCCTAAGCCACGGAGGCTGCCCCCCAAATGAATAATGCTTACAAATAACTTCAGTAAAGTTTGATGTTTGTCAGTCGGTCAAAACGAGTGTACTCAATTGTGATAGGTTATGCCCTACTCCTGTAAAATATTATATGAGATTAACGAATACACTTGGATGACCAGTTTTGATCGTCAAGTGATCATCATCAGATCCATCACACTTAGGCTATAAAATCTGTGTCTCAAAGTATGTACAATATGTAAATAAACATAGTTTACTAAGGCAACACTGAAAATGGCTTCAAACACCGTGAAATAACTTCAGTGTACGAGAAACGAAAACATCGTATCCTTAATTTGCAGGTTCCCCACACTGTGAATTTCTAAGTTCTAATTTCGTTCAATAATTTTCATTATACCATAGATGCTTATGTTTTTCAGTGTTTTGCATTATATACTAAATTCGTAGAATATTAAAACTGTATAGGCCTATCTAATCATAAGCCTCCGTGGCTTAGGCGGCAGCACGCCGGCCTCTCACCACTGGATCCGTGGTTCAAATCCCGGTCATTCCATGTGAGATCTGTGCTGGACAAAACGGAGGCAGACAGGTTTTTCTCCGGGTACTCCGGTTTTCCCTGTCAACATTTCATTCCAGCAATACTCTCCACTATCATTTCATTTCATCTGTCATTCATTTACTCATTGCCCCAGAGGAGTGCGTCAGGCCTCGGCAGCCGGCACAATCCATATCCTCGCCGCTAGATGGGGGCTTCATTCATTCCATTCCTGACCCGGTCGGAGACTGGAAGCAGGCTGTGGATTTTCATTTTTCATAGGCCTATCTAATCACAGTACATATCACAGAGCTCGCACATAAAGAAAATCAGTATTCACTCAATGATTCAAAGTGAACACAAACGTAACTTGAGATGACGATAGCTAACGTGAATGTTTGAACACAAAATGGTCGTTAATTGTGTGATAGTTCAATGCTATGGTATCCCCCTTGGACACTGTGCCATGTTTGAACAAGTGGGGCATGCTAAGCACCAGAGAATCCAACTTTATCTAGAGCAAATTTTGAAATATAACAAGTTCCCAAAGTACTTAGGAGTAATACTGGACCGAACACTCTCTTACATGCAACACCTCCAGAGAACAGCAGCTAAAATTAGAAGCCACAACAATATATTGCTAAAGCTATGTGGAACATCTTGGGGAGCTTCTGCCACTACTACAAGATACTCTGCCTTAGGCCTAGCCTTCTCCGTGGCTGAATACTGCGCCCCAGTTTGGCTCAATAGCCCACATATCAAACTCGTTGACACCCACTTGAAAAACACCATGAGACTAATCACTGGTTGTATAAGAACTACACCAGCATATTGGCTTCCAGCCCTCAGCAATATTCTTCCACCCCACCTTCGTAGAGAAGTTGCCTTGCTACGGGAGTACTACAAGATTATGGATCACCCTACACTACCTATTCATGAAGACATCCCCTCTCTCCAAATGAACAGGCTCAAATCCAGGAAGCCACCCATTTGTCATGCCCAGAGGCTTGTAAGAAACCATTTTGATTCCAACATGCAGTGGATTAGTGAATGGGCACTAAAAGCTTGTCCTGAGTCGAGCTCCTTCCTGGACCCTACAAGAACATCCACTCCAGGTTCCGATCTGCCTAGGAGGGCTTGGGCAATTCTCAATAGGATTCGGACAAACCACGGAGTATGCAATGGAACTTTGTTCAAATGGGGAAAATGTTTGTCTCCTCAGTGTGATTGTGGTGCTCCTAATCAAACCATCCAACACATTACAACTGACTGTCCTCTGAGGGCATATGGAGGGGACTGGATCGACTTCCTGTTGGCGACACCTGACGTGGTCCAATGGATAGACTCATTAGACCTGAGACTGTAAATAGTGTAAATAGTAAAAATAATGTACAGTAGATTTTAAAGTGATTTTCTTTGTACTCTGAAATCTTGTATTGATTATATTGCCAAACGATAAATAAATAAATAAATAAATGTCCCACTCTTGGATAGCAGCCGCAGTCAGTTCCTGAAGGGTAACAAGAGGGTTAGGTCAGGTAGAATTGGTTTCAGGCATCCTTGACCCATAGTGGTAGTGAAACCTGTTACCACAGGTTGCAGGATGTAGTCTAGTTTAGTTGTCCTTAATAGGAATTAGAGGGATACCTCGGAGAAACATGATGGATCCTCCCTATTAAGGGTTTGATGGAAAAACAAGAAGTTCGGTAAATAACGTATAGCCCACTTTCAATTAAATGTATGGGTATAGTTACAACTCTTTGTCCTCATCAAGCAATATAACTGAATGTTCTTGAGTTGAAAGTTAACAGTTTTACCTAGCATAAGACTCTTCGAAGTTTCGTAGTAATTCCACTGTTGCATCCAGAGGAATTGGTTGTAACATTAGAAATTAACGTCCATCCACCATCTTGAATGGGCATAATCGTTGATTTTGTACTTTCTGTAGAGAAAGCCACTTATCTCAGATCACCTACTACCTGCGTTCATCATTGAAATTGTAACAGATACTGGATTATCGATATTAATGTCTTATATTTTCAAGATGGAGGCTACGTGGTAAATGCAATGCGATCGACTTATGACTAATGTTAGGAAACTTCTCTCTTACAAAGTTTCGTGTAATTGCGGAACTTGATACTGAGTTATTGATTTTGAACTTTAATGGTAGTCTACGCTCAGCCACAATACTGTATGGCCTTGGTCATACAAGCTTCATATACGGTTCTACTTTAATATTAATTTCAGTTATTGTAGCTCTAAAATATATTAAGTTTTTTTTAATATTCCATAATTTCAATACGGCCGCTGCGCACTAGTTTCAGTGTGGCATTAGCCCTGGAGGTCCGGACCTACTGAAGGGAGTGTGGGGTAGGAGAGCTCAATTCACTCAATTTATTTTCTGAACAAATTTGAAATTTCTTGATGGACCTATATTTATTGTAATTGAAACCAGTGTAAAACTAAAAAACAAACAAAATAGAACAGAGGTTTAGCATGAATTTTGCAAATTGCAATTACTGTATGTTTATATCTTGCCAGAGATATAGCAAAGTTTCCAAAGTTGTCTAGCTTCTATAGGGTAGAGAATTTCTAAATAACCCTTGCAAAATCCGACTTCTACTTCTTATGGTTGTAAAAGGCGTTAACTTGTTCTTGTGATTATTCTAACATTTTGGGGAGATACTATGAAAATTACATTTAAAATTTACATTAGAATTATTAAAATGTTCAAAAATTTTAAAAATATAGTATAAAAATAAGAGTTTCCCGGAATTTTAACAAAAATATGAATGTAAAAAGGAAGGAAGATTGTAGTTTAACGTGACCGTTAATCTCGAGATCATAAGCCACGGGAAAAAAATATGAATGTAAACATGATACTTCCGGGATATTTCGAGACGAAAATATATGAAGGGGCCCGTAAATCTGAGATCTCGGGCCCATACTCCATCTTCGCGGCCCTGTCCTTGACACAATAACTGTAAACTTCTTGGTGAAAACAAAGACTAAAACCGAATAAACTTGCACTTTTGGAATTATTTGCAAATGTTGGCAACAGAAGGATAAATCGTCGCAAGAATCATTACGATTGGTTGGCTAGAATGTCAGAAATAGTCCTTGCAAATATTTGAAAAGGCGTTTTGAATGTATTGATCAGGGCCTCTCAAACGAGTGAAGTCACACTTGTGCAGACCGGGACACAGAGGTTCTGTGCGCGTGCAATGGACCACGCGTTTTAGCTCGGGACGACTTGGCTAAGTTCGGCTCGGTTGGTGTAGCGCGCTGCAAAGCAACGAAGGTTCTTGCGTTCAGAGACGACTTGTTTTTCAGTGACATAGATAGGCACAATACAACTAGGTACATATTTATGAAACATCTTGCTCCGAAGAAAACAAAGACGCTCGAAAGTCCATTTAAAGCGAACTTTTTATATATCAGTCGTGACGATAAAGCTAAATACATTGTCAGCAGCAGAATAATTACGTGTATAAGAAAATCGTCTGTTGAAAGACACTACAACAGAGTCCATTCAGAAAAATATTGTGAAATTAAGGGGGACACAAGAGAGGAAGAATTGAGGAAGTTGAAAAACCTTAAAGAAGAGCATTCTGTATCCACAAATGAAGTTTGTACCAGTACTTGGTAGAAGAAAAAGCGGGAACGGGGAAGGCGGAGTGAGACAGGCGGAGTGAGCGAGACGGTGTCCGGACAGTTCCCGACACTGACATTTCCACACACTGCAAAAAATACTGACACTTCCCCACAGCCCTTGGACGTGGCTACCTGTTTAATGACTCAGAAATAATCTCGACTGACAGTTCCACACACATCTCCCTCTCTCCTCCCCCAAGGCTACTATGAAAACGATCAAGTTGAAATCTTGCCGGGAGACCTCACCCCAAATTAAAAGAGGTTGTCAAAGTGTTGAAGACGGAAGCTGAGAAGACAAACTGCGCATTTGTAAAGGCCGAGCTCAACATGGAAGAAAAAAAGAAGAAGACGAAAATATGTCAAACTGGACGGACGGATTGAGAACATTCAGAAAAAGTTCGAAACTGACAAAAAAAAAGTTTTCTGGAGGCAGTTGCCTATTCTCAGAAAATGGAGTAGGTTAATATTATTGTTGAAGAAATATGACAAAAAAAACTGACGAAGCCTAGAAAACTGATTTTAAACACGCCAAAATTATAACAACACCAAAATGATAGGTTTTGTTACTAATTTGCTAGTCTACAGCCTGGATCAAGTGTGATGGAAATCAGACTCTGCAATTATTTTATTTTTATGGAAATTACACTACATTACAATGATATTTTCTAGACCGTGTTAGTAATGAGTAATGAAAAACATAGACCGAGCGCTTTTCTTCACTCCAAAGGAGTATTATGTTAAGGTGCATTGCCACTGGTGTGGCTGTAACGATGATCGGTGAAGCCTATATAGCCTTGGGGGGGAATGTGTGTGGAACTGTCAGTCGAGATTATTTCTGAGTCATTAAACAGGTAGCCACGTCCAAGGGCTGTGGGGAAGAGTCAGTATTTTGGGCAGTGTGTGGAAGTGTCAGTGTGGGGAACTAGGTGCGTATACACTTGCGCGCCGCGCCGCTCGCGCGCAGAAAGTTCGCTAGATTAGTACGGGGTTTCGAAGCTGCGCGCGCGCGGCGCACGACGATCCATCTCCTGTCGGATTTTTACACGCGCACTTTGAGTGTTCGCAGTTCAGATTTGGACGGGATTGTGAGAAGTTCGTTGTTTCTCGCGCGCATCTGATTGCAATATCTGTGCGTTTTGAGTGGTGATAATGGAGTGGTCAGACGAATCTGTGGTAGAATTTTCTATGCTTATCGCAAAAAGCCTCTTCTGTGGGATCCTCAACATAAGGATCATTTTAAGAAACCAATAGACTAAAAACAGATGCCTGGAGGGAAATAGGAGCTGAGATGGATATATCTGTGGACCAATGCAAGAAGAAGGTGATATCTCTGCTGTCTTCCTACCGGCGTGAGAAAAGTAAAATAAATCGCAGGGCTGAAATACGTATCTTCTTTGGAAATGTGGGGTCCAATCTTCTGCAGCAGATTCTCAAAGTCAGAAGGTGACATTCGAGTAAAATTCTTATACTGGCCGCTAATTTCTCGTGACTTCAAGTCCATCATTAATTCCGCACCATTCCTTTCTTTAAACATGTCAGTGTGCCACCAACGTCGTCGTCGTTTCTTTTTATTTTTGCACAAACGTGCCATTAAAACAGCCGCACCACTCATCACCGCAATCGCGAGGTTTTCCTCGTGCGGCGGAGACATGATTATATTTACCACACTCCAAATTGACTAGTGCATGTTCGTGGGTTTCCTATGGATCGCGAGAGGTTCGTTTAAATAATAATTCTGGTCGAGCAACACACGCGCCGCGCATGCACCGCGCGCAGTGCGCGGCGCGCAAGTGTATACCCACCTTAATCAGCGAGACAAGCGTAGGGAAAGAAAGAGAGCGTTATTGCTCAAAATCGAGGAGTGGGGATTTGCACTGTAGTCAACCTAACTCAGTCGTCTTTTGCACCGTGCGATACATCCTGAGAGGCCCTGATAGATGAGAGAGGGCTTTATGGCTCAAGTTGAACATGGTATTCCAATATATGGCTCTACGTTTGTATTCACATCACACTGCCAGATACAACAGAAGGGAAGGAAAGTAAACGGATTGCTGTTGTACAGTCTTTTATCTCGTGAAATGCCCAAACAATGGATGTTTTGGTACTCTTCGAACGATAGGGGTAAACCGGTAATCATGACGCAGATAGGCCTAACTCAAGCTACAAACAAATTATACTGTCGTAAGACGAAAGACGAAAACTGTAGGTCCAAGGTAGTCATTTATCTTCAACTATTACGTCACGCTGGTCTTTGAGGTTACTGTAAGTAAGCTGCTCCAAGCTAGACTGCACCATATCGTGACCGGCTTCGCAGAGAAGTACAGTACAAAGGCCTGGAACATATATCATCATAATAGCACGGTCAATACTCAGCGGCACAATTTCAAATTCAACATGTAGAGAGAAGTCTGAGGCAGCAGGAAGGAGAACAGTGTGCGAACTTCCTACAGCCATGACTACGGTTCTTGGTCCTGGAAGGTAACAAATAATCTGCGGTAAAAGACTCAAGAATTTGAATGTATTTTTTTGATATATTTTATTGTTAGCAACTGGTGTCATCAAGCCCGATTAGAGGGAGGGGCAAGTGGGGCTACAGCCCTTGGGCCCAGACTTGCTAAAGAATCCCGGGATGGCTTACAGTTGACATCGGCCAAATTCATTTCTAAACTTTCTGAATTTTTTTGATAAGTCTATAATTAAATTCTGGTCTGAGGGCTTGAACGGGCTACACTCAGCCTCGTAAGGAAACAAGTAGTTCCGTGAAGAACTAAATAGACTATTTTCATATATCCTACTTATGTTAATTGCCTCTATCAACATACAAAATATCAGTTTGATTGCTGTAATAGATACGTAGATATCGTAAACCGTCAAAATATTTCGGATGGTCGCCATGTTGGATTTTTATATAATTATGTAGGCCATAGAGTTATGTAGCCTACTATTAGATGAAGATTATTGTGTAGGTTTAATATTCAAACTTCAATCGCATGATTTGGACACACGAAATAAAGGAAAATTTAAAAAAATTCGCACAGCCGCCATCTTGAGGTTATGAAAACAATTGAAATAAATTAGATGCCAGTGGATTAAAATTTGTATAAGCATTTGCCGTACCAAGTTTCATTGCGCTAAATCGCGAGAAACGTCCATTTCAATATTTGAATTTCGCGTCACCGCCATGTTGGATTTGTGCCCACCAGGTTATTGAAAGTTCCGTAGGTGAATTTGTGTTAATAGCCTTTACTTACATTAAAAAATCAATTTGATTGCTGCAATAGCTTAGGAGACAATGGAGAACCGTCTAAATACTTCGGATGGCCGCCATGTTGGATTTTTATATATGTAGGACATAGTGTTATGTACTATTAGATGACGATTATGACGTAGGTTAATTATTCACACGTTGACATCGAACGCATGATTTGGACACAAGAAATAAAAGAATAATTTTAAAATTTTGCACAGGCGCCATCTAGAGGTTTTGTAAACAATTGAACTAAATTAGATGTCAGTGCATTACAATGTGTATACATATTTGCTGTACCATGCTTCGCTGCGCTCGGATGGTTAAATCGCGGGTAAAGTGTATTTAAATGGTTCAACTTCGCTTGGCCACCATGTTCGTTTTGTACTTAACAGGTTTTTGAAAGTCACGTAGGTAAACTTTTACTCGTGCCCTCTATGACGGTACAACATTTCAGGGTGATATCGGTAATAGTTTCGGAGATAGGGTGTAGAATGCCGGTGAAATATTTCACACAGGCGCCATGTTAGATATGTGAGACGTAATAAAATTTGAAGGGCAGGGTCGAGGTCGGACAATATAGCACTATCTCCTTATCGAGTTTCATTGAAATCGCTCCAGCCTTTTAGATTTTATTAGGGACATACACACACATACGGACAAAAGGTGATCACATAAGCCTTTTTTCATGAATGAAAATAGGCTAAAAATGAGAAGAGGCAGGTTCGATTACTATCTCAGCCATCCTTAAAGTTGTTTTCCATGGTTTCCCACTTCTACTCCAGGCAAATGCCACAGCCGCTTCCTACCCAAATCCTACCTAAAAAAATACACACACTAGTACAGACATCTCAGTGACACAGCTTATGAGACAAATTCTACACACACTCAAGTACACGGGGCTACATAAACACGATGTCACAAAGGCCCTAAAAGAATCAGACAAATTCTACACACACTCAAGTACACGGGGCTACATAAGCACGATGTCACAAAGCCCCTAAATGAATCAACAACAAAGCAAAATAATTCGTTTGTTTAAATTCATGTAGGGGCTCGAATGCCCTCTCTTATTGTAGAAACATGAAAGAATAAAACATAACGAAACTCAATACGAGTGACCAATCAGCGGAGCGTATTAACCTTTCTCTTACGGTACTACACTGATATCTCCTTTTATCATGGTTAGCAAATTTTGCACATCATACCACATTTTCCTAAAATCTTGAAGTTTCAAAACGTATTTCATGTTTCATATTTAAGGCTTTTTGCATAAATGTTTCATGAATATTCAATCTCTTTTGTGCCATAGCAGAGCACAGTGGTATTCCAAGGTACAGTATGTGTATAGTAATTATTTGAGACTACGACTGAGATAGGTACCCCGACAATTCAAAAAAGGTACCATCCCAGCAGTGAGTGTGGAAATACAGTCCATGGGGGAATCCACATTCAGGATGTTGCTATCAGCAAAAACAGATTTGAAATTCGGATCACTGTGCGAATGCTTTACAAAGAGCATGACCAAGTGTGTGTGAGGCTAGTAAGTCTAGTTCGCAGGAACACCGTTTACTGACACAAACATAGCACATCATGTCGTAACGATCTGGCTTATCAAATTGAAAAAGCCATTTTATTCTTTTGTGATATCTAATATTAGTGTACGCCATATGATTAGATCCTACCAGCGAATTGTTACCGGTGGCGGAAATGGGAACTAATGTGCTCCGCCCAGCCACACGCCTGCGATAGACGTGCAGTCGTCGCCAGCGAAACCTCTTCGCATGCCAATTGTGTGCATGATTCATGCTGGGTTGTGCGCTGTGCGGTGTGTTCTCATTGTATGACTGTACATGCATTCCCCTCTTGCCCCGCAACCGCTCGCTGCAGCCATAACGAGGCGAGATGACGCAATGTATACACTACAGGCCCGCTCTACGTCTATCGGTAACAATTCCCTGGTAGGGTAGTAGTAATAATAATAATAATAATAATAATAATAATAATAATAATAATCAATATTTAGATGTTCTTCAAATAATACATTAACAATTCTTGTCTAGGGAAATACTATCTAAAGTAGTGTACAGTGCTGTCCTTCTCTCCATGATTAAAGGTCAATCAGTGATACGCTTCAAAATTCAAAGTGAAATTTGATTCTGTTTTCTGTAAGATAAATCTGAATTGTTTCCGGTGGTCTATTTTGAAGGGCCAATCTGCCTTCGGGAAGCTATATGATGTTTAATTAAAGCCTCCTTGAATAAGTGTCACTTTGATTCCTATTCCTGCTATTTCGAACAATTAAAAAGGGAAATAACTTAATCCAGGAACTACTATACTTTCAGATTAAGAAGAAATTCAGGAGAGTGCTAGCAGAGATTTTATACATTATTGGGATGAAAACTAATTTTAGTGTGGTTTTTACAACATGAACTTTTGATAATCTTACGCCCGGAAGAGAGCGACACACGAAGTTGTGTAGAGTGTACAGTTGTGTACAGTTGTCGGTTGGAGTTGGTCTGCTCTGCAGACAAAAGGCCTTCAAAGTATATAGGCTAACCCTGGCACTACAGCCCATGAAGGGCTTAGGCCTACCAAGTGACCGTTGCCCAGCCATTTGGCCGGCAGATATTGGGGTGACGCGTGATAAGCGCATCGGGTCCCCTCGGGCGTTAATCTTGGTTTTCGTGATCGGGGCGCTGCCTCACTGTCAGACAGCTACTCAATTGTCCTCACGAGGCTGAGTGCACCCCGTTCCAGCCCTCACGTCAGTTTCTAAAATCCCTGACGGAGCCGAGAATCGAACCCGGGGCCTCCGGGCGAGAGGCAGGCGCGCTACCCCAACACCACGGGGCCTGCTCAAAGTATATACAGTACAGTAAAATGCAATGGCACACATGTTTTCAGCAATTTACGTAAGGACAGAAAGCACATAGAAACGACGGAATATGATAAAGAGTTTGATAGAAAACTCTCTAATTCATAATAACTCTTAACTACTGTGGCTTTTACAAACGCCGGGGTGCCAGAATTTTGCCCCGAAGGGGATCATTAATGTGTCAGTAAATGTACTGACACGGCTCCGTCGTATATACGCACCCTCGAATGCCAGCCGACTGCGCCAGGATTCGATCCTGCAACCTTGTGAACAGCAGGCGGGAACGTTACCGCTGAGCCACGCAGCCATCCATTCTCTAATTCATCTAATGATTAATAAGCAAAATGATATTTAAAAAGTGACACTTTGTTAACGTGTAAAGTACTGAATACATTGCTTTCATTAAATAGCATATTATTAATTACTGTAATCTCTGTCCACTTGTTTCTAGAAGAGTAGGAATGAACAGAAGGAATGCTACTGCTAATGTGTCCATTGATTATTCATTATGCATTATTGATTACGGCGTAATACACCCAAATTGAGGACCACATACTTTTTTGGACCCCCTTCTCTTTCTCCACTTCGAAACACGTGTACATCAGCTGCCTTGAGGTTGTGTGCATTTCGATCTTCACTACCTCTACTTGGCGTGGCGCGCGTATCATTTTGACAACTTGGACGTTGTAAATAAATCTTTTAATATGAATGTGGGCTGATACCGTTTTCAGTCCAGTCAAGTACAATCGCTCAAACAAAGAATGAGCGCACTCTCGGTATTTGCCTTCACAGTTTCACTTTCTTGTTTAGTTCTCGAGCCCAGAACCAAAATTCAATGGAATGACTAAAATGTATTTCTATCCCTTATTACTCCCGTCTTTCATCGGGGTCGTGGATGAGATGCGATGAAAGTATATGTAGCGGGTGGCCTTTACGGCTGAATTCCCTTCCTGACACCAACTTCATGAGAGGAATCTATGAGAGATGAAATGAATGAAATGGGATGAAACTGAGCAAGGAGATGCAAGGAATCTACGTGACCTCTTAGAAGGTACCGTCCCGGCATTTTATTGCGGTTGAGAATGGTTCATGGACGGCCGACGGTGGGGTTTGAACCCAGGTCTACAGAGTCCGCAGGTAGCATGGCCCCATGGCCTAGCACTGAGCATCAGCGAGTGTAGGTACTGCTGTCGGTAAAGGAATGAGTAGAATCATCTTGTTAATACTTATCTCTGCAAAGGTTCTGGCGTAAAGCCGACGTTGGAATTTGATCCAAACACTTACCAAGAGTGAGCTCATTTGGATTTTTAAACGACTGTACATTACCTCAGCAACCCCTCTCCTGAGTTTTATCACCATCTGAGTATAGTATCTCCATTACTTCCCTTGCAAGTCAAACTGATCTGTTAAATTGCTTCATGAAATGGTTCTTTAGACACTGAGGGAGGGTTATCTGAAGATAGTCAACGGTGCTCGAAATTAGAGGGAACGCGCATCAAAGTGAACCGTTCTTGAAGCACTGCTTGTCCATGTTTGAAGCTACATCTCAATAACGGCGCACACAAAGGACATGCATGACATTCCAGACACAGCAGGGAACTGGCCACCAGATAAACCGTATGGAATTTTGATTGAAGTGATTGAATTAAATTGAATTTAATAGCTGCGGCTATGATGACCACTAATAGCGCTCTATGGTGTGGTGGCCTCAAATCAGGTGAAAAAACGTATTTGCAGGGGAAGTTGGCCGACAGATCTTCCTTGAGTTAAGTACAGAACCTAGTGAATAACATATATCACGCATTGCAGTGTTTGATACACGTACCGATTAGGCTTACTTGTGCAAGACTTAGAGAGGCAAATGTCAAGTAACAGGGTGATCTTATAGGGCATATCCGGTGGAGGCATATTCGGGTCATTCCATGACGAAGTGATCCAGACCCCAAAATTTTCAAATGTGTCAAATTTATTAGTTTTGGTAAGAGAAAACATAATAATAATAATAATAATAATAATAATAATAATAATAATAATAATAATAATAATAATAATAATACCGGTAATAATAATAATAATAATATTGCATGGCCTCGGGTGCCGGGAGCAAGCTTTGTTATTTGACACCCAAAGGGTAGCTTGCATGTCGAATTTCGTTGTTCCTTGAAGCACTATTAAAGTCAAGGAGGTTAGATATCTAAACTCCATGAACACTATAGCGCTTTCTAGTACAGAAATGAGGAACTTTGTGTTGGCGGTAAATCCCGAGATTAATTTTGCCATTATGAACACGGCCTACTGAATTCAAATGGGTTCTTTGACATGCCAACATCGTATGACATGGTGTCGTATTTTTGCCGCCTTTCAAAAATCACTTACCACGGTCAGGAGCGAACCTGCAAGCTTATGGATAGTAGACCAACACGTTAACCACTCACCCACCGTGGCAAGAGGAAGAAATGAAGTTATTTGAGGAAGAAAAACTGTGGATAACATTAATTCACTTGTCAAGAAATTACTGTTCATTTGTGCTGGTGAAATCGGATAGTGACTCTAGAACAGTGTTGCCCAGGCACGAGCAATGGGCTCTGGGAGCGAGTGTAGCTTTGGGAGCGGAGTAAAACTTATTAGTGACTGTCACACTGACAAGTGAGGAGCGCCCTGCAACATCACAGAGTGGCTCTAGTTGCCGAGCGAGTATGTGACGGACTTGCTCCATAGGAAAGGTGCTGCTGCTGCTGATAATGATAATGATAATGATGATAATAATAGTAATAATAATAATAATAAAATATTAATAATAACAACTATATTAATAAACGTAGTACCCTACATACATTTTCTGAATTTGAGGACCCAAATAGTGAGAAGCAATCATAATGCAATTATACAGCTTACTTAGTCCCATTTGAAAATGAAAATCCACAGCCTGCTTCCAGTCTCCGACCGGGTCAGGAATGGAATGAATGAAGCCCCCATCTAGCGGCGAGGATATGAATTGTGCCGGCTGCCGAGGCCTGACGCACTCCTCTGGGGCAATGATTAAATGAATGACAGATGAAATGAAATGATAGTGGAGAGTGTTGCTGGAATGAAATTTGACAGGGAAAACCGGAGTACCCGGAGAAAAACCTGTCACTTAGTCCCATTTGAAAACTAGAAACTACAATTACCTTAGTTGAAAAATGAAAATCCACAGCCTGTTCCAGTCATCCGACCGGGTCAGGGATGGAATGAATGAATCCCCCATCTAGCGGCGAGGATATGAACTGTGCCGGAATTACCTTAGTTAACGGGTAAAATTGAAATATCACATTTACTTTTATTGTAATATTTTTGCAGTTGTTATTAGCAATGTATTAATTACGGTACTCTCCAGTGGTCATTTCTGTTATATTTTGAAATAGGGCTATGAATTATCGAGCTGCATGTCAAGTTTTGACAGATTGTAAATATTTTTGGGGCAGATGACCTAAGTGTTCAGATGCTTTGTCTCAACTACAAATTCGATGATGATGTGAATGATAATTGTTGTTTTAAGGGGCCTAACATCTGGGTTATCGGCTCCTAAACTACAATATCCACCACTTACTTATTTTGAAATATCATTAATTATTATTAATTTTGACATACTATATTATTTCCGCTATCGCACTATAGCCTGTATTTTATTTTTCTGCTCAAGAATTATATTCTTTTAAATGTTGGTTGGCTGTGTAGCGCAGCAGTACTGTTCTCGGCTGCTTTACCCGACGAAGTAGGCGCTGAAATGTGAGGGAGTCGTGTCAGTAGATTTACTGGCACGTTTAAGATCCCCTTCAGGACCAAATTCGGGCGTCCCTATAGCCACACTAGTTCAAACGGATAGAAAATCCATAGCATTATTATTATGATTATTAATATTTTAAGTGATTTATGACTCTGATTTGGGCCGATAACCTAGATGTTAGGCCCCTTAAAACAACAATTATCATCATCTGACTCTGATTTACTGATTTGATATACTTTTCTGTACAGTAAAATATGTAAAGTAGTGTTGGAGCTGTAGATTATTTTATTGATTGTGAATGTAATAATTATCATCACAGTCATTCACAAAGGTACAAGAGTTCGATGACATTCTAACTGGTAACCATGCCTCCAGGTTTCCTTTAATGTGCAAGTATATTTATGCCAGTTGTTTACAGAAAAATGAAAATTAATAATTGTTTTAAGCATCATCTTATCACCACGTTGCTCTACTGAGAGAATGGTATATTCATGATTAATATCTTTGCAAGTTGAAAGACAATTATTTGAATCATCTTTGAAATACGTTTGTTATTAACTCAACATCCTTAGCCATTTTATTCTACATTTAAATGTTTTTCAAATAATACATTGAAAAATTATTGTCTAGGAAAATACTATCTAAAGAAGTGTACATTTGTAAAGATTATCCACGTTTACTACACTCAAGCGACTGATGATAATAGTTTTGAGTATACTCCAATATAGTCTAATGTAAACATTAAATTCCAATAACATTTCTGGGCAGATGATCTAGACGCCTTAAAACAATAACCACAAACAACCTTAATATATTTTTCTGGGCTGAATTATTTCATTGCTAATTGAGGCAGTTATACTACAGCACTGGGGTTTGAGAAGCTAGCGTGGTATTCACTGCCAGAGCGGATTCCTATACACGTTCTGTACGCAACATTGGTTAGCCCCCCAGGCAATGCCACTACCAATGTCCACTCCCCTACCTTCACGCCCAAGCTTAAGAAAGCCGATGCGCTCCGAAGCTCCCCTACTCCTCCGGGAGCGCTCAGGTGTGCATCACTGCTCTAGATGTCTAGAAGAACTGTATCAAAGTATCAGTGTGCATCCTATTTAACCCTGTGGCGTAGACGTGTGCCTTAAATGCTGCTGTAGGGCTCCCACACGTCGGAGCGATCGCGGTGGCAGTCGCGATGGCGGTGGCGATCATGATGGCGATCAGGTCTCTTCACACCAAGGCGCGCGGTGCTAGTGATCAGTTTGGAAAATCGTGTACGTCAAGGATGCATTGGTTATTTCAGCTAGAAGGAGAAGCGTTACTGTTGGCAGCGGTAGTTGATGATGAGGAGCAGCAGCAAGCAAGGAAATTATTCCTTTCATTGTGTACATAGAGAAATGTGGGAAGGATTTACAAATAATACAAATCACAAATAATATACATTCAGAAAAAAACGTAAGAGAACGTGAATTTACGACTTGAATCTGCTTCGTGAGCAAGAAGGAGATTTTCACACCTTATATCGGCAACTGCGACTACCGTGCATGAAGAACGATTCTACATTTATTTTCGGAAGCCAATGGAATGCTTTGATGATCTACTGGACAAAATTAAGGGAGATATAAAGATGGAATGTACGAAACTACAGGAGGCCTATTGAACCCGTGGAACTCATTGTCATGCCAGGCGCGGATCTAGAGTTTGGTTTTGGGGGGGGGGGGCGAGAATCGATCTAGAGTTTAGCTTTGCGGGGGGGGGGGGGGGCGGCGGGGGGGGGGGGTCAGAGAATCGAAATTGTTAAGAAAAATGGTATCACTAAAAACGCAATCACAAAATAACCAAACGTACAAAACCAGACCAATTTTTTTGCAAGCTACATGGATAGAAATTTGATGCGTTTAGCGCACCAAAAATATTCGTACAAATTGCAACGGCGTGTTTTGCGACTTTTACATCGAGCTTCGAGAAAAGGATGAAGGTATTAGGTACGTTACAGTTTCGGCAAGTCGAGTTGGTACCGACAAATGGAGAAAGTCACAGCTTAAATTGCCAACCAAGCTTGCGGTTTGGACGTCGGCAAAAATTTTTGGTGCGAAAAAAGTCCCAGTTTCCTATCCGTGCATTGCTGCACAATCATCGTGACATCACTATAAACATCGATTCGGTGATCACAAGGTTTGCTAAACAAAATAGACGAGTTGATTTTGTTGTATAACTAATAGTTATTATACAAGAGGTTTGAAGTTGTAAATATGTACAGTTGTAATAGAACATAATAATTCCAATAAAGATAATTCAGTATTGAATAAAATGAAAAAAAAAACTGTTTTTCAGTTAAAATTCGTTAAGTTTTATTTGTCTGGTAATTGTGTTTTCGTTTTTTGAGTTTGCAAAAAAAATTGGTTTCCGTTTGGGGGGGGGGGTCATGACCCCCGTGACCCCCCCCCCCCCCTTGAATCCGCACCTGTGTCATGCCAACATACAGTGACGCGGGCAGCGGTCAAACTCAACAAACTGCATTTGATCGCCACCGCGTAGTAGAACGCTGCACTGTCCTGAACGCTGCTCGCGTGATCGCTGCCTGTCTGAAAGCTCCTGCAGGATCTTTCACTCAAAGTGGGGCCGGCCGCACGGCGCGTGGAAGGTCGGACGAGCACATGGCAACTCGCTGAGCTTGGGGTCGAGAGAGCGCCCGCACGAATCGCATGTAAATAACAAGCACAATAACACATAAACAAAGTAAAATCATTACCCATCCCTGTCTCTAGTCTCTACTACTACAATCCTCACAGAAACACAAGTTATCAGACAATTTCAACACACACCCAAGTACACGGGGCTGATGACCAAGTTGCCCCAAGGCACTAAAACGACAGCATCCTATCAGCCAATGTAATGTAAACGAGGACGGTGATGGTGAAAATAACGTGCATGTGAACTGTTGGTGAATCACGGAAAGTTTTCAGAACTTATGAATCTAATACGCTATTTGTAAGAATTGAAAAAATTGCGTGTGTTATCCTTTAACCAGCAATTAAATGTGTAAGCAATAGCCTTTTAGAGAGAGTTGTTGTTGATTGTTTTAGGGGCTTTGCGACATCGTGGTCGTGTAGCCCCGTGTACTTAGGTCATGCATGGAAATTTTGATAACCTGTGTTATTGTGGTGGATGTATTAGTGTATGTATTGGTATTTCAGGTGAGGATTTGGGAAGGAAGCGGCCATGGCCTTAATTTAGGAACCATCCCAGCATTTGCCAGGAGTCGAAGTGGAAAACCACGGAAAACCACTTCCAAAATGACTGAGATGGAAATCGAACCCTCCTCTTCTCAGTTTCGCCTCACGAGGCTCAGTGCGTTCCAGCCCTCAGACTAAAATTATAATCTCTTCGCAGAGCCGGGAATCGAACCCTGGCCTCCGCAGTGACCGCAGAATGCTAGCCACTACGCAACGAGGCGGACTACTAAATTAAATGTGTGTCATCTGAAATGAAACAATAAAATGCAAATGCCCCAACTGTCTAAATCTGAGAGGGGTGATGACGCAGGGATCAAGCTGCTTGCCTCCTACCAAACCAAACCGGGATCGATTCCCGGTTAATATACATGTGAGATTTTCTGGATAAAATACCACGTTCAATGGTTCAGAATCCATGTAAAATAAAAAGGTTGCATAGCTTGTGAGATCAAGGGTCACATGAAACTCCTTTCCTTACCTTCCAAACCTGAAATAATCTGAAATCACGAAGTTGCATCCCAGGTACTATCTCGATATTTTCCTGGAGTAGAAGTGGGAAAATCATGGAAAACTACGTGTGGAATGACCGAGGGGTGAGATTTACTCACTCTCTAATCAGTTCTCTTCAAGAGGCTGAAGGTACCTCATTTCAGCACTTAGGCTAGAATTCAATTTCTTACCGAAGAAGGGAATCGAATCCGGGGTCTCAGAGATGGCAGGCAACAATATTAACCAATACTTTTGGAGGGAGAGGGATGATATATAATAGTATGTGGAAGAGAGTCCAGTCTGTAAAAAAAAGTTGTGTACCAATAGGCAAGTGATCTCCCAGATAGCCACTTCTACACTTGTGTCCACAAGTTAAGTTACGAATAAGCAGGGCAACAGGAAATAGACCGCAAATCGCACGACATATGCACCTACCAACCATACGTGTTCGCTCTGTATAGGAAAGGAGCGTTCACTGCTTTGAATAGCGGCGTAACCGCAAGGTAAACCCAGCCAGTGCCTGCGCTCCATATTCCCTCAGTCGTGTTTGACCTGTTATAGTGTGCGGAGTGTAGCCTCGTGGTGAACGTGACAACATAATGGCACAACGACGCCATTTCGACCCCGCTTTGCAGGGTAGAATACTCGGCCGCCTGGAAGCAGGCAAGACACGGACCGAAGTCGTCGTATCCTTGAATGTGCCACAAAATGCCACTTCCAGGCTTTGGAGACGATTTCGAGACACAGGAGATGTTAGTCGTATGCCAGTACCAGGGCGACCAAGAGTAACCACCCCCACAGCAGGACCGATATCTGGCCTTAACCGCCCAACGAATTCGAAGTGCACTGTCGGCGGAGCTTGAAGCCGTCCCAGGGGTTGCCATTTCCCGGCAATCTGTGTACCGGAGGCTCAGAACAGCAGGGCTGTTTGCCAGACGACCACCAGTGGGCGTCCCGCTCACTCCAGCACAGAGACGAGCCCGTTTACTGTGGAGCCGTCAACGTCGACACTGGACCATGAATGAATGGAGGCATGTGCTCTTCACAGATGAATCCCGCTTCAGTTTGCAGAACGATTCCCGTCGCACATTAATCTGGAGAGTACCGGGTAGCCGATACAACCACAGGAAAATCGTGGAGCGGGACCCGGTGGTGGCGTCATGGTGTGGGGCGGCATCATGTTGAATGGCCGTACGTACCTGCACATCTTCATGGGTGGTCCAAGGAACACTGTAAACGCTCGGAGATACAGGGATGAGGTACTGAGACCACATGCTCAACTCTTCAGAGGTGCGGTTGGTCCAGACTTCCTCTTAATGGACGATAATGCCCGACCGCACCACGCTGCCCTGGTGGATGCATTTCTGGCTTGGGAAGACATTCATCGCATGGACTGGCCAGCGAGGTCTGCGGATCTGAATCCTATAGAACATGCCTGGGATGCATTGGGGAGGCGAATTGCATCCCGTCAGCCTCCACCAAGGATCCTCCAAGACCTCCGCATTGCCCTTTCGGAGGAATGGGATCGACTTCCACAAGAGCTCTTGGACCATCTGATAGAGAGCATGCCACGTCGCTGCGAAGCATGTGAGGCCGTTAGGGGTAACCATACACCCTAATAACAGCATATTTTGTTGTGGAAGACATTGCCAAGTTTTGTTAGTTGTTGTCAAAGGTGTACCTTAGCTATCAGAACCTTTCAGACACTGTTTATTTTGGACAAGTTGTGTGACATACGGTGATTCAGCTTCCGTTTGTTCAGCAATCCACCTGACATTCCTATCAGGTGGTATGGCCTCGTTTAGTGATTATGCTTAATTTTTGGTCACAAGTGTAGTTATAAGCATGCCATAGGACTGAAGATAGGTAGCCGTATTCCTTTCACTGGCTAACAGCTAACGTGGGCTTACGCAGTGTAGGTAGAATTCGCTCGACACTCACCCACTCTATGCTTCCGTGCCAGGCGTAACAAGAACCCTCAGTCTAAAACTCATTCCACGTTTCAGGATGCTACCCCAGCAGGAAGACTATTATTTTGTAATGTCTCACTCAACACAAACAGGAGAACCGCCAGCAATGGCCATTGCCACTATCCATTTCTACCATAGGGGTCATTCACCACTTGCATGTAATATTTATTATTATGATTACTAGCGGATGTCGCCTCCGTAGCGTAGCGGTCAGCATGGTTAGCTGCCGCCCCGGAGGTCCTGGGTTCGATTCCCGGCTCTGCCACGAAATTTGAAAAGTGGTATGAGGACTGGAACGGGGTCTACTCAGCCTCGGGTGATCCAAATGAGTAGAGGGGGTTCGATTCCCACCTCAGCCATCCTCGAAGTGGTTTTCCGTGGTTTCCCACTTCGTCTTCGGGCAAATGCCGGGATGGTACTGCCCCCGTAATTGAATTATATAGAGACCACGGTGGCTATATTTGAAATTATAAGGAGAGTTATGGCTGTCATAGTTATGACGTGGGTAGTCATGACGTAAGCACGGATGACGTAAATGTTATGCCAGCAAGCTACTTGAGCTGAGATTCTCAGTGACGTCAGCATTTAGTCGAGAATGTTCCAAGATTTACGACGCAGTCGCAGGAAACGAGGAATTCTGCTGAGGAAGAAACTATGCTATTGGAGGAGAGGCATGAACCAATCAACGATAGTTTAAAGGAAGACGGAGATTGCTAAAACTATGGTATTTTTATTACTTTTGGAATGCAGAATTGTGGAAATCCATTTGCAGTAATTTGCATTGATTTGGAATTTTGGTGAAATTTATTTTCAGTTTTTGAATTTTGAAAATCCGTCATGTATTAACGAAGTTGGAACTTCTAGCGATGACGCAGTATCACGCTTTGGAAGGGATGGTAACGCCCCTCGTGAAGTTAATAAAAGGGCTTGCGCAGAAGAGAGGAGCCTCTTTTCGTTCTCTGATCATTCTGAGATCTCATTCTCAGAGCATCGAAGTATAATTGTGAAAGTTCTTTTCTTATACATTCATTATAGTGAGACGTCGAAGTGAACAGCAGTGAAAAGAATCGTCTTTATAACGCGTGGCGAGGCCACTATATTAACGAGATCCAAGTCAAACTAGGTGAAGTTGAAACGGACCTTAGAAAGCTTCTACAAGTTTAGCTTCGAACAGTTAGCGGTCTCCGATAAGCTAATTGTATTGTGCAGTGCTTCATAAAGTTATAGAGAAAAGCTGAACAATTTCGACCGATTAGTTCAAAAGATATTAGCAGTTTTATACGACTGAGAAAAGTGATTATCTCGCCACAAGAGAAGCACTTTTGTATAGCCAGAATCAACGCAAGGCTAACGCTGCGAGTGGAATAGAAAGACTTCAGATTGCTTGGTTACAGAACGATACAGTATAATGGAGCAATTGAATACGGCAGTTTGTTCTTCTGACACTACAACCGAAGAGCAGATGGAGGGCTAAAAGGCTTATTGCAATTGGGACATACTTCAACGGAGTAAGATAGCGACATGGAACTTCGCTAATTGCTATTCCACACAAGCGAACATGCGGTGAATACCATCTACACCCATGTTTCGTAATTAAAGGCTGAATACCATCGAACAGCCATAGAAACAATTTCATACTCTGAATATGAATAATTTCTTCGGAAATTTCTACAAAACTTCATGGCGATTGTCTACTGGAACTTCAGGGAATTTTTCAAGAGAGGTCAGGGTGGACCCGACTCACAAAGAAGATTATTGCCGGAAGGATGTCTATTCGTCTTCGAGGAGCAGAGCGATTCACGGAGAAGGAAGCAGTTCGATTCTCCGAGGGTGCTATTTCCTATTTCGAGGATGGAGCTCAGCTCTAACGTGGTGAAATGGATCCATCAGCAGTCTTCTTTGGGGAATTTTCCTCTGGAACGTCAATCGGTAGATAAGGTAGTCGTGAACGTTTATTGTATTTGAGTATATTAATGATGTTTGAGCAACCATTTTTCCCATATTTTTATCCTCATGTTTTTGCCCTATTTTCTTGTTGAGATTCTTATTCTCAGTACACCTTGATGAGTTTTGCATTTTTCGACGATTTATTAAGACATTGTTATGTCATGGGAATAGTTAACGATTTTGAATCAGTTGAGACTGATATTTAGATTTTTCAGTTATTAATATTTTGTAGTCACGAGTTGACTGTAAGTTAATGATTTTTATGACAGATTTAAATTCAGACAGCGTGTCACTTTATTAAAGTAATTCTACCCCAGTTTAATTACTTTGACCAATTTTCTGTCATCATCAAGAAGGAAGAACATTTAAATGATTTTAGAGCGTTAAAATCTCTTACGTTGTCGACGATCTTGGAAATACTAGTCGTTATTTGTATTGATTGCAACACAGACATTTATCGTCAGTTATGAATGAACATTGCATCATAGACACTTTTGTGAAAGATTAACTTTAATAATGAATTATTGAATGCATTAAAGTCAAGTACTTTTGTTAGGAGTTTTTCTCAATTAGAGATTTATAGAACGATGTTTGCATTCCCCAGTCTAATTGGATTCTATTCGACTACTTTGCATTTTAGTCGCACTTTATTTGAAGATAGTATTTTTATACTACACATTTTTTTTTTAGGATGTTAATCTTAAATTTTGATAGACCAGACAGGCGTATATGAGCGTATTCACTATTAAATTTGTTTGTGATTGGCAAGTTTTGACTTCATTTCGGTTCATGAATGAAATCCACGAAGGTTAAATAGAAAAACAGTTTTGAAACAATTAATGATTATAAAAATTTTTAAGTGGAACTATGAATGTATAATCGCTAGTGCAGCGCGTGTTGAAAGTCGCTGAGATATAATGCCCTTGAATATGAAGGAAGTTCCCACAGGAATAAATGTTAAAGAATTATTTGTGGAAGTTTTGTAAGTTATGTGGAAGTTGAATGCCATATAGATTAATATATGATGATTTTGGGCATATTTTTTTTAATGCAGTTTGTGCATTAACTTGTTAGCGAAGGATTTTCCGCTGGAGTAAGATTGTCATAGTTCGTTGAAAATAAATCAAGTGAATTACTGTTATAATTAACACGAGTTTTGAAAGAATTTGAGATAAGATTTCGAATGAAGGTTGCCGTCACAAATCATTATTAAAACCTTTATTAAACCAGATTGTGACATTAACATGTATAACTAACCTTCATTGGTCGATTATATTAAACACGACTATGAAAATTATCAACCGGATGAACATGTGGTTAATGTATTTATTAAATTAATAATTTAAACAATTTAAATGTTAATATTGTAAATAATTGCTGTAAATATTTTTGAAAATAATGTGAAACGAGAGTGATGTTAAAGGCGTGCTTATAATATTTTTATTGTCTTTGACAAATATTATAAACAATTTCTAATTGTTATAAATAATTTATGTGATTTTGTTATAAACATTTAAGAGCTAATTAAACAATTGGATGTGAAGTTAACAAGTTTAAGGAATTAACATAATGATTCAATAGGATGTGAGCAAAGTACTTGAAAGATTTGCGTAAATATAATGTGAGATGTCTTGTAGACATTTAAAAGCTTGAGAGAACAAGCTATATTCTTACGTAACTTAGCACGTGAGAAGGGTGTGCATTTGACCAGGATGCAACAGGTTCGAGGGTAGCTCGCAGCTGGGCCAACACCTGGCTATCAGTGTGAGGTCGTCCACACTCCGGCCTTGCGACTATAAATACCATTCTCATGTTATTAAAAGGAAACCAAATGCTCTATATATGTCTCACCCTGACGTCCTTCTCCAATCCAATAGTGTTATGAATATTACGTTATTTGGAGCTCTTGGGAGCTAAAATGTTTTATATCATGTTGTATGATAATTTTTGCAAGTCCTACTGGAGGACGTAGTCAGATTGACTTGGGCTACTGATAGCCACGTTGATTTTGTTGTGTTAGTAAAATCATACCCTTTATTAGAAATAAAGCTTTTGTACAGTTCAAAGTTCTCGTTTTCGTCTTGGCTCATTTTTAAAAATCATAGTGGAGGTTATTGTGTGAACAGACTTTAGTGATCCTGTTGTCAACTCAAACCCCGAGATAATTAAGAGGTAAGTAACGGTAAGTATGAACCCCCTTCTATTTTGGTGTGTTCCACAATGATTTCCTGTGAACTTCTGTGCTCTTATCTCGATAGTATCTGTCAGTGCCATTTTCATTGATGTAACTGTGCCGGTGCAATTGATAATTGGCAATCCGATTGAGGGGGCGGATATCTGACAGCCTACTATCCAGGTAAACGGGGACAGAAAGATTGGCGACCCAAGAGCGTGGGGCTGAGTCAACAGAAAGATTGGCGCACCTAAAACGTTGGGGCTCGATTCAACAAAACTGGATTACCAGGTTGAACGCCAGAAAGAGTGGCAAACCTAAAACGTGAGGTTCGATTAGACTCAAATAAAGAGGTTGATTCTTTGTTAGATGTCTAGGCCAATTGTAGTATTTAAGAGTGTGATTATATAGGAATTAAATGTTGTATTGTATTAGGAAAATTACACTCAGAAAAGATCAGATCTTATACAACTTGAGAAAGGTTAAATAGGCTGGAAACTTAGAAAAATCGCCTATAATCTGGAATCTTATTTTATTTGACCGGCTTATGACATTTCAGTCATATTAAAGATAAAATTAAATTATTTGGATTGTAAATGTAAATTATTTGTGTTAGGATATTTTAAAATGAGCCAGAGAAATTTGAACATGTGCTTGAGTTTGTTTCAACATGAAGTATCGTCGAAGATTAATTATAAGGTAGTTATAAGTTAGATTTAAGACAGAAAATTGATCAAAATTATATATGGTGAAAAGTGTTGCTCAAATGTTGTTATTTTGCTCTTTTGATGTATGTCCCTACAGCAATCCATTTTTGAATAATATTGTAATGGCAGATGAAAGTTTGAAGAAGATGTTAGAGGAGATGTCTGCTAACATGAATCGCAGTATGAAGCAGATGCTGAATGAAAGCATGAAGGAGAATAATAGTAATTTGTCTGCTAATTTGAATGCAAGGATGGAGGAGAATGCTAGTAATATGTCTGCTAATTTGAATAGCAGTATGAAGGAGATGGAAGCGAGGAATAATAGTCGAATGGAGGAGAATATGAAGGTTCTTCATACTAGTGCTGCTAATTTGGAGGATAATATGTCGCGTTTACAGATTAATACCCTAGGAATTGAGAATACTGTAACGGACATGCGCACAGAGGTGTCTAATGTCCATAAAGATGTGTCTATTGTGCATAAAAGTGTTGATGATGTTAAAATTGATGTGTCTAAGGTACAGAGAGACCTTACAATGTTAAATCTAGATGTAGCTAATGTCCGAGGGGATATTTCTTGTGCTAGAGCCGAAGTAGTTATTGTCAAAAACGATGTAGCGACTGTCCAAGACAAGGTCGAGGAAGTCCAAAAAGAAATTCAAAAAGCTAGAACTGATGTATCCAATGTTCAGGTAGACATTAATAACATTCATGCGGATATAACTGAGGTGCAAAGTGACATAACTAAGATTCAGGTAGAGGTCAACACAGTTTTCGTAGATATTACTAAAGTCCAAACTGATGTAAATAAAGTCAGGGAAGAAATCGAAAACTCAAAAACTCTTTGTACGCGTAATATAACTGCATTAGCGACTAGGTTAGTCGATGAATCAGTTAGAACAACAACGTCTTTAGCAGAGTTGAAGTATGATGTAGAGGTCATGAGAACCCAGGTATTAGACCACAATAGAGTATTAAAAGAGGATATCGAAGTAGACATAGCCGAAATGTTAACAGCAAACGTAGCGGTATGGAAAGACGAGTGGAATAAGTCAAGTGGGGAACATGTAACCCAAATTCAGGAAAGGATTGAAAGAAAACTTGCCAGTACGCAGATAGAAATTAACAATGAAGTAGTACAGATTAGGAAAGATTTAAGCGTCAGGATAAATTCGTTATCCGAAAAACAAGTTGACGATAGAACACAACTAGATCAGGATATGCAAACTTTAAAATCTACATTAGAGGATCAAATTCATAAAGTTGTCTCGGATGTAAATGAAACGACGAGTAAACTGAAAAATTTGAAGTTAGGAGAGGCTAGTTTAATGGAGAACTACAAAGAAGAGATAGTCAAGAAAGTCTTAACAGAAATCACCGACAAGGATACAGAAGGCTTAGCTTGTGAATTGAATAGGAATTATGCTAGAAGACGTAACCTAGAGCCAGAAGAAAGAGACGTGACTCCTGAAGAACGTGTATCCAGATTCAGAGAGGAGGATGACGAGAGGAATATGGAACCTGAGTGGAATTATAGAGATAGTGGGAAAAACTATCCGGATTCATATCCGAGGAACGTGACGGTCATCAGGAATTTCGAAGACAAGCCACAAAAATTCAGTAACACAAATAGTTTGACACCTATAGAGTATGTAAGGAATCTCAAAGATTATTTCATCGAAGCTCACATTCCCAGAGAAAGAGAGATGAAGATAGTAGAGAGATATCTGATTGGAGGACCCCTTGAATGGTTTGCGCATTTAGATACACATTCAGTAACTTTGACGAGTTTGCAGAGGCATTAATCAAGCGATTTTGGTCTATAGAAGCGCAGAATTCGTTAAGAGCGGAGGTGTATTCAAGAAAATACTCAGGTACTCTTCCAACGAGGTACGCGGATTTCTTTACGAGTCAGTTGTCCCGCTTGAGATTTTTGCAACCCCCATTGTCCACGGAGCAACTAATAGATGCGATTTCTCGTATGCTGCCAGTTGAGGTGAGGAGACTTATAATTTCGTCCAACATCAGGGATTTATCCAGCATGGATGAATTACTGAGAAGGTTAGACTACACAAGTCCAATGCCTAACGTAGTCCAGAAAGGTCAAAGGCAGGAGTTTAAGGAAATCAATACGGTATATATGGACCAAGTCCAACAAACTGACAAGCCAGAGGAGGAGAAAACTGACAATGTAGGTCCTCACAGGAATAATCAGTTTAGAAATTACAGATCACAAGGTTACCGACCGTATCAACAGAGAAGAGGTTGGAACTACAACCGAGGAAACTACAATGGAAGAGGCAGATATTACAACAATAATGGGTATAACCGTAACTATAATAGGAATAACCAAAACCAAAATAGAAACCAGAATACTCAAAGTCAGGTTATGACACCCGATCAATATCAGCAAAGAGAAAAGGAAAGCCAGCAATACTTAAAAGAATTAAGGGATAAAGAAGCTGACAATCAAAAGACAAGGCAGGATGTTGTAATCGATCCTGGACCTTCTACGAGCCAGCAGAACTTAGAAAATAGAAATACTGGTCAGAAGAGGAGTTAGAGAGGAAAGAATACATTAACCACATAAACCCAGAGTAGAAGAGATAATGATTAAGGAACATAGAGGAAATATCATACTAGAGTAAGCCAGTAATAATTCAATTTCGTGTTCAAGAGAGTTGAGATACTTGTAACATTGAGTTTAAAAACAATTTGCAACTGTTTTTAAAACGTGGTGGGAGGAGAATGCCCCCGTAATTGAATTATATAGAGACCACGGTGGCTATATTTGAAATTATAAGGAGAGTTATGGCTGTCATAGTTATGACGTGGGTAGTCATGACGTAAGCACGGATGACGTAAATGTTATGCCAGCAAGCTACTTGAGCTGAGATTCTCAGTGACGTCAGCATTTAGTCGAGAATGTTCCAAGATTTACGACGCAGTCGCAGGAAACGAGGAATTCTGCTGAGGAAGAAACTATGCTATTGGAGGAGAGGCATGAACCAATCAACGATAGTTTAAAGGAAGACGGAGATTGCTAAAACTATGGTATTTTTATTACTTTTGGAATGCAGAATTGTGGAAATCCATTTGCAGTAAAAGCATTGATTTGGAATTTTGGTGAAATTTATTTTCAGTTTTTGAATTTTGAAAATCCGTCATGTATTAACGAAGTTGGAACTTCTAGCGATGACGCAGTATCACGCTTTGGAAGGGATGGTAACGCCCCTCGTGAAGTTAATAAAAGGGCTTGCGCAGAAGAGAGGAGCCTCTTTTCGTTCTCTGATCATTCTGAGATCTCATTCTCAGAGCATCGAAGTATAATTGTGAAAGTTCTTTTCTTATACATTCATTATAGTGAGACGTCGAAGTGAACAGCAGTGAAAAGAATCGTCTTTATAACGCGTGGCGAGGCCACTATATTAACGAGATCCAAGTCAAACTAGGTGAAGTTGAAACGGACCTTAGAAAGCTTCTACAAGTTTAGCTTCGAACAGTTAGCGGTCTCCGATAAGCTAATTGTATTGTGCAGTGCTTCATAAAGTTATAGAGAAAAGCTGAACAATTTCGACCGATTAGTTCAAAAGATATTAGCAGTTTTATACGACTGAGAAAAGTGATTATCTCGCCACAAGAGAAGCACTTTTGTATAGCCAGAATCAACGCAAGGCTAACGCTGCGAGTGGAATAGAAAGACTTCAGATTGCTTGGTTACAGAACGATACAGTATAATGGAGCAATTGAATACGGCAGTTTGTTCTTCTGACACTACAACCGAAGAGCAGATGGAGGGCTAAAAGGCTTATTGCAATTGGGACATACTTCAACGGAGTAAGATAGCGACATGGAACTTCGCTAATTGCTATTCCACACAAGCGAACATGCGGTGAATACCATCTACACCCATGTTTCGTAATTAAAGGCTGAATACCATCGAACAGCCATAGAAACAATTTCATACTCTGAATATGAATAATTTCTTCGGAAATTTCTACAAAACTTCATGGCGATTGTCTACTGGAACTTCAGGGAATTTTTCAAGAGAGGTCAGGGTGGACCCGACTCACAAAGAAGATTATTGCCGGAAGGATGTCTATTCGTCTTCGAGGAGCAGAGCGATTCACGGAGAAGGAAGCAGTTCGATTCTCCGAGGGTGCTATTTCCTATTTCGAGGATGGAGCTCAGCTCTAACGTGGTGAAATGGATCCATCAGCAGTCTTCTTTGGGGAATTTTCCTCTGGAACGTCAATCGGCAGATAAGGTAGTCGTGAACGTTTATTGTATTTGAGTATATTAATGATGTTTGAGCAACCATTTTTCCCATATTTTTATCCTCATGTTTTTGCCCTATTTTCTTGTTGAGATTCTTATTCTCAGTACACCTTGATGAGTTTTGCATTTTTCGACGATTTATTAAGACATTGTTATGTCATGGGAATAGTTAACGATTTTGAATCAGTTGAGACTGATATTTAGATTTTTCAGTTATTAATATTTTGTAGTCACGAGTTGACTGTAAGTTAATGATTTTTATGACAGATTTAAATTCAGACAGCGTGTCACTTTATTAAAGTAATTCTACCCCAGTTTAATTACTTTGACCAATTTTCTGTCATCATCAAGAAGGAAGAACATTTAAATGATTTTAGAGCGTTAAAATCTCTTACGTTGTCGACGATCTTGGAAATACTAGTCGTTATTTGTATTGATTGCAACACAGACATTTATCGTCAGTTATGAATGAACATTGCATCATAGACACTTTTGTGAAAGATTAACTTTAATAATGAATTATTGAATGCATTAAAGTCAAGTACTTTTGTTAGGAGTTTTTCTCAATTAGAGATTTATAGAACGATGTTTGCATTCCCCAGTCTAATTGGATTCTATTCGACTACTTTGCATTTTAGTCGCACTTTATTTGAAGATAGTATTTTTATACTACACATTTTTTTTTTTTTAGGATGTTAATCTTAAATTTTGATAGACCAGACAGGCGTATATGAGCGTATTCACTATTAAATTTGTTTGTGATTGGCAAGTTTTGACTTCATTTCGGTTCATGAATGAAATCCACGAAGGTTAAATAGAAAAACAGTTTTGAAACAATTAATGATTATAAAAATTTTTAAGTGGAACTATGAATGTATAATCGCTAGTGCAGCGCGTGTTGAAAGTCGCTGAGATATAATGCCCTTGAATATGAAGGAAGTTCCCACAGGAATAAATGTTAAAGAATTATTTGTGGAAGTTTTGTAAGTTATGTGGAAGTTGAATGCCATATAGATTAATATATGATGATTTTGGGCATATTTTTTTTAATGCAGTTTGTGCATTAACTTGTTAGCGAAGGATTTTCCGCTGGAGTAAGATTGTCATAGTTCGTTGAAAATAAATCAAGTGAATTACTGTTATAATTAACACGAGTTTTGAAAGAATTTGAGATAAGATTTCGAATGAAGGTTGCCGTCACAAATCATTATTAAAACCTTTATTAAACCAGATTGTGACATTAACATGTATAACTAACCTTCATTGGTCGATTATATTAAACACGACTATGAAAATTTTCAACCGGATGAACATGTGGTTAATGTATTTATTAAATTAATAATTTAAACAATTTAAATGTTAATATTGTAAATAATTGCTGTAAATATTTTTGAAAATAATGTGAAACGAGAGTGATGTTAAAGGCGTGCTTATAATATTTTTATTGTCTTTGACAAATATTATAAACAATTTCTAATTGTTATAAATAATTTATGTGATTTTGTTATAAACATTTAAGAGCTAATTAAACAATTGGATGTGAAGTTAACAAGTTTAAGGAATTAACATAATGATTCAATAGGATGTGAGCAAAGTACTTGAAAGATTTGCGTAAATATAATGTGAGATGTCTTGTAGACATTTAAAAGCTTGAGAGAACAAGCTATATTCTTACGTAACTTAGCACGTGAGAAGGGTGTGCATTTGACCAGGATGCAACAGGTTCGAGGGTAGCTCGCAGCTGGGCCAACACCTGGCTATCAGTGTGAGGTCGTCCACACTCCGGCCTTGCGACTATAAATACCATTCTCATGTTTATTAAAAGGAAACCAAATGCTCTATATATGTCTCACCCTGACGTCCTTCTCCAATCCAATAGTGTTATGAATATTACGTTATTTGGAGCTCTTGGGAGCTAAAATGTTTTATATCATGTTGTATGATAATTTTTGCAAGTCCTACTGAGGACGTAGTCAGATTGACTTGGGCTACTGATAGCCACGTTGATTTTGTTGTGTTAGTAAAATCATACCCTTTATTAGAAATAAAGCTTTTGTACAGTTCAAAGTTCTCGTTTTCGTCTTGGCTCATTTTTAAAAATCATAGTGGAGGTTATTGTGTGAACAGACTTTAGTGATCCTGTTGTCAACTCAAACCCCGAGATAATTAAGAGGTAAGTAACGGTAAGTATGAACCCCCTTCTATTTTGGTGTGTTCCACAATGATTTCCTGTGAACTTCTGTGCTCTTATCTCGATAGTATCTGTCAGTGCCATTTTCATTGATGTAACTGTGCCGGTGCAATTGATAATTGGCAATCCGATTGAGGGGGCGGATATCTGACAGCCTACTATCCAGGTAAACGGGGACAGTACCTACTGTAAGGCCAAGGCCGCCTCCTTCCCTCTTCCTAGCCTATCCATCCCAATCTTCCATCCCTTCCCATACCTCATGAGGCCCCTGTTCGCTTTGCAGGTGAGGCCGCCTGGGCGAAGTGCTGATCACACCTCCCCAGTTGTATCCATCCCGACCAGCTCCAAGCTCCAGGACACTGCCCATAGAGGCGGTAGTGGTGCGTTCCCTCGCTGAGTCCGTGGGAACCACCAACCTAGAGGGTAAATTGACTAAATAAAAAAATAAAAACTAGCAGAACCATGGGGAGCGTGATGGCGCAGTGGCTTAGCTGCTCGTCTTTCACCCGGACGGCCGGAGTTCGAATCCCGGTGACAGCAGGGTGAAATTTTCACCTGAAAAATCACGTGGCGTCAAGACAGGCATCTGAGTTTCAAATCCCCGGCAAAAACAAAAAAATGAGCCTAGTTGGCTCTGGCGACCCCATTAATTGGGATAAGCCGAAGAAAGTATTACTAGCGGACCCGTGAGAGAACTCTCACCACCCGCCCGGCTACATTATCATGCGGGGTTGACGTGACACATTTCTGGCAAGGGCTATTGTCATCTTTATTTGTTTAACCGCACTTTACAAACAAACACATATATTTCCGTTGACTTCGCAAGAAGTGCAAGATTTTTCCTGTATTATTGTGACAATCTGGAAGATTTTGGCACAAACCGCACCTTCTATTTCTCTCTGGTTTAAGAGCTCGAGTTTTGTGAAACACAGACTTTAGCGTTTTATATGCGCTGCTTAACAAAAGTTTGGACTACCGTCATCAATTGTATGCTGACGCTGCCATAGAAGAGTGGGACCTCTTACCCCAAGATAAACTTGATGGTCTCATTCAGAGCATACCTCCTCTGTGTGTGGTGAGGACTACTAAAGACTGATACTGATTATCAAGAGATTCAGAATTTCAATGATTTTGTTTTCAAAAGGGACACTTAGAAGCGCGTTCGTTTTGTTTTTGTACTGTTTCATTGTTATCTAACCACGAATGTTATTGTCTTCAGAAGGACTGATGTTTAGTTCGTTAATAAGTTATTGTACAGAGGTGTGCAAATTATTAGAATCAAATAGCGAATTTAAATCAGTCAGAACTCTTTTATTCAAAATCATTTTATGTTCGATCCTGGCGAAATATAAATATTATATGTCACAAAACTGTACTATAATGAGGCTCATTATAGTGCAAGTTTTCATTATGAAACAGTTTCTCCCACCAATCAGAGCTCAAGAAACAGTTGTGTCACCAATTAGGTGAGGATAGCATCGCACCTGCGCTCACTTCCATGGCCCCCTATTTTAAATTTCACTGCGTGGCGAGTGTCATAGTGAGGTATTCCAGGAGGCCATGGCCAAATACAAGGTATTCTCTGCGTCCCATGCACTCTATGCAGTACATAAAACGGGTGAAATCTCGACAGATATTTATGAATATGTTCGAACATAAAATAGTTATAATTATCGTCGAACATAAACAGTCATATGCAACTCGCCTATAATGGTAATTAAGACGCTCGTATGGAAATTATAAAACTCACTAGGCTCGTTTTATAAACATACTCGTGTCTTAATTATTGCCATTATAGGCTCGTTGCATATAATGTACTATTATTGAACAACGGCGGCTGACGTTTATCACCCTACTTAGTAAAGTTGTATCCACTGTAGAATTATAATTTTCCCATAACGAATTGTGGTTAGAAATTTTCAGAATTGGGTATTACAAGGGATATCTGACCAGGGTGCATTTTCTCTTGTTTCATTGACTTAGGAATGTGTCTTCTAAGTCATGTGGTTTCAATCCATGGTCCACGAATCTTTGTATAGTTCACGAGCGGATCACCAGTATAAAAGACTTTGAATTCCTCAGCTCTAAATGCATACCAAAAGTAGAATATAGTAATCAAACCAATACGTGTGGCATTTTGCATTAACGAAGTCCCTCTTTTAGTGCAAATCATTTTACTATTAAAATAAAATGCAATTAAGACTAATGGTTAAATATTTGAAATAACTTCAGCGCCTTGTAATAGTACATTATGCAACGAGCCTATAATGGTTACCATTATAGGCGAGTTGCATACGACTGTTTATATTCGACGATAATTATAACTTTATTATATGTTTTAACATAAATATTCATAAAGATCTGTGGGATTCAGTAACTTCAGTTAGTGAACAGAGCGTGCTGGGTGGTTTGCTGACTGAACAGAGCGCATGCGTGGGTCAAAGAATTTCGAAAGCAGAGTCCATTTACTTTGCTTGGCAATGCTATTGTTTACAGCCTGCATGGTGTCTAGTGCCGTTCAGAACTAGCATTCACTAATATTATCACCCAAGTCGTTTGAAAGCAATGCGCTGTGTTGAAATTGTAGTTGAGGATATTAAGGTACAGTGCAATTTCTTGTCTCATATTCGCCAGTTTATTTACGCGAACATATAGGACGGTGCACTTTTCATGTCGGAAATTTATATAGAAGGATGCTGTGTTGCTAGCTTCTGGACGTAGATTCATACATTTCTTGCATATGTCATAGTATTTTCTTGTTACCGTAAAGGTTCGTGCTGATTTTGTCTTTGTGCTTGGGATTTTAACTACAATGGTTGATTCGATATCCAATTTGAACTTTCAAATCACGTAATTTATGTCCGACATGTTGGATTTTGAGCGCATGCGCGAAGCTATCCTTACCTAATTGGTCAATGAATGAGCTCTGATTGGCTGGAGAAACTGTTTCATAATGAAGAATAGTACTATAATGACCCTCATTATGATACAGTTTTCTGACATATAATATTTACATTTCGACATCGTCGAACATAAATATATTTAGTGCATTAAATCATGAATAGTATGAATGACATTTTGGAAAACTGGCTTTGAGTCTAATAATTTGCATACCTCTGCATAAACCTCAATGGGTTTACTACGAAAAGAAGACATGTAATACAATCTATGCCATTCCAAACTTTTGTTGAGCAGTGTATATGATAATTATTGTTATTATTTATTTATTCACATCATTACAACGGCATAGCTCGGTTACATTTTATGTTACAGCCATAGTATGGAACCATCTGTACTGAAATACTATGTAGCCTATGTAGATTGCATTGTACAGAAACCTCATATTACATTAATATCGTGCCCCCGTTCTTCACGAGTCTCATTCATTTGTATCATGAGCTAAGTTGGCATCTGAATCTTCGAGTATTGTTGAGTGATGGAGCGGAGTGTTTTCTCCAATGAACTTCCTGACGATATGGCATGTGCTTCTGTTGTTCAATAAAATTATATCGGTGGATGCAGATTCAATACGATCGACTACTGTGGAGGATTTTGGGTATAACACAAGTACATGATACAATTATTGAGATTGTAGTCTCCGACTGAAGTTTCCACATCTGCTTTATCTCAAATGCCGGCTCTGTGTACTTCGATATTTTAGTACCAGCTGTTGTTAGGATGTTTTGTGTGTTCGGACATGCGATGTCTATCAGTAATGCCTCTCGGTGTTCTTTATTGACGACAATGTTACCTGGTCAGTTGTAACCGACGGCGACGTCTGTCACAACTCCTCTGTCCCAGTAGAGCTTGTGTGTGGCAATTTCGAGTACTGCATAATGGTGTGCATTTCCAATAGGTGACGGAGCTTTGAAGAAGTTTGTATTTCAAGGCCAGTTTCTGGTGGATAATATTGGCAACTTGATCGTGTCTATGTTTTTGGTCAGTGTTGGCAAGGTGGGAATGTCTCACTACATTTGCCACACCGGCGACACCTCTCACACTCAGTTGCTGGATCTGTGATGGTAAATTTACAATAGCTTCAAGTAGTAACAACTTGGTCGTGAATAGCTAAAGCAAATCACTCTGTTTCCGGAAAGAGGGCCGAGTGGGTCAGCTATACGTGCGATGCAAACTTGTCGATACCAACAGCAGAGGCTACGCTGGCTAAAGTGCAGCGTTAGGTCATGGGGCCAAGCTCTCTGCTGACTCGGTAGACGCGTGGGTTCAAGCCCCACAGCCGGCCGTCCTTAAAATGGTTTTCCGTGGTTTCCCATTTTCAACACCAGGAAAATGCTGTGACAGTACCTTCTGACAGGCCACGGCCGCTTCCTTCCACATCCTTGCCCAGTTTCATTCATCTACATCCATTCCATCTCTCATCGTGACGCGCAGGTCGCCCACGGGCGTCATCTAGAAAGACCTGCACTCAGCCTCTCAGGAGGCCACACGACAACAAAAAACAACTTGTCGATGTGAGGCAGGTCCAACTCATGTGGAAACTTTCCATGAACTTCATTATTATTATTATTATTATACCGTTGTCAAATTAGCAACCAACGCTTTATTTTGCCATTTCACATTGTTATGGATTCCTTATGTTCCAGTTTCCATAAAAAAAATAATCAGCAGCTGTACAAAGAAAATAACAATTCCGATTTTCAAGATCCTGTATAAAATAACATCTAAAACGCTGTTACCCAAGTATACTATATTTTTGCATCACATGGCACTCACTATACACCGAGAATGTTACTCCCCATGAATAAATTATATTATGGACTACTGTATGGTATTGGACTTGTTTTTGATGTGATTCCATGCACGCCGATAGCAGCACCTATTAAGTATGTTGTAACTAAATAGGATTAGAATTACAAAAGCTGCACTTTTCAACAAAAGCCTGTGTTCAAATTTTGACGTGCGAGTTCACAGCCGCAGGCAAGCCACACGTCATACTAAACCAGTTTTTTGCCTAGTATAAAAACACGGAGCCACGTGTGCCAGAAGCGGAGCTGTGATTTAATTACATTATGATAAACAATATTGTCATTAAGAAGATTTAAATCATGGATAATTACCACAAAATGATGTGTTAATGTTTTAGGTACACAAAAAAGGCATGCCTTAATAACAACTCAGAAGAAATGACACATGCTGAAAACTTCCCCGCGAGCTACGTGACGCTTGGAATAAAAGGAGGGAATTTTTCCCGGTAAACATTTTGCTCTGTCCAGACAAGGGGCACTTGCTTAGTCACCGTGGTAGATAGGCCTACACTTCTAATTTACTGGCGGGTGAAGCAAATTACTTCACTTCTGACATTAGAATAGAGCAGAGCAGCACCGAAACATATTTTAACGCCACAGTGCAGAGATATTTAACAAACACCAAGTTATACAACCGAACCTCAATATCTCGAACTTTTATTACACGAATTTTCGATAACTCGTAATATTACCCATTTAACATTTGATTGCCGCTGAGCTTGGCTGCGCCAGTGTTTGTTGATTATTGTTAGCAGGAGCCCCGCGGGGTGAAGTGGAGGACACAGTGATGACTAGGGCTCGGATATTTAGGTGCTAAAAATCAGGATTTTTTTAATGTATTAAAAATACATGAAATATGTGACATAAAAGTAAAATTATTTAATTATAATTTAGTTTATTAATGTGAATATAAACAATATCCAGCACTCACGAATGCTATGCCTCACTGACTACTGAAGAATTACAATACATAACGAGATACATCTTCAGGTTTTCCATCACAAATGACCGACGATTATCGCGAAACACTTCTTCTGAAGGTGCGAAACTGTGGCAATAATTATGTTTCTTGCCCTTGAGGCGTTGTGTTGCTTGAGATCGCTGTTCAGGCTTGATTGCTTTCCCAAATGGTTGGCAGAACAGAACGCCCCCATCAGAAGAAAAAAATATCTTCAAATTTTGTAACATACTGTTGCAGACGATAATTTGTAGTTGCTTTTACTTTATGCATCGTAGAACTGTCTTACACTTCACAGTGCCAGAAATGAACTGCATGAGAGTGACACTGGTTCCAGGTAGCTGGCGGAGTCTAGCTTGTGGTGCAATATGGCTATGAACAAGGAAGATGAAGATTAGATATTTCACAGGTTCTTCCCCATTGAAGTAACACAGAACAAAAATGCAATAAACTGAAAGATGCTGATTTTAGAAAAATGTAAATATTATGTCTCTTTATCTGCCAATAAGTGTAAAGCAGGAATTATGTATTTATAGAAAAAAATGCTTAAAATATGTATTTACATAAAAATATATTTATTAACCTAAAAATCCGAGCCCTAGTGATGACAGAATGAGTTTTGCATATAAGTCAAGTAACATTGCGTCAGATAAGGGTCACAGTAGCTCATGTCACCACGGACAGTTGTTAAACGATGACCAGGGTACTGGATCTGAGTCATATCCTACTCGCGCAACTGTACCTGTCAACGAAGCAGGCTGACGTGTGACAGAAGTAAATAAATAATAGTTCCCATCTCGACCGCCGGCAATCAATTCGTGAAACTATTATTTCCCTAACAAACGTCCTATAATTTACATGTACTTTTCCTCTTTGAGTCAAATTTCTATAACTCGAATTTTTCGATATCTCCAAGCTTAAATTATATACCTGGCACTTAAACTGTTCTTTATCTCGAACATTTACGTATTTTTACAGTGTAACTTGTTTCATACATCACTGAATGAGGCCGAGAACTTAGTGCCAAAAGCTCGCACACAGAAGAAGATGACGGATTTTTTCAAGTCATGAAAAAGTAGATAAAGGCCCGTCTGCATTTTGTATTGTTAAATTTAACATACATAATTAAGAAAGCTGTCATCATTACCAACATCCATTTTAGTACATACATTTAGACTATGGTGTAAGCTTACATACAGTATTTTGCATCAACTATTTTGGCATCCATTTACGATTGGATATATCGAGGTTCAACAGTATTTTGAAATTATTTAATCTTAATTCTATGAGGAAATAGATAAGTTCAAAAAGTTCATTGTATAGGACTACAAGACTATGAGTCTCATGATGATGATGATGATGATGATGATGATGATGATGCCTTAAAAGAGTTTAAAAATGCACTTTAAAACTTTCAAAAATGACTGTAATAAATGACCTAAAAATTCGAAAAATGCATTATAAAATGGAGAAAATGATATTTTAATAATAAACTCACAAATATTACAACAATTCGAAAAATGCACTATAAAATGGAGAAAATGATAAACTCACCAATATTTCAAAAATGGCACCTTAAGCTCAAACTGAAAAGTCAATCAAAATAGATTTCTAGTACTTAACAAAAGGTTTATGTTCACTTTAGTCTTAGTTGCACTGCACTACGAATGTCATTCTGATGTTGTCAAATGTAAATGATCTGCGGTTATCAGCCAACAAGTTTTTATATCTCGAAAAGCTGCGTTCAACATCAACTGATGTGATTGGAGCGTACTTGAAGTGAGGAAGGTCGTTTTCTGCTAAATCCTCCTCAATCCCATCCAAGCACAAGTTTTCACCAGAAAGAATGTCTGAGATTTTGCATAATGTTTTATACCCGGTGTTTTTGCCCAGCACTTGTTTCAGTTTTGATGCAATACCCGCAGCAATTTCGCCACGATTGTTGCTATGACTAGTTTCCACCCGGTTGATTAAGGAAATGGAATCAATATTTCAATATTTTAAATTATCTTGTATCAGCTACTAGATTCCTCTTAACTCTGAGACACGTAACACCCTCATATAAAGCTGTGACATGACTAAATGTAAAAAAAAAGGCGTTAAAAGGCAGATTTCTCTAAAATAAGACAAGCAAATCTACCAAACTAAAAAAATGCTCTTAAAATGGAAAAATAGGAAAAAATGAAAAATTTGCAAAATAAAATGACATATTTGAAGACGGGATGGCCCATCCGGAGTTTCTATGTACTTCAGCATCGTTTTAGAAAGCTCAGTAAATAGATGACATGTTATCAACATCCGGGCCCTAGATGATGATGATTACGCAGTGCGAGAGGGGAACTAAAGTGTTTACCAAGTCCGAGAAATATTGCGGCAGAACGATGCAGAGTATTATCGCTAAAATGATGCAAGAGTAAATACAGTGATGTGGGATTTTTCAGATAGAACTACGCTGTGAGAAAAGCTGGAACAGTATTGAGCGAGACAACCAACGTAGCTGCACTACGAGCGTGAGAAACTACAGCACAATACTATTAAAGACTGATGGATGAACTATATCAAGATGTATGGAAAGCGTACGACACCAGGAACCAGGCGAGATGTAGCATCGCAGGTTCAATCCAGGACCATGGAAGAAGGAGTCCCAGGAGCTAGGAGTTCGAGGCTGGAGACTGGAGCCGCCAAGTCATGCTATATCAGGGGAGAATACCACTAGGGAAATTCAGGTTTTGAGAGAGAAGACACTAATAAGGAGTATACTGTGCTGTGAACTACCGACACTGTAGTTTGAGAATTGAAACTGAAGGGATAAAATCGCTGATAAAGAATATCATTGCATTATTCATGAAATCCAACATGATATTATGTTCAGCCGAGCTGGTAGAGAAACAATGAGAAATCACATTACATATTAATAATATAACAACTCTCCATAAAAACGAGAGTTCATAATTTGAGCACTTTGACAGGTAATGAAGCCATCAATAAACAATGAAATTCCATTAACGGTTATTCGTGACTTGGCAGATTAAATTTGCGGAACACCACACCATCACAGGGAACTGTAACTGAACTTTTTTCAGTGCCTCGAATAAAAGCGTGTTTAGCCTCACCCAACAGAACACAATTATTTGCTTTGCAATCGTCGTTTGTGAAGACACGTATAGCCAAGCACACATCCACTGACTTGAATGCAGATAAAAGTTGGTGCTATCTTAGTGCTGGACACACTGCAACTAAATGTCCACTGAATGTACATTGAATTTGAACTACTTGTCCAGAATGAGTAAGTGCTTGAACTCCACGAGAAGGTAGAGGCAATTCTGGACTCATTCTAGGATATTTTGATGAAGAAATCTAATTCCTTACTATGACTCTAACATATACCATTCCTCTTTTCATGCTTCGGACTGCAAGCAAGAGGATTATATCCAAGCACATCGGGGAACAAGATAGTCCCCTTACGTAAATGGTAATTATCAGGGAATTTGTCCATCCTAGGTGCAAGTAACAGAAGTAATGCACCGTGGGATGGGCCTGGCAAGTAGGTGATTAAGGTTCGCATCGATCTCAAGCCAAGCTGTGATCAGCCATTCCCCAAAACCAGCGAGGTCCCGGGACACCTCATGTGGTTCACTGGTTTGATCCAAATCTTTGAATCTAACACCACTTTTGTGGCAAGCAAGTCAACGGTACAGCTACAGTACCTCAAATCAGACTTACATTTTTTTTTTGTCTAGGCCAGGAATCAAAATCCGGGCATCCAGGGTAAGCGCCAAATCATGCTAACCATTACAACACGAATCGTACGGGATACCTGTGATACCGCTTGACCCGATGTTTCAGGTAGTTTTAAACTGGATTCAAATCTGGGGATAATGGCAGCCAGGAAAAATGGGAGTGCTTCCCATGATTTTCCTCGTACCAGTCAGTAACAGCTCAGATGAGATGCAGCTAAAAATTAAAATAGGTGAGACCCTAGTTGTATTATCAAGGAGATGTTGTTCGTCAAGAAGCCAAATGTAGCCTTGTTGCTTCAAGCGAATATCGACTACGACAAATGAACCTGATTAGGTCCACGTGAAGCACCTCCACCACATGTTTGTGCAACGCCTCATGCACATTTTTTACGGAAAGCTTCATGCGGTCGGCAGAGCACTCTACGCGTACGCCTAGTATCGTTAATTACTCTAAAGGCAGTAACGGGATTCATCAGACCTCCACCAGACCATATGTTCCATTTGCAACCTCTACTGTTCAGTTCTTGTAGCATTTAGCACTCTAACAAGGGGACCGCGCCAACTCGTCATCAACGAATTCGTCCAAATTTATGGTATATTCAGGGCTTGACCAATAATTACAGTGACAGAAGTGGGATCTCCAGAGGGTGAAACGAAAAAGAAGTAGGCCTACCATTTTTGGCGCAGGTCAAGAGAGGCATGAGACACGTATGTTAGCGTACCGTAGATTCCAGGCAACGGTTGGTGCCGCGGGAAGTGGACAGAACTGTAATCCGAGGGTCTTAGGTCGAGTCTCTATAAGGAAACTTCTTTATCTAGTTTTTATTTTTCATTTGTATGTTACTTACACTGCAAATAACTTTTTACTATTTTTAACAAGTAGGCTAACTGTAACAGTATATTTTTAATATTTGGCTAAGTAACCGTGACAGTAACTTTGTTAATAATTTTGACAAGTAGGCCTACTTGTGACAGTGGATCCTCCGTGGCTTAGGCGGCAGCACGCCGGCCTCTCACCGCTGGGTCTGGGGTTCAAATCCCGGTCACTCCATGTGGGATTTGTGCTGGACGAAACGGAGGCAGACAGGTTTCTCTCCGAGTACTCTGGTTTTCCCTGTCATAAATTTCATTCCAGCAACACTCTCCACTGTCATTTCATTTCATCTGTCATTCATTTAGTCATTGCCCCAGGGGAGTGCGACAGGCTTCGGCAGCCGGCATAGTTCATATCCTTGCCACTAGATGAGGGTTCATTCATTCCATTCCCTGACCGGTCGGAGACTGGAAGCAGGATGTGGATTTTCATTTTCAACTGTAACAGTAACTTTGTTACTAATTCTGGTAAGTAACTATAACGGTAACTTTGTTACTAATTCTGGTAAGTAACTATAACGGTAACGTTGTTACTAATTCTGGTAAGTAACTATAATGGTAACTTTGTTACTAATTCTGGTAAGTAACTATAACGGTAACTTTGTTACTAATTCTGGTAAGTAACTATAACAGTAACTTTGTTACTAATTCTGGTAAGTAACTATAACGGTACGGTAACTTTGTTACTAATTCTGGTAAGTAACTCTAACAGTAACTTTGTTACTAATTCTGGTAAATAACTATAACGGTAACTTTGTTACTAATTCTGATAAGTAACTATAATGGTAACTTTGTTACTAATTCTGGTAAGTAACTATAACAGTAACTTTGTTACTAATTCTGGTAAGTAACTATAACGGTAACTTTGTTACTAATTCTGATAAGTAACTATAACGGTAACTTTGTTACCAATTCTGGTAAGTTGTTACTAATTCTGGTAAGTAACTATAACGGTAACTTTGTTACTAATTCTGGTAAGTAACTATAACGGTAACTTTGTTACTAATTCTGGTAAGTAACTATAATGGTAACTTTGTTACTAATTCTGGTAAGTAACTATAACGGTAACTTTGTTACTAAATCTGGTAAGTAACTATAACGGTAACTTTGTTACTAATTCTGGTAAGTAACTATAACGGTAACTTTGTTACTAATTCTGGTAAGTAACTATAACGGTAACTTTGTTACTAATTCTGGTAAGTAACTATAACGGTAACTTTGTTACTAATTCTGGTAAGTAACTATAGTGGTAACTTTGTTACTAATTCTGGTAAGTAACTATAATGGTAACTTTGTGACTAATTCTGGTAAAAAAATGAAAATCCACAGCCTGCTTCCAGTCTCCGACCGTGTCAGGAATGGAATGAATGAAGCCCCCATCTAGCGGCGAGGATATGAACTGTGTCGGCTGCCGAGGCCTGACGCACTCCTCTGGGGCAATGATTAAATGAATGACAGATGAAATGAAATGATAGTGGAGAGTGTTGCTGGAATGAAATTTTGACAGGGAAAACCGGAGTACCCGGAGAAAAACCTGCCTGCCTCCGTTTTGTCCAGCACAGATCTCACATGGAGTGACCGGGATTTGAACCACGGACCCAGCGGTGAGAGGCCGGCATGCTGCCGCCTAAGCCACGGAGGCTGTCACTAATTCTGGTAAGTAACTATAATGGTAACTTTGTTACTAATTCTGGTAAGTAACTACACACATCAAAAAAAGTTTTGCATCACCTCGGTTCCAAGAGTTCCGGAACCGTTCAATACAAAGGGAATAGAGATCAACACAAACAACATTTCAGCTCGTTTTATTGCTCATGAGACCCACACATTGCATGTTGTACCATCATACAGCTAGACTTTCAGCATTTGTGGTCCAGATTGCAGTACACACCACTACCTCTAATACCCAGTAGCACGTCCTCTTGCATTGATGCATGCCTGTATTCGCCATGGCATACTATCCACAAGTTCATCAAGACACTGTTGGTCCAAATTGTCCCACTCCTCAACGACAATTCGGCGTAAATCTCTCAGAGTGGTTGGTGGGTCAAGACGTCCATAAACAGCCCTTTTCAACATATCCCAGGCATGTTCGATAGGGTTCATGTCTGGCGAACATGCTGGCCACTGTAGTCGAGCGATGTCGTTATCTTGAAGGAACGCATTCACAAGATGTGCACGATGAGGTCGAGAATTGTCGTCCATGAAGACAAATGCCTCTCCAATATTCTGCCGATATGGTTGCACTATGGGTCGGAGGATGTCATTCAGGTATCGTAAAGCCGTTTCGGAGCCTTCCATGACCACCAGTGGCGTACGTCGGCCCCACATAATGCCACCCCAAAACATCAGGGAACCACCACCTTGCTGCACTCGCTGGACAGTGTGTCTAAGACGTTCAGCCTGACCAGGGTGCCTCCAAACACGTCTCCGACGATTGTCTGGTTGAAGGCATATGCGACACTCATCGGTGAAGAGAACGTGATGCCAATTCCGTGCGGTCCATTCAGCATGTTGTTGGGCCCATCTGTACCGCGCTGCATGGTGTCGGGGTTGCAAAGCTGGACCTCGCCATGGACGTCGGGAGTGAAGTTGCGCATCATGCAGCCTATTGCGCACAGTTTGAGTTGAAACACGACGTCCTGTGGCTGAACGAAACGCATTATTCAACATGGTGGCATTGCTGACAGGGTTCCTCCGAGCGGCAATCCGTAAGTAGCGGTCATCCACTACAGTAGTAGCCCTTGGGCGGCCTGAGCGAGGCCTGTCATCGACAGTTCCTGTATCTCTGTACCTCCTCCATGTCCGAACAACATCGCTTTGGTTCACTCTGAGACGCCTGGAAACTTCCCTTGTTGAGAGCCCTTCTTGACACAAAGTAACAATGCGGACGCGATCGAACTGCGGTATTGACCTTCTAGGCATGGTAGAACTACAGACAACATGAGCAGCGTACCTTCGTCCTGGTGGAATGACTGGAACTGATCGGCTGTCGTACCCCCTCCGTCTAATAGTCCCTGCTCATGCATGGTTGTTTACATCTTTGAGCAGTTTTAGTGACATCTATGAACAGTCAAAGGGACTGTATCTTGGATACAATATACACAGTCAACGTCTATATGCCGGAGATCTGGGAACCGAGGTGATGCAAAACTTTTTTTGATGTGTGTATAATGGTAACTTTGTTACTAATTCTGGTAACTATAATGATAACTTTGTTACTAATTCTGGTAAGTAACTATAATGGTAACTTTGTTACTAATTCTGGTAACTATAATGGTAACTTTGTTACTAATTCTGGTAAGTAACTGTAACGGTAACTTTGTTACTAATTCTGGTAAGTAACTATAATGGTAACTTTGTTACTAATTCTGGTAAGTGACTATAATGGTAACTTTGTTACTAATTCTGGGAAGTAACTATAATGGTAACTTTGTTACTAATTCTGGTAAGTAACTATAATGGTAACTTTGTTACTAATTCTGGTAAGTAACTATAATGGTAACTTTGTTACTAATTCTGGTAACTAACTATAATGGTAACTTTGTTACTAATTTTGGGAAGTAACTATAACTGCAACGTGTTTTTAATTTTGAAAAGCAACTCACCCAACCCTGGTGTGGGGCACGTGCCAGATGACGCGCCAAACGGTTTGCTAGCAATGTTGCGCAAGGCCTTTGGCGATGACAAACACGAGCATGATTACTCCATCAATGATGTAATTTTTATCCAGTGTGCTTTTCATAAAGTGCAAATAAATGAAAAATGTCACTGTGGCTAATTACTCTAAATTCTGACAGCAATGCGACCACACATTCATGAACGGCTCGCTATGTGGCTCATTTGACAGTGTATATGGACCACCAGGAATACATAAGTTACACCCAACAATGCAACGCCATCTTCCACAATGTCGGTGTCACCGAAAAAGAAAAATAATGCTCTTGAAAGGTGCGAAGAACATTCTAACAACTTTCAAACGTGCATGTAAAGATTTCCTCTTGAATTCGTAGGCCAACTAGAACAAATTGTGTATGAATGTGTCGCAGGGCATTTTTTCAGGGGGAACGCGAGGGTACGCGTACCCCTTAAATATTTGAAAGCTGTTTCAGAAAAAAATATTGGTACATTTGTATCTAGTCCGGCAAATATAACTTCCGACTTGAAAGTTCATCGATCAGCTGCCGTCAACGTGCTGTTCACAACAGCTGGAGGAGATTTCGAGTAATCCTCGATTTAAATCGATCTATTGAATCAGATTGTCTTGGTCGGCAACTCGGCACTCAGCAGCATAATCGAAACAATAGGCCATATCGTTTTCTGCTCAACAAAAGCTTTGTGTAATTGCTGCCTTATTCGAAGAAATGTACTTGTTTAGGCAAAAATAAGTAACATACTCTAACAATCATGAAAAGGAAGTTCTGTTCTTATAAGCAGGCAGGCTAGTGTTTGGAGGTGGGGTAGGTTGTTAATTTGTGTGTGTGGTTAGTTATGAAGGATGAAGAAAATAACGAACTATTTTACATCCACCCAGGCATTGAAAAAGCTGAAAATTAATGAATTAATAAATTAACCCAATTCAACCTTTCATTTAACATGTCAGCCCATAAAGTAATAACTGGGTTCTGCAAATTGCCGAAAATTGCAAGATCATGATATTTTGTTGACTACAACTGAGAATACCCCTTAAACTTCGTTTGAAAAAAAAAGCACTGATTATGTGTGAGTGAATGACCATAGTAAAATTTTGTTGAAAATATATCACGCAGTCACCAATTTAATTCTAGTAGGCTATATAAGTTTTCCTAGTATTTAAGTTTGGTAAGTTAAGAATAACATATGTGAGTATTCATGTAAGTTGCACTGTGTGCGGTTAAGCGAAAGAGAGGGCCTAGAGCTCCAACATCGCCACAATAAAGGCGCCAATAAATAAATAAGTAAATAAGATGCATCACATTGACTGCCCCCCCCCCCCCCCCCCCCCCCCGCCCCAGTTTTCCCGATGATAAACCCATTGATTATCTACGGGATGTTGAGCTAAGAACCCTTCGAAACGTGAATCCTGTACCTACCTCCATCAACTCACTGTCGGCTGCCATTGGGAGCATAGGGTGACACAGTCCCTTGAATATGTAGTCTATCAGAACAGTGCAATCCATACCACGGCATGTTCAGGACGTACTCCACGCCAATGTGAGTCAACGAAGAACTTGTGGTTGGTTGCAATTTAGCAAGCATAAGAAAATAGGGGATTTTGCGTTGAGAATGTTGTTGAACTCTCCCTACTGATTGATATGGGACACAGCGAACACAAACGACGACCTTTTTCACTTTTCAACGAGCACATCTTCACAAACGCCACTTCTCGTCTGAGGGAAGTGTACATAATGCTAGGCATATTTACAGAACTAGTGACGTAATCCAAGGGCAGCTATGGTTTGTTATCGGCGATAATATTGCTGATCACGTTTTATTTCTTCTGACTGTACACGTATGGAGCTGGTTTCTTAATAATGGGCTCGTGTAGTCTAGACTCATGTCCTATAAGTATTGGGTTAAATTCCCTGGTCTGCCAAGAAATTTAAATTTGGTCAGAGAAATGGAACGTGGTGCGATCAGCCTCGCGAAGTGAAGTATGAAGGAGGTGGTTTGCTCAATTTCCACCGCAGTCATCCTACTATATTCTGTACTCTTACGAGGACGCTAATTAATCACCGACTAGGAATACCGCTTTTCCACGTTGATTGAATTGTTGCTATTTTATTTTGGAATTTGAGATATTCTATTCATCATCCCCGAGTACTTAATTGTGAGTTGAATATGTCTGATAACACTGTTCAACAATGAAATTTTTACAATAAACAAACTACCCAATCTTTATAGATTTTGGTACGCTGAATTCGAAAATGAAAATAATTTGCGTTTTTTAGCTCCCGTTTTCTTGCTATATGAAGTTTGTTACGTTCTTATTTCTGTTTAAGCTCAATTTTTTCTTATTTCAGGAATGCCAATGAATGCTGTGTTTTGTTTCTATAGACTGACCGGTAGAAAAGAATGTTCCAATGCGCAAGCGCACCAAAGTAGGGGAGAGTGTTTACAGCTCAAGTGTCTCTCCACTGTTAGTCTTCCTTCTGCGCATGTGCGTCATGTAGGGGAAGTGTCTCTCTCTCTTTCTCGCTCCTACTGGTTTATTTGTCGTTGGACTTTGTGCTTCTGCAAGGTGGAATCGTAGTGCCAAGTGGGGGATGCTCTACAGCAGCAACTTACTGTGAGTCCCGCCCCCAACATTCTTTTCTATCTGGTCATCCTATAGCTAAGATTGCTTGTCATCCGTAGTGATCCATTGTGTGTTGTGACACGAGTTTCTGCGTTACTGTGTGGAATCAAAACTGCTCCTTTTTGTAATGTGACTTTAACGTGAGTTTTTGAGTTACTGTGTGGAATCAAAACTTCTGTTATAATGCCCCGCTGATGTGCTAATAACCCCAACAAATTTTGTCCCATTATGATATGTGAAGGAGAGCCTCCGTGGCTTAGGCGGCAGCACGCCGGCCTCTCACCGCTGGGTCCGTGGTTCAAATCCCGGTCACTCCATGTGAGATCTGTGCTGGACAAAACGGAGGCAGACAGGTTTTTCTCCGGGTACTCCGGTTTTCCCTGTCACAATTTCATTCCAGCAACACTCTCCACTATCATTTCATTTCATCTGTCATTCATTTAATCATTGCCCCAGAGGAGTGCGACAGGCTTCGGCAGCCGGCACACTTCATATGCTCGCCGCTAGATGGGGGCTTCATTCATCCCATTCCTGACCCGGTCGGAGACTGGAAGCAGACTGTGGATTTTCATTTTTAATGATATGTGAAGGACATAAAAATTTCAATAACTTCCAAACCTGAGCTAATCTAGATATTTAACTGTCATTTTCAACTTCAACACACTCAAATCCATGTAAATCAACTAGTTTTGCCTTTGTAAAATCAAAAAGTTAAAATGTGTTGTCTAGTGTAAGATGTGCTTCTATAGTGACTGTAATAGTTTACCTGCAATATTAGCATCTAGGATCGGGGTATGTGCCCCACGACTAGAAATAAGGTAACTTACCATCCTGGCATTTGCCTATTGGGAGTGTGAGAAAACTCGGGGAGGAATAAAAAACAAAGCGTGGCTGTTCTCAGCGCCGGGAATGGAACCTTCTATACAGGGTCCTATTAACGTTTAAAACTCTCTATAGTGACGTAGATGGCATTGAGACAAGTAATTTGATATAGGACACTTAGGGTCGCAAGTGTCCGGAAATACCTTAAATGTGAACCACAACTGTCAAATATATGACGTCATCAGGTTACGGCTCAGCTCGAGTTGTCAGGCCCGTGCTCCCTTACGCACACCAAAGCAAACGTTGAATGTCATATCACTCTGGCTCTGAGTCTGCGTGTGCGACTCGGGTGCGTGGGGTTCAAGGTTCAAATCCGGGGCCTATCCATCAGCTTTCTTAGTTCCCTCTCTTCTCCTTTCAAGTGGAAGCAGATTGTTTGTTGGCATTAAGACGCGGAATCAGAGCGATATGATATTATTCAACGTTTGCTTTGGTGCGCGTAAGGGAGCAAGGGTCTGACCACTCGAGCTGAGCCGTAACCTGATGACGTCATATATTTGACAGTTGTGGTTCACTTTTAAGGTATTTCCGGACACTTGCGACCCTAAGTGTTCTACATCAAATTACTAGTCTCAATGCCATCTACGTCGCTATAGAGAGTTTTAAACGTTATTAATAGACACCCTGTATAGGGACTTCCAGCTCCCCTTTGCAGTCATGGTCCACGTATTAACGCGCAAGATTACGCTACGAAGTTTAGAGTAAACAAACCATAACTCAGCGTTGGGACATCGGAACTGAGCACTGTATCTGCTGCCTGTACGAGTCCGGCCTCGGGCACGGTTGTTAATGTTGTCCTTAAACATGAATTTATTTCTGTATGCCTTTCATTAACATCGTATCTAACCATTGAAGCATATAGTGAAAATGAAAATCTACAGCCTGCTTCCAGTCAACCAACCGGGTCAGGGAATGGAATGAATGAAGCCTCCATCTAGCGGCGAGGATATGAACTGTGCCGGCTGCCGAAGCCTGTCGCACTCCCCTGGGGCAATGATTAAACGAATGACAGATGAAAAGAAATGAAGTGAGTGTGTTGCTGGAATGAAATTGTGACAGGGAAAACCGCAATACCCGGAGAAAAACCTGTCTGCCTCCGCATTGTCCAGCACATATCTGTCGACCTCCCTTGGTCATCTCTTGTTCTCTCACGACCCCGACGGTATTAGCGTATCTGAGGCCTAGGGAGTCTTTCATTTTCCCGCCTTAATTGGCCCTTGTCCCATCTTTCCTGATCTCTCATTCTTCGAGGGGTCAGACCTCTTGTTTTTCTTTTCAAGATATCTCCTGCCTTCTGCTCAAGGCCCTAAAGGAGGCGGGGTGTGTGAGGCCCCACCACTTAAGGTGATTGGGATTTGAACCACGGACCCAGCGGTGAGAGGCCGGCGTGCTGCCACCTAAGCCACGGAGGCTCTGAAGCATATAGTATCAAGATAAAATATATAAATAAAAATAATTCAAATTACGAGCTAAAATGTACAAACTGAAGCTGGCTGCATGGTCATATAAGGCTGAAAACCAAAAATAAACATCTTTAAAAATCATACCTTAATGGTTTAGGTAATGCGCGGCCAACCGGCGGCACGCATAAATGAAACTATTTCTTCAATTTACTGAAATTGGATTCCGCCCATACCACCTCCTGGCCATTGGGGGTGGCTAATTTCAGATAGTTCTTGATGGGTGTAAGGGACAACAACAAATATGTATGTATCCGACCACAGTCACATAACGCTGTATCAATAGGGAAGCACCAATTCCATAGATGAGCCTTGGATCGGTCAATTTCACTTCGTTATTTTACTTGAAAATATGTTGATGGTACACAACAGGGCTCAGTGTGCGCCCCAATAACAGTGCACCTACATAGGTACCTATTTTCCTTTTTCGCGAAAAATATAGGAGACGTATGGCACGTATGAGACTATCGAGGCCTACATCACAATTGGTAGGCCTACGTGGTGTGTCGTGCGTTAACTATCACTGGTTTAGGTGGTCGTCGCACCTTTAAACACGATATGTGCATAAATATTTTCACCAACACTTCCATTCTCTTTTCTGCTATCCCCCAGGGCCTCACGACTACTGGGACGTGGGTTGGCGACCATGGGACCCCAGATGAGTCTGGCGTTGCTTCCACTTAAATATGCCGGCATCTTCTCTGTCATCTTCCCTGTCGACCTCCCTTGGTCATCTCTTGTTCTCTCACGACCCCGACGGTATTAGGGTATCTGAGGCCTAGGGAGTCTTTCAATTTCCCGCCTTAATTGGCTCTTGTCCCACCTTTCCTGATCTCTCATTCTTTGAGGGGTCAGACCTCTTGTTTTTCTTTTCTAGATATATCCTGCCTTCTGCTCAAGGCCCTTTTAGTAGGCAGGGTGTGTGAGGCCCCACCACTTAAGGTACGTCCTGGATATTGCTACACCCTCAAGGACTCTTGGCTGGTGAGTTCAGGATTTGATGACCCCGAGGGATTCCAGAGCTGGGTCCATTTTTCTCTTTTTCCATTGCCTTTGGGGCGGACCCACTCCTTTTTCCCATTCCTATCTGCCTTTCTTGGCACTCCTTTCTTCCAAGTTCCTTAATCCTCATTCTTCAAGGATTGAGGGCATTTTTTGCATGTTTTTTTATTTCCCTTATTCCTTTCTTTCTTATCTTCTGTAGGTCGTAAGTTAGTTGTTTAAGTTAGTAGCTAGTGTTAGTTATAGGTTTCACGTTATCATCTTTCATTTTCACTATCACCTAAACCATTAGGGGTCAATAACCTAGATATTAGGCCCCTTAAGACAACAATTATCATTCAGAAATTTTTCTAGGTTTGTGCCGTGCCATCTTTTTGGAAGCCGTCATAGGGAGGTTAAGGCTGCTTGAGCTTTTAGTTCTCGCAGTAAAGTGGTGCAGTTGCACTCTATATAAAGGGAGGTAGCGCGCAGTTCGCTACTCCTGTGAGGGTCCGGGCGGGGACACCAAGAGCCCGCTGATGAGCCAGCTTGGTGTCCTAGGCGAAACCCCACACAAGACACGGCACAAACCTAGAAGAATTGCTGAGTTTTAATTCACTGGCCGTGAAAGACAAAATACCATCTTTTTGGAAGCCTTCATAGGGAGGCTAAGGCTGCTTGAGATTTTAGTTCTCGCAGTAAAGTGGTGCAGATGCACTCTATACAAAGGGAGATAGCGCGCAGTTCGCTACTCCTGTGAGGGTCCGGGCGGGGACACCAAGAGCCCGCTGGTGAGCCAGCTTGGTGTCCTAGGCGAAACCCCACACAAGACATGGCGCAAACCTAGAAATATTGCTGATTTTTAATTCACTGGCCGTGAAAGCCAATATACCAACAATTATCATCATCACATATTTTGTGCTGGCTACAACACATCTCTGGAGATGGGGTGGGGGTGAGTACCGCGATGGTGTAGCTACTTGTCTCTCATCAAGGCAGACCGGGTTTGACTTCTGGTTAATTTTTAAGGGATAAAGTCACGCCTAATGGTGAAATGGAGGTCCCGTGGCTTACGATCTCAAGCTGAAGAGCCACACACAGCTACAAGTCAACTTCTACTTGGTCCTGCCATATTTAGCCGCACCCTGTAGAACTCGTCTAACCTAGATTGAGATCACCAAATAAAGCCTGATGTAAGGGTTTGGGGTCCGAGGCGCTAAATCCCAGCAATCCGGCACTCACAATATCACACACTGCACCTCGTTAACTACATAATCCTTCTACACGAACGGTGAAGGGTCCATCTTCCCCGTCTAAATCGTGGAGATAGATTTTATTTCATTTTCCCCCCACCGGAAGTGAGCTCTAACTGTTTCATATAGTTCACTTCGCGACTATTGAGAGAACCTATGAATGATAGCTTAAGCGTATCGAATTTCTTCCCGGGACGTTCCTGCCTTAATTGCGTGCCTTGTTACTGGTTTCTCTTTCCATGTCTCCATGGGTCATTCAGCCACATAACGCATACACTCACATCCGATCGGCCGCAGACTCCCGCTTCTATAGTACGTCATCCGTCGCGATTCCCAAACAAAGGGTGAAAATAAACCCAGCAATAAAAGATGTAGGCTATAATTGAGCGAATAATAATTGAAATTAATATAAAACATAAAATTAAAACATTAAAAATAAAGCACTAAAAGATTAAATTAATATGATTAAAACTAAAATTAATACAGAACAAAACACGGACATAAGTAAGTAAGTAAGTAAGTAAGTTAATAATGAAATAAATAAATAAGCAAATAAATAAGTACGTAAATAAAGAATTAAATAAGTAGGTGAATAATTAAAAATAAGTAAGTAAATAAGGAAATAAATAAGGAAATTCTGGATTCTGGATCCCAAGGTCTTGGTTTTGGTTCCCAGATCTGCCAGGTTATTTAATTGTGGTCTGTGAGTTGGATCGAAGTTCACTACGCCACGTGAGGCAAAACTAAGAAGAGATGAATTTGATTCCAAACACAGCTCTCCTTGAAGTAGTTTTTAGAGGTTTCCCACTTCTACTCCAGGTAAATGCCAGGATTGTTCCAAACGTAATGCCAAGGCCACCACTTCCAAATCCTTGCCTCAATTAGCCTGCATACACTAATACAGATATCATAATGACATCGGCTATGAAATATAGCCGACTCCACACACCCAGGTACACGGGCTCCATGTCGCAAAGCCCCTAAGTAAATCAACAACAACAGAGTTTCGTGGATATGACTTCCACGAATTTATAATAGTTCAGGAAATGAAACAAACTTACGTGTATACAAGACACACTAAGATGTACCCTACGAGTTGCTTATGATAGAAAACTCTTCCGTTATTCTGTGAACGTATTGTAATAGCTTAAGGGTAAATATCGAAACTCCAGTCCTAAAGGACCTGGGTTAAATTCCAAGCTCCGCCAAGAAATTTAATAATGGTCTGAATCCTGGAACGAATTACACTCAGCCTCGTTAGGCAGAAGTGAGAAAAGATAGATTCAATTCCTACCACAGCCATGCTAGAAGTGGTTTCACAAGATGTTCCACTTCTATAGACAAATGCCGGGATGCTACCCATGGCCGCTTCCCACAAAATTGTACCCCCAAACACAAAAATACGCGCCAGTAATCCTGCTGTAATACCAAACTGATGATATTTTACCATATTCATTGAATTGTACTCACTGAAAATCCACAGACTGCTTCCAGTCTCCGACCGAGTCAGGAATGGAATGAATGAAGCCCCCATCTAGCGGCGAGGATATGAATGGTGCCGGCTCCCGAAGCCTGACGCACTCCTCTGGGGCAATGATTAAATGAATGACAGATGAAATGAAATGATAGTCGAGAGTGTTGCTGGAATGAAATTTTGACAGGGAAAACCGGAGTACCCGGAGAAAAACCTGTCTGCCTCCGTTTCGTCCAGCACGGATCTCACATGGAGTGACCAGGATTTGAACCACGGACCCAGCGGTGAGAGGCCGGCGTGCTGCCGCCTAAGCCACGGAGGCTTGAATTGTACTCACTAATGAATGTAATTCAATTATCCTATGCGAGATCAGTTCTCTGAATACTATGTCATATTATTGTATTTGGCCAATTCTATTTTGGGTACACATTTCCAAGGCTCCATGTATTTAGTATTTTATGGACAATAGCGGACATCGCAATCCCTTGCGTATTTCGACATTATTGAGCGGGATGCTTTAATAAAACACAAAGCCACAAAGCCTTGGTATACAGCGCTCGATGCAACGTTTACAAGAGTCGAAGTTACATAAGAATGACCTCGCTAGAAACTCGGGCATTCAAATGACGGTCTCCCGTAATAAAGGAGTTGAGTTTTATTGCACGGAGAGTCCTTGTTTTCTCTCTACAAGTCCAGGGCCCAGTAAATGAGAGAGCACAGACAGGCCCGATTCACTGGTAAACAAAACAGAGAAAGGACGGATGGATTTCTATGGCTTTTCATTGCTGTAGCGTTAATGAGAGTTGTTCTATCCAATGCGCCCATTGGTCCACCTCATTTCGTAGTGGCTATTACAGTATTCTTGGCTGTCATCGCAGAGGCCCGTGTTCGATTCTCGGTTCTACCAAGAAATGTAATTCTGGTCTGAGGGCTGGAACGTGGTACACTCTCAGTCTCAAGAGGCAGATCTGAAAAGAGGCGTGTTCGATTCCTCCCTCAGCCATCCTTGAGGTGGCTTTCCATGGCTTCCCCTTGTTCTAATCCAGGCAAATGCTGGAATAGTACCTAAAATAAGGCCACGGCCATTTTCTACCCAAATCCTACCTCGATTGCAAATAGGAAGCAAAGGAAGGATGCTTGTAGTTTAACGTGACCGTTAATCTTGAGATCATGAGCCACGGGACCTCCTTTTTACGTGGAATCCGAACCACAGGACATGGCATTTCACTTCGAAAATCTCACATGCATTGACCGGGAATCGAACCCGGACCGCCTTGGTGAGAGGCATACAGCTAGACCACTGAGCCACCACGCCCCTTCCGATTACAAATACCCACACTAGTATAGACATCACAGAGACACAAGTTATCTGACATCTACACACACACACGGAGCTATATGACCTCGATGTCGCAAAACCCCTAAAAGGATCAACAACACAGCTCTGCGGTCAGACTTTTTCAGAAATTGTTGTAAAATAATGTCAGGAGCTTGGGACATCATGTTCATCATCTCCATGTATTTGGGTGTACGTTGAATTTGTCTGATTACTACTTGTGAATGTGTAGTCAGTGCAATTTTGTAACTACTGTATATGCATTAGGGACCAAGACTGAGATAGGTGCCACGAAACATGAAATAAGGTACGATCCTGGCATTCTTGGAGCGAATACAGATAGCATACATGCACAAGGAAACCATATTCAGGATGGTCGCAGTCAGCACTAGGATTTGAACTTTGATCTCGGGACATTAAAGATAAAGCAGATTACAAACAAGGCAAAGCATACAAAATAGCTCGGTGTACTTACTGAGATTGTGAATCCTATCTCCTAACATCGAAGACCACCTCGTGGTGTAGCGGCTAGCTTTCTTGGCAGTTGCCTCAGGGGTTCGGGTTCCTCAAAATATATTTCTAGGAAAAGTTTTCGATGATGATGATGATGATAATTGTTGTTTTAAGGGGCCTAACATCGAGGTTATCGGCCCCAAGGAAAAAGTTTTCATTTGGCATATTAATTATCTTGCAAATTTTTCATTAAGAGAAGGAATTGGTGTTTTGAGCAATACATTTTATTTTGAATCAGGATCATCATTTGGGCATGAGTACAAGAACAAATATCTTATCACGTTTCGGTTTATCAAGAGCATCACATTCTCGATATCTAGGAAATATAGGCTACTAGAGTTTTGCACAAAAACATCTTGCTTAATGCTTTGAAACCTAATGTAGGTAAAGAAAAGTTCCTTCTTCTAGCCGATTCCTGAGGAGGGCAAACAAATTCGGCATGGTATGCCATCTTCCAGGATGATGAACAGACTACCGACGTGTGCTATAAGAGTGATTATCCCCGAATGCACTCATGTCATTCCACCATGTTATGTACGAATATTTACAAAAGCAGGTAAAATATCTTATCAAGCGTATGCACAACTGTGCATTTTAATACGGCAAAAGAGTGAAATCCATTCCCGATAGGATTGTACATAAGTAGTTCCGTAAAGAACTATATGGCCTATTTTCATATATCTTACTTATGTTTATAGCCTCTATCAACATACAAATTTTCAGTTTGATTGCTGTAACAGATTCCAAGATATTGAGAACCGTCTAATTATTTTGGATGGTCACCATGTTGGATTTTTATATAGGCCTTACAGTTATGTACTATTACATGAAGATTATCGTGTAGGTGTATTATTCAAACTTCAATCGCATGATTAGGTCACAAGAAATAAAAACGAGATTTTAGAATTTCGCACAGCCGCCATCTTGTGGTTATGAAAATAATTCAAATGAATTAGATGCCAGTGGATTAAAATGTAGGCCTATATAAGCATATACAGTAGCAAGTTTCACTGCGCTCGGATGGTTAAATCGCGAAAAAGTTTCATTTGAATATTTAAATTTCGCGTCACCGCCATGTTGGATTTGTGCTCACCAGGTTATTGAATGTCCCATAGGTGAACTTACGTCTATAGCTCCTATCAACATACAGAATGTCAGTTTGATTGCTGTCATAGATTAATAGATATTGAGAACCATCTAAATATTTCGGATTGACGCCATGTTGGATTTTAACATATGTAAGCCATAGACTGCATAGAGTTATATGTATACTATTAGATGAGGATTATTGTGTAGGTTCATTATTCAAACGTTGACTTCGATCGCATGATTAGGACACAAGAAATAAAAACTTAATTTTAAAAAATTGCACAGCCGCCATCTAGAGGTTATGTAAACAACTGAACTAAATTAGATGTCAGTGCATTGCAATTTGTATAGTCATTTGCTGTACCAAGTTTCACTGCTCTCAGATGATTAAATCACGTGAAAAGTCTATTAAAATATTTCAACTTCGCTTGGCCGCCATGTTCGTTTTGTACTTAACAGATTTTTGAAAGTTCGATATGGGAACTTGTAGTAGTATACTTTATAACCGTACAAAATGTCAGGGTGATATGAGTAATAGTTTCGGAGATATAGAATGACAGTGAAATATTTCGCACAGCCGCCATGTTGGATTAATGAGACGTAATAAAATAGGCTAAAAATTGAATATATTGTTCACCATCAGCTGTCCTCATAGATTTGCTTTTAAATTATACAATACGTGTGGATTTGCCACAAAACTTTCGGATGATCATTAATAGGCTAAAAATGTTCTTCAATGCCAATCAAGTGTACTTCCCTACAGATGATCTGATAAAACCTTCCCCTTGTAATAAATCGTCATGTATTAGATGTGCGAGATGTTACTGCGATAACATTCGTTCTGGCTCGTGCGATTAATTGTACTAGTGTGCTTAAAATTATAGCGGATAACTGAACATTCTTGTATACTATACAACTCTTTATATTCCCTTTTTGTTGAGGCAAGTGCCTTCTGTAACAGGCCCAAAAAGGAGGCAGGGAGTGTCGAACCCCACCCCACATTGGACTGCGCTACGCCCGCAATGGCTCACTATTGGTGAGCTAAGGAATTGGCAACCCAAAGGGTTTCCTCAGCTGGGTCATTTCTCTCTTTTTCGAGTGACTTTAGGAGAGACTACTCCTCGTTCTCTTTTCTTTTGTGTTATTGGTTTTACGTCTCTTTAACTACTGCGGCTTTTAGAGACGCTGGGGTGCCGGAATTTTGCTCCGAAGGGGATCTTTAACGTGCCTGTAAATCTACTAACACGACTCCCTCGCATTTGCGCACCCTCAATTGCCAACTGACTGCGCCAGGATTCGATCCTGTAACCTTGGGAACAGCAGGCGAGAACGTTACCACTGCGCCACGCAACCAGGCATTTCCCTTTTTTCTTTCATTACTTCCTTCCAAGTCCGTCAATCTTCATTCTTCGAGGGTAGAGACAATTTCTTTTCGTTGCTTTTTATTTCCCTTAAACCCATTTTCGTTCTTTAGTATGAAAATCATAATCATACAGTAAATCAGATAGTAATAGTAGTAGCCTAATAGTTTTTGAATTTCTTATATTCATTCTTCATTGACATCCATATCAATTAGGGGCAGATGACCAAGACGTGTCCCCCCCATACAACAATGGGAAGTGCGGATGGATGACGGCCTCTCATCCTCAACGACCATTGGTCCCCCCCCCCCCCCCCCCCCCTAGCACTACAGTCCATGAAGGGCCTAGGACTACCAAGTGACTGCTGACGAGCCATTTGGCCTGCAGATATTGGGGTGACGCGTAATCAGCGCATCGGGTCTCCTCGGCCGTTAATCTTGGTTTTCGTCAATTGTCCTCACGAGGCTGAGTGCACCCCCCTGCAGCCCTCACGTCAGTTTCTAAAATCCCCGATGGAGCCGGGAATCTAACCCAGGGCCTCCGGGTGCGAGGCAGGCGCGCTACCCCAACACCACGGGGCCGGCACCATTGGTCCACAAGTGAAATAAGAAATACTCAACCGGCCGTGGTGGCCGAAAGCGCTAACGTGCTACCTCGTGCCTCCCAGGCATAGGCCGTCCTGAAAATGGTTTTCGTGGTTTCCCATTTTCACCACCATGCAAATGCCGGGACGGTTCCTTTCAATAGGTCCACGGCCGATTTCCTTCCAATATCCCGTCCTGAAAAGAAAAGTACATGGCCATTGGCTGCATTAATAAAATTATAAGAAATACTCAATACGCGAATATTCAGAGCGATTTACATGCACATTACTCTCGAATGGAAAAAGTACTGTGTTGTCACACATTACGAGTATACACTTAGTACCGGGTGAGTTAGCCGTGGTCGCTACGGCATGACTAATGGCAGTCGCTCACATCCGGGAGGCGAGGAGGTTCGAATCCCCCCGCCGGCAACCTTGGAGATGGTCTTCTGTGGTTTCCCATCTTCCTTCCAGGCAAATGCCGGGGTTGGTCCCTAACTATAGGCCACAGCCGCTACCTTCCAACTCCTCGCCCTTCCCTTCCAACTTTCCTCCCCAACGGTACTTGTAGCTCACCCATTGGGTGTCCGTCTCGAAGCAGCTACAAAAACTGGCGAGCCGAACATGTCCTCGGACACTCCCGGCACTAAAAGCCATACGCTAAAAAAAACAAAAAAAAAAAAAAAAAAACAACTTTGTGATCAATAGTCACGGGAAGGATAGTCCCTTGAGAAAATGTTGGCTAGTGAAGCCTACGTGGTGCAGGTGCTTTCTTACAGTCCTGGTAGAAATGGGTTCCTGACGCCAAACATTCAACTGGACGGTGATTTGTGATTTGTTCTGTTGAGGCGACGTGATGTCCGTTCGTTAAACACCTGTAGTCGTCCCGAGTGGCGGTTTATACGCGGATAGTAGCATTATCTCTGCGTATTGAAGATCCACCCTCGACAATGTTGCCCTCCTTAACTCGAGTTCGCGTGCAATCTGCGAAATGCTATGACCCATGCACCGTGTGCAAATGATCATCCCACATACAAAGTTGGTTAACTCGCGGCGTGTTGCCATCTTCACTACATTCGTGTCTGTAACAGACTGCTCTGCTCCGCCACAGATAACAGCAACGCTTAAGAGTCATACACGGGTCTCAAGATGGCGGCTGTCTCATGTGATTACCCTTCCCGCGACTTTTGGCCACTAAGTGTATATGTACACGATGTTGCAAAGCACCAAAGTGAATTAACAACAACGAATTTCAAACTGTCGGACTGAGGAGCACAATTCACTAAGCGAAGGCCTTCAAAACGCAATATTACGGATTTGATCAACACTCAACTCGATGCCATTTAAGGGTTTTAATTAGACAACCTCTGTCGGGCATGTTTAAGACCCCCAAAAGGGCAAATTTACGACACTCCAGTGTCTCTAAAGCCACAGTAGTTAAAAACGCAAATGTTATAAAATAGGAATAATAATAGTAACTTAATATCTGCCACTAATAGTGACAACCACCCTTAAAACGTAGAATTTCCTACAATTTCATAGCATCCTAGTAAGTGTTAAGAACTAGTGAAATGTGTACATCATCCAGCAATAACCGTCCTGCGAGTTAACCTGACCGAGCAATATCTTGTCCAAGCGGAACTTGAATAAAACATGGCAACGATCAAAAGAAATGAATGGCCTTCATCCTTCTTGCTTAGACTATATCTCAGCTGCGAAGGACGGGAATTCTTAAGGTAAGAGTATACTGATGCAATTCTTCAAACATTAACGCTAAAAGAGCTGTTGTGTTGTTTCACTTGGGGAGCTTGGAAATCGTGGTCATTTAGCCCCGTGTACTCGGGTGTGTGTGTAAGGTCTGATAACCTCTGTCATTGTGATGCCTGTACTAGCCTGCGTATTTGTAATTCAGGTAGGATTTAGGTAGGATTTGGGTAGGAAGCGGCCGAGGCCTTATGTTAGGTACCATCCCGGCATTTGCATGGAGTAGAACTGGGAAACCACGGAAAAACTACTTCCAGGATGGATGAGGCAGAAATCGCCTCTCTTCTGGCTTGTCACACGAGGCTGAGTGTACCCCGTTCCAGCCTTCAGACCAGAATTAAATTTCTTGGCAGAACCGGGAATCGAACCGAGTCTCCGCGGTGACAGACAAGAATGCTAGCTACTACGCAACGAGGTGGACCTTCTATATTTAAGTTAGTTACTATAACTCTAGAGAGACAAGAATGCTAGCTACTACGCAACGAGGTGGACCTTCTATATTTAAGTTAGTTACTATAACTCTAGAGAGACAAGAATGCTAGCTACTACGCAACGAGGTGGACCTTCTATATTTAAGTTAGTTACTATAACTCTAGAATGTCTTCGGTGGCGTAGTCGGTAGCATGCTGAACTGCTATGCCCAAGATAGCGGGTTCAAACCCGGCCGAAGTCGTCGGATTTTTTAAGAGCGTTAAAAATCCTTCAGTATACCTTCCTTCGGATGGGAAGTAAACAAATATAGCTTTGTTTCCGTGGTAACGGAACACATGTTATCTTGTGAGAAAATAGTTTTGCCAGTGTTTTAGTACAGTTTTTGCAAGTGGCTGTGCTCAGAACTTTGAATGACAGATGCTGTGATAAATACCCTCACTCTCTAGTATGGGTATGCCATTAGATATAATGGTTTTTCTGTAGATAATATGAGAACAGCTATCTGAGCCATTTGGTACCACGAGGCTTCCACAGATGATCAGCCACAGCATTACTTTTGTCCAATAGGTCCAGACTCTTGGAGTCTTTACCAGCAGCTGTGGTACAAGGTATTGCAGACAAGTATAAACATTAAAAAAAAGTTACAGTCAGTCTGAAAGACTAGACTTTATATCATTTCGAATGACGCATGCTACAAATGCTACACATGTTAGAAAGGCAGGAGGGCTTCTCGCTTCGCTCGAAGCCCCTGGACTCTTTCAACAGACTCCATTATCCATTAACTTAGGCTTCCCGCGCGGGGAACGGAGAGCGGGAGGTGCACTCTGCTGCATGACGTCACGCGCTCTCCGTCTCAGTGGGGCATGGTGGCGCAGTGGTCAAGCTGTATGCCTCTCACCAAGGCGGACTGGGTTCGATTCCCGGTTAATGCATGTGAGATTTTCGAAGTGAAATGCCATGTCCTGTGGCTCGGATTCCACGTAAAAAGGAGGTCCCGTGGCTCATGATCGCGAGATTAACGGTCACGTTAAACTACAAGCTTCCCTTTTTTCTCCGTCTCAGTATCGCATAACGCTATAGCCCAGGAGTAAACTCAGACTCGGTGCATATGCACTGATTAACATGATGACGTCATACGCTCTCCGTCTCCGTATCGCATAACGCCATAGCCCAGGAGTAAACTCAGACTCGGTGCATATGCACTGAACAACATGATGACGTCATACACGCCGTAACCGTAACACATAACGGTAGACCAAAGCATAACGATGAAGTCGACAAGATCATTTGAAATGATAAAAATAATTTTGCCCCTGCCATTTTGGAGACAATCAAACCAGTTTTCCAGAATCTCGTGAAAACAGAACTCTTGACAAGATGTGTTGATGGTAACACAAAATAATAACAAGTCATTCAACTCAAAAATCTGGAAGATATGCCCCAAAATTATGTTTGCTGGAAGACGAACTGTTCGGATTAGTGTTAATGATGCTACCGTGACTTTTAATGGTGGAATGAAGGCTAGAATGCAATTTTTGCAGCAGTTAGGGCTAGTGGTTGGATCATATTGCTCTCAGTTTCAAGATGAAGATGAGAAATGCATAATTTCGGCAAATAAAAGGGTTTATACACATTGTAGTACACTGGTATCTAATTTAATTCAATTGTTTACATAACCTCAAGATGGCGGCTTTGCGAATTTTAAAATTAAGTTTTTATTTCTTGTGTCGTAATCATGCGATCGAAGTGAAAGTTTGAATAACGAACCTACGTAATAATTTTCCTTTAATGGTACATGACTGTATGGCCTATACATTTAACAACCCAACATGGCAACCATCCGAAATATTTAGACGGCTCTGAATATCAACGAATCTATTATAGCTATCAATCTGAATGTTTTTATGTTCATAGGGGCTATGAACTTAAGTTCACCTATAGGACTTTAAATAACCTGGTGATCACAAATCCAACATGGCGGCAACGCGAAGTATAAATATTCACATGTACGTTTCTCGCAATTTAACCACCCGAGTGCAGTGACACTTGGTACAGTAAATCCTTATGAAAATCCACAGCCTGCTTCCAGTCTCCGACCGGGTCAGGAATGGAATGAATGAAGCCCCTATCTAGCGGCGAGGATATGGACTGTGCCGGCTGCCGAGGCCTGACGCACTCCTCTGGGGCAATGATTAAATGAATGACAGATGAAATGAAATGATAGTGGAGAGTGATGCTGGAATGAAATTTTGACAGGGAAAACCGGAGTACCCGGAGAAAAACCTGTCTGCCTCCGTTTTGTCCAGCACAGATCTCACATGGAGTGACCGGGATTTGAACCACGGACCCAGCGGTGAGAGGCCGGCGTGCTGCCGCCTAAGCCACGGAGGGAGCGGTACAGTAAATCCGTATACGAATGTTAATCCACTGGCATCTAATTTATTTCAATTGTTTCCATAACCACAAGATGGCAGCTGTGCGAAATTTAAAAATCTCCTTGTTTTTTCTTGTGTCCTAATCATGCGATTGACGTTTGAATGCTACACGTACACAATAATCTTCGTGTAACAGTACATTACTCTAGGACCTACATGAAATGAAAATCCACAGCCTGCTTCCAGTCTCCGACCGGGTCAGGGATGGAATGAATGAAGCCCCCATCTAGCGGCGAGGATATGAACTGTGCCGGCTGCCGAGGCCTGACGCACTCCTCTGGGGCAATGATCAAATGAATGTCAGATGAAATGAAAGGATAGTGGAGAGTGTTGCTGGAATGAAATGTTGACAGGGAAAACCGGAGTACCCGGAGAAAAACCTGTCTGCCCCCGTTTTGTCCAGCACAGATCTCACATGGAGTGACCGGGATTTGAACCACGGACCCAGCGGTGAGAGGCCGGCGTGCTGCCGCCTAAGCCACGGAGGCTGTTTCTAGGACCTACATATATACAGTAAAATCCAACATGGCGACCATCCGAAATATTTAGTCCGTTCTCAATATCTACGAATCTAACACAGCAATCAAACTGAAATTTTGTATGTAGATAGAGGCAATTGACATAAGTAGGATATATGAAAATAGGCTGCATAGTTCTTCACGGAACTACTTGTTATCATTTCAAATGGTCTTGTCGACTTCATCGTTATGCTTTGGTCTAGCGCTATGCGTTACGGTTACGGAGAGGAACTGTACTAAGGTTGCACTTGAGCGTATGACGTCATCATGTTGTTCAGTGCATATGCACCGAGTCTGAGTTTACTCCTGGGGTCTGGCGTTATGCGATACGGAGACGGAGAGCGTATGGCGTCATCATGTTGTTCAGTGCATATGCACAGAGTCTGAGTTTACTCCTGGGGTCTGGCGTTATGCGATACGGAGACGGAGAGCGTATGGCGTCATCATGTTGTTCAGTGCATATGCACAGAGTCTGAGTTTACTCCTGGGGTCTGGCGTTATGCGATACGGACACGGAGAGCGTATGGCGTCATCATGTTGTTCAGTGCATATGCACAGAGTCTGAGTTTACTCCTGGGGTCTGGCGTTATGCGATACGGAGACGGAGAGCGTATGGCGTCATCATGTTGTTCAGTGCATATGCACAGAGTCTGAGTTTACTCCTGGGGTCTGGCGTTATGCGATACGGAGACGGAGAGCGTATGGCGTCATCATGTTGTTCAGTGCATATGCACAGAGTCTGAGTTTACTCCTGGGCTATGGCGTTATGCGATACGGAGACGGAGAGCGCGTGACGTCATGCAGCAGAGTGCACCTCCCGCTCTCCGTTCCCCGCGCGGGAAGCCTAAGTTAATGGGTAATGGAGTCTGTTGAAAGAGTCCTGGGGCTTCGAGCGAAGCGAGAAGCCCTCCTGCCTTTCTAACATGTGTAGCATTTGTAGCATGCGTCATTTGAAATGATATAAAGTCTAGTCTTTCAGACTGACTGTAACTTTTTTTACAAAGCGTTTTCATCATGAAAATGAAAATTCACAGCCTGCTTCCAGTCAAGAGACCGGTCAAGGAATGGAATGAATGAAGCCCCCGTCTAGCGGCGAGGATATGAACTGTGCCGGCTGTCGAAGTTTGCCGCACTCCCCTGGGGCAATGATTAAATGAATGACAGATGAAATGAATTGATAGGGGAGAGTGTTGATGGAATGAAATTTGTGAGAGGGATAACCGGAGTACCCGGAGAAAAACCTGTCTGCCTCCGCTTTGTCCAGCACAAATCTCACATGGAGTGACCGGGATTTGAACCACGGACCCAGCGGCGAGAGGCCGGCGTGCTACCGCCTAAGCCACGGAGACTCCGTTTTCATGATAACCCTCTCACTTTTTGAGCTACTTCAATACAATTTTGCAGGACTGTGAACTTTAATCATATGAACAACATGTACTAGGATCTTTTAAATAACATGTGCCATTTAAAAAAAAAAAAGTACAAATTTTTACTAATTTTATTGAAATATTGCAAAAAATTATTATTATTTCATGTGCCAAATTTATTATTCTAATACATGTTGTAGACTTGGGTCTTACAAGCAGCACAACACAAGAAAAATATAAATAATTAAATAATTGGGGTAATTATTGTGTAAATGCTGCCTGACTGCACAAATTACACCAGAATGTTTTACAGTTTAGTGATGACCAATGGATAACCTTTGAAAACATTTGAGAATCTCTTAACAATATATTAGTAGTAAACATTAAACCTGCAAATGTTCATTTTTTTAATCATAAGACTGCAGAAATAAAAAATATTGAATTTCATCAAATTTACATTAGCGAATGGTGTACACCCCCCGTTTTTGAGTAACGCTAACGAGGTAATTTTATATGGCACTCTTCCCTGACCAAATTTCGCGTTAATTGTGATACTACAGTGCTCCCAGTCGGAGCATTCGAGGGAGATTTCACGAGCCCTTCGTCCAGGAACGCCACCAACAGTAAGAAGGTTCAGTTATGTTTTGGGGTGAAATCATGTTTGATCGACGTACGCCTCTAATTCCTATCCACGGTAACATGGCTGGTCTGGTGTACAGAGGCAACATCCATGAACCTGTTGTTACAGGATTCGCTGCCACAATGGGTGAGAGCTTAACACTAGTGGACGATAATGATCATGCCCATCGAGCTAGAGTTGGTCAATCATTTTCTTCAGATGCATGGCATACATAGAATGGAGTGGCCTGCCTATTTTGCGGACACGAACTGTATTGCACATGCATGGAAAGAGCTAAAGAGGGCAATAATTTCGCACCGTCCCAATTCTCCAACAAACAAACACTGATTGAAGCTGCTGTCGAAGAGTGGGATAATCTGCCTCAAACCACGTTGGGTTCGTTGGTGCTCAGTATGCCTCGTCGTCTGCAAGCATGCCTTAGAGCTCGTGGTGGCCATACACGGTATTGATATGCCCCAACATGAGAACGACGTTTGTGTGCTCAGTCCCCCATTATCACTTTTGTTATCCGATGTGTGTTTCTGTCTCTTTTTCAGAGAAGATTGTGAGTTGTCTTTCTTTGTATGTGCCCTATATTGTGTATAATGTGATTAAATGCACATAGCATAATAAACAAGTCACTAAATCGCAATATGCAAAACGATTTTTGAGCACTGTATTTTATGAGTTAATCATATTCAAGTTTTAAGAATACGCACAGCCACCATCGTGAATGTAAGGAGTCGCTGTTCTTTTGACTTGGTCATAGGAAGCCACGTACAAAGTTCTACTTTACTACTAATTTTCGTTATTGTACTTTTAAAAACACTTTGAGTCATTGATTATCATATTCTATATCCTCCCAAGAGAAAACTATTTTTGAAATGCTGTTGCAGAATCTTTCAGTTACTTTGATATTAGAAACCTTACTCCGTCTTCACAACACACTTGGAGCGCAAACTTCGATCCACCTCTTATCTTTAAAGCACATGTCGCTGAACATTTCTCTCCGATGCAAGTTTCCACTAGATCTACTCCTCCAGCAAACATTTTGGGTTTGGGGACAATATATATTCATAAGATTATTTAAATAACAACTGCGTAAGACATAATATTGACGCTTCTACGTTTGACGCCAACAGAATCACGATAATTCCTTGAGCAAACATTCTAACGAACTTAACGATAGATCAATTAACTTAATACAGCAATATTTAAATTGCACTAAAATAGAATTGATTACGAGTGTTTATAATTAAGTGAGCGAGTGATGATGATGATAATTGTTGTTTTAAGGGGCCTAACATCTAGGTTATCGGCCCCTCATGGTTTGGGTGATAGTGAAAAATGAAAGTGAACCTATATTAAATCTAACCACAAAGTTACAACTAAAACGAACTGTATCTTACAAACAAGAAGTAAAATAGGAAAACGAAAGAAGAGTACGGAAAATAACAGAAAGGGGAAATAAATGCCCTCAAACCTCGAAGAATGAGGATTGAGGGACTGAGAAAGAAGAGCGCCAGGAGAGTCAGATAGGAAAGGGAAAGATGAGAAGGTCCGCCCGAAGGCAATGGAAAAAGGGCAAAAACCGGACCCAGCTCAGGAATCCCTCGAGGTCGCCAATTCCCGAACTCACCAGCTGTGAGTCCATGAGGGTGTAGCACTATCTAGGGTACACCAGAAGTGGTGGGGCTACAAACACACTGCCTCCTTTAGGGCCTTGAGCAGAAGGCAGGAGATATCAGGAAGAGAAAACAAGAGGTCTGATCCCTCGAAGAATGAGAGATCAGGAAAGATGAGGCAAGGGCCGATTAAGGCGGGAAAGTAAGAGACTCCCTAGGGCTCGGATACCCTAATACCGTCGGGGTCGGAAGACAACAAGAGTTGATCAAGGGAGGCCGACAGGACAGATAATAGAGAGGAGCCCGGCACAAGTAAGTGGACTCAGCTGGGGTCCCGTGGTCGCCAACCCACGTCCCACAAGTTGTGAGCCCCTGGGGAGGTGAGCGAGTGAGAGTGAGTGAGTGAGGCCCCTGGGGGGTGAGCGAGTGAGTGGGGCCCCTGGGGGACCGAGCGAGTGCGAGTGAGTAAGTGCGGCCCTGGGGGTGAGCGAGTGAGAGTGAGTGAGTGGGGCCCCTGGGGGACCGAGCGAGTGAGAGTGAGTGGGGCCCCTGGGGGGTGAGCGAGTGAGAGTGAGTGAGTGGGGCCCCTGGGGGGTGAGCGAGTGAGAGTGAGTGAGTGAGGCCCCTGGGGGGTGAGCGAGTGAGTGGGGCCCCTGGGGGACCGAGCGAGTGCGAGTGAGTAAGTGCGGCCCCTGGGGGTGAGCGAGTGAGAGTGAGTGAGTGGGGCCCCTGGGGGACCGAGCGAGTGAGAGTGAGTGAGAGGGGCCCCTGGGGGGTGAGCGAGTGAGAGTGAGTGAGTGGGGCCCCTGGGGGGTGAGCGAGTGAGAGTGAGTGAGGCCCCTGGGGGGTGAGCGAGTGAGTGTGAGTGAGTGGGGCCCCTGGGGGACCGAGCGAGTGAGAGTGAGTGAGAGGGGCCCCTGGGGGGTGAGCGAGTGAGAGTGAGTGAGTGAATATGGAGGGAAGAAGGAAAGGAATCTCTAAACGTACTATTTTCATTTCTCTGGGGTCGGGGATGAAGTGAGCTAAATATTCTATGTGGTTGATCATTTTTACGGGTGAATGCCTTTCCTGATATCAACCTCACCATAGGGGTTAAATGTCAGATGAGGATTAATGGAATTGAGCAAGGACTTGGAAGTAATTAATTAATTCTGTTCTTTAATAATTCAGGGAATCTTATAGTAAGTTACTGTGAACTGTCTGAGAAAGTGAGCGCGCCAACTGTCAAGGAGCGCTCGTCCGTTTAGTCGTTGCCAGGCCCGAGCACCGACCAGATCTCAATAGTGACGGGTATGGCAGAGATGCTAGCCCCAGCTAGACCAAGTAAGTCCTATCTCAACAGTCAACTCGTCTGGTCGTTGCCTGCTGATTGCAACAAGGGAGCTGAGGCGCGGACGGAGACATCCGTGATGCTCCGTCAACTGCCAATACCATATCTTGCCATGTTCCGCGTACTTATGACACTCACGGTGCTTTCTCGCCCTCGTAGCCTATATAAAACTTACGTTGGTTTGTTTTCGTGAAGGTTTTCATGTAGACTAACTTATAATCCATTTAATCCGATGACAATGTGGTGTTCTCTGAACTGCGGCATTCGTGATGAATGAGGCACATTTGTTTTATCGCGCAATTGAATACAGTTTTCTCTGATATCAAGCAGTCTTTTACCCTTCCACCTACAAACCCTCCCCCCCCCCCCTTCCCTTAATGAAAATTGTGGAACACCCAGAAAAATTATCCGCCAGCCGCCACTGAATACGAGAGATATAAAATGCGTAGTTATTGACCATTATGAAAATGGTATAGCTATTATCCGTGTTGAATGAATATCATACATATTATTTCAGTAGTATAGATCCCTCCTGCGGCGCTCACAAGTCACAGATGAGCATTCAAATGAAAGAGAATAGACATTAACAGTGACGAATCGCACTCTAATTACAAAAATATCAATAATTTCTTTAAAAAATTACTTTAAAAAAACGTGCGAAATGTGCGATTTGCAGATACTGTTGATGTATGAAAATACGCTCCATAATTGCTGTCCACTTCACATTTTGACCGCTGTGACGCCTGTTTCACGTCATTTTAACATTATGAGGTCCTTCCTTTATCATTTTGCATGGATTTCGGAAATAGTACATCAAAGGAATGAGTACTCAAATCGTATAATTTCATAAATATCGAATAACCGGTGAGTGTTAAAGCACACTCAGCACACAAATGCCATCATTATCAGTGACAAATTGCATTCTAATTTCTTAAATATCAATTTTTGTAAAACCTATTGGGGAAAGTGTGGTTTATGAACATGCGAGATTTATCGCATGGGTCCGCTCGTTAGTCTATATTTAAAACATCCGCCTTGTCAAACACTACCACACATTTTTTGAAGGAGCTAGCCAAGCTTACAAATCTTTAAACAAATTTAGCATTTTAAGAATTAAAATTTCCAATTTAGTAAGAGACAATGCATTTATCAAACAGTGCCAAGTTTATAATCTCATCCCTAAACACCTTCAAGCAGTTCAAAGGAAAGGATCGTCTTTCCAATCTCATCTTTTTTCACCTTGGTTCTCGTTTTTGTCACATTACATTCATTGCATATTCAACCTCTGATGCACTGTTTAATGATTGTAATTGATCATATACATTTCTAAGATTCTCTTACGGTGAAGAAGTTATCAATGTAATAACGATACATGTACGTATAATTTAATTAATAAACTACTGATATCTCCACAGGAGATGCCAGCCGGGTTTGAACTGCAGTTGTCTTCCCACTCACTGCGTATCGCTCATTCCAAAAAAAAAAAAGTTGGTCACTGTTTCCATTACATAACAAATTATCATGTCGGAAGTAGCAGCAATTGACTGCCAGCCGATATATTTAGGTTTGGAATAGGCAGGCCACGCATGCGTACTGCAAGCAGGCGTGGATTCAGGGGGGTGGGGGGTCACGGGGGTCATGACCCCCCCCCAAACGGAGACCAATTTTTTTTTTTGCAAACTCAAAACACAATAACCAGACAAATAAAACTTAACGAATTTTAACTGAAAAACAGTTTTTTTTTCATTTTATTCAATACTGAAAATATCTTTATTGCAATTATTATGTTCTGTTTCAACTGTACATATTTACAACTTCATACCTGTTATATAAAAATGATTATTTATATAACAAAATCAACTCATCTATTTTGTTTAGCAAATCTTGTGATTACCGAATCGATGTGATAGAAATGTCACGATGAATGTGCAGCAATGCACGGATAGGAATTTGGGGCTTTTTTTTCGCACCAAAACATTCTGCCGACGTCCAAACTGCAAGCTTGGTTGGCAATTTAAGCTGTGACTTTCTCCCTCTGTCGGTACCAACTCGACTTGCCGAAATTGTAACGTACCTTGATACTTTTCTGGAAGCTCGATGTGAAAGTCGAAAAACACGCCGTTGCAATTTGTACGAATATTTTTGGTGAGCTAAACGCATCGAATTTCTACCCATGTAGCTTGCAAAAAAAATGGTCTGGTTTTGTACGTTTGGTTATTTTGTGATTGCGTTTTTAGTGATACCATTTTTCTTAACAATTTCGATTCTCTGACCCCCCCCCAAAGCCAAACTCGAGATTCGGGCCTGACTGCAAGACCCCTCTTACCCCCTCGCAGCGTGTTGAACTGCCATCTCCTGGAGTGATGACTTCAGCTTCTAGTGTTTGACAAGGCGGATCTTAGATTACGAGAGATGTCTCCATGGACAGTAACCTGGAAGGAAAGGGGGGGGGGGGGATTTATCACCCAGGCAAAGCTGAGTACGATTGCACGTGTATAAATATACTTCTAGATACAATTCATGAGTTAGTACTGTGATTTTAGCAATCCCTTCCATATTATATGTAAAAACAAATTAATGACGAATGTATTGATTCTTTAGTATTGTAATAATAACAGTGCAGTTCATAGGAAACGAAATTATTTATTATAAATATTGTAATATTCACACCTGAGGTACGTTTGGTCAAATATTTTAAAGTCATTTTGCCATAAAATAAACTACATTTTGTTGATAATTTTAAGTGCTCTTTTATAAGTTGCGTTCAAAAAGTAACGAGCTGGAGGCTGGAATGCGCAAACCGGTGACGGCATCGGCTAATCGTGGCGTGTGTAACGAGGTGTGGTTCCGACAAGAGCGTGGAAGGTCACAGCCCACTAGAGGGCACGCGTGCACGTCGCGTGACGATACAAAGCGAGCAGCAGCATGCATCAATCGTCCAACGCTGCCAGTCACATTGCAAACAGTGACATGGAGGCATCAAACGAAGAGCAAAGAGTTATTGTTCGGTTTCTGACAGCGGAAGGAGTTGGGGGAACGGACATTCACCGCCGAATGTCACAAGTGTACGGCGAACACTGCATGTCCCTTGCAAGGGTCAAGGCGTGGCACAAGCGCTTCAGGGAAGGACGGGTGTCGTTAGCCGATGATGCCTGGTCTGGGGCACCCTCCCCCCCCCCCCCCCTGCATTACCGATGACAATGTCCAGCTGGTTGATGCACTCATTATCCAGGACCGCCGAGTGACAGTGAACGCCATAGCCGCCGTGGTCGGATTGAGCGTCGGAAGTGTGCACACCATCATGAAGGAACGACTGCACTTGCGCAAAATGTGTGCCCAATGGGTGCCCCACAGTCTTCAACCACACCAGGAAGCATGTCGAATGGCCCACTGTCTTGGTCATCTGCAGCGCTATGCGAGAGAAGGGAATGGGTTCCTGGCACGAGTGGTGGCTGGAGATGAGTCATGGTGTCATCACTTCGAACCAGAATCCAAACGACAAAGCCTCCAGTGGAAGCATCCAGGGTCACCACCACCCAAAAAAAGGCAAGGCCATCCACACGAGTGCAGGAAAGGTAATGGTGACGTTCTTCTTTGACCAAGATGGCCCCCTTCTGATACACTTCATGCCGCACGGGACAACAGTGAATGCCCAGCGTTACTCGCAAACCTTGACCACCCTTCGCCAAGCGATCAAAACAAAACGACCAGGCAATCTCACCCGTGGGGTCATTCTGTTCTACGACAATGCACGATCTCATACGGCCAACACAGTCGCAGCACTCCTGCAGAAATTCAAATGGGAGGTTCTCGGTCACCCTCCATGCAGTCCAGACCTCTCTCCCTGTGATTACGCCATGTGTGGTCCCCTGAAAAGGGCTCTGCGGGGCCATCGATTCACCTCGGACGTCGACGTCCTGCTGTAGGTGCGGAACTGGTTCACATCGCAGCCCAGGGAATTTTATGAGACAGCCATTCACCACCTCGTGTCACAGTGGGACAAGTGCCTCAACAGCCAGGGACAATACTTCCAACATACAGGTACTGGTTTCTGTAATTATGCCTCCGGCTCGTTACTTTTTGAACGGATCTTTTATTTTATATCATCTACATTCGTCACTATACTGTATAACCGCAATGTGATGCAATCTGATGGGACATCTCGCTCTTTGCTGTGATCTATGTTAGAAGATTAAGGATCCTAACAAAGTGACTGCGCGATTTCGTACCTCTACAACGTCATTCTTGGTCTCCCCTGTACTTTACAGTTAGCCTTCTCCATGCCTCGTTCATTTTTTGTTGCTCGTTTTCACGGCTTTCTCCCTCCCTCGAATTTAGTTTGACCGTCAGTAAAGGGGAGAGGTTTCATTATAATTTATACAACATATATATATATTTGTGGCGTAATTATACAACAGGACAATCAATAAAACACACGCTAATAAAATCATACAGTGTTGTGATGTCTACACCACAATGTATACAATTAGAAATACAATTTAAATGCTTTTAGATTAATTAATCTCATGTAATTTTTCGGGTTTAGGGAATAGCACCCATTTTATAATTTGGGTACTATTGTGTGGACCGACTGAAAAGCATTTAAATCTCGGTTCCTGAAGCAACAATGAAAAGTTGTTTCAAATGCGATAATAATTAGAAATAAGTAATGGTAGTCGCTCAAGTAAAATATACACACTTCCCCTTCAGGGGCTCACCACTAGTGGGACGTGAGTTGGCAACAACGGGACCCCAGCTAGGTCGACCTCCCTTGGTCAACTCTTGTTCACTTATAACCCCGACGATATTAGGGTTTCCAAGGACTAGGATGTCTTCCCCGTCTTAATCTCGTCGTTCCTGATTCCTTATTCTTCGAGGGGTCAGACCTCTTACTCTACTTAGTATAAAACGAAGTCCCTGATTCTTGGATGTGACGGGTAATCTCAAGAACCACTGGATGGATTTTGATGAGGTTTTCATCATTCTGTAAATGATATCTCGAGGAAGGTTTAGAGAAAATAATTTATTTATGATCAAAGGAAGCTAGGCAGTAACGATTTCAGTGAAAAAGTAGAAAAAAACTGGCGTCCATGCGCTTTTTAAGCTTACGCTGGGCAAACCGTTAAAAATAACAATATACTACGAGTGTAAGAGTTGTTCAGCATGAAAAGTTCTACAAAAAAGTCCGTGAGAGCATATATCTATCTTCAATACATCGCCCACTATAAGTGTTTTTACGTTTTCATTTCTTCCAACAATCTCCATTCAATTACTGAGGTGACAGTTTACGAGGCGAGCCTATCACCCCAGTTATAGCCTAGCTAGCGGACGAGCTTATTACCCCAGATACAACCAGCAGCAAACTGTCGAGTCGTGTTGAGTTAAGACTTCAGAGAAGAGTGGTTTTGTTTGGAGATTCCCTGGAAGTGCAACTCGACTTTTCTGTGAACTTTTCGTTCCGCAAAATACACAGTCAAGTTAAGATTGGACGGAAGGGGGATTTGTGTTTCATACACCTCGCCATTCGTAAATTACGTCTGACAAGAATTCGTTGCACATGCATCTCCATGATAATATAATTAATAGTCCAGTCAGTGATTTTAACCCATCATGCCGAGAAGTGAAACGGTTATAGGTCGTAGTTCATCGTCATCGAAGAAAACCGACAGTAGTGGCTACGCTGGCTAAAGCGCTGCGTTAGGTCATGGGGCCAAGCTCTCTGCTGACTCGGTAGACGCGTGGGTTCGAGCCCACCGTCGGCTGTCCTTGAAATGGTTTTCCGTGGTTTCCCATTTTCAACACCAGGCAAATGCTGGGACGGTACCTTCTGACTGGCCACGGCCGCTTCCTTCAACATCCTTGCCCCGTTTCATTCATCTTCATCCATTCCATCTCTCATCCCGACACGCAGGTCGCCCACGGGCGTCGACTAGAAAGACCTGCACTCGGCCTCTCAGGAGGCTACACGACAAAAAAAAAATCGAAGAAAAGGCGCTTATCACGTAATGCATTCATAACAGTTCCCGGTCGAAGCCTATAAATCTTAATCACATGTAATTTATTTCAGGTTATTTTTTACACATATTCCAGTAATTTGAATTATGTTGTGTCGACCGACTGAAAGTTAATTGTCAAATAAGGCAACACTAAAAAATGGCTTCAAAGCTATCTTTAGTTTCAGGATAGCCGCCGTTAGCACGTGGATTCGAAACTCTGATCAACGGAGTTGCTGCAGCTCCCCATCGCAGTCGTGGTTAGAGATTTAACGCTCACGGCTACACCGCAAGGTAATTACATAAGCATCGGAGACATTAAACTTACAATATTATTATTATTATTATTATTATTATAGCACTATAAATAATTCAATAATCAAATCTCTTTAGAATTATCATAATGGATAAAAGAAATGAATTGAGATTGGCGTTTAATTTGTAGGAATTTCACGCAAATTATTCATTTTTTTAGGCGATTTTACCCTCCAGGTTGGCTCCTTCCCACGGACTCAGCGAGGGATCCCACCATTACCGCCGCTACGGGCAGTGTCCTTGAGCTAGGAACATCTGGTCGGGGGGGGGGGATACAACTGGGGAGTTGGGATCAGCACCTCACCCAGGCGGCCTCACCTGCAAAGCGAACAGGGGCCTCATGAGGGATGGAAAGGGAGGGGAAGATTGAGAGGGATAGGCTAGGAAGAGGGAAGGAGGCGGCCGTGGCCTTACAGTAGGTTCCATTCCAGCATTTGTCCGAAGACGAAGTGGAAAACCACGGAAAACCACATCGAGGATGGCTGAGGTGGGAATCGAACCCCCTCTACTCATTTGGACCACCCGAGGCTGAGTAGACCCCGTTCCAGTCCTCATACAACTTTTCAAATTTCGTGGCAGAGCCGGGAATCGAACCCAGGACCTCCGGGGTGGCAGCTAATCACGCTGACCACTACGCAACGGAGGTAACTATTCAATATTACAGTCGATATTTCTCCTTCCTGTTTGTAATATTATTGTCAGTAGGACGTCAAGTTATAGCCAGACAAGCAAGGGTGCATTTACATTTCCAAACCTCCATTAGATAATAAAATTCGGCCTCCCAGCAGGATTCTTTATGACCAAAAGTTTAATAAAACAGGTCTCGTAGGAATATAATGAAGCAAAAACAAAATAACACGTTAAATACTAGAATATAAACCCTAATCGTAGGAACAATCACCAATTTCCTTTGACAGTACAACAGGGCAGTCGGTATCACCCACGGCGATCTGAAGGCTTCTGGGAGCAATGCGATCGATCCCCAGAAGCACATTACTGTCGACATGGTGTATTTACAATCCAACATGTGAACGGTGTTTTCTAAGTAATGTAAGCACATCATTTGATTGTACAATATTAAGTAGTGATGTTTCACACCTAACTCACTTATAGTATGTGGGCATGACTCTGCAGATCAACTGTCCACTGGATGAATTAGAGTTGACAGGATACGAATTAGCCGAACGAGTGCCCGGTGCGATAAGGCTTATAGTGTGTGGTGAGACGACACGGACTATGGCACCGTACACCAGGGCCGTGCAATGGGCAAGGTGAAGCAGTGCTAGTGAGAAATTTACTCGTGCTGGCGGAGCGCAGCCCTACTCTGTCCATTTCTGAGTAGTGCAGCGCGACAGCACACTAGCACTGCAGCGCTTAGTCGCACAAGCACTGTCCATTTGACCGGGTACTGCAGTACGTTCAGTACTGAGCGCAGAGCCGGGACACTAGGCGCACTAGAGCCAACATTTTGTCATATGCGTGTGTCTGCCGTGCTCATAGCGTCTTTTGTGCAGGGGCAGGACGAAATTAGCATAGTGGGAGAGTCACACATTAATGAAACAAACCGAAGACGTATAAAACATGATATTTGGACGCACATGAACCAGTTCTGCAGCAAGGATACAGGAATTTGCATACTTTTTGGGTGATGTAGCAGGTGCAGCGAGATATAATAGTCCGAAAATAGAATCAAGCATATTGGTAATCATGCATATGACAGTAACAGGGGCCGGTATGGAATCAGGAGAGTTAAAATACTTTTTTTAATTTGTTGACCTCTAATTTTTTTTATTTGTTGACATTGAGCCTCCGTGGCCTAGGCGGCAGCACGTCGGCCTCTCACTGCTGGGTCCGTGGTTCAAATCCCGGTCACCCCATATGAGATCTGTTCTCGACAAAACGGAGGCAGACAGGTTTTTCTCCGGGTAGTCCGGTTTTCCCTGTCACAATTTCATTCCAGCAACACTCTCCACTATCATTTCATTGCATCTGTCATTCATTTACTCATCGTCCCAGGAGAGTGCGACAGGCTTCGGCAGCCGGCACAGTTCATATCCTCGCCGCAAGATGGGGGCTTCATTCATTCCATTCCTGACCCGGTCGGTTGACTGGAAGCAGGCTGTGGACTTTCATTTTCAATTTGTTGACATAATGTCACAAACCAGCCGAGGTAGCTAAACACGTTAACATGCATGGTCAGACTACTCCAAACTCGAAAGACCACACACAGCCACTCCATACATTACCTCATTAATTTCATTCGTCATTAACTCCTCTCATGAGATTTGCGTCATGAAGGCATCTATCCGTGAAATCATTCCCACAAGGAAACTGTCTCACCACATCCCCTACCTCATAGAAACCGGAATAATTATGGGTAGAACCAAAAAATCTACATAAGGACTATAAACCTGTATTTCAATAACAAGATTCTGAATTTGCCAAATGACTAGATTGATGCTCTTCAGGGATATGTGAGTTCGAGAAACATGCGTTAGTAAATTCATCAGGATTTTAAAATGAAAGATATTCCGTCGCAATCTAAGGTCATTTATGTATTTTATTCTTATATTCAAGTCGCCTCCGTGGTGCAGTGGTCAGCATGATTAGCTGCCGCCCAGGAAGTCCGCGGTTCGATTCCCGGCTCTGCCACGAAATTTGAAAAGTGGTATGAGGACTGGATTGGGGTCTACTCAGCCTCGGGTAGTCCAAATGAGTAGAGGGGGTCCGACTCCCACCTCAACCATCCTCGAAGTGGTTTTCCGTGGTTTTTCCACTTCGTCTTCGGGCAATTGCCGGGGTGGTACCTTCCGTAAGGCCACCGCCGCCTCCTTCCCTCTTCCTTGCCTAACCCTCCCACTCTTCCCATCTCTTCATCAGGCCCCTGTTCGCTTTGCAGGTGAGGCCACCAGGGTGACGTGCTAGTCACACTCCCCAGTTGTATCCCCGACTCAGAGTCTCAAACTCCAGGACACTTCCAGTGGCAGTAAAGATGGGATCCCTCGCTTAGTCCGTGGGAAAAGCCAACCCTGGAGGGTAAACGATAAAAAAGAAAGACTTCTTATATTCAACTTGGCCTGAACCAATACCTCGTGGAATTTACCTACACATAAGATATACGGCAAAATAAGCAAGAAGACACGAAATCGTTCAAACCTTTGAAGTTTTAGGACAATATTCATTATTTCTACGCTATCGAGACCAAGAGTGCTATTCATTATAAAACAATTATTTCGCTCTGAAAATTACAAAATATGTTGTCTGTCTCTCTACCAGCTTGTCTGTATTTCTTTCGGTGTAGTGCCTAAAACTGTTTTGTTTGTTAGTTCTTGGAACTATTCGACTTCAGGGTTATGGTACGCGAACCGTCTTCCTAACTTACCAGGGCCTATGTAATGCCAAAAATAAGAAGAAATGTGTACTATTATAGTTCGCCCAGTGTAGAAATTACATGGCATCGATGGTATTGATTGTGCTGACAATGAAAGAGACCACCTTGTGGTGTAGCGGCTCACATTCTTGGCTGTCGCCCCGGTGGTCCGGGTTTGATTCCCTGCCCTGCCACGAAATTAAATTTCGGTTTGGGGTACTGAAATTGTATCGATTATACTTAAGTCATCCAAGCGGTGCTTATTTCGAGGACTTGCGCCAGGCCAGTGGGCATGAGTTTCCTTTTTTCTACATTCTTATTCTGCAATTCGAATTGAGAGCACATCACTCCGTAGAGTTGTTAGAATAGCTTCCGTAAAATATTCTCAAAGGCCTATGCTACAAGTAGCCCTCATGAGTTAATCCAATTGCATATGTATATGTAGGCTAATCCAGATATGGTATTTAAGACTTTTGATTTTCATTGCATTGTAAGTTCTGGGCATAGAAAAACCTCGATGCTAATTTTACAACTTTCAGTGAATGAACATCCAAAGTATAGTAAGCATCATGTAGGGAGACTGTACCAAAGATAACAAGAATTGCTTGAAGGCATGGCGTCATAGTGCGTGATTTGTGCTCGTACAACGAATGAGGTTGTCAGGACGGTGATGATGATGATGAAGATGGTGATAACGATGAAGACGGTGATTTACTAGTTAGGAACCAAGGGAATATAAATAGCTGATACTTAAGACTGAAGCGGATCTATGGTAAACACAAAATGAACTTGCAAGTTGATTGAGAAAGTACAGAAACTACCCAATCACAATATTTTTATGGAGATTGACTAATCCAGAAGTAGACATGAAATGGAGTAGCCTAGCACAAATAGGTGGAAGCAAAGGTTGCTCTTGTGTGAGACCTCCATGGGCGTAGCCAGGACTGTATGCCGCAAACACTGTGGAGTGCCTGATGCCCAAGCTCACGTTCGAAAAACATAATTAAGAAGGGGATTTACTACAAACGTTGGGAATCACCGAAGTAGATCTAAGATGCAGCTGTAACATTTCAGAAATGTTACGCGATCCGTGTGTTCATGTCTTTCTCGTGTTAGAAGCAAAAATACAATGGGCATAATAATTGTTATTGGCCATAAGAAGGATGCAAGATTTATGCTGGACCCCACCATCAGATGTGAATTAACCTTCGGCATAACATATCAGGTCGTTTAGAGAAAACGATAGGCTTCAAAAAGAAATGAAAGCTTGTGGTACGTTTCGAATAAGCGAGAGGAACAACATCAACATTTTTAAATCACTCATCAAGTTTGGGTACCGTATGCCTAAGTATAAGGAAGAAGGAAGATTGTAGATTTACGTGACCGTTAATCGCGAGATCATAAGCCACGGGACCTCCTTTTTTACGTGGAATCCGAACCACAGGACATGGCATTTCACTTTGAAAATCTCACATGCATTGACCGGGAATCGAACCCGGTCTGCTGTAGTGAGAGGCCAACAGCTTGACCGCTGCGCCACCACGCCCCCTATATGCCTAAGTATAAATGACCAAATTTTGCTATCAATGAATCCATTCAATTATAGAGAATTCATCTTCAATGTACTTAGGAACAGTATGACACGTAGTCTATTGGTACCCAATAACATTTTATTGCTAATATTAATAGTGTTATAATAATAATAATAATAATAATAATAATAATAAAATAATAATAATAATAATAATATGAAGAGAAGAGAGTAACGGCTTTACGAAACCCTGTCGGGACGGGCTGGCCGTGCGCGCCTGAACTGACGAGTTCTAGCGTAGACAGTGCTGACAGTGTGAGGCTAGGTCATACGGCCCTAAAAGCACTTGCCAGGCTTGCAAGGCACCACGCCACACTACACACAGCTCACTCGCACATGTAGCTAGCGGCAGGTGGGGGAGAGGCAAGCACATGACGTCACGCGATTGTGGCTTACTTCTTAGACTGCCCGTAAGGGTGCAGCAGGATAGAACATACTACAGGCACTAGCTATGCAGGGCCCTGCCGTACACCAATCAGAGCAAGTCTCATCTCGCGAGCCAGAGTGCGAGGTTGTGGACCCTTCTCAGAGGTAATCCGGGCGCCCATTAGACTGCGGTTATTACCTGATGCGCAATCCTGCGCGAACCCGATAGCATATTAGAAGGGAAATGAGGAGATATAAGGTGACAGCTGCTGTGCTTCTGAGAGAGAAATAAAACTCGCAATACAGATACAGTTACTAAGAGCCGACGCGTACACTTCTAGTCTGCGAGAGTCAGCGCACCCAGAGAGCCGCTCAATCGCCGAATTCCGGAGACTGCAACTAGGCCAGCCCCAGGCCATCTACTGGTCCATCCAGCTGAGGACTAACCTGGCTTAGGGTTAGGTTAGGGCACGCCATGAGTCAGGGCCCCGTTCACGCCCGATAAGCCCACGCTCACTAGTTCGAAATTAGCTTCTCCCCTCACCTCACGCATAGGTCCAGGCCATCTCTAAAAGAGCATTTGTCTGGGACCCCTATTAGTTCTAAGCTATTTCTCTATCTATCCCTCTGTCACCCTAGACCAGCGCCGTCCCAGGTCGAGCCGCACTGTGCAGACAGTGTGTATCTTGGAATAGCAGGTTTGCATCCCCTCTCTTACCGTAAGTCCTTACTTCCCCTCCACTCCGCGCGGTGGGGGAGTGTCCTCGTTCAAGAAACGTGTAGAGGTCAAATCGTAGGTGACAAATGTATTTTGTAAGCAATGTGGCGAGAACACCGATCGTCTTGTTCGTGAAATATTATTTTCCATTAATCAAATTGCTTGTCATATGAATGGAAGGGCTAGGAAAGAGCGGCAAAACGTTTCCTTTCAAAATTATGCTCACGTTAACTATGGACTGTTTCACGCACAAAATAAATAGTCACTAGATGAAACCCGTCAAAACATGACGGCCAATGAAAAAAAATACTGAAGAAGCTTCTTATACAAGTTACATTCTTTGTACGATTACTTTTTTTTAGCACTATTGCAACTTTAAGGGCGTCAAAAGATAGCACTCTCAACATTGCAACATAATGCTGGTCATGACTGGAAACGTGATGAGGTAAATAGCCCAATACGTTCCAGAGTTTCTCCTTGAGCTTGATTGATTGAGATAAAGTAGGCCGAGCGAATAGGACATTGTTGCCTATTAAAAGAAAATGTACTGTACCTGCAAGTGTTTTATCGGAAGGTGTTAAATCAAGTCGTAGAATTTGAGCTGCCTAATATTACTGCACCTATTATACCCGAATCCAAGCAATTTCTTACATATTTCTTACAAGAGTTTAGTGCTTTTCAGTCGGTCAACTGAATGTGTGTATTGAATTGACCGACTGAAAAGCACTAAACTCTTGTTTACTAAGGCAACACTGAAAATATGGCTTCAAACACCACAATATTTCTTACACTTAATATATTTCCATATGCGAGTCCTTGGGAAACGTTCAGATTTCTAAGGAGCATATACTTCCATTTGCCGAAATCAACTGCGTAGTTAAACTCAGTACTCTAAACAAATAATCATTAAACAATTGTCTTATACAATGACGTTCAACATGACCGTCCAGAGACTTTCATACTCAAGTTGGTTGGTGAGGAGAAAGCGATGAGACTGATCGCTTAAAATAAATTCCTTATAATTGTTCCTGCCAGCGAAATTTTTTCAATAGCATGAAAACGCAGCTCAGAAGGACGTTCTTCATTTTGATATAAACAGTACAAAACCGCTCTAAATAAGCAATTTCCATCACCTGTTATAGGTTATGGCAGTACATTTTGCAGGGGAACATAGAATCACTTCGCCCTACTGGAATGAGCATAGGCCTATACTCATTACTCACTTCGGCGGTCACCCTAATGGAGGCAGTTCTAGAATTCTATGTCCCGCGCATGTCAAAAATCGTATTAACACATGGAAGCCCACCCATTCTTGGCTATCGCCTCGGAGACCCGGGTTACATTTTCTGCTCTGCCAAGAAATTTAATTCTGGTCTGAGGGCAAAAACGGGGCACATTCAGTCTCTTGAGGTATAACTAAGAAGAGGAAGGATTGATTCCCACCTCGACAATCTTGGATGTGGTTTTCCCTGATTTCCCACTTCCACTCAAGGCAAATACCGGGATGGTTCCTAACTTAAGGCCACGGCCGTCTCCTTGCCATTTCCCACCTTAATTACAAATACACACATTAATGCAGCCATCACAATAACACAGGTTATCAGAGAAAATTTCACACATACACACCAAAGTACACGGGGCTGAGTGACCACGATGTCGGAGCCGTTCAAAGGAATTATGTTTGCCAAGTGTCTCTCATGGCGAAAGCAATTGTGGACACGCGCGAGTGCCTGGAAAACTAATTTTTTCTTTAATAATTTAAGAGTATATGGAAGATGCATAATTATAACTTTTAGTCTAGGACGCTACCAACTTTGTAATGGTTTTTGATTATATTGAATAATGTTAATAAGAAACTGATTATCTAAATTGTCGCCCACTTTTGGGTGATCAAAATGAAGCATTTAATTGTGTATTAATCTAATAGTGTATCTGTATTGTTGTCAGCTTCAATAAAAAAAAGTACATAATGTGTAGTATTATATGTAGCCAAGGGCGCCAGACCATTTATATATCATGATCAAAATAATATATTAAACCTCGGTTAAACAGAGGTAGAGCATCGAAATTCCTATCTCCAGCCGTAGTGAAACTTACGTAATCTAACCTTACGATAATTAGTTCAGGAGTATGGTGTTGCCTTATAGTAATTTCCAGCTACTAAAGGAAACCAGTCAAACATTTGAATTTAAAATGAATTTAATATATAAAAACAAGTGCAAAAAGAATAAAATACTAAAGATAATAATAATAATAAATTAAATTAAAGAATCTACTGAATTTACTTGTATTATGGGTCTTGATTGGAAATTGAAGTATACTGAGTTAATTGAATAAAATATAGATTGAATTTAATAAGCATGAGAGCCTTCTGATTTGACAGGAGTATAACTGTTTAAATCGCTCACCGCATTGAAGATCATTGTAGTTGGATTGTTGCTTAGAGAGTTCCTGATCTTCCTCAACGTAGTGAATTTATATGTGGATGACGGTATAAATTCCAAAAATCATCCCTGTGACAATAGCCTCGTACACAACCATGTCACAGTTTGATGAGACGGAATGTCTTATCAAATTCACATACTTAAATAGTCAACTGTCTAGTTTAGCACTGCGTTACAGACTCCATCTCGCTACAAGTTCCACTCTTCTGCTCCACACAGCGCCATTCCCTCTCCTCCAGCAATTCAATAATAATAATCCATTTGGGCGGCCGTCATATATATAACGTTCCCAGGTAAGGCACGTGTCTATCCCCTCTTCTGAGGTCGCTAGGCAATATTAGCCCGCCTTTCACATATCAACAATGACAATACTTCTTTGTAACATTTCTCGGGAGGTCCAGCCCACCTTTTGTATAAAGTTGCAAAGGACTCATTCATCGGCCCAGCATTGTTCTGTGGCAAGTCTTCATAGAATCCCTCCTTAGTATGATTTTTATACTGGTAGAATACTTGATGTGAAAGACATAAGTGTCTATTTATGTCATTTCCAAGAAGCCGTGGAAAAGCCGGCCTTCCGTGAACACCCTCTTCTTCTCTTGTTCGTATTTTCTTCAGAAATAATATTCAGTCAAGCGTCTAACTTATTTCAAATATAATGTGTATCGCTCCAAATCCTTTCAATTGCCACAATATTCTACATTACCGCATAATAATAGATATAAACATATTAGTTAACAAAATAACTAATAAAAGGTAAAATGTAAACTTAAAAATATTGATAATAATAATAATAATAATAATAATAATAATAATAATAATAATAAAATATATAAAATTATTTCATTATGGTCACAAATTGGGACCATCACAACTTGACCACCGAAGCATTGGGAAGAAATTGCAATATTAAGGTACATCAACAACATAGCCTACACATTCAACTGTCAGTTAATGTTCTTCAACATTTCCCTTCTTAAATATTCCACTCGTTTATAATTCTCATAAATAACTATCACGAGAAAATGCGCCATGTCTTGTGATTTAATTATATCGATGCAATGGTTCTGCCATCTGTTGTCAGTTACTGAAACTATATGGGCGAGGTATTACCATCTGTTGTCAGTTACTGGAACTGATTGCAGATATTCAAACGGCGTATTGAGGACAACAGTTAGCTCTTTTGATCATATGCTGTAATGCAATGGTAAAACGGAAATCAAATGTATTGAGAGGGACTGTAGAAATATGTATCTTTAACTTACATAAAACGTTACTAATACTCCGTGATAAAACAATATTTAACTATCACGTGAAAACGCGCCATGTCTTGTGTTTTAAATATATCGATGCAATGGTGCTGCCATCTGTTGTCAGTTATTGGAACTATATGGGTGAGGTACTGCCATCCGTTGTCAGTTACTGGAACTGATTGCAGATATTCAAACGGCGTATTGAGGACAACAGTAGTTGGCTCTTTTGATCACATGCTGTAAAGCAATGGTAAAACGGAAATAAAACGTATTGAGAGGGAATGTAGAAATATGTATCTTGAACTGACATAAAACGTTACTAATACTCCTTGATGAAACAATATTTCAGTAGAAAAAAAATGGCTTGAGGTGGGATCGAACCTGCCCTCCTTGAATCCACAGTTAGTCCCCTTAACCAAATAGCTACTCGCGCACTCTCGTTCAGTAGCAGACGCAACCATTCACTAACTTCAAAACCCGCTTCTGAAGAATATAATTCATTTCATTAACAAAAACAAAAATACAATGTTGCACATTCGTATACGTTCATACTGTTATTATATTTTATTGTCAGAACTTGGTTAATGTATGTTTTCAATTACATGGAAGCTTATTAAATAACTTACATTTTAATGGGGTTCTCACCGCCATTTTGTCATGAGCCAAGGCGGATTGTACGCTTGCGTGAGGGGCAAGAATTCTGCTATTTTCTATATTAATTTAAAAATATACTGTAACATATTTGTTTATTTTAGAGACACTCTGCAAATCTGCAGGCCAAGAGCTTTCGTTAGCGTGCTCTACGAAGTAAATCGGTTCTGTCGTTCTCTCAATCTCGCGGTAACAAAAATCGCCTTAGTGTTTTAAATATATAGATAGATTCGTGTACATGTCTCCCTTCTTATGCAAAAGGGGAAAAAGACAACATATTTCCGCTGTGCCAAATATCACACTATAACAGCTTTACTGAAAGACAAAATACCTAATATTTCTACAATGGCAAACGTACAACTAATTTCACACACCAATTAAAAACTAATACCGTACATGTTGGCTGATACACATAATTTGAATTGCTGTTCTCATTTACAATACACCTTGTTTGTATGCGTTAACCATCTCGTTACTATTAGGCGCAAATGAACGTGTTACAGACAAGCGTAAACCACTTCACAAATTCTCATCTGAAATGCCTGTTCGGAACCTCGGTTTGTTACGTTTTAATATCGAAAAAAAAATCTTTCACATACATAGGTACTACCGAACATACTTATAAGTTTGGCGGCCTCGTGATGAAGGCGAGGAAACTCATTATGGGGAACGTTTTCGTAGAATTCCGTCAAGTTTTTTTGCAGCAAAGACCTTGTCCCTCAACCGCGCATTGCACTGTAAATCAATTAATTCCGATTGTAAGTTAGTTGGTGCGCTATTCACTGAGATAGAAAATGGCCGTGCAAAAAATCAAACACGAGAAACAAAGCTGAAAGTTCTTGAAATCTGTTTACAAATTGCTCCTTCACGTCTTTGAGAACACATACGTAATTTTCAAACTTAGCGCTTTCACGAGCAGCTTTGCAGGATACGTCCCTCCCATAATGCGAGCGCACCGTTATCTACCGACCAGGCACCACGCCTACCGCGACTCTGCACTGTACAGGGTCATATAAAGTAAGAACGGCAAGCGACAGTTTTGTTAATCAGTGCTGCTTTGGCCTTGACCGAGCTTGTGGCGTGCCATGGCCCCCTGCTTTTAGCGTGTGTACAATCCTGTATGAAATATTACCTTATAAAAGATGTTGGAAGTGTCGTCCTTCCTGGGTTATACAGGCATTGTATCTGGTAACCACATTCTGGCTGACGCAAGTGAGTTCTTCCACTGTAATATTTCTGATTTTTAATTTTATGCTTATTTACAATTACGTGAATCTGTGCTAGTGAAGGTGGCACTTCTTCAGGAAACTGCTGAACAACTGAATCACGTACCCACCGAGCCGACTCGTACTTAAAATAAGTTTTACATAAAAAATACGATGTTGTAATGATAACTGTTTAGGGGCAGATGACCTCGTAGTTCCGCCCCTTAAATATCAATAACAAATGATAACTGTCTCATGATAACATCTGAGGTTCCGACTGGCGACTGAACACCTGCACGTTTATTGCTAGTATTATGCGCGCGCTTTCAATACTACAGCCGTGGCACGCCACAAGCCCGGCCAAGGCCACTAGAGCAGCGGTTAACAAAGCCGCCGCTCACCGTTCTTACTTTATATGAAAGACCCTGTATATTCACAGGTGTGCAGCTATGCGACTTTGCACAGTGTGAGGCACTCTGTACACTGAGCGGCAGCGGCTGAATGAGTCAATAGATTCATCCGGCTCGACTCTTTCAACGGAGCCTCAACGACGTGGCAGGCCCGGAGGGAAGAGGCCACCATCCCTCACCGAGTATTCACGCCATTGACACATGACTTATCTCATCTCCCGCATGACCTGCGTAAGAACCACTTCACCGACCCCAAGTAAGTTCCTGACACGTCAGTACAGTTCCTATGCACCAATTGGAAGGTGTTCACCATGGCCATGGACTAGCGGTATAGTAACCAGGTGCCGTATTCGCAGATCGTATCCGAAAATCCTGTAAAGCGGTACGTGATGCGGATTCCAGCTAATAAACTGACTAACCAGGAGCTCGTCGCCGCTTTCAGGGAGATCGAGGTCCCAGAGGCCTCGATCGAACCGATGCGCACCAAGAAAGCTATATACCGCACACCAACATAATCTTGTGACCATCCCAGCTGTCCCAGCGGACAGCATTAACAAGGTTGAAATACTGGCCCAAATGCTGGTTCGTATCGAGCCATTCAGGAAGCCCGCCTCAGCCCCACAGTGTAGCCTTTGTCAGAGGCTGGGTCACATCTCCAAGGGGTGTCACGATAAGCCTTCTGGCGACGCTGAGTGGGTAATCACCACTCAGCCGACTGCCCAAATGGCTCTGATCCGGAACATTCAAAATGTCGCAACTACGAGGGCCCACATACGGCAAAACGGCAAAATTTAGGAATTGCCCATGCCGTAGGGCATACGAAGCTAAAAGACAAAGCACGATGCAACAAGGAGTCAAAACTAGTGGCAAACCCCAAGCACGTGCAGGCCCTTCAGGCACCAAGGTATCCTCAATACCTACAGGCCCATCAGAGAAGAATCTCTTCACAAGATTAAAGGGGGAGGGGGACGGACACAACACACTAACAAAAACACAGTAAATGTCCCCTCCCAACCCACAGCTGAGATCAACCCTACACCAGGCCCTTCTTTGCACACGATCGGATGCGATCTCAGTTGCACCTAAACCTCAGGGGGTTAAGAAGGTTCCACGCAACCGCGACCCAGGTAAAAAATAGGGAACCACCCCTATGTAAGACCAGCTAGGCTGCGGAGCATGCACAGGCTCGGTCTACTGCGTGTTCCACCCCTCGCAAGGACAAGAAAATCGCATCAACAGATACTCTCCTACAGATAACTCCTTCTCCCATTTCCCAGGAGCAACCAGCTCAAGCTGGTCATCCAAATAAATTTATAAATCTCATGTAATTCTTTCAGGTTTAGGGAAACTCCCATTACAATTGAGTACAATTGGGTCAACCGACTGAAAAGCATTAGTTTTGATTACTAAGGTAACACTGAAAAATGGCTTCCAACACGATAATTTTGAAATGACTAAAATATATATATACAGGATGTTTAGTTTCCTTTTACACAAAAGATATCTGTAAGGAACAGCAACATCTGAGATAGAAGTCCCATTCCCTTTATTTGATTCTATGACTAAAGCCTCGCGTGGATAAACACAACGGTATCCGCATCCGCCCCGCATCCGCACGACTTTTATCCACAGCCGCACGTTTGTTATCCAAATCCGCTCACATTATAATAATATATTTATCTAGCAACCCGACCCGGCTTCGCCCGGGAACAGTTATGAATGCATTACGTGATAAGCGCTTTTTGTTTCCAATGTCAATGAACAACGACCAATATCCGTTTTACGTCTCGGCATGATGGGCTAACAAGATGTTCAGTAAAGAACATATAGCCTACTTTCTCCTAAATGCATGGGTATTGTTATAACTCTTTGTCCTTTTCAAGGAGTATAATTTAATGTTGGTTGTAGTAGCTTGTTAAAATACAACGTATTATAAGGCTATTAAACATGGATATGAGGTGTCCTTTGCTAGTGCTACCTCTCAACAAAATTGCATTCAATTTGGTTTCACCGTGTGTGAATTGATATGGTGAATCAATTTGTACACATACAAGGCCACTATCTGCAACCTATTGGACTGATGACCTTGTAGCTTGGTCAAAGAACGCTCCTTTCATGAAGGTATGTTGTTGCAAAATTTGGTAGAGATCAGATGATTAGGTAGGTCGTAATTTGATTTAAGCATAACATTTGGGTGGCCGCCATTACGTTTCCGTCAAGATGGCGACGATATAAAACATGACACTGAGTTGTCTTTTGCAAATGCTACCTCTGTACCAAATTTCGTTCAATTCGGTTTCACCGTGTTTGAATTGATAGCGAGAATTGATTTGCACACATACTTGGCCGCTATCGGCAAACTATTGGGCTGATGACCTTGCCGTTTGGTCAAAAGATGCTTACCACATATAGGTATGTAATTGCAAAATTAAGTAGAGATCAGATGATAAGGTTGGTCGTAATTTGATTTAAGCTCTTAACATTTGGGTGGCCGCCATTACGTTTCCGTCAAGATGGCGGCAATATAAAACATGACACTGAGGTGCCCTTTGCTAGTGCTACCTCTGTACCAAATTTCGTTAAATTCGGTTTCACCGTGTTCGAATTTTTAGGGGGGGCCAGACATTCAGAGTACACACACTCACACACACAGACACACAGACACACAGACAGACACACAATTTTGCGCCCTGTGTTGATCTCATAAGTCTACTTTCATTTTTTGCAAAAATCAAAACTAGGCTAAAAATCACTGACTGGACTATTAATTATATTATCATGGAGATGCATGTGCAACAAATTCTTGCCCGACGTAATTTAAGAATGGCGAGGTGTATGAAACACAAATCCCCCTTCCGTGAGTGAAAAACCCTGTAGTTCACATGACTTCCGACCTTTAATAATAAATCATAGTCTTGAACGATAGAGTGATTTATCATAAACCGACCTATCCTTCGCCATAACTAAAATATTACCTCCCCAGACTTTTCTTTGTTCTAAAATTAAATCTTCTCTCGCTACTTTGCGTAATGCAGGTTATTAAGTAGTCTCTTTTGTGAGCTGCAGCCCCTCCCGTGTTATTTATTCGGGATCAATATGGTCACTGCACCGCCTTATTCTGTCCTTTGACTGACTGTTCCACACCTTCGTGAGTGTCGTTGAAGGAAAATTTGATCCTCTTCACGCCGATTTTAGATCTCCTTCATTAGCAACATGCTGTGTGCTTTACTGCTAGCGTGATTTTACGAGTACGTGCAGGTAGAAGGTCGAGCCCAAGGTCAGACGAGCACATTGCAACACGGAGATGAGACAGTTGCGACGCAGGATTTGACGAGGAAAGTTGACTTCGTTATTTCGTTTATAGCCTATTTTAAGTTACACGTGTTGTAAGTTTATAACGTGTGTACGTGGATATTGTGTAATTGTTATTGTGTTTCAAAATTTTATTAAGTGTTATTGCTAACATAAGTTTTATAGCCTATTGCTTCCAATTTTATTTGTAAGGGAAATTGAAACATAAGGTTTATGCAACAACACACTAGATGAACTCAAACTAAATATTACGAGAAAAATTGAGGCTACCTCGGTAGATTAACTAATGCGTGTGAAAGAAAATTTCCTTAGAAGATGTCAGAAATGTGTAGACGCAGGTGGAAGACATTTTCCAAAGTCTTCTATGACAATGATTTTACTTTGATTATGTGTAATTATGTGTGTTTGTTATTTTCATGCGATTCGTACGGGCGTTCTCACGACCACAAGCTCAGTGAGTTGCTATGTGCTCGTCCGACCCACCACGCGCCGCGCAGCCGGCCCCACTTTGAGTGAACGATCCTGTAGTTCCGACATTAAACGAGTTCTATCGCTGTATGCTAATCATTTTCCTGTCTCTTTTACCAAATATTGTTTATACGCGTTTATGGAGTGTTTCTTATGTCTCAACAGTGCAATGTGCTGCAAGGCCCTAATTCATTTCGATTCAGATCCTATCTTATTTCATTATGTGTGTTAGGTAGTCAGCCCGGAGGCTGATTTGATCCTCATAAAGCACTGCCATACATTATGTGTGTAGAAACTTGAAAAACCCAAGACCGACCAATAGTGAAGCGTGCTAAGCAAAGTGAGGAGTTAGTTTGCCATTCCTTTCCTCACTTGTCCCAACCAACAGTACCTTTCACAGCATTCTTACTTGGCTGTATTAGCTTTTCAAGATACGAGTGCCGGTGACCGAGGTGAGAACTATTCTTTGTCTACTTGTGTCACGCTGCCAGTCTGCTTGGTTGACAAGTACAGTCGCGTGGGTAGGATATGACTCAGTTCTAGTAGCCTCAGTCGTCGTTAAAGACTCAGTGGTGACATGAGCTCCTGTTACGCATAGCTGTGCTACAAGGCCCCAGCTGCTATCATCAACAAACGCTGGCACAGCTAAGTTCAGCAGCACCCGTATCCTGAAAGGCTAATACAGCAAAACCTGACTTACACGGAATCGAACGGCACTCGCAATCTTTTCCGTTAAAAATAGGTTTCCGGTTAATGGAGGTAGGCCTAAGATAAACAAGTAGTTCCGTGAAGAACTATACAGCCTATTTTCATAAAATCCTACTTATATTAATTGCCTCTATCTACATACGAAATTTCAGTTTGATTGCTGTAATAGATTCGTAGATATTGAGAGCCGACTAAATATTTCGGATGGTCGCCATGTTGGATTATATATATGTAGGTCCTAGAGTTATGTACTGTTACATGAAGATTATTGTGTACGTGTAGCATTCAAACTTCAATCGCATGATTAGGACACAAAAATTTACAGGGAGATTATAAAATTTCGCACAGCTGCCGTCTTGTGGTTATGGAAACAATTGAAATAAATTAGATGCCAGTGGATTAACATTCGTATACGGATTTACTGTACCAAGGTTCACTGCACTCAGATGGTTAAATTGCGAGAAACGTCCATGTGAATATTTATACTTCGCGTCACCGCCATGTTGGATTTGTGATCACCAGGTTATTTAAAGTCCTATAGGTGAACTAAAGTTCATAGCCCCTATGAACATAAAAAATTCAGTTTGATTGCTGTAATAGATTCGTAGATATTGAGAGCCGTCTAAATATTTCGGATGGTCGCCATATTGGATTGTTAAATGTATAGGCCATAGAGTCATGTACCATTAAAGGAAGATTATTGCGTAGGCTCATTATTCAAACTTTCACATCGATCGCATGATTACGACACAAGAAATGAAAACTTAATTTTAAAATTCGCAAAGCCGCCATCTTGAGGTTATGTAAACAATTGAACTAAATTAGATACCAGTGTATTACAATGTTTATAAACATTTCCTGTACCAGATTTCATTGCGGTTTGAACATTAAATCGCGAGAAAGGTCTATTTGAAATTTTCAAATTCGCTTGGCCGCCATGTTCGTTTTGTAGTTAACCGGTTTTCGAAAGTCTTATAGATGAACTTCCAGTGCCCTTTATCTCCGTACAAAATTTCAGGGTGATACCGCTAATAGTTTCAGAGATATACAATGCCGGTGAGATATTTCGCACATCCGCCATCTTGTGGTTATGTAAACAATTGAATCAAGTTAGATGCCGATGGATTCCAATGTGTATAAACATATACTGTACCAAGTTTTATTGCGTTTGGTTGGTAAAATCGCGAGAAACGTCTATTTAAAAGTCGCAAATTCGCTAGGCCGCCATGTTGGTTTTGTAGTTACCAGTTTTTCAAAAGTCACATAGGCGAACTTCTAGTAGTTTCCTTTATCACCGTAAAAAAAATCCAGGGTGATATCGGGAATAGTTTCGGAGATATTGAATGCTGGTGAAATATTTCGCACAGCCGCCATGTTGGATTGGTGAGACGTAACAAAATTTGAAGGGCACGGTCGGAGTCGTCGGGATTAGTGCTATGAACTTACCGAGTTTCATTGAAATCGCTCCAGCCGTTTAGAAATTATTAGGGACACACATACACACACACTCCTCACACACACACGCACACACACACGGACAAAAGGTGATCTCATAAGCCTATTTTTTTAAAATTGAAAATAGGCTAAAAAGATATATATATATAAGATACCTTATTCAATGTTGTATTTATATATTTCAGTTGCAAAACAATTAAGTACAGTATCACATTTTGCGTTGGTTCATTACACAAACGTTCACTTTGATCGATTAAAGGACACAAGAAATAAAATCTTAACGTGTGTGCGCGTCCAATAAAATCCAAGCAGTTGGAGCGATTTCAATTAAATTCGGTAAGAACTTACTACCACCTAGTCCAATTTTCACCATGCGTTTCAATTTTAATACGTTTCACAAAGGAAATGATCGCAGATTGTACTACATTGTCTTACTTCCCTGGACAGATTTCCACACTTATCTCACAAGGGAAGTATAAGGTACGACAGGTTGAAACCTATCTTGAAACTTTGTGGTTGCAATCCCTGTACTATAAGAGGACAACGTGCGGAAAATCAGCCGCCAGATTGAACTGCAAGGCTCCGAAATCGTACCTGGACATCCCTGAGGCACTCGGATTAGTTGCATGGCGAGGCGTATATGCTGACTGGAGCGTGCGGCTGCTTCCCAGCGGCCTTGAGTGCCTAGGCCGTCAGGGCTGTCCCTTCGAACATGAACGGTACTCGCTAATTCCTATTGAATCATATGAGAGATTCGCCACATGATTTCGGAGCCTTGCAGCTCAATCTGGCGGCTGATTTGCCGCACGTTGTCCTCTTATAGTAGGCATACAACGATTGCGCCCACAAAGTTTCAAGATAGGTGTCGACCTGTCTTACCAGATACTTCCCTTGTCAGTAAGGGTTTATTCCATCTGAAATAATATGATTAGCTAAAATGTTCATAATTAAATCGACAATGACTTTTGTTCTGCACGATTGTTAAATAAAACTGACCACTTGGAAGAAAATAGCGAAAAGCGATTAAGGACTTCCTCTCAATCGCGTCATCCCCTAGCTTTACTTTACTTACGCATTTTTATGCTATTCACACCAGTAGTTTTGACGCCAATCCACAACAAACAGACAAGCAGACAAGAAAGTAAGGGTATACTTTTTAATATTATTCACCTTATCCGGGTCAAATTTTAGGATGTCTCATAAGTAGGGCTCGGATCGATATGCTCGATAAAATCTCCAGATATGCTCGAAAACCATGTGTTTTATGCTCGATAGGTATGCTCGAAAAAAACATTATATGCTCGATAGATATGCTCGAAAAACCCATTATATGCAGTTAAATATGCAGATTATGCTCGAAAAATACCGTAAAAAACTATAGAAAGGAAAGTGAAACGAAAAAGCCAATAACATACCTTTATATACGAGCTTTATTTTCTATGTATGATACACTGCAATATACTCGCATTCAAGTTTTTCAAGTATATATAAGAGAAGTTTTCTTATAAAAGTAACAGTTTAAAAGTTCATTTACAAAATGTTCAGAATTAGGCGAGTCAATGAAGTAGATCTGCATTGGTCTGTACAACAAGAATTTTTTCTATGTTTTCAGTTTTGAATGATTTTCTTAAATCAGTCAATAAAAGTTTCAATGACGAGAACGACCTCACTAAAGGTAAAAAACCTGCGGTTCTATTATTCTCACCAGATAGGCTTTTCAATAATTATTTCTGTTTTCGAACCTTAAGGATGGTCAGGGCCCGAATTCGAGGGGGGATGGGGGGGGGGGGGTCGAAGAAAAACAAGCTATTTAGACGAAACCACAAGAATATGCATTTATATGCTTCTATTCTGAAAACCGCGGTTTTATGCATTTATATGGTCGATAAATTTCAATTCTGTTGGTCCCAGAGAGGTGAAAATACCATCGAAAGGCTTCTTTCAATGTGTACTATTCAGGAAAAAAATATGCAAATATGCTCGAATCTGAGCCCTACTCATAAGTAATGTTTCTTAAGTTTGGTGTTTTATAAGGTAGAATTGGTTTTCTTTGGTTCGCCAACATTATTAACAGGAGGCCATGATTAGAATTGTGTATATTGCGAGAATGTATCATCAAAAGACACCATACATCGCCAGATTAAGAAACTTGGAAAATCAAACTGAAGCTGTAGATCTGTACCTCATGAATTGACCCCTGCACAGGCTCAACGTAGAGTGGATATCTGTCGTCAGCTTATCGGTAACCCCATGGATGATAGATTTATCAGGAGAATTGTCACATGTGATGAAAAATGGGTGTATTACCGCAACGCTGACGCCTCGAAACAGTGGCTCAGTCCCCATCAACTTGCCCAAGTCATCGTTAGAAAGGATCGGTTTGACCCCAAAGTGATGTGTGTCTGGTGGAATATTGAAAGATTGATTCACTGGGAGTTTGTTCCAAACGGGCGTTCAGTCAATGCGGATTATTATTCTCAACTGGGACGAGTTCATGAAATTTTGAGACGGAGATACCCAGCATTAGTTAATCGAAATGGAGTTATCTTTCAGCAGGACAATGAGATACTTCATACTGCACGAACAACCACGGCAAAAATTCAGGAATTGAGAGAAGTCCAACTGCTACCACATCCAGTAGCCTATACATCCCTGATCTTTCACCTTGAGATTGCCATCTTTTTCAATCCATGGCCCATTTCTTGCGAGGAAGAAATGTCGAAAACATTGAAGCTGTGGATGTGGGTCTCGCCGAATTCTTCGCATCAAAACGCAGAGACTGGTACCGTCGCGGGATTTTAAAAAACCTCGCTGAAAGATGCCTCCAGACCATAGAATCTGATGGTCTCTACTTTGAAGAATAGTTAAATTTCTTGTCAGAAAACTATCCAAATAAAATTTTATTTAAAAAACGACGTTATTTAAGATACATCCCCTGGGGAGTAGTAACTTATATATCGCGATACATTACACTACAAAATTCTTCTAGACACAAACTGGCATTATCCATGACGTCATGGAATAAACTAAAGGTTTAAGAGATGCATAGACCCTACATGTTAAATTCTATGTGTAAATAAAGCTTTACACACATACACACACGAACCTAACCTGGGGCTTACGCCCCAGACCACCTTGCTTATAGTACATGCAGCAATTTTCGTCCAGATAGTCATCTAAGATAGCAGTGGCCAATGGCTTCGTCCAGATAGTCGTCTCGCCTAGTAGCGACTAATAGTTTTGTCTCACCATGGCTTTCGACTTTTCAATTAAATTGAACAACTAAAAGTAATGTAGGCTACTGCTCGAGTGCAAGCTCTGTGAACCTGAGAGGAATGTGGATCGCGGACGATGAGGAGAGATGTAGGGGGTTCCCGGTTCGTGCGTAGTAACAGAACCAAATACCGGTACATTGGTCAGTCACTCGCTCACTCATTTGCAACACCACACTGGTATAGGCAATGGCCCTATGTTTTTAATATTGGAATAGACAGGAATTCCAGATAACACGGCGGGCTGTTGACAGGCCCTTCTCTTCCTGCCTGCCGCGTCATCTCACCCCGCAAGTTCACAGAGCTTGGACCCGAGTAGTATGAATATTTGTATTTCACCACCACACGTTGCACTTGAACACATGTCAATAGCCTACATCGACATATAATTAGCGGCTTCGGTGGCGTAGTCGGTAGCATGCTGAGCTTCTATGCCCAAGATCGCGGGTTCAAATACGGCCGAAGCCGTTGGATTTTTAAGAGCGTTAAAATCCCTCAGTATGCCTTCCTTCGGAGGGGAAGTAAAGCCGGCGGTCCCATGTCATAGATTTATGGCATGTTAAAGAACCTTCCACTAATTACACCTGTGTGAAGCTAAATTGGATAGGTTAAGAATGTAAACAACGCTCTTAGGTTTCTACGTTCGTTGCCAAGAGCCGACTGTGGTGGCGTCTAGTAGCTAAGTTCTGAACTTGGCCTAGTAGTCGTTGACGGTGGCCCTTGGCGGCAAAAGTAGAAACGATTTGAAAAATTCTAAGTTGCAGTCTGTACTTAAATTAAAAAACAGATAACACACACTAATACAGTCATTACGCCCGGGATCAGTTGTGAATGCATTACGTGAGAAGCGCTTCCTTACGATGTCAATGAACTACGATCTATATCCGTTTTACGTCTCGGCATGATGGGTTAAAATCATTGACTGGACTATTAACTAAATTATCATGGAGATTGTCATTATTATTATTATTATTATTATTATTATTATTATTATTACACCCTGAGCTTTATAGTGGGGTCGAAACCTGGTTAAGTGCCAATCTCTCCCAGAATCAGCGCCAAAGGTTCAGATAGCTGCAAAATATAAACCTAGATGGCAGGCGCATCGTATTCTTGTGTGAAGTGATTTTACCAAATACGCGTAATATTGACGTTAAGGTTATGCAAAAGGAAACATATAAATGAATTTTGGAAACAATGTTACAATGCGGTATCCATAATTCTCCACTGTTAATCAGTGGCACTGACAGAATTTGGCAGGTATTTTACTAGAGATCTCACGGTAAACGTATGATCAAAGTATTATTAATAAAGATGTATCATAGATTTTGTTAACTAGAAGTACAATATTATAAAATGTACAAACATTTTGTAACTGTTTTATGAAGTAGAGTCTGCAGTACAGGAGTGATAAGAAACAACATTTAAATAAAAATATACGAGCCTTACAGTAGTCGCATATGAGGCGTTCAGATGCAAAAGGGACATTATCCACTTTTTGTGAAATTAGAGTTATTGATACTGCTATCTTGTGGAATTAAATATTCATCTTTTAGTAGTAGCATTTTACGTCAAAACGGACACTATCCTGGTTAAGTTACACATTGAATATTGCGTCTTTCTGCATAAGGGACATTATCCATGCAGCAGTGAACCAAGGTGACACTACGTGCGAAGCTATGGAAGATGCTCCTCTGCTAAATATTTGAAAGTGTCTGTTAGATGCTGCATTCAGTTTACAAATGCAAATTTTGTAATTGTTATAATAAAACTTATTTTTGAAATGCATTTTATCCCATAGATCATTTCCAATCAAAAGGTACATTATCCATTTTATAATACTTCTTTTGTTAACTTCTTATGATTTTTGTAACAGGAAATTGCAGACTTAAACTTTGTCATCAAATGTTAATGAGTTAGTGAACAGAAATAAAAAATTTCATAACTATATGAGTAATTTTATGTTATTTTCTGTTTCTGTATTTTTTAAGTGGATAATGTTCTTTTTGCATCATTCCCAATCAAAAGGGACATTATCCATTTTATAATACATTTTTTGTTAACTTCCAATGATTTCTGTAACTGAAAATTGCCGGCTTAACCTTTGTCATCAAATGTTAATGAGTTAGTGAACAGAAATCAAGAATTGCACAACTATATGAGTGATTATAAGTTTTTCCGTCTTCCTGTAATTTTTTAAAAAGTGGATAATGTCCCTTTTGCATCTGAACGCCTCATATGATGTGTAACATCTGGCATGTTATCCTACTATGAAATCAAGATGAAATATATGTGAGGTCATCTGACAGTTATCCTACTCGTATACTACACAGTTTGGACATAATTAAAATGTTAATTTCCGTTCCGTTTTTTACTGGTACTATGATGAATGTATAGATTGAATTGGAGATATGCTACGGTCACACTTGTTTCAACAAATATCACATATTATACTGTAAATTAAGAGGAGGAATGAAACCATAATCTCTATCCTATCTATAGACTACTAGAAATAATGTTCAATACAATCAAAGTTCCCACTCCTGCTTGGTGCAAAATATTGTAATAAAAGTTAGATAAATCGTAATTTCAAATAGATTCTGTTAAAATGACGCATAATGTTATGATAAATATTGTTTAAACCGATAATCTGGTAGCAAAAACAATTGACGGGATTGGGGTTCGAACCTGAGACCTCATGATTCGCAGACCAAGCCGCTATCATCGTAGCTATTACAACCAGAGATATTTATAGTACAAGACGGTTACTTACTTTCACGTACCGCCATGAAAGGCTAGCCCAGTTCCCGCGCAATGTGGGTTATATCTGAAAAGCCATTGTGCAGAAACATAATACCGGCATTGCCGACTAGTAATAATAATAATAATAATAATAATAATAATAATATGGCATATTGGCCGATCCTAGACTTTATCTAATTATTTATAGATGCATACAAAATTAGACTAAACATTGAACAAGAATACAGAATCTGTGCTGAAAACTCTTCGTTATTCTTTTTGGAAACCCTTCCCTAATTGATTGATGTTAGTCCTTCCACTGTCACTGACACTTATTTGATTATTGTTAACATTAACAAGGAAGGACACTTTGTACTTATATTTAGACAAAATGTAACTTTTATACATTTCTATACATCATTCCGAAAATAAGTGTAACTCAACTTAAGCGATGACATCTCATGTTAACTTATTTTCGTATCTTGTGTCTACTAATCAATTAATCGATTATTCGGTTAGCCGATTATTCTATTATTCGATTAGTCAATTAATCGATTAATAGTTTTCGATTAATTTTAAATTAATCGATTAACCGAACATCGCTTATTACCAGCTCATCTCAGTGCTGTAGTACTTTTTCACTTCGTTCATGATAATCATCAAGTAACATCGAAGAACCCATAAAATGTACATTTTTTTAAACAATTTGTTAAACTGCTCAACCGAAATGGCATGAGAATTTATGTACAGGTAGGCTCTTGGGGCTCATCAATCTAGTAATTAAGGGAACCGACGCGTGTGAATCGTTAGAAAAATGTAGCTTCCGATTTTACAGTAGTTAAATATCTTAGAAACAACAATAGATATTTCCTTTAATGTTCTTTTTGGTATATTCAGAGTACATTCATCATTATTTGGGTAGAATTTTAAGCTACTATGTTGAATATTTTGTGTCAGAGAGAGCATTACAAAAACAATCTTAAAAAAAAATATTGTTAAAAATTCCCTTAACTCATGTCCCTTTTTCTGAGCAAATACTCAAACCAGGCCCAACAAACTTAGCATGCATAATATTTAAACCATTTTTGAGCTACTGATGTAAAAGTATTGTCCTATTGTTTACATGAGGTTTTTTTTACATCCTTGTTGAAAACTGAAGTTTTCTGTAAAATTGTCAGTGCTTTTCAAGCTGGGCTTCATGAACTAATCAAGATGAAAAAATGAAAATCCACAACCTGCTTCCAGTCTCCGACCTGGTCAGGAATGGAATGAATGAAGGCCCCCTCTAGCGGCGAGGATAAGAACTGTGCTGGCTGCCGAGGCCTGACGCACTCCTCTGGGGCAATGATTAAATGAATGACAGATGAAATGAAATGATAGTGGAGAGTGTTGCTGGAATGAAATTTTTACAGGGAAAACCGGAGTACCCGGAGAAAAACCTGTCGGCCTCCGTTTTGTCCAGCACAGATCTCACATGGAGTGACCGGGATTTGAACCACGGACCCAGCGGTGAGAGGCCGGCGTGCTGCCGCCTAAGCCACGGAGGCTTAACTAATCAAGATACCTGAATAAATTTACTTCCACTGGTAGATCTAAGGTAAATGCGCCAAATAAGGCCCACTTAAAGTTTAAAGATTTTTTGTATTTTCACTAGAAGGGGAAAAATCTGAACATCGTCCTGGATTCAACTTGAAGGCAAGTAGTAATGAAAGCATGGGTTGATAATTAGAATCAGGCCCATATGTAAGTGAAAAGAGATAAAGAAATGCACATTAAGTGGAAACTATAAATACAGTATATTAATCTACAACTCACATTCTTTGAAATTATATGCAACAGGTTTATGTATGTTAAATTTCCAAAACATGAAGAAGGTTTATTAAAATACCTAGAAATAGTAACAGAAAGAGCTTCGGATGCCATTTACTACTCCACTAAAGCAAACATCGTCGAATCGTTCGCTTCAAAAGTTGTAGTTTCCAGTCTAGGCGTTATAGACTGGTAGCTATCAGAAACTCTAAGAATCTTGTAGATTTTCGAATATTCTGCTAATAAAATCACAGATGGGGCTTATTTGGAACCGGGCCGGATTAGGCTCAAGTACCTTATACAGTGTCTTAGAGACTACCAAGTTTCAAATACATTGATCCGATAGTTTCTGGGAGAATAGTAGCCTACATTAAGTTTCAAAAAATATGACTTACGGAAAACGCAAAACGAATGTTTGGCTAGTAGCTACAGTATAGCCTTAAAACTTTATGTTTAAACCTTATTTTATTGCATCAAATATCATTTCAGCACAATAATTGATAGACCAAATTCTTCAGGAAAGATGGGAGATTGTTTTTAAAGCTTAAGAACAAAATTGACATTTTTGAGCCTATCACACGTCCCGGTATGTCTACCCACTACTGCCCGTTTCTACGGTATCGAGAATGTAGCGACTGGTTGTTACGGCCAAATCTAAAAAATTCAATCAGTGTCATTAATTTTATTCCATGGAGATATGTTTACTTCATTCGCGGGAAAACGAAACTCACAGTTAACTACTTGACGAATTAGACTTCTCATTTTCATTATTCAAAGAGATAAAATACTTCTTCAAATTAACTGAACTTCTTTCCGATTGGACCATCCCAATATTAGTACAGTATACTGATAAAGACCTCGAAACATCTACGATATGATCAGAGTATCCCTAATACAAAAATCCCTCTTGGCACGCCAGAAGGCGGAGGTAAATTTCACCGGACAAAGAAAAGTATTTGGAATTCACAAAATTTACCAATTTACCTGCAAACGTTCCCATGTTTAGCATACGAGAAGCCTCATCTCCTTATAGTTCCGAAAATATTTTGCTCATCCCTTGGCGTAAGGGTGAGCCATATCAAAAATTCTTTCAGACGAAAGTTTTAGGTAATGTTTAGACAGGGGCGGATCTAGGGGAGGGCGAGGTGGGTGACCGCCTAGGGCCCCGCAGTCCGGGGGGCCCCGCGCCATGGAATTTTTAAAATTTAATTAATTAATTATACTTTTCAAATTAATTTATAAATCATATTCCTTTTTTCAGTGCAACTATGACCTCCCGTGACCGTTTGGCAAGTTTAGATTTCTGTGAAATAATAGAAGACTTCAGCCGGGAAAAAGTCGCGAAGTAATATTTTAATATTTCATAGTTTACATTATCTTCTTCAAGGGAATTTAAAGGTTTCTTTCATATTATTAAAAAAATGTACTGAAGTGTATTCAAAATATTGTAACTATTCTTTATTTTATTATTACCAAACTATTTTCCATTTGATTTGATATTTTTAAATTTCCTATTGTTGTGGGCCCCACCTTATCATATCGCCCAGGGCCCCGCAAGGCTTGGATCCGCCACTGTGTTTAGAGGACTATTAACCATTTTAAACGGTTTTGGTTCTGTGCCTATTAAGGGCGCTATGCATTCTTTTTCTCTAAAAACTCCATTTTTCCCAACTCTTTGGTCAATGGTTGGTGCTATCCGAAACCTTTACTGATATACAGTACGTGTTTGGCTCTTATCCGAAGAATTGTATGAACTTTGAATGTATTGGAGTTTTCACGTATTAAGTAAGTTATAGCAATATTTCACGTTTTCGAAAAAGACCCTCCATTTCCACCCCTTTGGTTCGATTTTGCCCATTAATGAATTCGACCGAGATTTTGATTAGTTATATTTCATGTACAAGTTTGAAAGTGATTGATACAAAATAACTGTAGTTGTTGGGCCCACAAGAAAGTGATATATACATAAAATATATATAAACTTTTGAATTGATTGTGGTTTTGGGGTCTGGAGGATGCGAAACACAAAGATATGTCGAAATTTTCCGGGAAGTCGCTACATGATACCCATTGCAATAGGGAGTTTTCTAATTAAATCCACCTAAAACAATTATACGTTATTCGGCTGACTGACCCTACCAAGTACCAATTCTCTTTTCTATGAAGCATAATTAATTATAGGCTATTCACCCACCACACATAACACATTCCACCCTCCTCCACGCGAGAAACATCTAGTTTGTTGTTGTTGTTGATTCTTTTAGGGGCTTTGTGACATCGTGGTCGTGTAGCCCCGTGTACTTGGGTGTATGTAGGCCTACAATTAAAAGTTTGAAATGTCTAATAAATTGAAACTAACACTAACAAGGATTTTAATGAGCTATGAACTTGTTTTATTGATGGGCTGGAAAATATTGTAGTTGTAAAAAACACTTTGAATAACAAAATAACAATTAATTATTTTTGTAATCTCGTTTCCAATAGAATGGATTAACGTCTCTACCCACAAATATGCGTTGATTTGTGTATATATGTTAAACACCAACGCGCGGTGAAGTTTCAGTATGATATATTTATTCTCCACGTCTTACAGGGTCAATTGTGAAAAACCTTTCAACACAAGCTTCTGATTAATCCCCCATAAAATGAAGAAGGCAAAGCTCAGTCCCACTGAGTCAGGACCAATATTATTTCCTCTGCAGTAGCAGCTAATATTCTAACAAAACGTACTGCAAGACTGCCATTTTGCTCCCCGCAGGGGCAGTCGGTGATCACTGCCCTTCAGTTTTACATGGATTATACTCGAGCATTTCAGTTCCAATTATTCTTTATCACGTGACATTTCTACAACAAGAAGCAAATTTTCAGCATTCGCAAACTGAATACATCCGTTGTGACGGAAGTCCGCAGGCTCGCTAACACAGAATCAGACCGGCGACGCGACGCAGCGGTCACCCGTGGAACTTTTGCTTCATGAAACGAAATACTGGGACCACGGCCGTCGGAGGCTAGGTTGGGCCCTGGCGCAAAGTTTACTGGGTCTATTCACTGCGTACGTTATTCTATCTAATCGTATCCTCAGTTCGGGAGTTATTCGATTATAATATTTCAACACACAATGTACACCACAAGCATTAAATTGGAAATTAAGTCTATCTGTTCAGAGGCTCTTTCTGAGAACTTGCCTACAACATTAAATTACGCGAATCACACAGCATTGTTTTTAAAAACTGGAACATTTCGGGAATACGTAACATGTTCGTCATGCAGCAATCTAGGTTGCCTAATCATTTGTAAGCTAAAATGTTACTGCAGGAATAACCTTCGTATTTTTTTCTTGTATGGTCTTCATCCGATAATGGTAAGGTGTGGTATTGACGGTTAAAGTAATCTATATCTGTTTAGATATTTGTGGGAAGATAAAATAATAAATATTTGGTACAGGAATGAGAAAGCATTAGCACGGCCTAGCCCGCCGGGCTTCATTTCGAGTCCCGTTCCCTGTTCTAGTGCATCCTTAGCCCCCTCCTCCTTAATTGAATTTGGACTAAAATATAATAAATAATATGATAGATTTAATATCCCTTTTAATTTCTGCGGAAGAAGAGACGCCGGGTTACCACACTTTTGACCTGACGGGAATCTTAAACGAGCCAGTAAATTTACTGCCACTATTATCTCGCATTTAAGCTCCCTTAAATGCCAACCAATTGCGCGGGAATCCTAATTTGGATACTCTCTTCTCAGCAAAACTTAACTTCCCCAAGCCGATTGCAACTTTCCTTAAGTAACTTAATTTGGTGAACATTCTCAGTACCTTCCAGTTAGTTAACTCGAAGCTATTTACCTAACTTCTATTTTCTCTCCAAAAGAGGCTTAACTTCTTGGTCATCTGCTGTAGATCAGTTTTCCAGGAAATTCATTAATAACTTCTTACAATAAATAGGTTGTATTGTTGTCTTAGTGAACTTCAAGACACGCCAATTAGGGAAGGGGTTTTCGTACGTACGTGACTTCTGCAGAACGAAGATTGGTCAAAATAATATCGGTCATTTTTATTTATCTCAGGGCACTCTGACGCGATAGGAAAGGGGGCCCTGTGCCCTGCACTCAGGGATCGCGGAGGTTGCAGCTACGTCAATAGACCTTGGGATGATTTATATTGATGTTACCACCAACTCCACACAGTTCGTCAGTCTTTCATCTGACTGTTAGTTATTCTTCTCGTTCCAAAACATGTGATCCTCGAGTCTTTCTAGGCGGACTGGGTCTGATTCCCAGTTAATGCATGTGGGATTTTCGAGGTGAAATGCCTCGTCCGGTGGTTCGAATTCCATGTAAAAGCAGGTCCTGTGGCTTATGATTGTGAGATTAACGGTCGTGTAAACCTGAGCCTTCCGTTTCTTCCTTTCTTTTTATTTCCTTCTCCTCGTGTAAAGTCAGACGAATATACATTTTGAAAGCAATGAGATTTGAAAAATTTGAATCCTCACGAGTTATAATATTATAGTACTAGAGTTCATTGTAAGGACATGTAGTGAACATTCAAATAAGCGCCTCATGGAGTTAAATAATAGCCGTTAGCAATAAACCTCAGCACAGTGCTTTTCTCATTCTATGTTTCCTCTGAATCATTTCAGAGTTATTCATGAGAGCCAAAATTTCTTTCTTTCTTTCTTTCTTTCTTTCTTTCTTTCAATCATTCATTATTAAATCTATCGAGCATGGAGTGAAATTAACGATGCAGGTCCCCATACGTATGTAATCCCCATTCACAACAACTGTTCTTATTTCTTTTCTGTGTCATTTAATGGAAAATATCCATTGCCAAGAAAACCTCATATATGGAGACCATAGTCTATAGTGGAAACCTGGGGGCCAGGTATCGAAATAGAGCCATTCTTTTGCTTGATCAAATGCGATTTATGACGTCCATTCATTAGAAAGTATCAAGCAGCTTGACGTTAAATCGCGTTTTTATGATATAAGTTACTGTTGAAATGAACTTATATTTGTATGGTCCAAGTTTTCAGTCGAATTTTGGTACGGGGAAATCGAAAGATGAGACTGCAGAATGTAGGAATACTGGAATTTGCTAGTTGTACCTTATATCTGGTTCGGCCAAGTAAAATACATATATTTATGTCAGCTGTGATCTACATAACATTTTCTTATCAGAACGGTAGTCTGACAGGTGCCATTTTACAGTTTCAACTGTTTACTTCTTTTTTAATGAAGTTCATCACCAACACTTCAACAAGCAGAGTGCGTAATTGTAATTCCGAAGGTGACTCATAAGTCTTGGCAGGTAAGGAAAGTTGAAAGTTGTGAGGAATTGCTAAAAATCTAAGCTTGCGCGGGAACTGAGAAGAGACGAAGAGGTGATCGCGGAAATAGAGGTTCTGTACACAAGGAGCATCCATCACGAAGGTGGCAGTGCGATTCCTGCGCGTGAAACATGAAATCAAGAAGGCTCATGCCAGAGATGTAGCAGTGGGGTGTCACGTACAAGTTGTTCATATACGAAGACACGCCCACGTCATCAGAGATATGGCCCTTGGCCCACCGAAAATCAATAAACATCTTTTTAGCGTTATTAGGCTACATTCCATTTCAATAAGACCGCCGACAAATAAGTTTAAAATGTTAAGCGGCCAAATTCCTGAGAATGTAATTTTATTCAATGTTCTCGTGGCATGAACCGACTTGAACAAGAAACAGTACTACAAATGTATTTAATTACTGTTTCTCACAGTTCATGTCGTTTTCCCTTCACTTAGGACTGGGTCTCGGGCGTTGCGATCTCTAATTCTTCACTTCCTGGCGATTATGGAGTCATAACACTATTTTACTAACTATCCGCAAGTGTAACTGACCATGCTGTCGAATATTATACGCACAAACTTGGCAACAATGCTGACAGTTCTTTCTTTTTTTGTTTTACATGCCATGTGCTTCAAGACCTTATAATTAAGTCAACACAAGCGCAAACCGTGTTTTCATACAGAATACGAGGGCAATGGCTGAGATCATGGGCCCCGAGCTCTAGACAATGGTATTTTCTCATGAGGTAATGCAAAGGAGGGAGCAGGAAGTGAGGACTAGGTACGGAAACTGTGTGCTGTCAACATCTCCAGATTTCTACTGCAAAACGTGGGATACATCACCTTTGAGGTCTCCAAGCAACGAATGATACTTAGCATTGTAAACGCATGCGAATTTTGAAATAACCATGTTACAAGTTAAAAAAAACCTGTTTGTTAAATGGCTTTCGATGTCTTGAAAAACTGCTAATAATAATAATAAAATAATAATTCATAGTAATTCTACACACCAAAATTTCAGATTTAAAAAACCCAATGCTTGTCCCATAGATGAAAATTACAATAACGTTATATTTCCTTACCTGGACTAGTTTGCCAACTCAATCCGCCGATGAACATCTTCCTGCAACGAGACAATATTTCTATTAGGGTCCATGCTTGGTCAGAGACGAACTTGGGTACATAAACACGTCCACGTGACAAATGACAAAATTGGTTTTCAGTTTTTTGAATTAGTAGAATAGTTTAAGGATGATCTAAGCCCGTCTTATATTTCTTGTTAAGGAAGTTACAAAAGAGCATAGGGAACTCGAGTAAATCTCAGGACAAATTCAGTTTACTCATTTCAATAATTTGTGCATGCAAAATATCAAGAAAACTTGTTCTGCTATAATTTATCATTTATTGAAAGTGAAGTACTCAACTTATTACTTTCAAAACAACCGCTTGACGGCGCTAAAAAACAAAAGCACCGAGATATGCGTCATCGCTACACGTGATTTATTACTTTATGGGGTCATATTTTCCCAGTTATAATACAGATTTCCACATACAATGAAGCTGTCATTTACTAATTAGAATGGAAATGCTGTTTGCACGATACTTTTCTAAAGTTTTAAGTCTTGTAAAATGCCATGTGGTCGCGCGTGCCTGTACGGAGGGAGCATGCGGGAAGCATGCGGGAGTGCGGCGCGAGCCGGCGGGGAGACAGCGCGCCGGCCGGCGGTACACGGCCTCAAAAGAGCCGCGGGAAATGAAGGGCATCCGTACAACGACAACTCTGAAGACACTCGTTACAACACTTGCTACACACATAAAACTATACTTCACAGACGACTTTACAAAACAAAACAAAACAAAAAACACGAAACTTATTATATTTTTTAACTTAACGCACACGAGTAAACAAAATATACACAGGAAACAATAACAAAAACGTACCCTGGGTCGTTGGGCACCTCTGCTGGAGATCCACCTGCGACACTCTCTTGTGTTTGGGACTCCATTATGAACTGTATTTTTTTCGGCTTTCCCCTCAAACTACGTCTATAAACTAAGGATATTAGTCAACCGGGTGAGGAGGTTAAAGCGGTTCCCTTCAGCTGTAGACCGCTCGGGCACACTACCAACACGATACTGAACGAAGTTGTACGAAGGCCGAATCGTGTGCGACAGAGCGGGCTGAAGGGGGAGAGGCGGGTCATCTGACTTAGACTGCGCGCGCTGCCAGGCCTGATAGATGGGCCAAACAACGGCTGTGATTGGATGCAATCCGTGCACCTCTCGGATGCGGCGCTGACGTAGAAAATAGTCTAATGCTCATGCGCAAAAGCGCATTGGAACCTAAAATTCGTATGATTATGTGAAGTACTGTACAAGTTTACACCAACGAAGGGGGGAAAAAGAGGACGAAAGTCAATTTCAGTGACATCTCATGTCGAAAATATGAAACACAAGCTTTAGCTAACGCTCACATGACGGTAGCGCCATGGTGTATTGAATGTTGTGTGCGTTGACCATATCAAAAGCTAGGTTATGTCGATGACAGCATGGATCTTGTATTTTACAAAGAGCACTAAACCTTGACTTCGGACAGCTACGAGGCAATTTACTAATGTAGTATGGCTTCAAAAACAGTATTGTGAAGACGCAGCCAATAAGCCATCTTAGTCATACACGGCTCCGAAGGGCGTGGGGGTTAAGGGTCTTCACACTACTTTGAGCAGTGTTACCACACGTGCTCTTTTCCTAGAACAAAACAACTCTTAATTCTATAATGAAAAGAGGGTTCGGATAGATTTTATTTTCGGAAAATAAATGTCCGGGTTATCAACAAATCCTTAACAGATATTTTAAAACGTTGAAAATAATTGTTTAAAGTCACAAAGTGCTCGCTAGATGTCAGTAAATCACGTTAGTACTTCAAGTGTATATACGATTGCAAATATCGATACTCGAAGCATTGTCGATGTTCGATAGATATCAATATATTTTAGAGTGAACTCGCATACATCATCTCGAGTTTGCGCAACGCGGCGTTTTATACTGTCCTAACATGTATTTTAGTATCTTTTAGGTAGGTTTATTAAATTGTCAGCACTCATGTTGTAAAGAGAATCTGTCTCAAAGCTCTAATAAAGTGTAAGGAAACATGTTTGTATAGGTAAAATTCTTATGAGTCAATCAATTTAAAAGATTCTGAAGGTTAAACATAACAAATGACCCCTTAACAACATATGGTAACGATAAAATTAACAAAAGAACAACTAGATTTCTTTAATTTTTATAAATAGAATATTTTATATACACAGTACATTTCATAAATGTAATGTAACGTGTAGTCTACCCTTTCTACTCCCAATAAACATTTAGGGAATATATATATCTCTTTTATAAAAACAAGTGTCCTGACTGACTGACTGACTGACTCATCATCGCCCAGCCAAAACTATTAAAGTTAGAAACATGAAATTTTGGGGATATGTTCGTTGTAAGTCGAAAACGCCCACTAAGGAAGGATTTTTGGATATTCAGGTTCTAAAGGGGTGTTAAGGGGGTACACCTGCATTTAATTGAATAACAATATCTCCGGCTTGGTTTCATTGAGGGATGTGATACTCGGCATATAAACTCACCATTAAAAATAAGAAGACACGTGTCTGAGGATTTTTCGATGAGGTGTATATTATGAGGTGAAAGGGGTGAAAAGAGGGGGTTGAAGGATTCCTAACGGAGCGTGTATCTCTTAAACGACATAAGCGAGGAGTTTGAAACTCAGCGGAAAAAAATCAGCTTAAAAAATAAGTAAATAGGTGTTTGACCGTTTTTTCATAAATCCAATTTAAGGGGCCCATGCGGAGGGGTGAAATTCTGGGGGGAAAAAAACAGGAAAGAAAGTGTCCTAACTGATTGACTGACAGACACACTCATCAAACTCAGGGGGGAAAACAGCTTAAAAATAAGTAGTAAATAGGTGTTCGACAGTTTTTATAAGCCCAATTTAAGGGGATCATGGGGAGGGGTGAAATTCTGAAAAAAGGAAATTGAAAGAAAAGTCCTGACTCACTCACCATCGCCCAACCAAAATTATTGAAGTTAGAAACATAACATTTTGGGGAAATGATCATTGTATGTCAAAACCGTCCACTAAGGGAGGATTTTCTGATATTCAGTTTGTAAAGGGGTCTTAAGGGGGTTAAACCTGCATTTCATTGAGTAACAATAACTCACGATTGGTTACATTGGGGGATGTGATACTCGGCATATAAATACATCATTAAAAATAAGAAGGCACGTGTCTGAGGGTTTTTCGATTTGGTGTATATTATGAGGTGAAAGGGGTGAAAAGTGAGGGTTGAAGGATTCCTAACGGAGCGTGTATCTCTTAAAAGACATAGGCCAGGAGTTTGAAACTCACCGGAAAAAAATCAGCTTAAAAGATAAGTAAATAGGAGTTCGACCGTTCTTTTTTTCATAAAACCAATTTAAGGGGCCCATGGGGAGGGGTGAAATTCTGGGAGGGGGGGGGGGGACAGGAAAGAAAGTGTCCTAACTGATTGACTGACTGACTCACTCCTCAAACTCAGGGACAGAAAACTGCTTAAAATAAGTAAATAAGTGTTCGACAGGTTTTTCTTCATAAATCAAATTTAAGGGGTTCTTGGGGAGGAGTGAAATTCTGGAAGAAAAATGAAAGAAAATGTCCTCACTCACTCACTCACTCACTCACTCACTCATCGCCCAGCCAAAATTATTGAAGTTAGAAACATGAGATTTTGGGGATATGTTCGTTGTTCGTTGTATGTCAAAACCGTACACTAAGAGAGGATTTTCGGATATTCAGGTTCTAAAGGGGTCTTAAGGGGGCTAAACCTGCATTTTATTAAATAACAATATCTCACGAGTGGTTTCATTTGAGGATGTGATACTCGGCATATAAACTAATCATTAAAAATAAGCAGACATGTGTGTGTAAGGGTTTTTCGATGTGGTGTCTATTATAAGGTGAAAGGGGTGAAAAGTGGGGGTTGAAGGATTCCTATCGGAGCTTGTATTTCTTAAACAACATAGGCGAGAAGTTTGAAACTCAGCGGGAAAAAATCAGCTTAAAAATAAGTAAATCAGTGTTCGACCGTTTTTTCATAAATTCAATTTAAGGGGCCAATGGGGTGGGATGAAATTCGTGGGAAAAAAGGAGAGAAAGTGTCCTAACTACTGACTAACTCACTTACTCATCAAACTCAGGGGGAAAAGACAGCTTAAAATTAAGTTAATTGGTGTTCGAGCGTTTCTTCATAAATCCAATTTAAGGGGCCCATGGGGAGGGGTAAATTTGTGGTAAAAATAATTGAAAGAAAATGACCTGACTGACTCACGCACTCATCATCGCCCAGCAAAAACTATTGAAGTTGGAAACATTAAATTTTGGGAATATGTTCGCTGTATGCCGAAAACGTAAACTAAGGAAGGATTTTCGTTTATTCGGGTTCTGAAGAGGTGTTAAGGGGGTAAACGTGCATTTCATTGAATAACGATATCTCATGAGTTGTTTCTTTGGGGATGTGATATTCGGCATATAAACTAATCATTAAAAATAAGCAGACATATGTCTAAGGGTTTATCGATTTGGTGTATATTATGAGGTGAAAGGGGTGGAGGATTCTTAACGGAGCGTTTATCTCTTAAACGACATAGGCGAGAAGTTTGAAATTCAGCACAAAAAAAAAACAGCTTAAAATATAAGTAAATAGGTGTTCGACCGTTTTTTCATAAATCCAATTATATGGCCCTTGGAGAGGGGTGAAATTCTGGGGGAAAAAACAGGAAAGAAAGTGTTCTAACTGATTAACTCACTCACATATCAAACTCAGGGGGGAAGAACATCTTAAACATAAGTAAAAAGGTGTTCGACCGGTTTTCTTATCATAAATCTAATTTAAGGGGTTCATGAGAGGGGTGAAATTATGATAAATAAATGAACGAAAATGTCCTGACACCCTCACTCACTCACTCATTATCGCCCAGCCAAAATTATTGAAGTTAGAAACATGACATTTTGGGGTTATGTTCGTTGTATGTCGAAAACGTTCACTATGGAAGGATTTTTGGATATTCAGGTTCTAAAGGGGTGTTAAGGGGGTGGACTGCATTTAATTGAATAACAATATCTCCTGATTGGTTTCCTTGGAAGATGCGATACTCGGCATATAAACTCATCATTAAGAATAAGAAGACACATGTCTGAGGGTTTTTCGATGTAGTGTATATTATGAGGTGTATGTGTGAAAAGTGGGGGTTGAAGGAATCCTAACGGAGCAAGTATCTCTTAAAAGACAGAGGCATACAGTACGAAACTCAGGGGGAAAATCAGCTTGAAAAATAAGTAAATAGGTGGTCGACCGTTGTTTCATAAATTTAAGAGGCCCATGGGGAGGGGTGAAATTCTGTGGAAGGAAGTCCACTAAGGAAGGATTTTAGCCTATTTTCAATTTTGAAAAAATAGGCTTATGAGATCACCTTTTGTCTGTGTGTGTGTGCGTGTGTGTGTGTGTGATTCGTGTGTGTGTGTGTCCCTAATAAAATCTAAACGGCTGGAGCGATTTCAATGAAACTCGGAAAGTTCATAGCACTATTCCCGGCGACCTCGACCGTGCCCTTCAAATTTTGTTAAGACTCACCAATCCAACATGGCGGCTGTGCGAAATATTTCACCAGCATTCAATATCTCCGAAACTATTACCGATATTACCCTGGCATTTCCTATGGTGATAGAGGGAACTACTAGAAGTTCACTTATGTGACTTTTGAAAACCTGGTAACAACAAAACCAACATGGCGGCCAAGCGAATTTGCGACTTTTAAATAGACGTTTCTCGCGATTTGACCAACCAAACGCAATGAAACTTGGTACAGTATATGTTTATATACATTGTAATGCACCGACATCTAACTTCGTTCAATTGTTTGCATAATCACAAGATGGCGGATGTGCGAAATATTTCACCGGCATTCTATATCTCTGAAACTATTAGCGGTAAACCCCTGAAATTTTGTACGGAGATAAAGGGCACTACTGCAAGTCCATCTATAAGACTTTCAAAAACCGGTTAACTACAAAACGAACATGGCGGCCAAGCGAATTTGAAAATTTTAAATAGACCTTTCTCGCGATTTAATGTTCCAAGCGCACTGAAACCTGGCACAGGAAATATTTATACACATTGTAATCCACTGGTATCTAATTTAGTTCAATTGTTTACATAACCTCAAGATGGCGGCAGTGCGAATTTTTAAATTAAGATTTTATTTATTGTGATGTAGTCATGCGATCGAAGTGAAAGTTTGAATAATGAACCTACGCAATAATTTTCCTTTAACGGTACATGACTCTATGGCCTATACATTTAACAATCCAACATGGCGACCATCCGAAATATTTAGACGATACTGAATATCTACGAATCTATTTTAGCAATCAAACTGCATTTTTTAATGTTCATAGGGGCTATGAACTTAAGTTCACCTATAGGACTTTAAATAACCTGGTGATCACAAATCCAACATGGCGGTGACGCGAATTATAAATATTCACATGGACGTTTCTCGCAATTTAACCATCCGCGTGCAGTGAAACTTGGTACAGTAAATCCTTATACGAATGTTAATCCACTGGCATCTAATTTATTTCAATTGTTTCCATAACCTCAAGATGGCAGCTGTGAAAAATGTTAAACTCTCCTTGTTTTTTCTTGTGTCCTAACTATGCGATTGAAGTTTGAATACTACACGTTCACAATAATCTGCATGTAACAGTACATAACTCTAGGACCTACATATATACCGAAATATTTAGTCGGTTCTCAATATCTACGAATCTATTACAGCAATCAAACTGAAATTGTGTATGTTGATAGTGGCAATTAACATAAGTATGATATATGAAAATAGGCTGTATAGTTCTTCACGGAACTACTTGTTGGATATTCACTCATCCCCCAGCCAAACCTATTGCAGTTAGAAACTTAAGAAAATTGGGGGGGGGGGGGGGGGGGTGTTATGTTCGCTGTATGTCGAAAACGTCCACAAAGGAAAGATTTTTGGATATACAGGTCCTAAAGGGGTGTTAAGGGTGTAAACGTGCATTTCATTGAATAACATCTCACGAGTGGATTCATTTGGGGATGTGACACTTGGCATATAAACTAATCATTAAAAATAAGCTGACACAATGTCTAATGGTTTTTCGATGTGGTATATATTTTGAGTGAAAGGGGTGAAAAGTGGGGGTTAAAGGATTCCTATCGGAGCGTGCATCTCTTAATCGACATAGGCGAGGAGTTTGAAACTCAGAGGAAAACAATCAGCTTAATAATTAATAAATAAATAGGTGTTCGACCGTCTTTTCATAGATCCAATTTAAGGGGCCCTTGGGGAGGGGTGAAATTCTGGAAGAAAAACGTCCACTAAGGAAGGATTTTTGTATATTCACTCTCATCGACCAACCAAATCTATTAAAGTTAGAAGAATGATATTTTGGGGATATGTTTGTTGTGTGTCGAAAACGTCTAATGAGGAGGGAATTTTGGGTATTCAGGTTCTAAAGGGGTGTGAACGGGGTTAAACCTGCATTTCATTGAATAACAATATGACAAGACTATGACGCGAGCGAAGCCGCGGGTACCTGCTAGTATGTATATATTTATAACTAAACCATGTTTGAGATCACTAGCCTCTTCGTAGCCTTTTGGAAAATATTTTCAAACCGAGCATCCTACCCTAATATTTAGCTAGCTGAGGAACGCAGTTGCTAAAGGCCTTGACTCCATTGCCCACACGGTTGCAAGATCGCATCCCATCACAGTTGGTTAGCGTCTGGAGGGGCTTCAACGCGTGAGACATTTATGGCCAAATTTACCGGCACAAAAAGAATCCTTCGAGAGCAATATATTGGCAGTCCGACGTTTCTGAATTCATGGCATATAAATGGAATCTAATAATAATAATAATAATAATAATATTTTTATCGCTTAAACTCCCAGCTCGGCTATTGTAAAATTATTATTATTATTATTAATAATAATAATAATATTTTTATTTATTTATTAAATACTATTTATGTTACATTATTGTGATATGTCTCACGAATCTGACGACAGTACAGATTATCTGTGAGACATATTAATTATTATTTACAACATATATATATAGATTATATTTCAGTACAAGAGTGCATGCATTTTTTGTAATGTTAATGATAAAATATTAATGTAAATAATTAAAGATACAAAAAATTACACTATGGTAGTTATATTAATTAATTTATGTTATGAGTTAATGTTTGGTTAAGTAATATTTTTTAATGTGACTTATAGCTAGTTGTTTGCTGTTAATGTTTGTCAGTCCAGGTGGTAGTTCATTAAGTAGTGATGGTATAATATAATTTAGTCTCTTGAAACCATAGCTATTTATACATAAAGGTTTAACATGTTTAGTACTTGTTATGGCTCTTGTTTGTATGTTGTGAGAGACCTTATGCCTGAATCTTGGATCATGGTAGTAGAGATCCAGTACAGTAATTTGAAACAACTCTTTAATATTAAAATAAGGGATATCAGTGAAATATTTAAAGAACCTGTCTTGGCTATCTTGAAGATTATTAATTAAAGTTGTGTTTTGATTTCCCCAAGCTGCTATAGCATATCTTAATTTGCTTTCAATCAGAGCACTATAAATTGTTTTGTAAGTTTTCCTATCTACATAAAATCGGAGATTGTAGAAGGTGTAGAGGTTTGCTCTTAGATTTTTTATTATGTTTACTGTGTGTGTGTTCATTTTAAAGTGTTCATCAAGGGTAATTCCTAGGTATTTTTGTGTCGAAGTACAATTTATGAAGGTGTTGAAACGTTTATTAGTTCCCCATGTTGGTAGCGCCAAATGAAACGTTTTGCTAGCTCCTAACTGTTGGGTGAGAAATGTAACTGTTTACCTTTGCCTAAGCTATGTTGTTTTAATGGGCGCCAAGACCTCAACGCAATGTTGAAATCTAAATTTGTATTTAACAACGTCTAGCTCTGGCAGAACACCTTCAAGACTCTATTCACTCAGATCGTGGTATGATTTGATCATTAACCCAACAAACAATTGTATCAGGAGAAGGAATTGGTCTATATCTAATGCTACCTACTGAAAGCAAAGATTGCATTGTAAAAGAAATGAATTTATTATATAAAACAAGAATAGCAAAATTAATAATAATAAGTATAAAATTTAAATTGGAGCGTTGTGATTTGAATATTACCGATAGAAAATTACGTGAAAACGGAGTCTGATAAATTGATTTTACTCTTATTTCCAAGCTATGAAGTTACTGAAATATGAAATGTAAAACAAAGAAAATGAGAGATTGCGTATTTCTGCGTCATTGGCGCTTACCACTGGAAATTGCCAAAGCATTTCCCTCGTTCTTGATGATGTTGTGAGCTTCCCACAGTCTCCTGGACGTCGTCATCTCCGTCGGAATTTGATGATATTCTGGTAGATTAGATAATTCTATGGTCTGTACCTCGGACCCAAACACTCGTACAATCAAGTTTTACAAAAGTTCGTCGCTAACTCCACTGAACATCGGAGCGACACGCACGCGCATCCATACTCCTCAAGTATTTCACAGATAGTTCTCGTCCCACGGAACATCGGAGCGACTCCCGCGTATATCCACACTCGGCAAGTATTTCACAGATAGTTCTCGTCCCACGGAACATCGGAGCGACTCCCGCGTATATCCACACTCGGCAAGTATTTCACAGATAGTTCTCGTTTCACGGCGCGTCGAACGATATATCCACACGCCGGCTCCCCACTCTTCAGTCCCAACTAGCTTACGTCGTCTCCCCTGATTGGCTGACCCACCACGCGATCTTCTCCTCCTCCGGGTCATTACACTCGGCGGGAGGGTTCCGTTCCAACAATTCGTCTTTTCTAGACCTTACGACCCAAGATTGCGTCATGCTTCTCGACAAGATTAAGCGTGTACTTGAAATCCCAGTGAGTCACGTCTCTCGATATACCCTAACTGACGAAAAATCCGTAAAATTCCGTAATCAAATAATTTTCTATGATATCGTCGTTCGTAATAATTTGCTGGATAGCGTTTTCTAAGACATAGAAAACCTATCTGAATGCTAATAATTTTTATAAAATGCTCCGAAAATACCTTAATAATAATTATAATAAATTAATAATAATAATAAATTAACATGAAAATTTCTCTTGGCTGAACAATTTGCCGCGTAAATAAATATAGAATGGCTTCCTACTGACTTATGCCAGTTGCATAAAACCCCTCGAAAAACACGTTACATATTCGCCTCGGATCATCGGATGATTTACCGTGACGACGGTCCATTATCCGATTATCCCAGACACGTTAATAATCCCCATCCAAAATACATATTACATAAATGAAATCACCCTAAATTACAGATATATACACTCATAATTTTTCTTCACGCACTTTGCGTCAAAGTTTGTTGTCACAATGGATTGCACTTTGCAACCAGTCCAATGTTTTACATATGGAATAGTGTTCCACGGATATTTCCGCCTCTCAAATTTCTCTGTGTTGGAGAAATAGACATAATTAATGTGTGAGCACTATGTATTTATGATGTCATATCACACGCATTGAAGGTGTTCTGATATATATATATCACCCTAGAACTTCCTAATTTCACTGGAGGTCCCCTCCTTATGGTGACATTTAATTCCACTTATCACTGAGCACACGATCCCACTATTGTGGCAGCGCCTCGTGACCATAATACTTAATCTCTCTTTGAAGTAGATTAAATTAATATTGACTTCTGAAAAAAAAAACAGTAAATGTGCATTACATATAACACCAAATATTTCTGTGCCGTAATCGCCCTGTCTTGTTAAGTTCCCGTTAACCATATTCTACTTAATACTAGTTCTCAACACAGACCATTTCTCCTCACACAAATAATACCATTGTACATATTATCTTAAATTACACACCTACAAATCTTACATGGCGAGGCCGTAAACAGAAATCACGTGTGCTGATATGTATGAGTTTCATGAAGGACTGTCTCGCATTCTGATGGCCCATCTTTTATCTCGTGGACGCCTTAAGCTAACAAGCCCTATTCAAGCGCTCCCCCATCTCTTGGAGATAAATGGGAACCCATCAGCGCTGCCAAAATGGCCTTGGTGCATCGAGACAATTTATTGCTCAACAGCATCCGACAATCCCGTCATATTTCCCTGTACCTTAAAAACTCTCATTTACTTACATACTACCCCCCTGTGTGACTTCTGATACGCCTGCCTTAAGACCAGATCCTCCCACGCACCCAATACCACACTTACTCATTTGATAGGCTGGCTCGCCAGCTAAACCTCCTCACTTTATGACACATACTTTCGGAGACTATGTATATTATACGTCCCGTATAATCTGTTTCCCTCACTATTCTCCAGCACATATGCTGTTTTGCCAATACGTTTGGAAACTATAAATGTTTCTGCGTCACCTGCTTCCAAAAATGCAAGTGGCTCCCTTAAATGATCGTCATCACGTTGCACTACCTACCATATTTCTCAGTATCTGTAACGATGCCCTGTTGCTACTGTCCACACATGCTAACCCTACCTTCCTATGGTGTCACACCTCTACTCGACACTCTATGACCTAAAAATGTCACTTCTGACTGACAGAATGACGACTTAGACAGCTTCAAAGTGAACCCTGCCTGATCTAACTTCTGAAAAACTATATTTAAATGACGCAGATGCTCCTCAAAACTGCGTGAACTAATTACCATATCATCTATGTAAATGGTTACAAACTCTCCTGTGTCATCCCCTAATGCGATGTTTAAAGCCCTAATTAAAGCTGCTGAACTACTCTTTAACCCATAAGGTGTTCTACAAAATTGATAAAGGTTATATTTATGACTAAAAGCTGTAAATGGTCTATCTTCGTACATAAGTGGCACTTGCCAAAAACTGGAAGTCAAATCTACACAAGTGAAATACTTCTTCCCCTCAAATGTTTGCATTAATTCCTCTATTGACATAGATTTCAGCTGATCTGAACTAATTCTACTGTTAACCAAACGAGCGTCTAAACAAATACGAACAGTGCCGTCGGTCTTGGGTACCGTGTTCAAAGAATTAATATATGGACTGTTAGAGTGCTCAATAATCCCATCTTCAAGCATCTGATTAATTTGTGCCTCAACTGCACTCTGATAAGCGAAAGGTACAGGATATCTATGTCCTGTGAATACTGACCTATCAATAACGTTCAATGAATGTGTATAGCAATTGGCCATACCAATGCGATCCTCAAAACTCTCCTATTACACAATAACACATCATAGAGCCGAACACATTGTTCCACCTCTATATTACCCTGAAATGCAGCCTCACGTAACGAGTCCTCTAGACTTCCGTTCGTAATCACACTGCCCACAAAACATGGAGAACCCCGCTCTACGGCTGGCGATATCTCATTTAAAGTACAAATCACACCTACAATACTACTCCTCTGAATATGGTCATTGAACGCTACTTCTACTTCAGAATCTCCCCATTTAAATTTCAAACTCCCTACATCATAACATAAGTTACCAGACACTCTACTTAGCCACTCTGAACCCAAGATAACACTGAATACTAAATTTGGAATTACAAGGCAAATCTGCTTCTCTACATGATTATTAATTTTAATGTCTACTAAAACTTGCTTAGAAATTACTTTAGACCTCTTCCCAACAGCTGTGATAACAAAAGTGCTTTTAATTGGCATCTCCTCAAAATTTACTCCAGTTCCTTTCATTTTATCATAAAATGCACTACTTATGCAACTCTTCATACAACCACTATCAATTAAAACATCTGTGTACGCCTCGGACACGTTAAATTTAACTATGGGGCTCTTACTAACCACTTCCTGAATAATACCTTCATCATTTAGTTCATGTAATAATTCATTTCTCACATTTAGGTCATAGGGTTCCTGTATAATTGTATGGACAGGGCATGCTACAGACTGAGATTCTGACCTTACTTCGCAGCCTGGTTCGCGTTTAAAGAACCGCTACAGCTGGCCGTAGTACTAGTTACTACTGCACTGGTCTGGTTGTTCTGAGTTGTGTTGTCATTGTTTGGCTGTATATTACTACCACTAGGCTGTCCTCTTCCTTGACCCCTATTCTGGTTGTAATTATTGTCATTATAATTTCTTCCTTGATTCTGATTACCATATCCATTTCCTCTGTTCTGATTTAGCTGATTATTATTATTTCTATTTTGAGCATTGGCCCCTTCGCCACCGTTCCCTTGAACTTCCTGATGCCTGGCTTCATTAGGTCTATTATTATTATTACCCTGGTTCCTATTGAAATTGTCCTCATAACCCCCTCTCCCTAGTGCATCAAATGTGCTTAACAAATTTTCTACTTGTGATATAGTCTTTACATTCTGGATACAAGCAGCCTCCTTGATCCTATAGGGAAAGTGCCTAAGTAGCAACCTTACCACATCACTTTCCTCCTTCAAGCCATCCAGATATTTACACACTAATACCTGCCCTAAAAAGTATTCGGTCATGGTGGAGCTTCCTTTAGGGTTATATTTACCACACACTACTCCCTCACGATGCTGCGACTGAATAACCTCATTCCAGAACTTTTCACAGAATTTCATTTTAAAATCATTCATATCAGTAAACTTGTCTCTGTAGACAGCAAATCAATTCCTCGTTTCCCCCACAAACACTTGTTCTAAAATTTCAACTACCTGGCACCACTCAATACTACCATTTTCCAACCTCTCCCCGAATTTATTTTCTATAGTGTTCATAAACTCCATTGGGCACCCCTGTCGATTGCTGAACTTACCCAGTTCTACCTCCCTGTGTGTGCTATTCACAAAAACTGGTCTATTCTGACTATTTTCTTGCCTGATCCTAGCTTTTAATTTTAATTCTAATTCTGCGATTTTCTCCTCAGCCTTCCTCTCAATACTGTTTACTGTTAATTTAATGTTTCCTTCTGATTCTTCTACTTTATCATATAGCTTTGCTTGTTTCTCCTCAATCTTGCTAATGCTCTCTTTATTACTCTCTCTTAAATCATTTACTTCTGCAACTATTTGTGAGTGGACTTTCTCAATTCTACCCCCCAGCTGTTCCTTAACCTCTTTAGTAGCTACCTGAATTTTGTCAATTTCTCCCCCCAATTGCTTTTTGACCTGCTGTGTTTCCAGTTGCACTAGTTCTTTTAAATTTTCAGCCTGTGTACTGATTCTAATTTCCAACTCCTCCTGTACTTTTCCTAATTTTCTGTCTACATCTGCAATAATCTCTTTAGCCTTTTCTTCCATCACCCCCCTGATCTCACCTCTAATCAGTTCGAATTTGTCACTCATTTCCCTACTGTTTTGTTCTAATTTAGCATTTAAAGTTTCAGTACTCTCTCTATTTTCCTTACTGTTTTGTTCTAATCTGGCGTTTAAACTATCGCTCAATTCCCTATTACTCTCTTTATTTTCCCTACTGTTTTGTTCTAGTTTAGCGTTATTCTGTTCTAACTTTGCATTTAAAGCTTCTGTACTTTCTTTATTTTCCCTACTGTTTTGTTCTAGTTTAGCGTTATTCTGTTCTAACTTTGCATTTAAAGCTTCTGTACTTTCTTTATTTTCCCTACTGTTTTGTTCTAATTTAGCGTTATTCTGTTCTAACTTTGCATTTAAGGCATCACTACTAACTTTGTTCTGATACATAAACTCGAGAAGTAAAGTTTTTAATTCTGGTTGGCCGCCTACACTCCCTGTTTCAGTATCGGGATTTACCTCCGCTACCCCGGTACTACCATCACTCGACATACTGCTCGTATCATCACTCTCCCGTTGATGACCACTACGTAACCTTATCTGTCTTTCTTTCTCATCCCCCATAATGATATACACTGATACAGACAAATAACCCCCAAAATACAGGCACAGAAATATATACCCTTCTCCTTCCACAAATGTTATTAGGTTTTCAGCCCCAAGTTGTCGGCGACAAGTGAAACGTTTATTAGTTCCCCATGTTGGTAGCGCCAAATGAAACGTTTTGCTAGCTCCTAACTGTTGGGTGAGAAATGTAACTGTTTACCTTTGCCTAAGCTATGTTGTTTTAATGGGCGCCAAGACCTCAACGCAATGTTGAAATCTAAATTTGTATTTAACAACGTCTAGCTCTGGCAGAACACCTTCAAGACTCTATTCACTCAGATCGTGGTATGATTTGATCATTAACCCAACAAACAATTGTATCAGGAGAAGGAATTGGTCTATATCTAATGCTACCTACTGAAAGCAAAGATTGCATTGTAAAAGAAATGAATTTATTATATAAAACAAGAATAGCAAAATTAATAATAATAAGTATAAAATTTAAATTGGAGCGTTGTGATTTGAATATTACCGATAGAAAATTACGTGAAAACGGAGTCTGATAAATTGATTTTACTCTTATTTCCAAGCTATGAAGTTACTGAAATATGAAATGTAAAACAAAGAAAATGAGAGATTGCGTATTTCTGCGTCATTGGCGCTTACCACTGGAAATTGCCAAAGCATTTCCCTCGTTCTTGATGATGTTGTGAGCTTCCCACAGTCTCCTGGACGTCGTCATCTCCGTCGGAATTTGATGATATTCTGGTAGATTAGATAATTCTATGGTCTGTACCTCGGACCCAAACACTCGTACAACCAAGTTTTACAAAAGGTCGTCGCTAACTCCACTGAACATCGGAGCGACACGCACGCGCATCCATACTCCTCAAGTATTTCACAGATAGTTCTCGTCCCACGGAACATCGGAGCGACTCCCACGTATATCCACACTCGGCAAGTATTTCACAGATAGTTCTCGTCCCACGGAACATCGGAGCGACTCCCGCGTATATCCACACTCGGCAAGTATTTCACAGATAGTTCTCGTTTCACGGCGCGTCGAACGATATATCCACACGCCGGCTCCCCACTCTTCAGTCCCAACTAGCTTACGTCGTCTCCCCTGATTGGCTGACCCACCACGCGATCTTCTCCTCCTCCGGGTCATTACACTCGGCGGGAGGGTTCCGTTCCAACAATTCGTCTTTTCTAGACCTTACGACCCAAGATTGCGTCATGCTTCTCGACAAGATTAAGCGTGTACTTGAAATCCCAGTGAGTCACGTCTCTCGATATACCCTAACTGACGAAAAATCCGTAAAATTCCGTAATCAAATAATTTTCTATGATATCGTCGTTCGTAATAATTTGCTGGATAGCGTTTTCTAAGACATAGAAAACCTATCTGAATGCTAATAATTTTTATAAAATGCTCCGAAAATACCTTAATAATAATTATAATAAATTAATAATAATAATAAATTAACATGAAAATTTCTCTTGGCTGAACAATTTGCCGCGTAAATAAATATAGAATGGCTTCCTACTGACTTATGCCAGTTGCATAAAACCCCTCGAAAAACACGTTACAGTGTTACATTTGCAACCTGCCAGGATGTTTTGGTGTATGCATGATAAGCTGTGGTGCGTTAGTTTGTATTTTTCTTGTGTGAAGTGATCAACTCTGATGTGCATTATTTTAGATTTGGTTGTATTTATATACAAATTATTGTCATGACACCATCTTGTGATGTTATTGAAGTCTTCTTGAAGTCTATCAAAAGCTGTTTTAGAGTCTTTATGTATGGTATATATAGTGGTGTCATCAGCATAAATAAATATTTTACTGTGTTTAATGGCTTCATTCATGTCGTTTACGAACAGGTTATATAGTGTAGGTGAAATAATGCTGCCTTGAGGGATACCTTGTGTTCCTTCTACTGCGTCACTGATAGTGTTATTGACCATAACTGCCATTTCCCTGTTTTTCAGATAGCTTTCAAATAGTTTGTAAGTCGTGCCTCTTATTCCAATATCGTGTAATTTAGCAAGTAGTTTATTGTGATTTATTGTGTCAAATGCTTTAGAAAAGTCAAGAAAAAGTACCATTATGTGATTGTTCTTATTTAAGGCATTATTTATTACATTGGCAAATTCAGCCAGGAGTAGTTCAGTACTTTTCCCCTTCCTAAAACCGTATAGGTGTCCCTTTAAAATATCATATTTATTGAGGAAATTCTTCAATCTCTTATCCAAGCATTTTTCCATTATTTTGTGGAGAATTGATAAAATGCATATTGGTCTGTAGTTGCCAAAGTCTAAGTGATCGCCATTCTTATATATTGGTTTAATAATTGTGTATTTCAGATATTTTGGTATTATGCCTGATTCGAATATCTTGTTTATGAGATGTGTTATGATTGGTATAGTTTTTTTGGATGTTGCCTTTATGTCTTTCAAGCGTATATTGTCTACCCCAGGCGATTTGTCTGTTTTTAATTCCTTAATTATGTTTTCTATTTCATATTCATCAGTTTCAAGTAATGTAAAGGAATTCATTAATGTGTTTCTATTTGATTGCCATATGTTGATACTACAGTTATGAGCTAGACTGTCTATTTTTTCACTAAAGGTATTGATGAATTTATTGACTATCACTTCGTTAGTATAATGTAATATTAAATGTTTGTTTATGACTTCATTGACAGTTTGTGTTTTCCGACCTGTTATATCATTAATGACTTTCCACATTCCTTTATTATCGTTTTTGGAACTATTTATCTTATTTTTATAATATTGATGTTTTGTTTTGTTTATTAGCTTATTTAATTTGTTTCTGAAAGCTTTGTATTCATTTTTTATTGTAATATTATCCTTGTTTCTGAGCATTGTTTTGTAAAGTCTGTCTCTTTCCTTACATTGTATTTTTAGGTCATAAGTGAACCATTGTTTGCTTTTTCTGTGTTTACGAGTTGTTATGTAAGATGCTTTTTGGTAGATTTCCTTAAATTTGGTTGTTATATTGTTATATATGTCATTAGGATTTTTTAATTCAAGGCAATCTGTCCAGTCTGTGTTGTTAAGGCTTGTGTGTATTATAGTATCGTTCATTAGCGTAATGTACGGTTCATTATCTTGTAATTGTGTCTTATCATTTTTTGGCCAAATACCTGCATATGTTATGTAGTGGTCCGAGATATCTGATTGTATGACTGCAGAAGTATATTGATCTAGTCTGCTACGATAGTATATGTGATCAATACATGATCTCGAGTCTAAATTTGGATCATAACGAGTACATTGAGTGATAAGTGGTAGGAAACCATGAGTTGCCATAATATTTGTATATTTGATAGCTGATAGACTGATGTCATTAGATAAAGTATCAATGTTGATATCTCCTAAAATGGCGTATTCGCTGTACTTACTAGTGTGTTGTGTTATATGTGTCTCCAGTTCATCAAGAAAGACATTTATGTTAGTGCTAGGTGGTCTGTAAATGCATGTTAATCCAATCTTTTTGTTCATGTGAAGTATTTCTATTACCATTGATTCATGAGTATTGGAAATGTATGAATTGTGTGTTCTAATAGCCATGTTGTTCTTTACATATATGGCTATGCCTCCTCCTTTACTATTTGTTCTATTACAAAATACAGCATTAAAATTATCCAAAGTATATAGGTAATTATTAGATTCAAGTATGTTAATTTCTGTTAAGCAAATAATATCCAGATCATTAATTTTCTTGCCTAAGGTTATGGTTAAATAATCCCAGTTTTTTGATATAGATTGAATATTTAGAGAGAGGATAGTGATTTCAGCATTATTTCTAGTCTTATTACCATTTTCGATGAAATCGGGTATATTGAGAAATGTGAGTTCATTTTGTATTCCAGAAATATTTATATTGCTGTCCCAACTGTTCATAATATCAATTAATATAATAATTCAATAATAATTCTTTCTTTTTGGCGGGGGGGGGGGGGTACCTAATTTTGTTAATGTCTTCCTCACGGGAGATTCTCAATATACCAGATTCGTCATTTTTTCGCGCTAGTATTTTGCCGTTTTTAACCCAAATGAATTTCCAGTTATTTTCTCTGGCCTGATTTTTAGTTTTCCATAGTAACTCCCTGTAAAATGACGTTAGACTTTCGTTAATGAAGAACCTAGATTTAGTGTTCCCATGAGTGAGGAAATTTTGTCCTTTTCTTTTCTGTAAAAATTCATTCTTTTTGGATATGGAGTTGAATTTTACCACTATTGGGGGGATTTTGTTCTTTCTTTGCAGTGGAGGCCTATAAACTTCCTCTACATCAAACATGTTTAGATCTACTTCTAGAGTCTCAGCAATTTTGTGGACGATTTCATCCAGGCATTCATCTTTCGCGCGTGGCACTTCACATATTTCAATGTATTGTTGCCTACCGTTCTGTTCCATTGTGTGCACTTTCTCGTTTAGATCTGATATTATTTTGTCTTGTAGATTCTTTTCGTCTTTTAGGGTTTTTATTTCTGCTGTAAGTGATTTCAGAAGAGTTGCATTTGACTTAGTTTCCTTAATCAACTCATCATATTTCTGCGCAATAAAGTCGGCACTTTTTACACTTTCACTCACTTGGCTTTTCAGTTCACTAATCTGCTTCTTTAATTCTAAAAACATACCTTTGATATCCGATGCGTGTATTATCTCCGTGTCTGGTGTTGAAGGTGGAGTCGCTGTGTCATCAGTGTTGGCAGCAGCTGGTAGGGTCATTATTCCACCGCTTGCGACAACAGTTGCTGACGTTGTCTTCTTGAAGCTACGGCACTGTGGACACCGCCATGACTCCTTAGCTTGTTTTGCCATACCTTTCCACGTACGTATTGTTACTGATGTACATTCATAATGATATTTCCCTTTGCATCCCGTGCAGTATACATAGTCACCATCACTTGGGAGTCTTTCTTGACAGCGATCGCAAACCATTTCCTTGCTATACTTAACTTTTTGCGGAGCAATCAAGCACACGTCTACTTCCTCCGGTGTCTCACTTCGTAATCATAATAATAATAATAATAATAATAATAATAATAATAATAATAATAATAATAAAAATAATTGTATGACTACCGCGTAGTATTCCCATTTCTATGGGGTTGGTATGTGATGTGATGAATTTCTATGTGGAGGATGGTTCTTACGGCCTTTCTGACGCCAATCTTATGAAAGGAGTTACTGAGAGATGAAATGTATGAAAATAAATGAAAATGCACAAGGAGATGGAAGGAAGCGACCGTGGCCTATTAGAAGGAACCGTCCCGGCATTTTCCAGGAGTTGAAATCACGGACAATTCTTTCAAGGACGGCCGACAATGGGGTTCAACCCACTCGTCTACCGCGTCCGCAGATAGCTTGGTCCCAAGACCTAGTGCTATGCCTTAGCGAGCGTAGTTACCACTGTAGAATGTAGGCCTAATAATAATAATAATAATAATAATAATAATTTACGTAGATTGTCCCTTGGAGTCAGGCTTCCTGACCATGACGACTTTTGACGGCTATCCTTTCGTCGGCTATTCCCTAATTTGTTTTCTCATTCTGAATTCTGGAGAATGCTGGATGGACTCAGAAACTTAACCGCTTGAAATATTTATTTATCGTATGGCTTCTAGTGCCGGGAGTGTCCGAGGCCATGTTTGGCTCGCCAGAGGCTGTAACTGCTTCAAGCGGACACCCATAGGGTGAGCTACAAGTTCAGTTCCATTTCAAGTAATTCCAACTTTCTCTACCAGATATCACTGATACCTAGTGGCGAACGTTGGAACTTTGATAGAGCGTTCCAACGAAATCTAACCTAGAAATTTAGCTTCACACAAGTTTAGTCTGTGGAAGGATCTTTTACATGCCATAAATCTATGACATGGGATCGCCGGCTTTGCTTCCCCTCCGAAGGAAGGCTTACAGAAGGATTTTAACGCTCTTAAAAAATCCGCTATCTTGGGCACAGCAGTTCAGCATGCTACCAACTACGCCACCGAAGCCGCTACCGCTTGAATCATGCTCCAAGGCGGCAATGTGGAGGTGCAACATTACCAGAGATCGCAGGTTTAGCAACTTTCCTGTGTTTCTCCTTGAATTTTCCATAGGCCTAATACCTTCAGCCACACTATTTCTAATCCCTTGACATCACAGATACACAGGCTATCTTATCAGAAAGAATCAATATACTCTTACACCCAAGAATATGGAGCTGATGATTAAACTGTCCCAAGCCCATATAGGAATTAACAACAGCAACGTTGAATGTAACTATTTCAAATCTCAGCGCACCGTTTCCTATTCTACCTCGAAATTAATTACAGATAGGCTACAACCTGCAGTACTGACATCATAATAACACAGGTAGGCCTATCACTCATGAATCACGATGCAAGTTACAAGGGCCAGAAGACCACGATATTCTCACCACGCAAGTCTCTGCAAGTGGTTTTCTCCATGAGGAGCATTCATACAGAAAACGAACATTGCGAGGACGGGATTTTTTTCTTTTTTTCGGAGGATCAATTAAATGCTATCCCTCATGGCCAATTGAACCGTTCGCAATGTAAATGTATATCTAATGAACTATAGTAGCACAATGGCCTAAATACTCGGATACGTGACTCTATAGAGCGTCCACGAGTTAAAATGGCACCAAAGCTTATGCGTAGCGAACTTCCGGTCCGCAAATCTCCATTTGATTTCCATTGGCAATGGATCATCCGTGATTATTTTCATTATTATTTCGGATTGTGGTTTTGTTTATAGGCATTCAACTTATGCAATACGAACTAGAGTGTTGGCCTTTCTTGAATATTCTAAACACAAGTGTCTCCTTAAAAAGTAGTTAGTAACACTTCGCAACAGAAAGGACCATAACGAACAGCTTACCTACAAAGTGTGCGATTTGCACATTTCAAACGGCAGTGGTCTAACACACCTTGGATTATTATTGTTTTAAGTTGGTGTCAATTAAATATCTTGTAAGTGGTAATATTATAATCAGTTGCTATCCGGTTGTTATATTAGTAAAGGCTATTATGCATTAACTTCACTCGTTTAAATGCTAAAATAAGACGAAAGCACGAGTTTTAGGCTATACGCCGTACCGGTAATATTTGGTTAGTTAGTTAGTTATTGTTGTTTTAAGGGGCGGAACTACGAGGTCATCTGCCCCTCTGGTAACATTCAGGACTACCATTATTTATCCCTCCTTCTTTAATATTTATTTAAACATTATAATTATAATAGCCTAGGCCTACATATTAACACTTGGGCTATTTAACCAATAATCATTTTATAATTAACTTATATTCCAGGTAAGCCTATTGCAAGAAAGCGATACGGTATGATAGCACACGCGGTTCCATCTTAAAATCGAACCGTGCCTAGTTTTCATTATGGAAAACATGGAAAATTTTAAGTTATTGGACCAAACAACTGGCGACAAAATTAAAAAAAGAAGTACTCATTTACATCTTCACCCTAGTCTACGTAAAGTACCATACAGTAATCACTGAAAGGGTAGGGGGGTTTATGGCCTCAATTAGACAAACGAACCTCATTTTTGCATGAATTATGGAACCCAAAACCTTCTAATGGAGGTAAGGATTGTCTATCTTTAGAAATATTTTTGTCAATAATTTAAGACAAGTTGCCAGAAAACTAAATACAAAAAAGTGCACCACGGTGTAAAGTTGTTCTGTGAAAGAAAAACAACTTTGCCAAGATTATACGACGTGCATACAGTTAAATGCAATCTTCCATTTGGAGAAACACTTTCTTCGTCACGATCTGGAAAAAAAAATTCAAACTTAATCTGCTGTAAATTGACGTGAAAATGTGCAGCAACATTTAGAGAGCACGAGTGTTGTATTCGGCACAACGTTAGCTGACATTTCGCATCATTAATACATAAGGAATAAACACATGCAGAGCTTTCTCATTGTACACAGCTGAAGATCATATAATTGTTGGTGCATTTTACAACTTTTATTTCTCCTAACAACAATAATTTGTTCAGTTACATTCAAGGAAAATCGTAGTACACAGTTCCCATTGCTTCCATTAACTGACTACTAAACCGGAAGCTGGTTATGCCTAACCATACGCCAGTGGCGCGTCCCATGGCAAGTGAATGAACGAAAGAAAGTGTAAGCTCTATAGAGTAGTATTCATTTATTTTTTATAAATGGCGTGTTTACTAATTTTAGCTCGACTGTGTGACCTACGAAATTGCTTGCAACGAAACTTAGTGCATTTAACCATATAGGCTACCCGGTAGATGTGTTTAAGAGATGAGTGAAATTTTGTGTAAATACTACGATGCAATTACTATAGTTCCCAGATTTTGACTTGTGTACATTAAGTGTGTTTGATATTAGTGTGGGTAATTATACAATTTGCCACTGAGAAATAGCCCCCATTTGCAAATAGGCTGAATAGAAATGGACGAATAGCGAATTGCTATTACAATTTTGCATTTAGTAGCCTACTTAGGTGATGTATTCCTAAATTGTATTGTTGTTGTTGTTGTTGTTGTTGTTGTTGTTGTTGTTGTTGTTGTTGTTGTTGTTGTTGTTGTTGTTGTTGTTGTTGATTCATTTAGAGACCATATTTTAGTCACACATTCGCTTATTTCGCCTACCGACAGCGGTAGATTCGCTCACTTACACGCAGCGCTAGGCCATGAGGCCAAGCTATCTGCGGAATTGGTAGACGTGGGTTCGAGCCCCACCGTCAACTCTCCTTGAAAAGGGGTTCCATGTTTCCCCACCTTCAAAACCAGGCAAATGCTGGGACGGTATCTTCTGACAGGCCACGGCCGTTTCCTTCCACATCCATGCCCAGTTTAATTCATCTTCATTCATTTCATCTCTCATTTACTCCTCTTTGGGGCAGATGACCTCACTGTTCCGCCCCTTAAAACATCAAAAATTAACTAAGTAACTCCAGTAATGAGGTTGGCGTCAGGAAGGACATCCGCCACATAGACTTTCATCGCATCTCATCCTCGAGCCCGTTGGAAACGGAAATAATAAGGGGTAGACACACAGACATGCAGTACATTTGCTTTTTTCGCCTTTTTGGCTTTCTGTTGGCCATTTTAATTTTTATGGATACTTTTACATTTTTACGCTAAATCTGTATACAATGCAATTGTTAACATTCCAGAATAGTATATATAACACTTGTATTTTTTAACATAATGTGTTAAAATATAGAAAGAGAATAGGAAGGAACTTTGCAGTTTTACGTGACTGTTAATCTCGCGATCATAAGCCACGGGACTTCATCTTTACGTGGAACACTTATAGCTCTAGTTCCAGAATTAGTGATCTATGCGCTCGGAAGTACAGGTAGTGGCACCATGTTTTTGGGAAGGAAGAACCCGCTGGTTTGCAGCCATATCGTAAGGCGGGGCTATATTCCTCTACCTAGCATTCTTCTTAACTCCATACAGTTGGTCACTCTCGTGGCATTCTTCTAGTCACAGCTATAATTACTTTCTCTTTCACATAGGTTATTATATCGATCGTAACATCTGTTTTCCAGTTATCACTTGCATACTACAATTAATTCATGAAATATTCGCTCTGGCCTTTCACCTGTTTTAAGGTCGTCAATTATCTGCATGGGCTAATATCCATCTGATAAACCATGGGAGTACCACGTAACCGCCAACAATCACCAGTTGGTAGAGCTTAAACATTGGAGAAAGGCCTTCTGTACACAACCAAACAAAAGCCATGGCGAGCGTTCAGGGATGAATAAGTAGCTATGCTCCAACTAGCATAATACAGCGAACATTATCCCACGCTGAGTAAACGAGATGACCATTTATATATCTACCCAGCTAAGTCAAAAACCGAAAAATAAAAACTTCTAAGTCAATACGCGAATAAAAATTCATAACCCTCATAGTCAAAGCCCGTCAATTAAATAAAAATAAAATCATAGTTCAAACAACATTTAAAAATTGAAATAAATATTTCAGTAAAAATTACATAAATTAAAAATACAGTAAAGCCCAAAACTATTTTCAAATCCAGGCAGAGAAGTGCATGACGCACTGGTACCTGGCGCATAACATGAGTCGCGGTCTGCTCGCTCCGCTCGCAGACAGCGACTATTTCATTTAACAGATTAGATTATATTGTACACTTGCGATCTTTCCTGCAATGGTACAATATTTATGAGGAAAAGTCTAATATGTGTGTTTATCATGAATCAACAAAATCTAACACCTGTAGGATTTACGTTGTTGTTGTTGTTGTTGTTGTTGTTAATAATTCATTTGAGGATCTTGTGACATCTTGGTCATCAGCCCCGTGCAGTTGGGTGTGTGCTGAACTTGTCTGATAACCTGTATTCCTGTGATGACTGTAGCGGTGTGTGAAATTGTATTAGCGACAGGGATGGGGTAGGTATTCTGGGACTTGAAGTAGGGTACTATCGCGGCATTTGCCTGGACGGAACGCGGAAAACATTGGGAAAAAAAACACACTCAGGATAGCCGCTGTCAGCATCGGGATTCGAACCTACGATCTCCGAACTTAATACAGCTGCCCTCGCAGTCGTGGTGAACGATTTAACGAACACAGCTACGGCTTTAATTATTTCAGTCTTAAATCTGGAGTTACACACCTTCCACGGAGCATCTACTGATAGCTGAAAAATACCTACTTCTATTCTCCAAAATACTATCGATTCAATTTAGTTTTTAAACACCTAAATACGTCCTCTCTTGGTATACACATGTTTCTACCCCTTACGGGTTAATTAACGCTTCTACCCGTTTGGGGATGGAATGCGTAACGTTGTAGCGTGTGGTTTTTACTGCCGGATGCCCTTCCTGACGCCAACCACTTGAGATGTATGAAGATGAATGAAACTGGAGAAGAAATGGAAGAAAGTAGCCGTGATCTATTAGAAAGTAGTGCCTTTAGTTGGAAATGGGGAAACCGCGGAAAACCATTTCAAGGATGGCGGACGCTTGCCATACATGAAAAATTGCAATGGTTAATTCAGATGGCTGAGATGGATACTTCACTCTTCCCTTTGTCGTCTCCATCTCCTTGGAAAGGTGGCATTGGGGGAATTTCACACATGAGCGTGGTGATGTGATGGCACACCATCCCGCTTGAATTAAAAGTCTTCATCCCGAAACGTGTCATTAAGAGAAGATATGACGTTGTCTCACAACATGTTTAACAGGCTGTTACAGTCGCTGCACAGAAAAATGGCTCTATCATTATAGCGCCACACTGATATTGTTAGCGGGTGACGTGAGAAATTCTCAAAGCTGAGAACGTCTTACTTGGAGAATTAAGTGAGCGTATTATTTAACAAAGCAGCCTATGCCGAGAAATGCTAAGTTGTTGTTGTTATTGCTTCATTTAGGAATTTTGCGACATCGTGGTCATGTAGCCCCGTGTACTTGGATATGTGTGTAATTTTGTCTGATAATCTGTGTCATTGCGATGGCTGTATTAGTGTGTGTACTTATTTGTAATTCAGGTGAGGATTGAGAAGGAGGTGGTCGTGGCCCTAAGTTAGGAAGCATCCAGGCATTTGCCTGGAGGAGAAGAGGGAAACATGGAAAACCATTCCCAGGATAGGGTGGGAATCGAACCCACCTCCTCTCAGTTGTGTCTCACGAGACTGAGTTTACCCTTTCCAGTCCTTGGACAGGAGTTATATTTCTTGGCAGAGTTGGGAATCGATCCCGGACCTCCGGAATGACAGCCAAGAATGCTAGCCGCTACACCTCGAGGTGGTCGGTTGTTGTTGTTGTTGTGGTTGTTGTAAGGGACTTGGATATCATTACCAGCATCCTCGTGCATTTGGGTGTATTGTGGTGTCTGTACTCTGTAGTATCCTATGTGTCACTGTAATTGACGTTAGGTTAGGGAGGCAATCTTAAATTTCACTTAGGAACCAAACCAGATTTTGCCTGGAGTAGAAGTGTGAAACGACGAAAAACTACATCTAAGGTACCAATCTAGGTGGGAATCGAAACCACCTCTTCTCGGCTGTCCTCTCGAGGCTGAGTGAACCTCGCTCCAGACCTCATGCCAAAAATAAATTTCTTGACAGAACTGGAAAACAGAACGAAGATCTCTGGGATGGCTGCCACTAATGCTAACTTCTAACACAAGAGGTGGCCCTCCAGGGATGTATAGACTAGGAAATTATTGTTCTACATGGAGGGGGTATTCTCCACGCAACTATGCACGTCACTATAATGACTATTGCTCTCACTCTGTCGATCGATCGCAACATCTGTTTTCCAGGTATTAATACTGTAACTACTATTTCATTCATGAAGCGAGCTTTCCTAGAAATATTCGTGCTGGCCTTCGGCAACTTCCATGGCTGATGTCAATCCGAGACATGTATCCTATGAATGGAGGCGCATGTGATTCGAGTTAAGGGGGCGTGGTGGCGCAGCGGTCAAGCTGTTGGCCTCTCACCAAGGTGGACCGGACTTGATTCCCGGTCAATGCATGTGAGATTTTCGAAGAGAAATGCCATATCGTGTGGTTCGGGTTCCACGTAAAAAGGAGGTCCCGTGGCTCATGATCACATGATTAACGGTCACGTAAAACTAAAAGCGTCCATCCTTCCTTCCTTCGATTCGAGGTAGACACTGGTCTTCTTTGTTATATTCACATCAACATTGGATCACTCTTAAGAGCATAAAGTGAATTTTAACGTTATGCTAGAGATATTCACACATTTTTTTTTTTTTTTTTTTCACATCGTTATGCCCATGATGTTGATCTTTTCTTCTCCCTAAATCTCTTTATCTGAGCACTGAAGAGTTTCTTCCGTTCTTCAGTCCATGGTTTCCTGGTACAGAAACTGATTTTCTCCGCAAAATGATAGTTGTTGACAACTGTTCTGAATATGGATCTGTCTTGTACGATTTCCTCTACGATGTCAACTTCCAGAAGATCTTCCTCTATTTCCTTAAGCCAGTTGGTCTTGACTTTCATTGAGGTAGCAAGGTTGAGAATACTCTTCGTCAGTCTGTTATCAGTCATGCGAAGAATGTGGCCATAGAACTTTAATTGCATTTTCCTGAATGTATCGGTAATCCTTTCAGAGTGATGCTATAGCTCCTGAGAATTCCGTTTCATCCATATTCCCTCTACGCATTCTGAACCAAAGATTTTCCTCAATATTTTTCTCTCTTGCTTCTCCATGTCTTTAATAAGACATCTGCCTCCAATGAGTAAGGTTTACGAGGCGTATAACGCTTTAGGTTTGATTACTGTGTTATAATGTCTTAATTTAGCATTCCGGGATATTGCTTTTTTGTTTTATCTGTTCCAGGTGATTCTATAGGTCTTCTGTAATATTGAAATTCTCTCTTTATTTGCTTCACGGTTCAATCCATATGGATGAATTACTTTAGGAGAAGTAAAATGAATGTATTTATTCTTCTTCTTATTATTATTACGATATTTTATTTTATTTATTTTGTTTTCGAAGTCACTTTTTACGTGCTATATTTGATACATCTTTCATAGGCTACTTAATATTGCAATGAATTTAAGGATAACATTTAGTCATAACAACAAATCCCCTTCATCATCTGTTATTCTGGACCAAATTCCCCTTGGCAACTGATCAGCCGCGGTGTTACACTGTATGCCCCACTACCCACTCCCCACGATCCTATCGAACAAAATGGGGTTTTGTAAATAGATCAGTTAGGGCATGGAACGATCTGCCGCGCCACCTGATGGCCGGCAACAATAATGCCATCCAGTTCAAAACAATAATAAGGCATTATTTTTGTTACAGGTAGGTAACAGGTAGGCCTACTTACATGTACTTGAGAACTGGCTGTTGTGTTAGTGTAACTTCCCATTTGTCCTTAATTCCAGTATTATTTCCTTCCTTAATATCCACTTCTCTCTTGTTGGGGCGTGGTTGCGCAGCGGTCAAACCGTTGGCCTCTCACCACGGCGGACCGGGTTCGGTTCCCGGTCAATGCATGTAAAATTTTCAAAGTGATATGCTATGTCTTGTGGTTCGGTTTCCACGTAAAATGGAGGTCCTGTGGCGCATGATCGCGAGATTAACGGTCACCTTCTCTCCTTCCTTCTCTCTTGCTGTTCCTCCCTTACTTTGTGTGTGTCCGCCTCGTGATGTAGCGACTAGAAATCTCGGTTGTAACCGTGGAGGCCCAGGTTTGATTACTGGCTATGCCAAGAAATTCAATTCTGGTTTGAGGGCTGGAGCGGGGTACACTCAACCTCGTGAGGTAGAAGTCAGAAAGGCGCGTTCGATTCCCACCTCAGCCTTCCTAGAAGTGGTTTCCCCCAAGGAAATGGTACCATAATTACGGCCACGGCCACCTCCTACCGAAATAACAGCTCACAACTACAAATACATACACTAATACAGACATCACAATGGCACAGGTTATCAGACAGATTCCATACATGCCCAAGAGCACGGGGTTACATGATCACGGTGTCACAATGCCCCTAAAGGAATCAACAACAACAAAGTGTCGACAAGTCAATTCAGTAAGTTCTTAGTTGTGGTCTTCAGTATTCTACAATAAAGAAGTTAATGTAGCGACGAAAATCTCTCTACAGCACTCAGTAATTAGACTGACCTTGCTGTATGGAAGTGAGAGCTGGGTAGATTCTGGATATTTGATGCATAAGCTAGAGGTAACTGTTATGAGGGTAGCACGAATGATTTCTGGGACAAATAGATAAGAACAATGTCAAGAGGGCACTCCTATAAAAGAGATAAAGACAGAATTATAAATGAACATGTTAGATGTTCGTATGAGACGGCTCAGATTGTGGGGTTATATGATGGGAATGGGGGAGGAGAGATAACCTAAGAGGTTATTGAACTTGGCTATAGAGGGTAAGCGAAGTAGAGGTAGACCTAGGAGGCGTTTGTTAGACCAGTGTCTAACGAGTTCAACGACAGAAGCAGAGGAGGCGGCAGTGCTAACTGCTAATAGGTAATCATAGAGGCGACTCGTTCGCAAACAGAGACTTGCAGACCAAACTGGACGTTGAAAGGCAAAACAGTCTCAAATAACAATGAATGAATGAATTGTATATGGCTTTATATATTTGGCCATGTTGGGAGTGTCAAGCCCAAGCTTAAACACTACCGGAGCGAAGATGATGTGGAAAAGGAAAAGGCTTAGGAATAGAAACAAAATTAGGCAACAAAGGAGCGAATCCACAAAAAATAACAACTTTATTTACAATAATAAAAAACTAGTATTAAATAGTTGGGGAAGAACAAGCTGGAAAACACCAGATGGAAGAACGAACACTTGTCCTCAAGCTTTAATTATTAATAGGATATGTAAAAATTGTTTAATTATAGAAAAGGGAAATGCAGTAGCATAATTGATGAAATTAACCAGAACATTACAGTCATGCCTGCGAAAAAGACAACCAAGACTGTGCATAAGCAAGTACTTATATAACTTTATGTAATGATGCGAAGAAAAGGTCGCTGAGATGGGCGCAAGCGGTCACCAAGTGCATTGTCCCTCCCGTGCAAGAAATAGAGTACTATTTAGGGACTCAGGACACTGGCGATAGTGCAACCAAGGGGCAGCTGATTATTTCATTTCCAAGCTAAAGGGAAATATTTCAAGAAGCATTCTAAAATGCTGAAGAGAGTGAAACTAATAGGAATGGTTTTACTAACCACCGAGGATGGATCTCTAAGTGAGAGAACGATTGCACCTGATGTAGAGGGAGATAGAAAGCTCTCGAAGTGTTTGGAAGGAAAGTAGTAATTGAGCAGAAATGCAAGAAAAGGAACAATTGTTGTGTTCAAAGTTTATCCAGCGGCGTGCTGATTAGAAATTTAGCTGAGGAAAGCCTAACCAACCTATCTTAGGCAAAATCACAATTTTAAAGGTAAATTGATATGACAAGGCAGTAATAACCTCGAGTAGGGAGTTTGCTGAGTGAACTACACTCGCATTTGACAATTTACAAGAATAGCTAAAGTAAACTTTATGTAAAGTATTAGCAGAAGATTCGTCATGAAAACAACAAATGATTGCGACTAATTTCGAGATTGACATGAAATGTTTGTAAACATTTCTGTAAGTACAAAAAATAGTACCAGAAAAATGGGAAAGGAAACGTCGCACAATAGAATAATTCAAACAAGGAAGAACAATTTTTATTTGCCTCAACAATAATAATGTTTTCGAATATTATTACAAGATGGAAGGTCTGAGACCTGTAACAAGATTAATAGGGAACCCTACAAAATGTATAGAGATGTTGTTCAATAAATTAAGTAGTTAACAAATTCTTGCCTAGAGTGCTTGTACAGTAAAGCGACAAGAGCTTTAAACAAATATAAGGTTATACTTTTAAATTCCTGGGCACAGCAAGAAAAATAAGAATGAAAATTAAAATGTGGGTTATAACCACAGATTATTTAAACAGTATTTACGTAGTGCTAAATTCAAAAGTAAATAGTGAAGCCTCGAATTAACAAACAAAAATTCTTACATAGATTAATTACTTAAATTTAATTGTTAGTAGATGGGAATTAGGAAGGAAAATGGGGTATGTTTATAGTTTGCTCATATGCTTTTCGGTTCGCAATTGGGTAACCAAAACATATGGTTTGCACTAAAACCAATATTTGGAAGCACACGGATAAATCACTATTGCAGTTTATAGTTTGGTTTGAATTGGAAGTGAGATGCAGTTCAAAGTTATTGAGGTTTGAGGTGTTTGCCGGTGTGATATTGAATAATACAGAGTCTATTGCTTGATTCGAAGTTTCATAAAATGGGGCAAGAAGCGAAATCCCACGATGAAATTGGAAAATAACTTGGTACAGTTTCAAGATTTAGTAGAAAAATCCCTTGAAGAAGAAAGCATGATTTTCAAAGTGCTATAATTTTAGCTTGATTCCCACGTTGAAGGAAAAGTATTCCATTTTGACAAAGAAGTGCTAGGAAGCTTTCATAACCATTTAATGGCGAGCTGGAAAAGCTTTAGCAAAGCAATGTAATGTCCCTAGTTGGGCCGTTAGCAGGTTGCAAAAGTATGTAGGTATAGTTCAAATTTGCAGAAAATGTTCATTTTAAACATTCAGATCAAGATGATGTAAGCCCCATAAAATTTGGTTTAAATACACTGAATCCAGTACTTATCTTTTTCATCGTAGAGATGTGAGGATTCACGGCGAGCCGTTAAAATGTTTTTTAAAACATGGCGTCGATTTGAAAATCAACACATGGTTGAAGAAGATGGGCACCTCCTAGTAAGAGAGCCGAACAGTCTCAGCGGAGCACTTGGCGAAGAGAGGACGAGGAAATTCAAACATGCTAGAGAGCCGAAGCAGAGAGGGGTGGGGAGGGGGAAAAGAGTAGGGATACAATGTGGGCAGCATAAAGAAAAATACATTTTACAGGTAACAATATTTAGGCAAAGCGAATCAAGAAGTTGTAGTCTTCAAGGAGCATGCAGAGATCGACGATGATGCCATCTATTTGAAATTTGTAGAACCAGTTGGTGAGGTGATTGAAATCCAAATTTTCAGCGAGTTGCTGCATCGAGCACTGTAGAAAGATCTTACACAAAGAGAAAAGAATGCCATCTGAAACAAACTTTCAAAAAATATAAGAGGATGCACAAAGAAAACAGGAAACAAAGAGGTCTCTGCTGGTGTTCACAAAAAAAAAAAAAAAGTAAAAGTAACTTAAATAAAGAAGAAAACCAAAGAGAAGTGACAATTAAATCTGACATAATCTGTATATTCAAGAGAATATACCACATGTTACTACTCAATGTTCATATTAGGCCCTAATGTTGTTACATTTTAAAAATGGAATTATGAAAGCTTTGGTAATGTAGCTTACTTTTAATATTCATGTCACGGGGCGAATAACCATCCTATTAACAATAGTGAGTCAGCACGCAATTTCATAATTCGTCTATATGAATGTTATTTAGTGAATGAAATTCAATGGTCATTTCTCAAATGCAAGTTATTAAAATTAGTCACTTTAATTAATTCTAATTAATTGGATGAATGTTGCACTCTTAAAAATTATGTTATAAATAGCCTTGCCATGACCGTAAAATAACTAGAGCTAGTCTACGCCACCGGCACTAACTATTGTGGTTTTATAGAATCTTGGAATAATTAACATTATACAATTGTTATAGAACAATGATAGAAGGCTAAGGATATTTGGTCTAATTTCCTCAGTGTACGTAGACTATATTACGAAACATATACAAATAGCATTATTTAGTTGACATTATAAATGTTCATCGTAAACACATATGGTTGTTACACTGAGAACATTGAAAAGCTTAGGGCATTTTGCTTGAAAATGGAGACTTTTTAAACAGCCCCAAGGGTCTTGGCAACACTGAACATGGAGCCATCTCGTCGGAAGCGAGATACTATGTGTACCACGTGGTGAGTGAAGCAATGCATGCCGCCTCTCTCTGATCACCATGGCAACGGATTTACGACGCTTTCTCTCTCTGATCCACGTCAATTGCATCACGTGATTTCCCGGAATTGCATCGTACTATAATCTCATTCTCGTAGCAAGTCTTCCAAGAACTTCCCATTTTGGCCATTGCCAGTTCCCAGAATGGCTACTACCAGTGTGAAACATCTGACACCGATCTGATAGATATTATGAATGGAGATATAATAATCATCGTGTGGCCTCCTGAGAGGCCGAGTGCAGGTCTTTCTAGTTGACGCCCGTGGGCGACCTGCGCGTCGTAATGAGGATGAAGTGATGATGAAGACTTCACAAACACCTAGTCCCCAAGCCACGGGAATTAACCCCAGGAGATCAAAATCGCTAATGGCCTGGCCGGGAATCCAACCTGGAGCAATTCGGTCAAAGCCTAGCACGCTAACCATTTAACCACGGAGCCAGACATGAATGGAGGTGAGTTCAGTCAAGTCAGTGAAGCGAAGCGTTGCCTAACGACCAGCGGCAAGCAACACAGGGACACATGACACAAGTGCTATCTCTCCACACCCTAAATGGAAGCTCTTGGCCAACGGCTTCGACCCTAACACTCTGCCAGCTGCATCACGATATGTATAACTTTGCTGAATTTGCAATACCGCGTATCTGACAATGCTCTTCTTTTCCATTATATTCTTTTAGTATCCTGCCGTATGTGGATGTGTCGTCCGAAGGAAAAATTCATGATAGGGTCATTTTCCTGTGTAAAAACCAAAGGAAAATGAACCTTAAATTTACTATACTGTAGTAGTGCATAACTACATGAAAATACAGTACTGTTTTTTTAAATCGAATTTACCCTTCTGGTAGGTGTTTCCCACGGACTCAGCGAGGGAACTCACCACTACCACCTCTACGGGCAGTGTCGTAGAGCTGGGAACATCTGGTGAGAGTGGATACAACTAAGGAGGTGTGATCAGCACCTCGCCCAGGCGGCCTCACCTGCAAAGCGAACGAGGGCCTCATGAGGGATGGGAAGGGAGGGGAAGATTGCCACGGATAGGCAAGGAAGCGGGAAGGAGGCGGTCGTGACCTTACAGTAGGTATCATCCCGGCATATGCCCGAAGACGAAGTGGGAAACCATGGAAAACCACGTCGAGGATGGCTGAGGTGGGAATCGAACCCCCTCTATTCATTTGGACCACCCGACGCTGAGTAGACCTCGTTCCAGTCCCCATACCACTTTTCAAATTTCGTGGCAGAGCCGGGAATCGAACCCAGGACCTCCGGGGCGGCAGCTAACCATGCTGACCGCTACGCTACCGAGACGACGGAAATACAGTACTACGAATTTAAAGCTCATATCTGTATGACCCAACGTGAATTGTACTGTCGGACGGCACATCCACATAGGCTATGACTGGAAGGCGTAACCAATAATAAGGCAAGTAATGGAAAAGAAGATAATTGTCAGATAAGCGGTATTGCAAGTTCAGCGGCGATATACTGTACAGTACACACTAGAAAGTAAGACCAGGTGCCCTCTGCACCCATACACTCCCAAATCTTAGTAACACAGTTAAGCTCACCAAGGGGAAGGATTGTTAATTCTTAAGTCTTTTTATATTTTTTAGAGCAAATGTTGTAGCAGCGGAACTGTGATCGACGATCAGCTGCAATCTCCATCTGCTTTGCAGACGTGGCTCCCTTCTCCGGGATTAAGAGACATGGTACCAGGACACACAAGGTGGTCGGACTGTAGCCCTAACCCTAACCCAAGGAGCTCAGTCCGACCGACATAGTGGAAGTGCTAGCCCCAGTAGTACCAAGAGAACTGATTCCCCTACCAAACGCAATCATGGCGAGGCAATGGACTATGTACCTGTTTCATGGCACACCTCCTGTACTAACATAACATACCAATATCCTTCCACATCTTTGAATGTGCTATCACCAAGATGCCAGGTTTTACCAACAGGCAGGGGTGGCCGCACATTATGTGCTGAAGTGCTGAAGCACATTGTTTTATTTGAAAATAAATTATTTTAATAATAGGCCTATTATCTACAAATACAACGCTTTAAAAAAGACGTCAGTCAAAGAATAGGAAATATTTCTACTCCCCTCACTACGAGGCACAGAACAAGTACCTACGAGGTATCTAGGCGTGCTCTCCACTCCGTGCACGGCATTAGCTGTGCAGATCACACCCCAGCGAGAATTTCCAAGTTTAGTGGCAGCAAACGTGAATTTTGCCTTCAGCGCATGCGCGCCCAACTTTTCCCTTGTGCTCTGGTTGTGCGATTCTTTGTTCGACCACAGAGAGGCAGTACTGGTCACACGGAACGAGAATGTGGCCGGTGGCACTATCTGGACTCAGCAATATCATGAGGGAATCGCTCAAAGCAAATTTACATTCTGTAAATCGGTGAACTATAATTTTTATGTCGTCGAAATAAGGACATGATATTGTGACGCCTGGTTCATAAATTAAACTATAGCAAAATAACATGTAATTTGGCATTACGGCGTTGCTGGTTTCATTTTAATGCTTTTGGTAACACCGAGTAGTTCTTTGAATTAGCTTTAAGGGGGCACGTCGAAAGTGGTAATTCCGACTATCCTGGCGTTTTCTTGGGCCTAGTAGATTTAATTTCTAATATAGACAGTGCAGTAAAGGAGCACATTCAATCTAATAGAGTATTCAAAGGGACCTCAAAAACCATCCAGAACGAGCTGTTGGACTGCATGCTAGAAAACTGCAGAGAAGTGATAGCAGGAGAAATGCAGCAAGCGGATTTTGTTATAGTGTGATGGCCGATGAAACTAACGATGTTTCAGAGCAGCCACAGTTAGTGTTGGTATTTCGGTATGAGAAAGATGGTATTCCATACTAACGATTTTGGGGCTTCTTTAAACCGGAAGGACAGAATGCGGATTCCCTTGCATCATGTATTTTAAATGTAATGAACAACATGTTTTACAGTGCACCGCACAAAGTTATTGCGCAGACCTACGTTGGGGCATCAGTAATCAGTAATCAGTGGTGGAAAAGGTGGAGTGCAAGCAAAGATAACAGCCTGCTATGAAGAACTCATCGAAGAGCAGGCCAAGGTAGCGAACAGTTTGGGCGGGGACCAGACGACGGTTGTGAAGGCGGAGGTTGAGGTTGGCAGGATTACGAGTTGGGACAGAGGCTCGCCGGCGGGGGCGTTTTTGCGGGGTCTAATCGCAGGTGCCATCTGCCAAACCAGGAGGAGAATAGATCCAGATAGGATTGGACTTGGGTGTTGATGTGAGTGATGGTAGAAAACTGCGCAACTACTACAGTATCGTCAGCGAACTGCAATAGTTGCATGGGAGGGGAGGGTTGGGGAATGTCGGCGACAAATAGGACGTAGAGAAGTGGGGAGAGGATGGAGCCCTGGGGGACGCCCTGTTCAAAGGGGATGGGACGGGAGTAGTGGCCATTGATGTGGATTTTTGCGGTGGGTGGCGATCGAAGGTGTTAAGGAAGCGGAGATAGGTGTGGGGGAGATGGAAATAGTGGAGTTTGAGGACGAGTGCATCGTGCCAGACGGTGTCAAAAGCCTTCTGGAAATCGAAGGCGATGAAAAGGGTGGGAACAGGTCGGTTATAGTTATCGGCGATCAGGGTGGAGAGGCGGATGAGTTGTTCTTGGTCGGAGAGGTGGGGACGAAAGCGGCATTGGGAGAGGGGAAAGTATCTCCTCAATTACACTGTTGATAATTATTGAATAAATTTGTTTTGGGTTCGTCCATCTTACCAACTTGTACTAATTTCTCCTTCACCTATTTCCCTTATTCATACTTCATCTTCCATATAGTGGCAATTGGACCCTTCCAACCCTCATGCCTTACCTACTGTAGTACCTGGGCACCATTAAATCGAATATAATATAATATAATATAATATGATATAAAATTATTATTGTTTTTATTATAATGATGCAACAAGCATGCGCCTCTCTTTCATTTTCCTTACTCTTTGTCTCTCTCCAAAGTAGTGAATTGACGTATGAACAGCATCTTTCGTGTTACTCATAAAATAGGGATATCCGATAATAATTTTTAATGTAGTTAAAAAATACTACTTCATAAAATGATAAAACTCTTCACTGTCAAAAGTTGCAATGAAAGCACTATAATTCCGGTTCTTGCAACAGAATTTGAATTGAAGAATACATCCCAGGGGAGCTAGTGCTCGCGAGCACTTTTTGGCTCGTAAAACGAGCGCACCAAATTTAATCCATAGAGCACCAGATTGAGAACGCCTGGTCTAAGTATCCGGGTAAATAGAATGTATATCACTCTACGGTCCCTGTGAAGTGAATGATAGATGCTAATGTCATCGCACCAGGAGATGGCAGTTCAACACGCTGCGACGGGGTAAGGGCTGCAGTACGCATGCATGGCCCGCCTATACCAAACCTAAATATATCGGCTGGCAGTCAGTTTCTGCTACTTCCTGCATGATAATTTGTTATCGGGTTTCACGTGTGTGCGTATTGATACCTTCCTTCCTACTTTCGATATTTTTACAAGCCTTTGTGTTTACATTTAACAGTGTGGCAGTATCAGGTACAGTAATGGAAACAGTGACCAACTTAATGTTTTTGGAAAGCACGATACGCAGTGAGCGGGAAGACAACTGCAGTTCAAACCCGACTGCCATCTCCTGGCGCGATATCAGTACCTTGTGATTTCACTAACGCATCATAGAGACAGAAATATGTGATTAACGCCTTATCGTGGGAGCTGAGTGATTTGCAACCGTCTCAAGCGCTTTCTACAAAAGTATGCCTGAGCCTACAGCTCCACGTCAACAGATGGATATGAATTGCACAAAATTGCCTTATTATCAGGATTGCAGGATTATTCCTAACCTCTTCACCTGTTTGAATTATGGTACTCTACATATACAATTTGTAGCTTAGTTTTATTTTAGTGATGTCTTCTACTTAAATATGAATTTTCATGCCATCCGCTCCAGTAGTTTTGACACCAACACATAACAAACATACAGATACGATAGCTTTGAAGCCATTCATTCAGTGTTGCCTAATTGATATTATAACTTTTCATTCAGTCAACACAGTACATAGCATGATAATATTTGTCCTTTATTTGTGATATTTATGTGTGGATTTAGCAGACGTTATATTCTACTGCACCTATTGCTACGAAAGGTAAGCAGAGTTGGGCAAAATACTCACAAAATACATTTTCGATACAAATTTCAAAATGCAATAACCGAATCCTTGAAAATACAAAATTGTGTTTTAACATTAAATTGAAAACACTGAACATTTTAAGTTAAGTATACTTGCAAATCATTGCTTTCAAAAATCTTAATGGAATGGAAATCTTCTTTGTTCGAAGTAATAGGTATTTTCAGATTTATTTTAAAATATAATATTGCATAATTTTGGTGTTTTGAACGAATCAGTTATTGTATTTTGATTTTTGTATCGAAAATACATTTCTTGAGTATTTTGCCCAACACTGCTTGTAAGTGTAGAAGAGAATTATAGTTGGCAATGACTTATCCATAGATTTAGTAAACTGTGCCATCTACCGCAATTTGCGGCAACTATGACACGCAGCTGTCGTGTTACCACTGCCATCTTGTGCAATCTCGAAGTACTTATTGAGACTATACTCTGGGAGCTGCCTGAATAGGATTGACATTTGGCCGGATGTTTCACCTCAGTCATCACCTCTCTGCCTCTTGACCAATCCATGATCGCATAGTTGATGTCATAATTCTCTGCGTTGCAATATCACAGCCCACGTGCGTCAGTGCATGGTTAGCTGTGTCTCTGACTTGTACAGTGTGAACGCTTGTTATTCTAACCGTGTGTTAATGATAATAATAGTGCTTTAATAATTGTTTGTGTAGTACTGTAGAGTAGAACAGCAGTAGTTAAAAGTAATTAGAAACTTATATTTGTGACTTTATTCAGTTTTCATTGACATTAACAGTCTATTTTCTTATTATATTTTACTATGTCGGAGGCGGGTAATTTGGCTAAGGGAAAGGGTAAACTGAAAACCACTGGGCGAGGAATCGTTCTGCGAGGTCAGTCCCGTGAATTGGTATGTACTTTACGGGAATATTTCGAGGAGAGAGATAACGGCGGTCCTTTAGTGCCTTTTAGTAAAGTTATCGAGAGAACTTCTGATGCCCTAAACATCAATAAAAATACAGTAGTGAATATCTGCAAGGAGAGATTCCAGCTCGAGGAAAGTCAAAATAAATGTGTCAAACTCCAATAACTACCTACCTGAACCTTCGTTTAAAATGACTAGTTGGAAATAAATCTACGGATACACCTGCAACGAGAATTTCCAGTAATGTCAGTCTTAGTGGGTCACCCATCATCTAGCTACCAGTTGGAAGGTCCTTGATGCTATCCTTCAAATGGTAAGTTTCCTTTTTTTAAATCTCTGAACTGACAGTTCACTTTGTGTGTGTGTGTGTTTTTTTAAACATGATTTTGCTTTGAGTAACAAATTCCTCTCTCCAAAGTTAAGGCGTAGCTTGAGACGTTAAGCTAAGTAGCCGACTTGATGAATGTTAATGATGCCACAATGAAAACTAACAAGATTACTGTCAGCGTTATGACTGGTGCGTATAGCAATAATGTTAGTGAGAGCTGATGAAATGCCGAGACCTTCTACTCGAACATACGGTACTTAATAAGCTGTAAGAAAAACACGTTGAAAGCATGTGAATAAATATTTCTCGGGTTTAAGTGCAAACCTGGCCTAACTATTTCGTTCGCAATATAGGAGCAAAATCCTCTTTTAAGCCTGAAGCAGTAGATTGTCACAGAAAAAATGCAGGCTAACATTATTGTAAGTTATCGAACTCAGCGTTTTCTTAAAGCCGTTACTATTATCGCAAAAAATAAGGAGATATTGTATATTCTACATCTGTAGCAACTATTCTAGATTCTAAATAATTCTGTAGCTTATCACTGAAATAATATTATTAAATATATTATAGCGAATTGAATATACTGCAGTAACTCATTTGCCCACGCGCGCGCGGTAGGAGCGAGCAGTTTGGCAACCTCGTTCTCAGACCACATGGCGAGGCGATAACTGTCAATCCCTTTCTGGTAGCTCACATAGTATACAATAATGCGACCATTTTAATCCATTCCTCCTCTTCTCCCATTCTTCTCTGTTCTTCTCCGCATCGATTCGTCACAAGAAGGGGCGGAGTGAGCATTCGCGCATGCGCAGCAATCAGGATTTGGCCATTGGCGCTGGAACTCCACACGTAGTTACTTCAATGCCCAACAGAGTACACTGTTAAATAGAAAACAGGATCAATACTCCCGGCAGCGACATTGCAAATTCTAGTTCACTTTTCGCATTACAGAAGGATTCGGCTTCCTGATTGGCTGTTCGGACGAAACAGATCTGTAGCATGGCATGTGATTAGTCAGCGTAGTTACTGGGTGAAATCTATCAGCGATGTCGTTCCAAAATAAATATGTTCAACTCGAGCTTTTTCAGAACATCGTATATTCTTGTTATGAACTAACAGGGCCGCCGAGAGGATTTAAGGGACCCTATGCAATGTTTTGCTCCCCCCCCCCCCTTGAAATACGTTTAATTATTATCTAGCTACTAGCTATTCTGGAAAAACAATGCCATTCTGAGAAAAGCATCTGATGCTCAGTCATAATGCAGGGTATCACACATAACCAAGTACACGGGGCTAAATGACCACGATGTCCAAGCCTCTCAAATGAAACAACATCAATATAGCATAGTTTGTCACTACTGTCGACCAAAATGTTATGTGTACTCGAGTTTGAAGGTTGTTTGTGAAGTAACCAATATACCTACATAAAATCCAATAACATCATCATTTTCGTCGTTCTATTTTACGTTAGTTCATTAAGGTTTGGAATTTTTAATTTATATTTTAATATTTTTTATCGTAGTTGGAACACAAAAAGTGCCCGTTTTTAAGCGTGTTTCAACCATGCGTCACATTTAAGAATTATTATCTCACAAACCCGTCATCAGATCGAATCCAAATTTTAACACAATATGCATTGAAATGTTGTATAATTGGTTTATTAATTTCAAAATTGTGTGTATCCAAGAAACAAAGTTGTTATCATTTTTGTAAGGTAACTTTTCCTCGGCTCGGGGTGGTTGGAAAATGTAGTTCTTGGTTGCGTTGCAATCCTTATACATCAAAAAGGTATGCTGTATGATTGAGAAATACGTAAATTAATTCACTTATTTGATATCGGGAAATTAAGACATGGTTCACCAGTTAGCCGCTCCGGTGAAAGCTGTACAACGTTGCCAAGATGGGCATCACGCGTCATGGCGCGCCTCGCTCGGAAGTCATGGGCTCCATATCAGCAACGCTGTACAGCATTTCCCGGAGCGGCTAGCTGGTGAACCATGTCTTAATTCCCCGTACAAATACAAACCGATATAAAATAAGTGAATTAATTTACGTATTTCACAGTCATTCAGCATAACATTTTGATGTATAAGGATTACAACGCAACCAAGAACTACATTTTCCAACGACCCTGAGCCGAGAAAACGTTACCTTACAAAAATGATTACAACATTCGTTCTTGAACACACAAAATTTTGAAATTAATAAACCAGTTATAAAACATTCCAATGTATATTGTGTTAAAATTTGGATTCGATCTGATGACGGGTTTGTGAGATAATAATTCTTAAATGTGACGCATGGTTGAAACACGCTTAAAAACGGGCACTTTTTGTGTTTCAACTGCGATAAAAATATTAAAATATAAATTAAAATTCCAAACCTACATGAACTAACGTAAAATAGAACGATGAAAATGATGATGTTATTGGATTTTATGTAGGTCTATTGGTTACTTCACAAACAACCTTCAAACTCGAGTGCACATAATATTTTGGTCGACAGTAGCACTCATTATTATGGCTTATTATAGGCCTACAGCTTAGGCTACGCCAAGAACGATCTTTTTGCCAGCCTTCGTCAGTAACTAAAACTGACTTATGGAACTCAGGATTGTGACCAAGTAATCTTCAAGGAAAAGAATATATTGATTGATTTGTATCACTACATACTAACCAGTCACTGCGAACACATTCTCCATTCTGTAGTTTTGAAAATCAAACTGTTCTCACGAAGGCCCTTGTTCTGTCACTTGGAAGGTTATTACTAGGGCTCGGATCGATATGCTCCATAAAATCTCCAGATATGCTCGAAAACCATGTGTTTTATGCTCGATAGATATGCTCGTAAAACCCATTATATGCGGTTAAATATGCAGAATATGCTCGAAAAACACCGTTAAAACTAAAGAAAGGAAAGTGAAACGAAAAAACCAATAACATATCTTTAGGCCTATATACGGGATTTATTTTCTAACTGTATGTGTGATACACTGCGATATACTCGCATTCAAGTTTTTCAAGTATATACAAGGGAAGTTTTCTTATAAAAGTTACAGTTTAAAAGTTCATTTACAAAATGTTCAGAATTAGGCGAGTCAATGAAGTAGATCTGCATTGGTCAGTACAACAAGAATTTTTTCTATGTTTTCAGTTTTAGATGATTTTCTTAAATCAGTCAATAAAAGTTTCAATGACGAAAACGACCTCACTAAAGGTTAAAAACCTGCGGTTCTATTATTCGCACCAGATAGGCTTTTCAATAATTATTTCTGTTTTCGAAACCTTTGAATGATCAGGGCCCGAATTAGGGGTAAATTCGAAGAAGAAACAAACTATTTAGACGAAAACCACAAGAATATGCATTTATATGCTTATATTCTGAAAACCGCGGTTTTATGCATTTATATGTTCGATGCATTTCGAATTCTGTTGGTCCCAGAGAGGTGAAAATACAATCGAAAGGCTTCTTTCAATGTGTACTATTCAGGAAAAAAATATGCAAATATGCTCGAATCCGAGCCCTAGTTATTACGCATTGCAGGGGCACCTTTTCCAACAATATCTTCAATAACACTTACACTTGCCCTACCAGGTTTCTAATGAAAATATATATATACAAAAAACAAAACAATACTCGCAAGAAAATGCAAAGAATCAATAACGGGCCATCATTTGACCCCCCCCCCCCCTTCCTTCTCGACGGCCCTGTGAACTAATGTCCCCTTTTTAACTCGCAATTTGTTACTATATACTGTACCGTGTGTGTTTCCGTATCTTTAAGTCAATAAGAATCATTCCATCTATTTAATTAGATAATTTCTTCCGCACAACTGCGAAGTAGCCTATCAACCACCCCCAGTTGAAAATTATATTTCAGTTTTTTTTACATGGAAGGTGGCTTAAATGTTTCAGTCCTCACTACTGATAGATGGATGGCGATCACAGGTCGTAAAGCGAGCTTTCCGTTCGGGATGACAACTAGTTGTCAATTAGGACATTTTGGCCATCAGCCCCGTGTCTGATAACCTGATAACCTAGTGTGTGCAATTGCTCTAGGGACAAGGATGGGATATGTGCCTCCGGAATTGAAACTTACCCGGCATTTACAAGAAGTGAGTGTGGAAAAAACAATAAGTAGTTCCGTGAAGAACTATACTGCCTATTTTCATATGTCCTACTTATGTTAATTGCCACTATCAAAACATACAAAATTTCAGTTTCATTGCTGTAATAGATTCGTAGATATTGAGAACCGAATACATATTGCGGATGGTCGCCATGTTGGATTTTTATATATGTAGGTCTTAGAGTTATGTACTGTTACATGAAGATTATTGTGTACGTGTAGTATTCAAACTTCAATCTCATGATTAGGACACAAGAAGTAAAAACGAGATTTTAAAAATTCGCACAGCTGCCATCTTGTGGTTATGGAAACAATTGAAAAAAATTAGATGCCAGTGGATTAACATTTGTTTAAGGATTTACTGTACCAAGTGTCACTGCACTCGGATGTTTAAATTGCGAGAAACGACCATGTGAATATTTATACTTCGCGTCTCCGCCATGTTGGATTTGTGATCACCAGGTTATATTGAATGTCCTATAGGTGAACTTATGTTCATAAACATTAAAAGATTCAGTTTGGTTGCTGTAATAGATTCGTAGATATTGAGATCCATCTAAATATTTTGGATGGTCGCCATGTTGGATTGTTATATGTATAGGCCATAGAGTCATGTACTATTAAAGGAAAATTATTGCGTCGGTTCATTATCCAAACTTTCACTTCGATCGCATGATTACGACACAAGAAATAAAAACTTAATTTTAAAATTCGCACAGCCGCCATCTTGAAGTTATGTAACTAATTGAACTAAATTAGATACCAGTGCATTACAATGTGTATAAACATTTTGTTGAGTACAGCCGTCTCGATCACTCGACAGCCATTTCGATTGCTCGCTCTGCAGCGCTCGACGGGAGACGAGAGAACTTTGGCGTGCTTGGCTACCAGTTTTGTTGTTGTTGTATGTGTGTGTACAGTCCGTAATGGCAGTAAATGTTCTAGTACAAGACATGTCTTAATCTTATTTACAGTCCACTTATTGGTGCTCTCCTGTTTTTCTGGGGACCCTAATGCACAACTTTATTCATGGTCCTCGCGTACCGGATATTCGCGTTGGAAAGACATGTTCTCTGTACGATATAACAGAACGCGGACAAAGCACATGGTCACCTCGTGGCGAAATGGATTCTTCCAAGTATGAGACGACATCGTGCATACTTCGGACGTGTAAAACACTAATCGTTGGAACACAACTCTTAACGAACGTCTAGAAATGCAACTCGTGTGTTTTACATGTTACATACGTAACATAACCTACAACACATACCACGGCACGTGTTCAGCTGCCGGTCTTATAGCTCCAGTTTGTGTGGTCATGCAGAACATAGACAGTGTATTATTCAGCTCATCATGGATGACAGTGGCGGATCCAAGATTTATCTCTGCATAACAAGTAAGTTGAAACATTCTTAGACTGGCACCTTAGATTATGCTCCCAACCTTGATCCTATTGGTTTATTCTGTCTCCTTGCGCCCGTTATGCTCAAGTACTAAGGATCACATTCTTAGTTAATTATTCTATAAGCTAGTCTTCCTTGTTTTCACCCTTTTCGAACCTTTTGTACTCGTAACGCGTCTGCAGCAATGGAAGAACAAACCAGGAAGCAACTCGTACAGCAACGAGCCGTTGCCAAATCAAGTTTAACACGAATGTCAAAGTATATTACTGAATTCCAGCGTGAGTCAGAAATTCAATTAGTAATTGTTAGACTGAAAGAATTGCCTAACATTAGAGATAAATTTGAAGGTGCTCAAACGCAGTTAGAACTATTTGAGGGTATTGAAAAACATGCAGCTGAAAGAGAAACCTTTGAATCAGCATACTTTGATCTCGAAGCTGCAATGAATATCGAGATCAATCGTGATAATGATCACAAGGCTGATGGTAGTAATACTCCACCTCACTCACATTCTAGTACACGGAATGCTATTAGATTACCGACACTACAACTTCCCAGCTATGATGGTAATGTGACCGGTTTCAAGCATTATATGGACACCTTTGATAGCCTAGTTGTCAATAATGACCAGTTGGACAATATTCAAAAATTTCACTACTTGCTGTCTACACTCAAAGGTGAAGCTCATAAGTTAATAGCTAATATCCCAGTTTCTAGCAGTAATTTTGAAGTTGCTCTGCAAACTATTCGCAGTCGTTATGATAACATAAGACTGATTACTACGGCACACTTAGGTTACTTATTAAACTTGCCGGTTGCTCACAAAGATTCTGTTAATGAGCTTCGGGCACTAGTTAACCAAACTCTGAGTAACCTAAATGCTATTAAGGCCCTAAATCTAGCAGTGCCATTGGAAGACCTACTGGTTTCGCAGTTGATTTTGGAGAAAGTGCACGTGTCCATTAGGAAAGAATTTGAAGATACTGTAGACTCTGAAATTCTTCCTACTCTTGAAGATCTTATCAAGTTCTTAGAAGGTAAATGCAAGGTTTTAGACATAGTGAACTCAAGCAACCTCCTCAAGCCTTCAAGCAGCTCAGACACTAAAGGTAAAGAACCCTCCAATCGTAAGACAACACCACATGCTCATCAGACGTATGTTACTACAACTGTAAACTGTGTGTACTGCAACGCTCCACATGCTTTGGCTAGATGTAGAGATTTTAAGCAAGTTCCTACTCTAGAACGTAGAGATTTTGTCAAGCGTAATAATCTCTGTTTCAACTGTCTACATGCTCAACACAGAGTCGCCCAGTGCAAGGCTGGTAACTGCCAAACATGCAGGAAGGAGCATCACACGTTACTGCATATTGATGTGTCCCAGCATTTGTCAAACGTAGATAAGTCGGAAAACGTCCCTAATCAGAACGTGACTCAGGTGCAGCATGGTGCGAGTAGTTACTGTACTCTCAAGATAGAACCACGTCAGTCCATATTGTTGTCCACAGCCTTGGTGAAGGTCAAGGATGCTCAAGGGATCTGGCAGACTTGTAGAGCCCTTTTAGACAGTGGCTCGCAATCTTGCTTTATTTCAGAATCCTGTGTTCAGCGATTAAGGCTGCGCAGATCTCATGATCGTAAACCGATCCAGGGTATTGGGAATACGACGTCAGAAACCAAGCATAGTGTTTTGGTGCAAATAGGCTCGCGTATAAATGATTTCGTGACCTCAGTCGAGTGCTTAGTTCTACCTAAGCTTACTGAAGATCTTCCTGGCGAATACATTGATAGCAAGGAGTGGAACTTACCCAAAAATCTGCCATTTGCTGATCCGAAGTTCAACGAACCGGGTCACATAGACTTGTTAATTGGGTCAGAGGTATGCCCATACATTCAGCTCGCAGGAAATCTAGCTAGGACTAAAGATTATCCTATTCTGCAAGAAACAGAGTTAGGTTGGGTACTTGCAGGTAAATATACAGATTCCAGTAAGCCCCTACATGGACCACGGCGGCCGGTAGTATCTTACTTTGTACAATCTGCAGGCTGCATCCAACAGCAGCTACAGAGGTTCTGGGAAATCGAAGAGCTACACCATACTCCAAGAACTAAGGAAGAAAGGGACTGTGAAGCTCACTTCAAACGGCACGTCTCGCGCAACTCTTCTGGCAGATTTGTAGTGCGTCTTCCCTTCAAAGAAACCCCAGAAAATCTAGGAGACTCCAAGCAGATGGCAACAAAGAGGTTTCATCAGTTGGAAAGGAAGTTGACCAAACATCAAGGACTGAAGGAAGAATATAGTCGATTTCTTCAAGAGTACGAAGATTTGGGTCATATGGATATTGCTGAAGATACCACAGCACGTTGCTACTATATGCCACATCATGCAGTGGTTAAGGCAAGCAGCTCGACCACTAAGACTAGAGTAGTATTTGATTGTTCTGCAGCATCCAGCAACGGAGTATCATTGAATGACCTTCTACTCGTCGGCCCAACCATCCAGCAAGATCTCTACTCTATTATCTTAAGATTCAGAAGTCATGCCATTGCTTTCACTGCGGACATAGCAAAAATGTACCGTCAGATTCTGGTACATCCCCAAGACTGTAGATATCAAAGGATAATATGGAGAGAGAAATTGACAGATCCTGCCAAGGAGTATCAATTGAAGACTGTTACGTATGGCATGTCATGTGCACCATTCTTAGCTATTAGATGCATTCAACAACTGGCCAGTGAGGAAGCTCATGCCTTTCCGAAAGCTCAGAAATCATTGATGGAAGATTTCTATGTTGACGATTGTATCTCGGGATGTGCGACCGTCGAAGAGGCTCTTCAAGTGCAACAAGAGTTGATAAACATACTACAGAAGGGTGGATTCTCACTACGTAAGTGGTGCAGCAATCACCCAGGTATTCTAGAGAATGTCTCACCGGAGCTAAGGGAGGCTCAGTTACCACTACAGCTGGACAAGGGTGAAGTTAAAACGTTAGGATTGGTATGGCACCCAGCTGCTGACCAGTTTCAAGTTATTAGCAGTTTCAAGCCAAAACCCTATCCACATGGTTTCACAAAACGCCTAGTTCTATCCATTGTTTCCAGCATTTTTGACCCTCTAGGCCTCATCAGTCCTATAGTAATTTTATGCAAGATATTTCTTCAGAAGTTATGGCAAGAACGGCTATCTTGGGACCAGCCTTTATCAGAAGAATTGGCTGCAACTTGGACATCACTCTATAATCAGCTCCCATGGATTGATGAAATCTACATTGATCGCAGAATTCTAGGTGACCGCTCAGTAACTGTACAGCTTCATGGGTTCTGTGATTCATCGGAAGCTGCGTTTGGAGGGTGCTTGTATGTACATTCCACAAACAAGGATGGAACCACTTCTGTAAGACTTCTTTGCTCCAAGTCCAGGGTAGCACCATTGAAGAAATTATCTCTTCCACGACTGGAATTATGTGGAGCATTGCTATTATCTCAATTATTGCAAAGGGTAGTCAAGTCCTTGAATCTTACATTTGCGAACATATTCTTGTGGACAGACTCTACTATTGTATTGGCATGGCTTTCGGCACCATCATCAAGATGGAAGACCTTTGTAGCCAACCGAGTAGCTGAAATACAGGAAATTACAGAAGGTGCTACTTGGCGACACGTTTCTTCACAGTTTAACCCCGCTGATCTGATATCACGAGGTGTACATCCTAAGGATCTTAAGGATAATAAGTTATGGTGGAATGGACCAGCTTGGTTGGGTGAAGATTCTAAACACTGGCCTACATTAAACAATCTTCCAGAGCAGCAGGAACCACCAGAGCAGAAGATTAAGCCTGTATGTTACTTAATGACTACTCCCGAGGATGGACTCGTCACAAGATTCTCTAGCTTATCGAGATTGCAACGAGTTGTAGCATACATCTTTAGATTTGTACATAATTGTTCAAAATTGAATACAGAGCGAGCTACTGGACCTCTTTCTTTAAAGGAATTGCAGAATGCTCTGACAACATGCATTAGGCAGGCTCAGGAGTTAGCATACCACATGGAAATCAAACAGCTGGAATCAGACCAAGAAGTTCATTGTAAGAGTCACTTGAGAAGTCTACATCCTGGTTTAGACCTCAACGGGCTGCTACGAGTTGGTGGACGGTTAGAACGGTCTAATCTGCCATATGAGCAAAAACATCCTGTGATCTTGCCTCCTCATCATCACATCACCAGATTGATAATTGAACATGAACACAGTCGTCTCTTGCATGCTGGCTGTCAACTTCTTCTGGCCTCCCTTAGGCAGAAATACTGGATTGTGAATGGTAGAACGACAGTCAGACGGATAATTCATAATTGCTTGACATGTTTCCGACTAAGAGCAAAATCTTCAACTCAATTAATGGGCCAACTACCACGTGTTCGCGTTGAATTAGTTCGACCCTTTTTAAACTGTGGGATAGACTATGCAGGGCCATTTCTTGTAAAAACTGGTTCTCTCAGGTCAAAGACAAGAGATAAATGTTACGTAGCACTATTTGTATGCCTAGCTACCAAAGCTGTACATCTCGAAGTTGTTAGCAGCCTTACGACACGAGCTTTCATGGCAGCATTGAGTAGATTTGTATCACGTCGTGGACGTTGCCAAACTATCTACAGTGATCATGGCACTAACTTCGTGGGAGCCAAGAAGGAACTTCAAGAACTTCTCGACTCAGAAGAAACGAGAACTGAGGTACAGAATTTCACCAGCAGAGAAGGCATCGAGTGGAGCTTCATACCTCCAAGAGCACCTCACTTTGGAGGCCTGTGGGAAGCAGGTGTTAAATCTTTCAAGCATCACCTCAGACGTGTTATGGGTACGTTATGTCCTACCTTTGAGGAATTAACTACTTTAACCTGTCAAATAGAAGCTTGTCTGAACTCCAGACCACTCCTTCCTCTCTCCTCCGATCCTAATGATATTGAAGTTCTCACTCCTGGCCATTTCCTTATCGGCACTGCCTTATCAAGTTTACCTCAGCCAGATCTAAGTAATGTGAAGCTTAGCTTGTTGTCCAGATGGGAGATTCTGCAGCAACAACTTCAGATATTCTGGTCCAGGTGGTCCAATGAGTATCTACACCACCTGCAGCAGAGGGCTAAATGGTCCAGTTCTTCCCCAAGTGTGAAGCCTGGGACGCTTGTCATTGTGAAGGAAGACAACCTACCTCCTCTGCACTGGAAGATTGCAGTGATCGATCAAGTTCATCCTGGAGATGACGGACTGGTTCGTGTGGCAACCATACGCACTACCAAGGGATTGTTCAAACGACCTATTGTGAAATTGTGTCCTCTGCCTGAAGCAAGTGCAGTGTAATTAATGTACCATAGCACTTCAGTTTTGTTTCTTTTGTTTCAGTGTAACATTGTATTGTATATAGACTTCTTGTTCAAACAGACATGTTGGACTATAGTGCAGTGATTGATTCGATGCAATTCGTTTGTTATGTTATTTGTAGTGTTAAGAAAGTAAGTATTTCTTGGCGGCCGGTATGTTGAGTACAGCCGTCTCGATCACTCGACAGCCATTTCGATTGCTCGCTCTGCAGCGCTCGACGGGAGACGAGAGAACTTTGGCGTGCTTGGCTACCAGTTTTGTTGTTGTTGTATGTGTGTGTACAGTCCGTAATGGCAGTAAATGTTCTAGTACAAGACATGTCTTAATCTTATTTACAGTCCACTTATTGGTGCTCTCCTGTTTTTCTGGGGACCCTAATGCACAACTTTATTCACATTTCCTGTACCAAGTTTCATTGTGTTTGGATCATTAAATCGCGAGAAATTTTCAACTTCGCTTGGCCGCCATGATCGTTTTGTAGTTAACCGGTTTTTGATAGTCTTATAGATGAACTTCCAGTAGTGCCCTTTATCTCAGTACAAAATTTCAGGGTGATACCGCTAATAGTTTCAGAGATATAGAATGCCGGTGAAATATTTCGCACAGCCGCCATCTTGAGGTTATGTAAACAATTGAACGAAGTTAGATGTCGGTGCATTACAATGTGTATAAAAATATACTGTACCAAGTTTTATTGAGTTTGGTTGGTTAAATCGCGAGAAACGTCTATTTAAAAGTCGCAAATTCGCTAGGCCGCCATGTTGGTTTTGTAGTTACCAGGTTTTCAAAAGTCACATAGTTGAACTTCTAGTAGTTCCCTTTATCTCCGTAAAATATTCCAGGGTGATATCGGTAATAGTTTCGGAGATAGTGAATGCTGGTGAAATATTTCGCACAGCCGCCATGTTGGATTGGTGGGACGTAACAAAATTTGAAGGGCACGGTCGGGGTCGTCCGAAATAGTGCTATGAACTTACCGAGTTTCATTGAAATCGCTCTAGCCGTTTAGAAGTTATTAGGTGGGACACACCATTATCACACACATATGCACACACAGACCGACACATGGACAAAAGGTGATCTCATAAGCCTATTTTTTTCATAAATGAAAATAGGCTAAAAACCACACTCAGGATAGCTGCTGTAAGCTCCGGAATTCGAACCTCCGATCTCCGGATTTGCTGCCCTCACGGGGTGGGGTGAAAATTAATAACAAGCCATTTCCAGGTGATCTTGATAAAATCGTGCTCAATTCTCCTCTATAGCCCACACTTGTTAAATTAAAATATTTAATACTACAGTGTAAGTCCGTTTGATTCAATACTTCCTCAATTATTCATTACAATATTATCTTCTAAGAATACATTTCTGCATGTATCTGTTCCTGGTTTGTTTAAATATCCAATATATATTTTCACTTTCACTGAATCCTTTCTTTCTTTACTCCTAAAGGACACTCACTACAAGTGAGACTAAGGTATTTGTACAGGGATAAAACCACAGGCTGTCATGCGTAAAGACGAAGGGGGCCAAGATTGGCGGATTTCAGGGAAGGGCTTCATTCTGCATTATTTTCGACCTAGGTCACATTAGCAAATATTATGCAATGTTAAGACATCAGTACAAAAAATCCATCTAAAATAAGTTAATAAAAAACAAAATTTGGATGCTACATTCGGAGTTACCAACTTACATCATTAAACTCCAAAACGTCAAACAATCCCATGTAAGTTAACCGTTTCCTAAAGGAACCAAAATGAATAAGATCTTACCTACATACATTTTACATGAAGGTATGAGGCAGTCCTTCCTTATGTTAGGCACATCTTGTTCATCAGTCCTCAGTGGTCAAACTTTGATTTCCTCGATAGCCTTTTTAACCACCATATAAAATGCAAAATTACAGAAATATTAATACAGTACTTACTTAAGGTTTTTCCAGTTTTGCTGGGGAGCTATAGATGAACATGTACTTTTCTTATACATTTTTTATAACTGGTACAAAAATGTTGACTCTGTTACATATTTAAGATGAATGTTCAGAGAAGGATTCAGGAGTAGAAGAGAAATAAAATAGTACTTATTTGCTTATCATTTCTTTATTTATGTAAAATATTCATTTCTTTCATGTGGCAGGGCTACATACATGGAGGCAGAATTGAGACGGGCTGTTGAAGCCTAATGGCCTAATGGCTTTGAGATACTAGTTGTTCTGATGCTTAAGCCAATAACCACTCCAACTAGTCTTGGACTTTAGGGGCACAAAACTGCAATGACAACTTAAGATTTCTTCTTGGAATGGTAGAATACAGTTGTTGTTGTCGATTGATTTAGGGGATTAGCAACATCGTGGTTGTGTAGACCCATGTACTTGGGTGAATGTGGAATTTGTCTGATAACCTGTGTTATTGTGATGGCAGTGTTAGTGTATATTTGTTATTCAGATGAAGATTGGGAAGGAGACTGCTGTGGCCGTAAGTCAGGAACCATCCGGGCATTTGCCTGGATTGGAAGTGGGGAAACCACTTCCAGGATGGCTGAGGTAGGAATCGAAAACACCCCTTCTCAGTTTTGCCTCTCAAGGTTGAGTGTACCCCGTTCCAGCCCTCAGACCAGAATTAAATTTCTTGGCAGAGCCGAGAATCAAACCCGGACCTCCGAGGTGATATGGTGGCATCCATGACGTCATGGGCAACACTAAAGGTTTAAACAATGCATACATGTTAACCCACCAAATGTTGAAAACAAGAGTTTAGTGCTTTTCAGTCGGTCAACACGAATGTACCCAAAAGAGATGGGTTATGCCCTAATCCTGAAATAAATTACATGAGATTAATAAAACACTAGGATGACCAGTTTCGATCGTCAAGCGATCATCATCAGATCCATTACACTTAGGCTACAAAATCTATGTTTGAAATACAGGTGAAAATATTTACAATATGTACAATTATTTAGTTGCAGTATTGGTACTGCAACTGTCAGTGTATGCTAAATGCAGTATATATGTTAGGTGAAATGCTAAATGGTGATAGCTATCCGTAGATTGTACTTTAGAGAGATTATATGGTTGTAAACTATGGTTAAACTATAAAATTTTAGGCTAACTACTTATCTGATTGTCTTCCGTACAACAGCTACTCGCAGTTTTCGTGCTCACTGGAACTCACTGTTCGGTAGACTGCGGTGGTTATCTTAACGACTGGTTTTTCCCTGCTTTCTCCCCCCTGCTCCTACGTGCAGTGGGGAGTGATAGCGATGTGTTTATGTCAGGTGTTGCCAACCTAGATAAGATGTATGTTATTGAATGAGGTGGGTCTACAATTATTAAAGACCGTGGATTAGCCCTCGCCACGCGTGGAGCATAACCCATTCGAACTAAGCGTTGACGGTCTTATGAGGACGTCCCGGCTTTCATACAGGATTAGGGCATAACCCATCTCTTTTGGGTACATTCGTGTTGACCGACTGAAAAGCACTAAACTCTTGTTTACTAAGGCAACACTGAAAATATGGCTTCAAACACCACAAATGTTGAAAATTAGCTTGTGTTTAAACAACATGTGGTTTTGAACTTGAGCGTCGGTGTACCCTCCTACTTTGAGGGGAGGATGGATGCATTGTCACTCGCTTCCATGACCTTGTGATGATACAGGAAGGGAGAAATTAAGACCTTCCCTCAGCAGTGAGCATTTTACCCCTTCAAGCACAACCAGTTACATTGGCACTAATTTATGTGCGATATAGTTTAATGATTGTAACAGTGTTCTTCAAAACTTATCAAAATTTTGTTCAGCTATTGAGTGACAATGAATTCGAGTTGTGCCATTTAAGTTTGGTTTGGTGAAACTGCACGTGATTAGATCGAGGGCAAAAATAGTGACACTGACTGTGAATGTGAATACAATGAACATAAATATCCAAGAGTTATACAGGGAGTCCGGGAATGTTCTCCGCAGTGCCTACAAGCTGCTGCGAGAGATTACATCACCAGTTACGTTGGCAGCACGGCTGTCGCTTGTATCATAACAAACAATAAACTTTATACACACCACAGCCATTCATAACTGATGCTAGAAGTGCTGATGATACACATGCTCGCTTATTGCAATACACACTGACGAATTCGACAACCCACACCCCACACATATGGCCTTCACCCTATCAAGGACACTGTGATGCCAACTAAACTGATGACGCAACCACTAGCAGCTACACGTTGCCACTGCGGAGAACATTCCCGGACTCCCTGTAGTGCTACGATGCGACAGTTCCTGATTATTCCAGGATAACAATAAGATTGAGACGGTTTTAACTGTATTTGATTTTAAAAAGAGAAAAGAGAATATCTTGCCATATACATAAGCTTGTAAAACCTTAGTTCTAAGTGTTTAAATTGTGTGAGATGCTTTCATACTGTTTCAGAAATGCTCTTTCAATTTGAAAATACATTAACGCTTGAAATCAGTGGCTATGTATTATATAAACAATTCATGTCATTGTGTGAGCATCTTGCTCAACAAGCGACTACTCGCGTAACTTTCGTTCTAGCGACCAATGGTGGGTTAGATTCTGCGTGTTAATAAGGCTTTACATACAGGGTGGGCGAAACGTCCCTACCCACTGCTGGCACCTTCGAACTGACAATGCAAAATGCGGTGTAGCACCGTCCTGTTGAAACGTAACGGTTTCCATTATTCCTCTGGCTCTCAGTTGTGGGAACAACCACTCGTTCAGCATCCTCAGATAAGTTTCTTGATTTACAGACCCATCAATAAAATACGGGTCAAACAGCTGTTTACCGGTCACTCCTGCCCAAATCATCACATGTGGCGGATTGTTCTCGATTTCTTAATAAAAATGCAGAGTTTCTTTTGGCCAGAAATAGACGTTTCGATTACGGGAGCTTCGATAAATTGCACATTCATCAGAGAACAAAACATTTAGCTGTTTCTGTACGAAAACGCTGGAGCATCAATTGGCATGCTTCGACACGTTTTTCCACATCAACATCCCTTAACTCATTAACTGACACTGGACGGAAGCATTTAATTTTTAAGTCCTTTTGAATATGATCTCTAATTGTCGACCTTGGAGTGTCTAATTCTGGCGAACGTTTAAGTGTTGATTTCATTGGCGATCGCTGAATTGTCACCTCCACAGCAGAACAAGTCTCGACACGAGTGCTTGGTCTCCCGCTACGTGGCGCATCAAGAACACTTCCCGTTGCAAAAGCTTTGTTTGAACACGTTAATAAAGTTTTTCGATCTGGTGACGGTTTTCCAAAACGCACAACCAAGTCCTCCGTAAGTTCATCCATAGTTTTTCCTTAGTTCTTCCACCTGACGCTCCTCAATAGTGAACACACTTATATCCGCCATTCTGTCGCTCTCCAGACTGGCAGACTGTGCAGCTTGACCTTAGCTGTAACTGTCTACCACCCTCCACTTCTCGTGCTCCTGACTCCACTCCACCTATAGTACTCACAACAATCACTCACTCACGAACTTGTAATGCGCTGGTAAATCTTTTCAGCAGTGGGTAGGGACTTTTCGACCACCCTGTACAAACACAAACCTAACATGGGGATTATGCCCCAGAGCCCCTTGCTCCTAGCACAAGGAGGTTTATTATTTGTGCTCCCACATTTGGTCCAACCTTTCGCTTTCCACACTTGCTCCCACTCTTTGCTCACACATTGGCTCCCACTTTTTGCTTTCCATATTTACTCCCATTTTATTGCTCACACATCTGCCCCCACCTTTTGCACCCCCTTTTTGCTGCCACATGTTTTCCCACTTTTTGCTGCCACATTTGCTCCCTCTTTTTTGCTCCCACTTTTTGCACTCACATTTGCTCACACTTTCAAGTTAGGGTGGGTTAGGTTAGGTTAGGTTAGATTAGGTAAGGTGAAGTTAGGTTAGGTTAGGTTATAACTAAGTTTATTATTTGTGCTCCCACATTTGCTCCCACTTTTTGCTTACATATTTGCTCCCACTCGTTTGCTCCCACTTTTGCTCCCACTATTTGCTCTCTCTTTTTTCTCCCGCTTTTTGCTCCCACTTTTTTATGCTCTCACTTTTTGCTACCACTTTTTGTTCCCATATTTGCTCCCACTTTCAAGTTGGGTTAGGTGAAGTTAGGTTAGGATAAGTTAAGTTAGGTTAGGTTAAGTTAGGTGAAGTTAGGTTAGGTGAAGTTAGGTTAGGTTAAAACTAAGTTTATTATTTGTGTTCCCACATTTTCTCCCACTTTTTGCTTACATATTTGCTCCCACTTTTTTGCTCCCACTTTTTTTGCTCCCACTTTTTTTGCTCCCACTTTTTGCTACCACTTTTTGCTTGCTTATTTGCTCCCACTTTTTGCTCACACATTTGCTCACACTTTTTGCTCCCACATTTTGCTCATACATTTGCTCCCACTTTTTGCTCTCACATTTGCTCCCACTTTTGCCCTCACATTTGCACCCATATATGCTCCACATTAAACTATTGTTCTTATTGCCAAGTTGTCCTTACTAGAGCTTAGTCTATGCTTGACAGTTGATATGGAAGTATCAGTGACATATTTGCTCCCATGGTAAGCCTTATGCATACTATAAAGAATATTCATATATTTTGAAACGAACCAATAAAAATGGTACTGTTATTTGGCGTTGTTCAAAACAACGTTCAAAACAATGTCGCGGTGACCTAAAAAGTAACAAGTAGTTCCGTGAAGAACTATATAGCCTATTTTCATATATCCTGCTCATGATAATTGCCTCTATCAACATACAAAATTTCAGTTTAATTGCTGTAACAGATTCGTAGATATTGAGAACCGTCTAAATATTTCAGATGGTCGCCAGGTTGGATTTTTATTTTTGTACAATTACATTAGGCACTGACAGGAAAAGTAGAGGAGATTGTAGATGTGATGGAGAGAAGAAAACTGGATGTACTGGGCTTGGCAGAAACAAGATGGAAAGGAGAAGGTCGCAGAGAACTGAGGAAAGGGTACCGGTTGTACTGGAAGGGGAACAGTGAAGGAAGGAGCAGCGGAGTAGGAGTAGTTGTGAGAGATGGAATGAAGGTAGAGGTAAAGGGAATAAGTGACAGGATCATGAAGATCAGAGTAACTGTAAAGGGAAGAAGCCTGGAGATAGCCCAGGTATATGCCCCTCAAGTTGGATGTACAGCTCAAGAGAAGGAAGACTTTGAGGAGGAGCTACAACAGCAGTTGAATGGGCAGAGCATCATTGTCATGGGAGATTTGAATGCACATGTAGGAAGTGAAAGGCAAGGATATGAAAATGTATTGGGAGCAGAAGGATGGGGTAGCAGGAATGAAGAAGGGAGAAAGTTGCTGGATTTTTGCAAGAGAAACGCTTTAGTGGTAGGCAACTCCTGGTTCCGGAAGAAAGAAAGCCACAAGGTAACGTGGTACAGCAGTGATTTAACAAAGAAATCTTTGGTAGATTACATGCTGTACGACTGGGAAATGAAGAGAAGTGTCAGAGATATAAAGGTAATACCATCAGAGGCCTTAGATAGCGACCACAGAATACTTGTAATGAACCTGGGAGTTGTTACGGATAGCAAGAGGACAGAGTACCAGGAAAGGAGAATCAAAGTATGGAAACTCAAGGAAAAGGAAGTCAAGGAAGAATTCCAGAAGATAATAAGGGAAAGGATGCCAACAGACAATCCTAAAACAGGGGAAGAGGAATGGAAGCAATTCAAAAACACAATGGTGGAAGCTGCAGTGGCAGTATGTGGAAGAACAAGCAACAGAAAGCGGTGTAAAGAGACACCATGGTGGAATGAGAGAGTAAAAGAAGCTGTGGGAAGGAAGAACAAGGCTTTCAGAGTGTGGTTCCAGGAAAGAACTGATCTGACAAGGGAAGATTATAAGATAAAGAAGAAAGAAGCAAACAAGATTGTCGCAGAGGAGAGGAAGAAGTGGATGGTAAAGTGGACAGAGATGATGGAGGAAGACAGTAGAGGAAATAAGAAAGTACTTTATGGGATGGTCAAAAGTATGAGAAGAGGTCTGCGAGAGGATGTGGTAATGATGGACAAAAACGGAAATGAGGTACACAACAAAGAGACACTCAAGACAGTGTGGAAAGAGTACTTTGAGGATTTGCTGAATCCAAATGGTCATAGAGAGGAAGACAACATTTTGGAAGATGGAGAAGACAACACAGGAATGGAAAAGGACCTGACTTGGAGAGAACTGGAAATGGCTATAGACAAGATGAAAGGAGGAAGGGCACCAGGTGTGGATGAAGTGAGTGTTGAACTGGTGAAGGCAGCAGGGGAGGTTGGGAAACAGTGGCTGTACCGTGTGATGAGGGTGATATGGAAGGAGAAAAAGACCCCAGAAGATTGGAAGAAAGGATTAATTGTCCCAATATTTAAGAAAGGAAGCAGAAAGGAGTGCAGAAATTACAGGGGAGTCACACTCATACCTCACTGTGCCAAGATATATGAAAAGATATTAGAAAGTAGAATACGAGCCAAAGTGGAGAGTATGGATTCAGACCTGGGAGATCAACAGTGGATCTCATATTTTCAGTGAGACAGCTCCAGGAACACCACTACGAATTTGGAGAGGATCTGTTGATGGCCTTCCTGGACATCGAAAAGGCCTATGATGGTGTGTGTAGGGAGAAGGTTTGGAAAGCAATGGAAAACATGGGAGTGGAAAAAGAGACTGTAGGCAGAGTGAAGGAGATGTATTGTGGAAGTGGGAGTTGTGTGAAAGTTGGAGGGGAAAGAACAGACTGGTTCAGACAAATGAGTGGCCTGAAACAGGGTAGTGCGCTGTCACCCCTTCTCTTTATTGTGGTTATGGACGAGGTAATGACACGGATAGCAGGAAAGATAGGAGAAGATAAGATGAAAGCAATGGTGTTTGCAGATGATCTCATGGTCTGGGGAAACAAGGAGGAAGAAATTCAGGAGCAACTGAAGGCTTGGGAAGAAACAGTGGGAGAGTACGGATGGAAGTTCAACATCAGTAAATGTGAGATCCTGTTAACGACCAGGAAAAAGGACAGACCAATGAGTGGGATAACACTTGGAGGTGGACAGCTGAAGAAGGTGGAATGTCTCAAGTACTTGGGAAGTATAGTGGAGGAAAATGGGAGAAATGACAAAGAGATTACGGAACGTGGCAGACAGGCAGAAGTATTTCTGAGAAGCATTAGGAGCTTAGTGTGGAATAAAGATGTCCCACAAAAAAGCAAGGAAGTGTTATACAGAAGCTACTATATCCCGATACTGACCTATGCTTCAGAAACGTGGACAATGAAGAAAAGAGACATAAGCAGAATACAGGCAGGTGAAATGAAGTTCCTGCGAAGTAGGATCGGAGTAACAAGAAGAGACAGGGTGAGGAATGAAAAGGTCAGGGAAATTGTGAAAGAGGAGCCCTTGCAAGGTAGGATTGAGACATCAAGACTGAGGTGGTATGGACACTTAAAGAGAATGGATGAGAAGAAGATTCCCAAGAGGATACATGAGATGCAGATGCAGAAGAAACGACCAAGGGGAAGACCAAGGGATAGATGGCTGAAAGGAGTGGAGGAATGTGTCAAGAAGAGAGGCGAGGACTGGACCAGAGTGACAGCGGAGAGGTGGTGGGAAGAAAGAACTAAGTGGCGAGGCTTATGTTCCAAACAGACCCAGCCTGGGGCTGGAAACTGGACTAGATGATGATGATGATGACATTAAGATTATTGTGTACGTGTGGTATTCAAACTTCAATCGCATGATTAGAACACAAGAAGTAAAAACGAGATTTTATAACTACGCACGGCAGCCATCTTGTGATTATGCAAACAATTGACATAAATTAGATGCCAGTGGATCAACATTTGTATAAGCATTTAACGTGCAACGTTTCACGGCACTCGGATAGTTAATTCGCGAGAAACGTCCGTTTAAATATTTATACTTCGCGTCGCCGCCAAGTTGGATTTGTGCTCACCAGGTTACTGAAAGTCCTATAGGTGAACATATGTTCATAGTCTCTATGAACATTAAAAATTCAGTTTGGTTGCTGTAAAAGATTCATAGATATTGAGAACCGTCTAAATATTTCGGAAGCTCGCCATTTAGGATTGTTATATGTATAGGCCATAGAGTTATGTGCCATTCAAGGACAATTATTGCCTAGGTTCATTATTTAAACTTTCACTTCGATCGCATGATTACGACACAAGAAATAAAAACTTAATTTTAAAATTTCGCACAGCCGCCATCTTGAGGTTATGTAAACAATTGAATTAAATAAGATGGCAGTGCATTACAATCTGCAAAATCATTTACTGTACCACATTTCACTGCGCTCAGAGAGTTAAATCACGAGAAAAGTCTATTAAATTATTTCAAATTCGCTTGGTCGCCATGTTCGTTTTGTACTTCACAGGTTTATGAAATATACAATAGGTAAACTTGTATCAGTACCCTTTATCACCGTACAAAATTGCAGGATGATATCTGTAATAGTTTCGGAGATATAGAATGTCAGTGAAATATTTCGCTCAGCCGCCATTTTGGGGTTATGTAAACAATTGAACTAAATTAGACTCCAGTGCATTACAATGTGTATAAACAATTGCTGTACCAAGTTTCATTACGTTTGGATAGTTAAATCGCGAGAAAAGTCTATTTAAAAGTCTCAAAATCGCTTGGCCGCCATGTTGGTTTTGTAGTCACCAGGTTTTTGAAAGTCTCATAGGTGAGCTTCTAGTAGTGCCCTTTATCACCGTACACAATTTCAGGGCGATATAGGTAATAGTTTCAGAGATATTGAATGCTAGTGAAACATTTCGCACAGCCGCCATGTTGGATTGGTGAGACGTAAGAAAATTTGAAGGGCACGGTCGAGGTCGCCGGGAATAGCGCTATGAACTTACCGAGTTTCATTGAAATCGCTCCAGGCGTTTAGATTTTATTAGGGGGACACACACACACACCTCACACACACACACACACACACACACACACACACACACACGCGCGCGCACGCACGCACACACACACGGACAAAAGGTGATCTCATAAGCCTATTTTTTCAAAATTGAAAATAGGTTAAAATAGTTAGGTTTTAAGTGTCAGTGATCATAAATGTAGTGCTCAAAACGAACCACTCTTGCTGTTTAGAGAAAATCATAAAAATGCTAAAAAGCGAGTGCAAGAAAACAATATCGCTGCTCAAAATAGTTCAACGTTCAAAAAAACCTTAACATTATCAAACGTAGGCTACCATTTTGTTTTGTCCTACAGACTTCAAACTTGCTTTCTGCCTAGAGGGCATAGGGACCTTTCACTTACGTCAAACGACCATTTTTCTAAAATTCACCGTTTCCAAAATAGCGCCAATTTCAAAAACAACAATTTTCAAAAATAAAATAAAATATACCAACACACATTCATAGCAAAGAGGACGTCACCCCAACGCCAACAACACCTCGTTCGTTAAAATACGATCATGCGTTCGGGAGATATCGGCAAAGTTCGTATTGTTACGGCTGTGAGTTTGTGTCATCACTCGCCGCATGAGTCACAACTGCCCCAGGGCTGGGCTGTGGCCTGCCTCCTGGCCTCCTGTATTGCGTGTGCCTTATGCAACAGGGCTACTAGGACAAAGGGGTAGTCCAGAATATTCGTGACTGGACCAGCGATGGAAACCTCGAGAAGCCGTGAACCCTGGATGGATCTAGAAGCATTTATTGAGTCACCGGCCTGCTATATAAGTGCGACCTGTCTAGCAGTTGTTGTTGTTGTGTTTTACGAGCTAGTGTGAGCGTTTATTCTGAGCGACAGAAGTGTGGTGACTTGCGAAACCCCTAGTGTAGCGACGAAGTGAGAAACATACAGGGGACTGCCTGTGTTCTGAGTGAGTGTGCTTTCACTGAGTGTCTGAGATATTGTGGTGTCGAAATCCAGTGACATTGTTTCTCCCAGCTTGTGAACAGCGTGCAGCAAATGCTCGTAAGTACTGTAGTAGGCGCACATTAGGAAGAAGTTGCATGTAGTTCTGTCAAGGCCACTAGGCTCATTAGCGGCAGGATTAACTTCTGGGGTTTGTTGACAAGTGAAAGGGCAAGAGCTCTCCGCAAGCAAGAGACTTGAGGAAACTGGAGTAAGGTTCCTATTGTCTGTAATTGCTGATGAGTAGTGTAATTTTCTGGCCGCAATAAAGTTAATTATTTCTTTAAGCAGTAATTGGTGTTGTGCTTCCTACCCACCGTAATCCAGTTAACAAAAGTGCCACTAGGGGGGTGGCACGTAACAACTGGTGTCAGAAGCCGGATTAAGAACTCAAGCACAACACCTGACGGTCCTGGTTTCAAAACCCGAGCAGGTCATTTTCTCTGATTTTCCTGTGAGTGCATGCCCTTTACAAGGCAAACAACTAAAATGGAGGCGCAATTGGCAGCATTGCTAGAAAAGTTAAATGGCATAGAAGACGGCCAGAAGAATTTAACCAAGGAGCTAACTGCCAAATTGGAAGACAGCCCGAAAAGTTTAGCCGAGGACCTAACTTCCAAATTAGAAGAAGGTCAGAATAAGCTAGCAGAGGACCTGAAGGACGGCCAAAATAAGTTAGCGGAGGACCTGAAGAAGATTGAGGACGGCCAGAAGAAGTTAGCCGAGGACCTAACTGCCAAACTAGAAGACGGCCAGAAGAAGATGGAAGACGGTCAAAATAAGCTAGCGGAGGACCTGAAGAGGATAGAGGACGGCCAGAAGAAGATGGAAGACGGTCGGAATAAGTTGACACAGGACCTGAAGAAATTAGAACTGGGTCTGCGTGAGGAAGTCACGGCAGTGGAAAAGAAGTTCGACGCCTTACAAGTGGAAGTTGCCGAGCTGCGCCAACGCCCGCTGATGGGGGTGGAGGAGAAATTCAACGTCTTACAAAAGGAAGTTGCCGAGCTGCGCCAACGCCCACTGACGGGGGTGGAGGAGAAATGCAACGCCTTGCAAGTGGAAGTTGCCGAGCTGTGCCAACGACCGCTGATGGGGGTGGAGGAGAAATTCAACGCCTTACAAGTGGAAGTTGCCGAGCTGTGCCAACGCCCGCTGATGGGGGCGGAGGAGAAATTCAACGCCTTACAAAAGGAAGTTGCCGAGCTGTGCCAACGCCCACTGACGGGGGTGGAGGAGAAATTCAACACTCTACGAGAGGAAGTTGCCGAGCTGCGCCAACGCCCGCCCACCGTTACACCGGGAATATCAGGAACGGGACATAGCAGAGTGACGCCCACAACCTTCGACAGAAAGGTCCCGTGGAGCACCTACTTACGTCAGTTCGAGGCGGCCTGTTCCATAAATAACTGGATCAACACAGAAAAGGCTACAGCTCTCATTGTAGCGCTGAGAGGTGACGCCCTTAACGTCCTTCAGGCCATCCCGACTGGATCCCAGGACTACGCTTCCCTGATCGCCCATATGGAGTCCCGATATGGAGATAGCCATCTTCAGCAGGCCTATCAGATGCAGCTCCGGACCCGGGTACAGAAGAACGCGGAAACCCAGCAGGAGTTCGAGATGGACATCGCACGCCTCGTAAGGCTCGCCTACCCAACAGCGCCGGCCGACTTTCTGGAGCAGATAGCGACGCAGACTTTCACCGACGGGCTACGGGACTCGGACACTCAACAGGCGCTGCGTCTCGCGCGCAATAAGACCCTGGCAGATGCGCTGAGCCACGCACTTGAGTTCGAGACGGCAAAACAAGCATCCAGAATGCACGCGCGGGTGCGTCAAGTGGACGTCGACGAACCAGTAAAAACCAACGAGACCAAGCCCCTGGCCGACGAATTAATGGAGGCGCTAAGCCGTTTCTTCGATAGTCGCGGTACCACCAGCAACGACACAGCCGGAAGACAACCGGAGAGGCGGCCCGGAAGAGGACTACCGATCTGCTGGGCCTGCGGTATGAAAGGCCACCTGAGCAAGGACTGCGGTGATCGCCGCCGCCGAGGGTATCCGACGGGAAATCAGTCGTCTGAAAACCGCGCGGCCCAGGGAAACGAGTATTAGCCAGCCTTGGGGGGCAAAGGTTGGCTTGTGACAGTCGTCAAGCCCCAGCAGGAACAAGAGGAATTGGATAGTTTTAGTGATGTTGAGGATAATAATGGTGATTATAATGATAGTGATATAGATCATGCTGCTTATGATTATGATAGTGATAATGATCAAAAAGTAGAGAATGACGTTTTCATGCCTATTGTTCACCGTGGAAAAATGATCTACAACAAGCTTTGTTTTTAAAACTATAACACACTATCGTAAAGGCAAAGACTTGTATTAAGTGTGCATTATTGTCATAATCATGTATACTCTGCAATGTTAAATATTCTAATGTTGTAGAAAATAAAACAGCATTGTACCATCATTTACATTTAATTACAAACTTTATATACATTGTTTGTTTCATGATGATATTTTTAAAGACGATACTAGAAACTAAAACATTATTATTCTATACACATATTTTATTTAATTTTTTTCTTTCAGTCTATTGTCATCACTTATATTTTTCATTATCATTTCACATTTGTTTTTTTATTTAATTAAAACGGACCATACACCTATTGTTTTTAAAACCTTCATAAATTAGGTGTACAGGATTTATAGCAATATTCACTTCATCAAAAACACTCTCCGACATATCATTAAACCGTGTAGGCAGAAATGTCTCAAAATTCTCACATACACAAAGTACACGATCACCATATGCTGTTTTCAATTTCCGAATCTTGATAATGTGGAATGGAATATGCGTTGGCAATTCGCTGAGCTTCTTTGTTTCTAAGCCACATGCTTGCCCCACAGCATTAAAAATATTCATTGTAGTAGTCTATAAACAAAAGAAAAGCATATCTATTAATATTGTGCATATAGGTATTTTGCACTATGCATTGCTAATGAATTATACTATTTCTGCAACAAATGTCCTAACTGTAGCAGATACTACTTTTCTGCATATAGCACAAGTGTAAGTGCTAATGCACACTTGACACATGCTATGAAGTGTCCACAAGGCAAAAATACAACACCTAGTTCATCTTGATAACAAATTTTACATAATTGTTGGTGACACTTTTGTATCTGTTGGTCAGACACATCTTTTTTCACCTTTAGGTATTTGTACCGCGTATTCTAACTCTAAAGGCACTTTTATCTCTTGTGCTGCAATCACGTTTTCTTTACGAATAGCGTTCACAAATTTCTGACCTTTAAGCAACACCATGTATCTACAGTTAGGTAACCAAGGAGCGTGTTCCACAAAAGGGTCATCAGTCATTTGCCAATCCTTTAAAGCGAATCCACAATGAAAACATATTGTTTTATCCCCTTCACCAGTATAAAAAATCCAGCTTCACTTAGCTGTTTTGTAAGGTGTTTTAATATTAATGGCCAAACATTTTTATAAGATTCTAAACGTTTTTCAACAGACCAGTACTCTGGGTGTGCTAGTGCTTTAGTCTTGCAAACTCCCAATTTTTCAAAAGCACATGCCAATTCAACACTGTCTATGGCATATGGACCTCATATATCAATACTACAGTTGGCTGGTAATACATCATTATTATTTATTTGTGATTCAGCAAAGTAAGTAGTCGCCAATGGCCTTGTGGTTCGGTAAAATGGATACACTGGTATGTTACCCACTACTCTTCCAAGCATGAAAGGACAACGAAGAGACAATCGCAAATGGTCTCTAAAGGGATCATCCCCTTCTTCCCGGTGTGAAAGTTCAACATGACAAAACACAAAACGCACAACATCTTCTCGGTTCAAGTAATAAAAACCAGCTCCAGCAAGTTTATGTACTGACAAAAAGCCTACCGGCCAAGAATCAAATCTTAACCAACGATCGTTTTCTGATTTAAAATTTAACCCACGTGGTAAACCAAATTGCTCACTTGTTGTATTTGGTACTAAAGCCATGTGTTATAATAAAACTATTTTTATTGTAAGTTATTAACGTTGCACAAGAGCACAGAGTACTTTCAAGCATAATGTATGCATGTTAACTGTCTGTTCATTATATTAATGGCGCTTGACCACACCTAAAAACAAAAAAAATAACCAATCACTCACTCACTCACTCAATCAATCAATCAATCAATCAATCAACCAATCAATTAATCAATACTTGTAAATAAAACTTTAACATTAATTGGAATTAAATCAAAACACCATTTAACATATTTTAAAATAAACGGTATGTCTCCACTAACAGTATCCCTTCTACTTATTTTTTGTAAAGCTGCAGGCATTTACATCCCCCTTTAACCAACATATAAACAAAAATGAATGTCATGTCATTTTGTTCAGATTATATTTTTCAAACCTGTGGATAATCGTTGAGTCCATAGGGAACAACCCATAAATTAAATTTAAATTTTTGTTTAAAAAAAATCCAACATGGCCATGTATTTTCCCGGTCAACAACCATAATGGTCTTGTGCCGGTTGCCAATACATAGCCATTAGTCAAGAAAGCAATCATCGTCCCAGTCATGAATTGGTAATGAATTTTGTCTAGGGATTTCAATAGTGGTAAAATGGAATAGCATTTTAAGTTAGGCTTACTTGACTTTCGACTAGTTCACTCTTTGGCAATGGTTCCACTCTAGTGCGTCTCGGGTTTTCAACGACTGCTACAGCAGTTTAAAAATAAATAAAATAAACTGCCATAAATACCTAAATTCAGGTTAATTCATGCATTTCATTAAGAAAAATCAAACAAAAATGAAACAAGTTAATTTAAAAAATCTCACCTTGACTTGTATTGGCTTGTTGCTGTTTTCTTGTAGTGGGCTCAAAAGTGCAATGGTCACTCTCTCAGACATGTGAGGTATACCGGTTATCTGCAAACAAATAAATAAAGAAATCATTAATTACCTTATCAGTAACTACAAATTTAAGGTTCGTTAGCATTACATCATGAAAATAATCATTAATATTTAACCCTTGCGAGAAGCTCTTTATGAGACTCTTTTTCGGGGAGTATACGGTTATTAAGGAAGTTGTTGTACATACGCTTCTATCAAGGTGCAAGGTAACATAGTCTACATATATGGCAGAAATGAACAGGAGAAGGCCAACATAAACAATAACAAATTTAATTTCAGAACGAAAATAAAAAATAAAACACAAACTCGAGGGAACACCCTCTTAACGTTACACCCAAAAGTTACCATACTAAACAAAAAACAGAAATAATCTCACCAGAGATGTCAAACAAAATAACATGACCTGAAATATGACCTGTTCAGCTGCAATGCATGTGTGGACGTGATGTGACGAAGCATGCAAATATGTGAGAGCACCTGATAAGGGATTTGTTGCCATCCCTTCAGACAACAAATCCACATATGAGATATTCTAGCGATGGGAACTATACAGCATGATTAATGCAAATATTATTACCGACACTCGCTAAACTTAAATATTTATAACGCAATGATTTCCGCTGAAATCTAGACCAATGTGCACACAGCACTACATATGCCTCTCAACACAGGACTTCCAAATCAATACAAGAATAAGTAAACGTGACCAAGAAAATACACAACAACAATACAAATGACCGCATGCCATTTTTATAATGAAATACGCAACAAGGCGCCAACAAGAATTTACATAACCTAAATGAAGCACAGATGCTCAACAGCATACAATTATATTAAAAGACAACATTTCACTTGAACGTGACACATGAGAAACCGCGCGGGCGTGGCGAACTCGTCCCTTAATATCATATCACTTTAAAAGAACAAGTCAGCAATATTTAATAACTGGGTCAGCCATGGCCGTTCCCCCTCACTAATTACTGTCTAGAAATACCCAAGACCTGCTCTCGTGTGGTCCGTCGCTATCATGCGTCAAATCACCCACGTGTTTGTCACATCTCAGGCCCGCATAAAGCTTGGCTCCCAAGATCACGAAGAACAGCTGTCAACTCAGCTCAAAATATATGTGTGTCACCAAATAATTATCTCATCAATTCCCCTTGGAATTGAGAGACCAAATTGGACTGGCTGAGGTCTCCTCGGAGCTTCACTTACCATCCGTAGTAAATTGCAGCCGACAGAGGTTTGGCCCAAGCCATCCACCCGCGCATAAAATTCACACATACCACTCATTAGACACACATACACACTAATAACACACGTTGGGCTTTGACTATCACCTAAAATAAAATACTCAAATATTCACCACACACAGCGATCGCCTGGTCCCAGTATTCTGACCGAAGAAAAACAATCTAATTATCAAATGCAAATAAAATGAAATGAAAGAACAGACGGCTCTTTCCAACTTCATGTCGCAACATGGCAACTCAAAATTAATTACTTGTTCATTCAAAATGTGGCAAACACGAACACTTGCTTTCCCCCCTTGCTATCCTTATCGTTAATCTAACACAGCACCACTTATCACCCTGGCCGTTTCATGTGTACGCCAAATCAAATCTCCATATGTACGATTACATGGATTACAAAATTACACAAAAATATACAAATGAACATAGGGTAACGCGTCCTCACGCATTTATAAATTTGAGTGTCGGGACACTGCGTTACTATAAAAAAAAATGAAACAAGAAAAATCGCAAGATAAATTATATACAACGTTCCCATGCCAAAATATCTATATAAAGAATAAATCAATATTTGTACCCAAAACATATCGGCTCGTCACGTCCTTGGACATCACTTTCCATGGTCCATCGTGGTATTTACACAGCCATGATGATCGTCGTCGAAGAGAGCGTGATCACCATCCCATCGGTCGACTCATAGTTCATTATCCTGCTGTCTTCTTATTAGATGAAACATACAAAGTTCAAATTAATAAATCTATTTCTACTATAATTGCAGATAGAGCTACTCAATCACTCTAAAGTCCTAGGCAATTAATTCCAGGACACTTTCCCTAAATAAGCACATGCTATTTTCACACGCAAAAACATAATTACTATTCACTGAAAATGTTATTTCAAAATGTTAATCATCTCACTTGAGATCGTGTTCCAAGTACTTTAACGAATGTATAAGAGCTCTGACAAAATAAGAGGATGAAGTATCAAAAAATCACAAGTCCATATTGGGCTATCAAAAATCACAACGTGTATTAACGTGAAGTAGGCCTCAGCCACCTTAAAGTGAGACGTATGATAGCACTCGGCTACCTCAACATAAGAACAAGTTCGTTAGCACAGACTCTCAATTTATACAAAACTGGACCGTGGCACTATGGAGGGGACTGTAAATTGTCAAAAATCGAAGGAGTCGTCGTACAATCTTGCGAGTGGTATCAAACTGCATCATTTTTCATGCAGGTTCCAACACTGGTCCACGGATCAAAATCGCATCGTGGATTAATCAGATATGATCTTGCCGCGCTTTCTCACGGCGATCAGCTTTCGCGCCAAAATGAGCTTGGGTCCGCATGATTCGTGGGTTCATACGAGAATTCGTTGCGGAGATCACCTAGCTCCTCCCTTCTCAACGTCATCAGATGTATCTGCTTCTCACAAGCCCGCTCAACTCGCTCTCTCTCTTGTCCCATGGACAAAGGTTTCTGGCGCGTAGGTACGCTTGGCCTTGAAGTTCAGTGACCCTCTTCCAAGAATTAACAAATATAACTTGCGTCTCAACACGGCTAACTTCTAGCAACAATACTGTGCTCCCAACTCATAACTGACTGCGGACATAATACAGTATATAAAAAAAAAAACATGAACAATTATTCTATGATCAATTGAATAAGGGTCCATTTTCCTCCAGCAAGGTTTAAAAATTCGAAGAAAACATGGTTTGAATTTTAAAACATCCACACACTGCAACTTCAATCCGTGGACTCCATCAGCTCTTTAAATGTCCCAGTGCCAGTCTGAGTATCTCACATACCTCAGCCCACTAATTGCTCTTCCACTTGTTGACAAACTGTACCTTGACTTCGCTGAGTCGTCATTCACCTGTCACATGCCGGTCTCTCCCCCTTCTGTCATAACCACACGTAGACCTGCTTGCCTCGCCAACATGTTTGTAAACAAATAGACACTCATTCATTCTTCCGTCCAGTGGCCCCGTACGTTTGGGTGTGTTTCCTTAATGTGCACTAGAATTTACAACTGCATCAAATTCAACTTGTTCCCAAGGCTCTCTTTTATGGTATAATTTCAGATTTGCAATATTAAAAACTGACTTGGTCCCAGTGCTCAGTTCTTCAATCCTGTGGGCGTTATTTCCTAAATTCTTAATGATGGGAAACGGCCCCACGTATTTGGCACTAACTTTTGCGAATACCTTGTTCTTGGGATCAGATATGGGTGGTCATCTTACAAGTACGAGCTCGTCTTCATGAAGCTCACGGTGAAATTTCTTCCCTCGGTATCTGCGTAATCTTCGCTTTGCCTGATTCTTCATATGTTCCTGAGTTCTCTGGATCCTCAATTCATGTGCCACCAATGGATCTTTAGGACATGGAATGATATTGTCCCAAGTTCTCTCTGGTACTTTGTTATGATGCACTAGCAATGGCACCTGTCCTGTAGATTCGTGCTTAGTTGTGTTCATAAAATGCTCGATGTCACCAACTTTATCTACCCACTTATTATGTCCATTAGGTAACAGAACGCGATACTATTTCTCCACACAACGGATTACTCTCTCGCTCGGATTGGCTTGTGCATGACGAATGCTTGATAAAATGTGTTTAATCCCAAGATTTTGAATTCCTTTCCTGAACACAGAACTGGTAAAATAACTACCATGGACTGACAAGATGTATTCCGGTTTTCGTAGCGTAGGAATGACTTTGTTTTGAATTCTGCTGGGTATTTGTTTGGACGTGGTCTTTTGGATCGGGCATAACACTATAAATTTCGAGAATACATACTAAAATATGTTTACACCCGCGCCTTCCTTTGGGAAAGTGTCCCAGTGTGTCTATCGCCAGTAGCTCACACGGCTTCTGCGGTAATAACGGTTTCGGAAATTGTTTCATGAGGTAGTTATTAGGATTAGTGCGCTGACATGCGCCACAAATCTTAATTACCTCAACAATATTAGATCTCATTCTTGTCCACGTAAAAGAAAGAAAAGAAGATTGTAGTTTTACGTGACCGTTAATCGCGAGATCATAAGCCACGGGACCTCCTTTTTACGTGGAATCCGAACCACAGGACATGGCATTTCAGAGCAAAAATCTTACATTCAATGACCGGGAATCGAACCCAGTCCGCCGTGGTGAGAGGCCAACAACTTGACCGCTGAACCACCACGCCCCGCCACATAAAAGATTCCCCAATCGTCGCTTCTGATTTATCTATGCCCACATGTCCTAGAGTTTCATGAACATGCCACGTTAATCCTCTCTGAAGAGAGGCTGGAAGTATAATTCTGAGTTTGGTGTGCTTTTCATCCACAAACTTGTGTAGAAGGCCATTTAAAAACTGGTACTTTGCATCCTTCGCTCTTGCTTCACGATGTTCAGGTGTCCCCTGCTGTATCTCTTTCCTGAAATATCTTATCATCAGCAGCATCCACGGATCTCGTTCTTGCTCCATATGAATATTCTTAAGTTCATCCAAAACTCTCGGTCCTTCTGTGTTAGTTCCACATGACGTACTTCTACTGCTATCTCGTTATCCTGCTCAGGATTTCTGCTCAAAGCGTCGGGAATGACATTCATTTTCCCTGTGCAGTGCTCTATGGTAATGTCGAATTGCTGGATATAAATAGACCAACGAGTTACTCGTTCACTCACCATCGCGGTCTTGAAAAGGAATGTTAATGCACGGTGGACGGTTCTCACAATAATGGAATATCCAAGAACCATCTTTCTCCACTGTTGTAATGCATAGAGTATAGCCAATAACTCTAGCTCAGTAGCTGTATAATTTCTCTCATGCTTGCGCAACTTGTGACTTGTAAATGCCAAATATGATCGGTGATTTAAATTTGAAGTGTCCTCTTGGTACAACATTGCTCCAATCCCAATTAAGGATGCGTCAGCCTGAATTACAAATTTCTTTCCAAAATCCGACCTGTCGCACTCCTCACTCCATAACCATCTATTCGCTTTCTTCAACATTTCTTGCATAGGACAGTTCTCCTTGAAAAAGCCAGTGACCCCTGGGTAGATTATTGGCTGAGGAATAACCTAACCACCAAGGGAAGATGATAAAGAAAAGGAGGTGGGTTTCTGACTGGAGAAAAAGGATAGAACAATAGGAGGAGAGTCCCACAAAAGTTATGAATTTAACTTTAAATGCACTTAGAGGCGGTTGCCACTGCAAATCCGTTCTCTGATACCTAAAGTGGGTAAGGACCTGGTCGAAGCTAACGGGAACCGCAGCTAAGACTTGGGCGGTTTGCAAGAGAATGGCTTTAGAGTATTCCCTCTCAAGCATGCATATGCGTACTATGGGGAAGGGTGATGGTCTGGCAAGACAGATAGTAACAGACTTATTGTAGATCTGTTCAAAGGAATTCTTTTTTGACCAAGTAATTCGAAGAGTACCAATAATTTGCATCGATTTTGATATTTCCAGTTTTCGATGTTGTGGAGTTCCTAAAAAGCGACCAAGTGCTTCCAAGAAGGATTGTGATAAAATCAATTATACCTTGGGGAGTAATTTTGGTAAGTGAACCAATAGTTGCATTTGGAAATGGCTAAGCTTTTACTCAGCAAGGAGCCGGCTAAAGGTTTAGACAAAGAGAAACACTTATTTTTTTGGAAAACCAACCATAAGTTTTCGGAGAGGATCTCCACAAGCAGGTAGCTGGCGTAGCGAGCTGTACTTGCCTTACTGGCCAGTTAGAATTAGCTATTAAAGCTAAGAGAAACTTTAACGAGATTACCACTAAGAGTTCTTGCTCAAATGCGACGAGTGGTGAAAGCCCTATCAATAGATTTAATGGCATTGAGTAGGAAGAGCCAAGGAAGACAGGATCTTGCCTAACCTTTGTATTAGAGAAATGATGAGTCGAAAAGGAAAGTTTGAATTTATTTAACAATGCAAAAAAGTCTAATAAATTTGACAAGTATATAGCTTCAATTTTTAGTAACAATTTGGGGTCGCAGACCTCCTAACATTTAAAGTTTGCTCCAGGCAATTAGCAATTTATTAGGTTTCAAACCTTTATAAAATCCTAGCAAGGATTTAAAATAGCGAATATAAAAATTCAAAATTTAAAGACAATTAAGGTGATTAAATATTAACAATAAATAGAGTACAAGGTGTGTACTATAAGAAATTTCTGAGAAAACATTCTAGAGAAAGTAACCACTTCGAAAATAACAATAAGAGAAACATGAAGAATAAGATAAAAGTTCCTATAACTTCTTATATTTGTGCAGAATTACTTTTATTACAATTATACAAAAGAGGGAAGGTCACTTACTGTGAAACCTGAAGAGAAAGTCAAAAGGAAGGTTCTAGACTTCCTATGTTTAATTAGGAATCACTTGACTAATGGGGCAAGTTTCCCTTTCGTGAAACCTAGAAATAACTCACTCCTGAGTTGAAAGAATTGTATTCCCTGATTATAAGGGAGAAACAATGTAAGCTTGAACCGTGTATGAAACACGTGGTTATGCAGAAATTAATTAATGAGATATAAGCAAAGGTGGGAGGGCACGTCTTTAGAGTGACACCTCATTGCAATAGACCTTAACGTAACAATTTTATTAACATGGTTTGTTAGTAGAAGGTTTAGGAAAGATCAATTGGGATTTAGGATAAATGTTCATGGCCTTATTTATGGTATTCGGACGATCGCGACGTGGTAGAAATGTTGAACAAGCACTAGTTCTCACTATAGTTTGTTGAATGGATGAAAAGTTCACTGTAGTAACACGAAAGTTTATGGCAAGGAAAGTTATTGCAATGATGAAAAAGGACTGGTAGCACTAGATAGGCGAAAGTCTATTGCTTGAGAAAGTTGTGAATTACAATTAAATGCGCCATAGAGCATTCCAACGGTGGAAGAAAATTTAGCTATTGCAGTAATTTATAAGGAAGATTCCTAATTTTAAATAGTATTCCCACAAGTGAGTGAAAAATACATGACGGCAAGACTTGTAGATAGAGTACAGAATCTGGAAGGTTCCAGAACAATCCTAATAGAAGAATGGGGCCAAAGTTAATCCAGCGGTGGAACGAGCTTAATATTTTATGGACAGCGGGTATTAGATAATATCCCACGTTGTGAGAAGATATCTCATTTAAATAGCTTAAGAAAAGCTACTTTATATTAAGGTTGGCTTAGACAGACAAAAGCCCAACATGGCAAATCCCGCGAAGAATGATTACCGCCCCAAATAAGTGATCTCACGCTGTCTATAAAATGATCAATAAAAGCATGTAGATAATAAAACTGATGAAGATGAGGTTAAAACCTTAAGTCTGTTCTTATCTTGGTTGCATGTCGAAGGTGAAGTTCCCTTTGACGAATACTTAATGTGCCAACATGGCGTAGAATGTAGAGAGTGCCTCTTGGATTGAGGAGACTGGCTCTAGTTGAGCCTTGACTGACCGAGTCAACTGCCGACTTACAAGTGAGACCCACTCCGCGGAGGGTCCGAGGAAGGGAAAAGAGTGGGGGTAGGAGACAAAAGGAAAACATATAAGCATGACCTATATTGTAAACTTAAATTCTCTTGAGGAAATGGTCTTCAAAGAGTTGATAGCAGGCGATACTAGCACAGCCTGGTGGGTGAAAGAGTAGACGAAGTTCTCTTGATCAAGGAGATGATAGCTGGCGATGGAAACGAAATCTGATGGCCAAATGGAAAAGGAAGTCCTCTTGCACCAGGAAGAATTGAGGAGCTTCAGAGATTCGCTGCTAGATGACGTTAGGTGGTTCATGGAAGATATATATCTAGAACAGACTCACAATGACATAAGAGACATGACCATCAAAGAGAAAATAAAAGATCACTGTTGGTGTTTGATAAAGAGGAAGGAATGAACATGCAAAAGCATTAAAAATTATATTCTCTCGTACCGTGTATTCCAAGAATACACCAACCCCCAAAAATGCTCTCACATGCTTTACTCTGGTTGGTGTTGGAAACTTCTTAATAGCATCTATCTTGGCAGGATTAGGTCTCACACCTTCATGATCAATAATGTGTCCTAAATACAGTATTTCACTTTGAAAGAAGTGTGATTTCTTGAGGTTAATTTTCAAATTCATAGTACTGCGGTTGTCTAGAAATTTGTTAAGATTTACCATGTGTTCTTCCATTGCTTCTGAAGCGAGAAGAATGTCGTCAACATATCTTGTAGTAAACTCTTTTACTTCATCTGTTAAGTTTCTATCCAGGGCTCTAATTAGCGCACAACCTGCTGATTTGACTCCAAATGGCATTCTCTGGCAGACATAGGTTTGATTATCAAATAAAAACCCCGTTAGCAACTGAGTTTTTTTCTCTAACTGTAGGTGATGAAAGCTATTGGTCAGATCTACGCTACTATAGATCTTCTTTCCTCTAAGTCCTTTTAGTACATCCTTAATAAGTGGCGCTTTATCATGCTCGGGCAGAAGCTTGCTATTTAAAAAATGTGCGTCTAGTCATAGCCTAATAGATCCATTTGCCTTAGCTACTGCCAAAATAGCATTTAAGTATGGTGTTGGTGATTTCTTGATCATTCCAGCTTCGAGTAAATTGTCAATAATATCCTTCACCTGACAATGATGTTCCTTCGGGATTGGGTAAAGTTTGCTTTTAAAAGGTGTCCAGTCATCCACTTGCATAGCATACTTGAAATTGAGACCTTTTCCTGGTATAGCGTCAAACACTTTCTTATGACGGCGTAAAATAATTTCTAACTTCAATTTATCAGAGTCCCTCAATTTCGCTTCGTTCAGCCGCTCCTGAATAAGATTTTCAAATTTTGATCCAGAATGATCTTCTTCTGCCAAATATGTCCAAAGTTCCTGTGAAACATTGTGACCTCCAAGATCCACTAGTGCTGTACTAATTACATCTCCCCCATGCTTGTCTATCTCGACCGTGACGTCATCTGGGATTACCTCCATTGTCCAAGTGCCAATCTCTCGTTCCAACATAGTCTCTTCCATGTTTAGACCAACATGACTCAATTCTTCAACTTGCTTGAAACTGACAGTGCAATTCCTTAAATCAATAATTGCGTGGTACTCACAAATGAAATTTGCCCCGAGAATAACGTTGTAATTCATCTTTGCCATCTCTATGAAATCTTGTGCAATGGTGTGGTTTAAAATATCTAGCTCCAAATATGCCTGATGTTTACATGTTACAGTCTTCTCTGGTATGACTCCCCGTACTTTTAGTTGTGGTACTGGTATTAATGGAACAGTCTGCTTCCTTCCTATTTCCTTGATCAGAGCTTCTGACACCAAGCTAACTTGACTACCAATGTCCATTAGGCAACGCACCTTCAATCCTCCTATTCTTGCATATATCACAGGTAATTGTCTTATAACATTCTCATGTGGCCTTACTACTTCCTCCAGACAATCATCCGGGAACGCAATCCATTCCTCAATGTTAGCAATGATTACATCACGGTCATCAGCCACTCCCGTTCACAGCCCGTCTCCTTTTTTTTATCGCCCCGAAACCCTTCTTGTGAGTTCCTGCCGCCATTGTTCTGTCTCTCTTGTTGCCGTAACAAGCTATCTGCTCCTCCACCGTGATTGTCAGGATTTCGTCCATTTTCTAGGGCTCTTCCCCAATTCTCTTTTTCCGGTTCCTCATTAGCGTGCAATTCTTGTAAATACTTTTGTGACTCCCTGTAGCGTTCATCCCAGTTGTTCCTCTACTCCCTTGAATCCTCTTGCCTATTATCCCGTTGTTTTTTCCACTGGCGCGTGTCACCAGCCCTCTGATACGGCCTGTCTCGCTGTCTATTCCCTCTTCAGTTAGAGTATCCTCGCTGGTACGGTCTTCTGTTACTATTATCTTCATTATTGTAGTACTGATTGTAATTGTTGTTATTCTCATAGCGACCCCTGTTGTCATTTTGCTCTTGTCTCCTTGGCGTGAACTGCGTTTTCGTTTCCTGTGATCTCGTATTCGAGTGCTGATTATTATTATTACTATTATTCTGGTGTACTATTTCCACTGTGTTAATGCGTTCGATATTTCTATGGCGACTTTGGGCTGATACCATACTCGTTTCATCCAAATGACGGAGAATTTCATCTGCTTCTTTGGCCGTTTTTACGTGAGCTGCTACTAAGAACTGTTGTATATTAATAGGTAACTGTTTGCGTATATTTAACACCAAATTTTCCTCTGACGGCGGTTCGTCGAGATCCATCAGTCTAATCATTCGTTGCGAGAAAAACTCTGAGAATTTCATCGGATGTGTGCTGTGATACTTTCTAGCGTACAGATCCAGTCTTAAGCTCTGCTGTAATGAGGGACTCCAGAACTTCTTTAAAACGCTTCTTTGAACTGAGCCATGTGTTCAAACGTATATTTGAAACTTCGGATCCAGGTAAGACTTGATCCCTGTAAAAATTTCTCTACCATCCTTAATTGTTTAATGGGACCCATCATGGAAGCTAGGTGAGAAGCTCCTGGAAACACATTTTGATGCTGATGAGATCTGGCATGAAGAATGGTCCTCTTCAAATCCCGACCACCTGGGTTTAATCCATGATCCTTGTAGAGCTCCGCCTGGTTTCAACTTACCGAGAAGGGAATGGACATCTCTAAACAGAATCAGGACAAATCATGGAAGGTGTAAATTCTGGCTTCATAAGTGGGGAAAATATGAAGACCCATTCTGCGACTGTGGTAATGTGCCTCAGACCATCCAGCACATTGTTATGGACTGCCCAAAGAGAAAATTCAATGGATCTGCCCAAGAATTACATAGTGCCTCTACAGAAGCAGTGGACTGGCTGAAAAGTCTGGACATTAAGTTTTGAATGTGTATCATTGATCTGTAAATAATGTATATAAAATTGGAAAATATATGTATTTATAATGTATCCTTGTTTTTGCCATACGAAATAAATAAAATAAATCTGATTATTATGGTAATAATCGTCCAGTTTGCGGAGAAAAGCTTTTGGCGTAATACCTTGCCCGTCTATGAATTTTCCAGGTCTAAAATAATTTCCTCGTATCACTTGAATTACTTGTTGTGTCGTTATGTTCGGTTGTGGAGTCTTGCCCCTGTAGTTACGAAATACTTCCGTGTCGACCCCTGCCTTTACGCTGTTTTCCTGGCTCATACCTCCCGTAGATTTAAATGCCTCCGGACTTACAATGCTGACAAGTTTCCCTGCTACTTGTTCTGACGTAATTAGTGTTGTGTTCTCTAACGATCGGATCTCGTTTTTAATGATTAAGTCGGCATGATCTTGGAGCTTAGTTTTCATACATTCCTCCAGCGCTTGCATTCGGGAATTATTATCTCCTAATCTCTTTAAAATTGATTATCTGTCTCCTTTATTTTCATCCACCTGCTGCTTCTAATCTTTTCGGATATTGTCTTTCATTGTTTTCAATCCCTCTTCTACACGATCTTCTATCTGCTCCTGATTCTTATCTATCATTTCTTCTAACTGCTCCAGATTTTTATCTATGCGTTCTTCTATCTGCTCCATTTGTTCTTGATTTTTCTCTTGGCCTATCTCTAATTATCCTATCCGCTCGTCCATCTGCATCCTATTTATTTCTATATTCTTCTCTATCTGCTGTTGGTCAGCTTCCAAATTCGCCCATCTATCCGTAGATTTAATGTCCAACCGATCGAGTTCCTTAATTAACCCCAATACATTATCGTCAACTGATTTTATTTGCTCCTGAATGTTTGCTGTTTTGGCCTCGATTTTCTTGAATTCGCCCTGTAATTCCTCCTGCGTAGTTTTTATTCCTGCAGTGTTGTTCGTACAAGCTCGTTCTATCTGTTCCAACTTCGCATTAACCATTTCGTCTAACTCTACCATTTTCAAGTCAAATTTTGCCTCTATGGATTTAATTTGCCCCACCTGTATAGTATTGTTATCGTGAATTTCGATTGCCAGTGTGTCTAATTGTATCTTCGTGTTTTCGATAATTTCAACTGTTATTTTGCTTAAATTTTTGTCTGTGCTACCGCCTGTTCCGCAAGTTTATTTTTAATATGATTAAGTGTACACTATTTTGCTCTTTCATTTTATTTTCCAGTGTTCGCATTTGTTCATTGCTACTCTTATTAATTTCATTCTTTACTGTTTGTATTTTTTCACTACTACTGTGATTAAATTTCATTCTTTAGTGTTTGCATTTGTTCACTACTACTCTGATTAATTTCATCCTTTAATGTTTGTAATTGTTCCACGCTACGCTCCTGCATCTGTTTTCTAGTGTCAGTAACTGTTCGTTATTGTTCTCCCGCATTTTACTCTATAATGTCGATAATTGTTCCTTATTACTCTCCTGCATCTTACTTTCTAACGTCGATAATTGTTCCTTATTACTCTCCTGCATCTTAGCTGAAGACCTCTCCAGCAGTTACTAATTTCAGCAATCGTTGCAATCAGAACACAAATACACTTTGAGAAATAGGACCATGCAACTAGTGACCTCCACCACACATACACACATGTATGACATTTAATATTTATTTATAATCAATCATTTAATTTTACGTTAAAATACACCCCACAATCAAAGCATCAATGAGTATTTGAATTTACTTTTAATTTCCCCTCGTTCTGATCATAAACTCCTAATCTAATGAATTTACATAACATCTTTTAATTAACCACTGTTAATTAAAATTTCAAGGCAACACCTTCCTGTCATTTAAATATTTCTGAGTACATTGGATCAAAACAATCACAAATTTATTTATTTTTAAATGGTCGCCAGGAACACATCTTAAATCAATACAATATTCAAATCTACTGTGTTCCGTATTTCTAACCTTAAATTAACTCAATGATTTTACTTATACACTTGGTGGAAAGACTTCACCTAATTTACTGATTCTACTAATTAATTATGCAATACCTGGTATCATTTTCCACAAAATACTACGAGGAAAGCAAAAACAACAACAAACACCACTTGGGTAGCCATTTGAGATCTATGAACCCTTGAGAGAAGCTTTTAATGATACTCTTTTTTGGGAAGTGTACGGTTCATATCGCAGTTGTTGTACATACGCTTCTATCAAGATGCAAGGTAACATAGCCTAAATATATGGCAGAAATGAACAAGAGAAGCCAACATAAACAATAACAAATAAAACACAAACTCGAGGAAACACCCTCTTAACGTTACACCCAATAGTTACCATATTAAACAAAAAACAGAAATAATCTCACCAGAGATGTCAAACAAAATAACATGACCTGAAATATGGCCTGTTTAGCTGCAATACATGCGTGGACGTGATGTGATGAAGCATGCAAATATGTGAGAGTACTTGATATGGGATTTGTTGCCATCCTGCGAATGACTTCAGACAACAAATCCGAATCTGAGATATTCTAGCGATGGGAACTAAACAACATGATTAATGCAAATATTATTACCGACACTCGCTATACTTAAATATTTACAACACAATGATTTCCGCTGAAATCTAGACCAATGTGCACACAGCACTACATATGCCTCAACACAGGACTTCAAAATCAACACAAGAATAAGTACACGTGACCAAGGAAATACACAACAACAATACAAATGACCGCATGCCATTTTTATAATGAAATACGCAACAAGGCGCCAACAAGAATTTACATAATCTAAATGAAACACAGATGCTCAACAGCATACAATTATATTACAAGACAACATTTCACTTGATCGTGACACATGAGAAACCGCGCGGGCGTGGCGAACTCATCCCTTAATATCATATCACTTTAAAAGAACAAGTCAGCAATATTTAACAACTGGGTCAGCCAAGGCCGTTCACCCTCACTAATTACTGTCTAGAAATACCCAAGACCTGCGCTCGTGTGGTCCGTCGCTATATGTGTCAAATCATCCACGTGTGTGTCACATCTCAGGCCCGCATGAAGCTTGGCTCCCAAGATTACGAAAAACAGCAGTCAACTCAGCTCAAAATATATGTGTGTCACCAAAAAATTATCTCATCAATTCCCCTTGGAATTGCAAGACCAAATTGGACTGGCTGAGGTCTCTTCAGGACTTCACTCACCATCCGTAGTAAATTGCAGCCGACAGAGGTTTGGCCCAAGCCATCCTCCCGCGCATATATTTCACACATTCCACACATTAGAATACACTGACACACTAATATCACTTTTTGGGCTTTGACTATCACCTGAAATAAAATACTCAAATATTCTCCACACACAGCGCGCGCCTGGTCGCAGTATTCTGACCGAAGAAAAACAATCTAATTATCAAATGCAAATAAAATGAAATGAAAGAACAGACGGCACTTTCCAACTTCATGTCGCAACAAGGCAACTCAAAATTAATTACTTGTTCATTCAAAATGTGCCAAACACGAACACTTGTTTTCCCCCTTGCTATCTTTATCGTTAATCTAACACCGCACCACTTATCACCCTGGCCGTTCCATGTGTACGCCAAATCATATCTCCACATGTACGATTACATGGATTACAAAATTACACAAAAATATACAAATCAACATAGGGTCACACGTCCTCACGCATTTATAAATTTGAGTGTCGGTACACTACGTTACTATAAAAAAATGAAACAAGAAAAATTATATACAAGGGTCCCATGCCAAAATATCTGTATAAAGAATAAATGAATATTTGTACTCAACACATATCGGCTCGTCACGTCAGCGGACATCACTTTACATGGTCCACCGTGGTATTTACACAACCATGATGATCGTCTTCGAAGGGAGCGTGATCACCATCCCATCGGTCGACCGGTAGTTCATCATCTTGCTCTCTTATTATTATATGAAAAATACAAAGTTCAAATTAATAAATCTATTTCTACTATAATTGCAGATAGAGCTACTCAATCACTCTAAATTCCTAGTCAATTAATTCGAAGTCACTTTCCCTAAATAAGCACATGCTATTTTCACACGCAAAAACATAATTACTATTCACTGAAAATGTTATTTCAAAATGTTAATCATCTCACTTGAGATCGTGTTCCAAGTACTTTAACGAATGTATAAGAGCTCTGACAAAATAAGAGGATGAAGTATCAAAATATCACAAGTCCATAATGGGCTATCAAAAATCACGATGTGTAGTAACGTGAAGTAGGCCTCAGCCACCTCAAAGTAAGACGTATGATAGCACTCGGCTACCTCAAAATAAGACGTATGATAGCACTCGGCTACCTCAAAATAAGAACAAGTTCGTTAGCACAGACTCTCAATTTATACAAAACTGGACCATGGCATTATGGAGGGGACTGTAAATTGTCAAAAATCGAAGGAGTCGTCGTACAATCTTGCGAGTGGTATCAAACTGCATCATATTTCATGCAGGTTCCAACACTGGTCCCCGGATCAAAATCGCATCGTGGATTAATCAGATATGGTCTTGCCGCGCTATCTCACGGCGATCAGCTTTCGCGCCAAAATGAGCTTGGGTCCGCATGATTCGCGGGTTCATACGAGAATTCGTTGCGGAGATCACCTAGCTCCTCCCTTCTCAACGTCATCAGATGTATCTTCTTCTCACAAGCCCGCTCAACTCGCTCTCTCTTGGCGCGTGGACAAAGGTTCCTGGCGCGTAGGTACGCTTGGCCTTGACGTTCAGTGACCCTCTTCCAAGAATTATCCAAAGATAACTTGCGTCTCAACCCGGCTAACTTCTTGCAACCCTACTGTGCTCCCAACTTATAACTGACTGCGGACATCATGCAGTATATAAAATAATACATGAACAATTATTCTATGATCAATTGAATAAGGTTTCAATATTTACTTACCGAAAACAAAAAGGATTTTTCTTCCATAGTTCAGTTCAGAGCTCCACTGTATACGTCTGTTCGCTAAAACGACTAGTACACCACTAACACAATACTTATCAGTCTGCTTAGCAACAGTGAGAGTTGCATTTTCTCAGCGTTTTGACCTTGAACTGTTGTCTGTCTATCACATGTTCCCACGCCTCCACACATTCCTCAAGCGCGATCTATCGGATTTTTTATTATGGATACTCGAGTTTAGGCCTTAATTACAACCAAACCAACAGACCTATTGAAAAACGAGTTATACCAATATTTTCTTTGTTTAATTCTGCGTTAGACGATATAAGCCAATTATTTTCAAGTTTATAAATTATTTATTTATTTGTGGTTGTATGAAAAATTGTCCGTGTTTTTGACGTCTTTTCTAGGAACCGCTCACTTAAAACTATATACATGGAAAACTACTTGGCTAAGGGTAATGAAATTTTTATATGTGATAGGCACAAGTATTGGTAGTGTAAATTTCAAGTTTCACTTTTTTTCAACTACCCAATAAAAAGTTATTATACTTTTTCTGACGTAACATTTTCTCAGCCCAGGATAAACGTACAGCAGGAACCTTAGTCTCATTTTGAAGCTCTCATTCGTGATTATCGGAAACTACGACCACTGTGAACGTACAGTGTGTTGGCGAATTTATGAAGAGTAATATTAATGGTAGGTTTTGCGTGTTCTGGTCCGTGCGAGTAAAAGCGAGCGAGCCGGTGAATTCGAGTGCAGGGTTGCCGGGCAGTTGTGTAATGGAATGCGAGTGACATGGCGATGTCCACATGCTATTTTCAGTCTTCCTGTTTACTACTTATATGCCACATCACATCACATCAAAATGCCTCAGAGACCACCATTGTCTGAGGGCGAACTTGCGCTAACATATTACAAAATGGTAGAAGTATGGAAGCAATGAATGTTTTATGCCGAGAAGCCCTGCTTACCGTTGCTCCTGAACTCTGGAAACAATGTATTAAACACGCTAAAAGAATTGAAGACTACTGGGAGATTGATGGCCTGTCTGAAAATGTCCCTCATTTCGAGCAGGTCATAATTAACATGAATGCCAGCAGTTCTGATTAATCGGAACAGAGCCATTCTTCAGACGAAGAATACTGACTGAATTACATATTGTAAAGAAAAAAAAAAATGAAAATCCACAGCCTGCTTCCAGTCTCCGACCGGGTCAGGAATGGAATGAATGAAGCCCCCATCTAGCGGCGAGGATATGAACTGGGCCGGCTGCCGAGGCCTGACGCACTCCTCTGGGGCAATGATTAAATGAATGACAGATGAAATAAAATGATAGTGGAGAGTGTTGCTGGAATGAAATTTTGACAGGGAAAACGAGAGTACCCGGAGAAAAACCTGTCTGCCTCCGTTTTGTCCAGCACAGATCTCACATGGAGTGACCGGGATTTGAACCACGGGCCCAGCGGTGAGAGGCCGGCGTGCTGCCGCCTAAGCCATGGAGACTTACATATTGTAAAGATATTATGTAAATAATGCAGATAGCCCATGTAAAAATTGTGTAGTCTGACATTTCCAAATTAGGAAGACAAACCACATTTAAACCTGCCATTGAAGGTCTAAAGACCTTATGTGAAAAAGGTGATGAAAAATGAAATTTGTACGAGGAAGAAAATAAAAGGTTGAAAGGAAACTTAAGGCAGTGTTCGTTCGTAGCGAGCCGCAACGACTGCAAATTAACGCGGCAACGCTGCACCGGATTTCTCAAGTCCGCTCGCATTTACTCGCACGGGCCGGAACGCACAAAACCTCCCATTAATATTACTCTTCATAAATTCATCATCACACTGTACGTTTACAGTGGTCGTAGTTTCTGATAATCACAAATGAGAGCTTCAAAATGAGACCAAGTTTCCTGCTGTACGTTTATCCTGGGTTGAGAAAATGTTACGTCAGAAAAAGTATAAGAACTTTTTATCGGGTAGTTGAAAAAAATTGAAACTTGAGATTTGCACTACCAATACTTGTGCCTATCATATATAAAAATTTCATTACCCTCAGCCAAGTAGTTTTCCAAGTATATAGTTTTAAGTGAGCGGTTCCAAGAAAAGACGTCAAAAACACGGACAAATTTTCATACAACCACAAATAAATAAATAATTAATAAACTTGAAAATAATTGGCTTATATAGTCTAACGCAGAATTAAACAAGGAACATATTGGTATAACTCGTTTTTCAATAGGTCTTTTGGTTTGGTTGAATTTAAGGCCTAAGCTCGAGTATCCATAATAAAAAAATCCGATAGTAGTTTCATGTTTTTAATAAAGAACAAGAATGGCTGCCTCTTATTACATCGGTAGTAACACTGCATAAAAACCATCATGGCTGCTGTTGAAACGCCAGACCTGCTAGCCACCACTAGGCAAGTAATCTGATACTGCACTTCCTGCCCACGTAGACATTCCTGTATTATCAGAAGTTTCTCTTAACAAACCGCCAAGCCACTGTATTCAGTGCCCAGCAAGCTGGACTATGTGTGTTAGCATTGAAAACCTGTGTGTCTTATTATTATTATGCTTAAACATTTTACTGAAATAATAATTACTAGCAAGCGGCCATCCTCAATACATGATCATGTTAACCACATATTTTCACCCTACAACACATCACTTCACCCAGTTCAATATTTAGTTTATAACATTTCAGGGCAATTACCTTACCTTTTTGGCTCTTTGCGTCCATCCACATGACTTGGTTGACCGAATGTTATAGGTTTTCATATTCTACAACCATTTGCTGTGCCAGACAGCAGTCGCGCTTATTACCGTTTACTAGCATGTTAAAGATCCCCTTCAGGGGTAAAAATCTCAGCACGCTTCACACGTTTTGGAATATTAGCCTCCATCCATCATAGGAAATATCGGAAAACCAACCGTCATAAGCTGCCCCCACCGTCTCGCCAAAATAGCGATTCATTTCTTCCGGGCACGGCCACCATGGTCGGCAACAGGCTTGTTCAAACACACGCCCAGCGGTATCGTCTCTCTGTCTACCACCACTTTTCATTTACAATTTAAATAGGTTAAAAAAATCTTTTCAACATAGCATTAGACCCTTTTAATATATTTTTTAAAAATTTAAAACACATTCAAAAGGGAAATGTCACTCCAAGTCCAACGACCCGTCATACTAGTCCATAGCCTTATTGGTTCGCAAAATATCAACAAAAGTACAGTTGGGCCCTTTTGACAAAAATCAAAAATAAATTCAACAACGGGGCGTCATCCCAAGTCCAACAACTCCTTATACAAGTTCATTGCCTTATTGGTTCGCAAGATATTAACAAAATTACAGTTAGGCCCTTTTGACAAAAAATCAAAAATAAATTCAAAAACTGGGCGTCATTCCAAATCCAACGACCTCTCATACAAGTCCTTAGCCTCCTTAGTTCTCGAAATATTAACAAAAATGCACTTAGGCCCTTTTGACAAAAATCAAAAATAAATAAAAAAACGGGGCATCATCCCAAAACCAACGACCCCTCATACAAGTCCGTAGCCTTCTTTGCACTCGAAATATTAACAAAAGTGCACTTAGGCCCTTTTGACAAGAATCAAAAATAAATTAAAAAACGGGGCATCATCCCAAATCCAACGACCCCTTCATACAAGTCCGTAGACTTATTGGTTGGCAAGATATTAAAAAGCACATTATTTAAAAAGCCCGCCCTCTTACAAAATACCCAAGTGCGCATGCGTAAAAACCAAAAAACAAGAATGTTAAATCATAGCGGGATCCTGTTGTACGCATGCGTTTCATGTGGCACAACGATTAATTTCATATTAGCACTGACCCACATACATGTTGCACTTGGAAAGCGACATTTACTAAGAAACTACAATTTCAACCCCTAGTAGGGGTAGGTTTTATTTTAGGGTTGAAATGAGTGGTCCATAGCAAAGCCCCCGTCAGCTCGAGTCCAACGACACCTCATTCGTGAAACTCCGACTATGGGTTCGGGAGATATTAATTATTTAACATGGCTGTGCATGTACAGTCGGATACAAATAAAATGAGTGCGTTTAGACTATCACTACTAACCTACTTATAAGGCTTGAGCTGGAACTCGGTGCGAAAACCTGTTTGGACATTGGTTTGTGAAGCAAGCAAGTCACGAGACGGAGCGGCGAGAGAAGCTACCCCGCTGAAGCAAGCAAGTCCGGTCGTCAAATAAGTTTCCGACAATGGAAGAGGGAGATGATCGTCATTGTCAGGTTACGTGCCGGTGACACGCGCCAAATAAAATATAAAGTGGGAGAAATTCATCACGTAGGTCGACATAGCCAATCAGAGAAAGGACATCTCAGGGTGTAATCTTTTTAGTAAAATATTTGCATGTAGAACAATGAGCTGATACTGTTGTACACCGGAAAATCCAGTTTTTAAAAGGAATGTTTTCGTATTTTCAAATTGGTCATTGAATGCGCAGTACGACGAGCGTAATTGCTTTTGTGAAGACACGCCCAGAAATTCACGCGGATTGCAAGGCGACGCTTTGTTTGGAGTCTAGCAGGGAGAAATACGACAAGAGAGGGGACTTCGTCTATCGTTGAATGTTGGACGTGAAAGGAAGCTTGTAGTTTAACGTGACCGTTAATCTTGAGATCATGAGCCACGGGACCTCCTTTTTACGTGGAATCCGAACCACAGGACATGGCATTTCACTTCGAAAATCTCACATGCATTGACCGGTGTTGGACGTGAAATACGTGTTTTGTTCGAGACCAGAGTGGGGTCTTCGGAACTCAGTATTTTAACTGGGAACGCGACTGTAGTGTCGGGCAAGTTTTTTTTTTTCGAGCGGACTCTTATAACATTAACATAGTGCGGAGGTATGTTATGAACATTATGGAAAAAGTGAATACTGAGCTTGGCAGTTGGCAGTCAAAGTGAAAGGTCGTGTATTCCCCGAGCTCGCAGGTGTGCTGAAATGGGTTGTTCTCAGGAGTCTTATCGCGCGAGGATTGGACTGTGGTAAGCGAAGGGTAGTCGGGATTTCCGGTGTTTGTGTGTGCGTACGGGGCCTAGTAACTTGTGGTTTATAGCCCTAGTGATAGCTGCGTTGCTAGTTATTGGTGGAGTGGAAGTGAATCCAGGCCCTGTTACTTTAAATGTGAATCAGGCAAATGATCCAGTGGCAGCTTTAAAGTGTTCGACGTGCAGTAAAACATTGAAGAACGGTGTTGAGTGTGGCCTATGTGAGAAATGGTTTCACTTCGGTTGTATTAAGGTCAAGAAGGAGGATTGTGATGTCGGGAATTGGTTTTGTAAAGTATGTGATACGCCGGACTGTTTGAGGGTGCAAATCAAAGCAAGGGATCAAATAATACAGGAACTTAGAGCAAAGCTTCGTGAATCAGAAGAAACGGTGAAGGACGTGACTGAACGTCTTTCTACTGGGATCAGTGTGGAAGACGGCGTGCAGGAGCAAACTGAGGATGACGTTATCATAATAGGTGATTCTATGATACGATGGAGTGCGAATATCTCGAGGGAATCAGGTACGAAAGTGCGGTGTTATCCGGGGATTAAAATTGATCAACTTGCCCAACAAGTGGAAGAAGCAAATGTAGAGGACTGTCCATGTTGGGACGAACGATTTGAAGAAGAGGGCTACAGCTGATTACATCATGGGGGAGCTCTACGAACTAGGCAGAAAAGCTAAAATCAAGTTTAGAAATGCAAAAATTATAATGAGTGGCATTGTTCGGCGGGGAGATGTTCCGTTAAGGCGAGTTAAGACTGTAAACGACCGCATGGACTGGATATGTGCACAACTGGGATTAGTGTACGTAGGTGCTGACTGCTGGATTGGTGGCCGCGACTTCGCCCGAGACGGGCTGCATCTAAATCGACGGGACGCTTTCAACCTAGGGAGCCTACATGACAGGGTCATCGGTTCGTGCCGGCTTTTGTGAGGAGGAGCAGGTCCAGAGGTCGCCAGCCGACGGGAACAGACGGAGCTATTTCAAGATATTTGCTGCGGAGTTAAGACTCTAAGATTACTGCAGGTTAATTGTCAGGGTTTAGGAAATAAATTAATTGAATTTTGGAATCTTGTAGAGACGTATTCTCCGGACATTGTCATTGCTACGGAATCTTGGCTATATGAGGATATAAGTAGTAGCGAAATAATTCAAGGGACCTACGAAATGTACGGAAGGGATCGGGGGAAGCGAGGTGGTGGGCTATTAATTTGTGTGCGCAAATATATAGCTAGTTTCTTAGAGTGGGCTGATACGGATCATGAAATGTTGTGTGTACACATTTCGGATAAAGGAAATAAATTCCCTCTCCAGGTGATAGGGGCGTATAGAGCACCGAAAGATAACTTTTCAGCCCTCGACACACTGTATGATAAAACTTGTGCGGGTAATGCCATGAAAAAGAGCATAATAATTGCCGGAGATTTAAACCTCCCAAAGTAGACTGGTCTGGTGAGGCAACTAGCTGTGGTCAAGCTCAGAGTGTTGCAAACAAATTCTTAAGGGAGGGGGGATTTTCCCAAGTAGTTGACTTCCCTACTAGAGACAATAATACCTTAGATGTGTATCTCGTAAGGCCTGTAGAGCTGTATATTAACTGTCTGAAAGTACCAGGAATTAGTGACCATTCTGGGGTTGAATTTAATATTAGATATGGTGACATTACAAAATTAGACTCTGATGTAGCAAAAAAAGATCATATTCCAGTATCGCAGGGCGGATCAGGGCAAATTCCAGGGGTATTTGATTGAGCTATTTGTAGGATGGGCATTGGAAGAAAATCACGTTAATATACTGTGGACTAACTTTTTGAAAATTTTAAATAGCGCTATTGATAAATTTGTCCCATTTAAATTACTGAAACAAAACCCAGATCCTGAGTATTACACACGAGAAATCAGGAGTCTAAAACGGACAATTAGGAAATTACACAACAAAAGACATGATAGTGACGAGTATAGCCTATGATGAAATTTAAGTCCTTATCAAGAGAGCTCGTCTTAAAAAAGAGGGCTGCTCATGACAATTATATGCAAGGTTTACTTGGTTCGGGAGGCGATGGTGGAAAACATTTTACAGTTATGTTAGGAGAAGAAAGGGAAATTCAAATAATTTGTCGATGATAATGTCCGGTGACGGTAAAGTAATTACTGAGAAACAGGCCATTGCTAATGAATTAAATGACTTTCCGGTAGTGTGTTCAATAAATCCAATAGCTGTTTGTTGGACCTTAACGGTAAATCAGGGGCTCCCCTTTTCCAAATAAACCAGTCAGCAATTGTAAAGCTAATACAAAAACTACGTTACAATATATCGAAGGGTCCTGATAATATTCTTAGTGGAGTACTTAAACTAGGAGGTAGGGCCATGGCACGATACTCGGATGTGATGTTTAATGTGTCAATAAACAATGCGAAAATCTCAGATGACTGGAAAAGAGCTACGGTAGTCCCAATATTTAAGGGAGGGAGCAGACTTGAATTGGGCAACAACAGGCCGGTTAGCCTTACGTCCATCGTTTGCAAACAGATGGAGCATCTCATTTGCGACTACTTGAGGGAACAGTGGGAAACATTATCATGGTTTAATGATAGGCAACATGGATTTCGGAAAGGTTACTCATGCGAGAGTCAGATGCTGTCACTTTTTCAAGATATTAGCGAATCGTTAGACTTTGGAGTTTCAGTCGACGCTGTTGTTATAGATTTTGCGAAGGCATTTGGTGTCGTGCCGCAAGATATGCTACTCCATAAATTAGCTTCGACGAAGATTGATAGAAGAGTAATTTTATGAATCCAAATTTTTTTTACGGGTCGTTCCCAGAAAGTGAAAGTCGAAGGCAGATTCTCGGATGAAATTACCGTAACGTCGGCTATCCCTGAGGGCAGCGTAATCGGGACTTTGTTATTTTTGGTGTTTGTAAATGACTTACCAAATGGGATTCGTAGTGACTGTCGATTGTTTGCGGATGATTGTGTAATATATCGAAAGATGCATGACTCACAAGACAACGCAGTACTTCAAGATGACCTGAACCTGGTCTATAAGTGGGCGATTGAAAAAAAAAACGAGCCTTACAGTAGTCGCATATGATGTGTAACATGTGACATGTTATTCGAATAATTCCATATTACTTACTCGCATTTTTAGCCTACTTTTCACATTTTGCAAAAATGAGGAAAAAGTAGACTTATGAGATCGGGCAAATGTGTGTCTGTCTGTCTGTCTGGCTGTGTGTGTGTCCCCCCCCCCTCCTATCAACTCCTAAACGGCTGCAGCAATCGAAACAAAATTTGGTAGGAGTAAACATCTATACCTGAATATCTCACGGCCATATTTGAAAATTATGTCAGTGCTACCAACTGCTGAAAAATCGCAATTGAAATTTGAGCTCCACGTTGGATATCTTGGAAGGTATGAATGGGAGCTATTTCAAAATTGGCACACGTATAGATAATAATATTGCCGATTAATTTCCAGGAGGCCATACATGGCAGTGTTGCCAAAATGATTATAAGCCTGCTGATAGTTCCAAATTTTAAATGCATATAACTTCTACACTATCAATTGGATTTCAGCCAAATTTCGTATGTGCTATGTGTACATAAACAGATATTATTGAGTGAATTCTAAAGAGCCACCAGGGCTGCCAACTGTTAACAAATGCTCTCAATTTTTTTTTATCCAAGTACCCATATATCAGAAAGTATGCAAGCCGACAGCTTTAAACTATGCACACGTATATTACCTGACATTCTATATTAATTTGGAGTAACTTATATACGTCAGAGCTACCAACATGATTCTAAGCCTGCTGAGAGGTCAAACTTTAAATACATGTAACTTCTATACTATCATTTGGATTTCAACCAAATTTCGTGTGTGCTATGTGTACCATAACAGATATTACTATGCCGATTCTTAAGAGTAACCAGGGCTGCCAACTGTTAATAAATACTGTCTCTCTTTTTGTTACCCTAATATCAATATATCAGAAAGTATGCAAGCCAATAGCTCTAAACTTTGCACACGTATAGTACCTGGCATTCTAGATTAATTTGGAGTAACTAATATACGTCAGTGTTGCCAACATGATTCTAAGCCTGCTGATAGGTCCAATTTTGAAATGCATGTAACTTCTATACTAACCAATGGATTTCATTCAAAATTGACACAACAATAGATCATATTATTTCAGATTATTTCTGACCAATACATGTATGTCATTGTTGCCAACATGATTTTACGCGCGCTCTTAGATGCAATGTTTAACTGTGTAACGTTCATGCTGTCCATTGGACTTCAACCAAATTTTGTGTTCTGTACCTTAAGAGTTGGGACTAAGAATATATTCAGTCACCAGGACTGCCAACTGTAGTTCTCTATTAGGCTACATTATGCCAGGTATACAGTATTTCGAACTAATTAGAAATGTTGATATTACCAACTTAATTTCGTCATTATTCTAGATAGATCCATATAGGTTAATCATTGGCATGAATCTTAAATTTTAAGAAAAGTAGGCTCTTTAGTTCGTCACGGAACTTCTTGTTTAAATAATGAACTCATAGTGCTACCTTGTGCCAGCAAACATGAAAGGATTCTTCAATGCATCTGCAGTAGTGACATATACCTGCAACTGTATGCGGGAGCAATCCACTGCCTACTTGATGCGAGGTGCGCTTTATACCAGCCAGTTAGTGAACCCATGCCAGCAGTGTTACTGAAAATGGCCTCTTATTGCCGATATAGCGCACTGCCAAGTATAGGCGCGATTAAAAATTAGGTTTGCTGAAGGTATATTAAAGGAGTTTCTCCCAGTGATACGTTTAGACCAACCAAATAGCATAATATGATAATAGTGGAAACTCCCACGAGAAACTGGCGATATCGATTATGCGTGCCATCTAGTGGTTCGTGCAGACAACTACGAACTCGATTTCAATCAGCTGGCAAGTTTATCTGCACAGTTTAGAAGTGTAACTTTTGGGCTATGTATGGGTGTTTTCATTACAAAATACAAAGTGATTAAGTGATTAAGCTATTTGGACCAGCGAAGTTTCAATTATTGTTAGTAGTCGGTGTTAATATACTGAATTCCTACGTTGTTTGGAGTGTTGGTTGATGCGATATAGCACTCGAGGTATCGAGTGCTTACATTAAATAAGAATACAGCAAAAGTATGAAGATTTAATAAATCGTAATTGTTTTAAGCAAATATGATATAATGAATATTTTCACACCAAAGAACGACAATTTAACGATGATTTATTCAAGCAATTTCTTTAATGGGGCCTCCAAACCTTGAGGTAAACCGTATGCGATTTACATTCCACATAGTCACATGGTTTACAGTACGTCGTTGTACCGATCTCCGCCACCGCGCGCGCTCATTGTTTCCGTACCATGCACTTCCGTCCCATCCACTTCCGTCTCTTTTCCAAAATCACTTCCACAAAAATGTCCAGCTACCGAGTGCCACAAAAATATCCAGATACCGAGTGAAAAGATGTTACACATCAATAAAATGAAAATAAACACAAGAAAATGCAGTCTCTTAAAAATAGGGAAAGTGCGAAGGCAAGATTTTCAATATAACATTGGCTCGGAGATACTTGTAGAAGAAGATTCTTGCAAATATTTGGGCGTTCGCGTAAGGAATGATATGATATGGAGTGGTCATGTAGGATGTGTAGTTTATAAAGCTTACAAATCCCTGACGTTTGTAATGAGGGTATTAAAAGGAAGAAGTATCTCTGCTAAAGAATTAGGATATTTGTCACTTGTAAGACCTATTCAGGAATACGCCTCGGTGGTTTGGGATCCGTATCAAGTAGGGCTCATAAATGAGTTGGAAATGGTACAACGAAAGGCCGCTAGATTTGTGCTCAGTGACTTTAATCCCAGGAGCAGTGTGAGCCGTATATTAAAGAAACTTGGATGGGGATCACTTGAGGCTAGGAGGATGAAATCTAGACTCTGCGCTATGTACAACACGTATACAAATCAACAAGCATGGGATGAGCTTAGCAAACGTATGGGAAGGCCCACTTACATGGGTAGGAGCGATCATCCTTTCAAAGTTAAGGGCCAACCACAGGGAACAAATTATGGTAAATACTATTTTGTAAACCGTGCCATTGATAACTGGAACTCTCTACCTGCCACAGTCTTAGAGCCTTTCCCCAAACATATAGGTGTGTTTACGAAAAGACTGACTATTTGTGTAAATACTCCAGTTTAATTGTTATTGAATTGTTATGTAGAATTAGTTATTTGTTATGTATATCCAATTTGGCACCGGAGGACACACCCCCAATTGCAAATAAATGAATGAATGAATGAATGAATGAATGAACAATATTGAACTCTAGTATTTTCGTAAGAAAATTTGTTTCAACACGCACTGCAGATAAAACTTGGAGAGTGATAAATGTTACTGAAATATTGAAAGCAGAAATACGATCATTATTATACGCAACTTTATCTACAAGGACAATCTATGAAGGTTACTAAAAAACGTAACTATATGTCATTTGATAAAACTACGTTATTTGACTACTTACAAACATTTTAAGGATATCACGCAACAAATATCAGCAACGTGATCAGTCAATAAGTATAATATCGTCTACAAGAAAAGTTACTAAAATGAAATACCTTATCCAAATTATTTTCACCATGTCAAATTATTCGAAGTTGAGAGGAAGGATTAGTAATTCCATCCACGAAGTTATGAAGAAGGTGTAAACATGCAGAAGGAACACGACATATGAATTGGGAGAGAATGCTTAGAGTAACTTACAGCATTTATCAAAATTATGGAGAGACTGAAGAAAAACCTCGTATTTAGAGAGATGAAATTTATTTAAGAAGAGAAGAAGATAACTTCTAGAACCACGTTAAGAAGAAGATGAAGGAAAGTAGTATTCCAGTACGAGAGCAGATCCAAACCGAGACCAGTGCCAGAATGCAGTTCGAGACCCGAGGAGGCAGTTCAAATGACAGGGCGAGGATCGAAGGAGGAAACTCATCTGGGAGGAAAACGCTGTATATCCTGGTATATGTAATACCAGCATATAGTTTCGGCGAAAGGTAGAAGAAAATTTAATTATTAGTAGTTTGAAACTATCTTTGAGTAAACAATTTCACCATGTTTATTAATTGAATTCGTTATTAGGAATTTCAATTAGAGTTTGGATATTTGTAAACCGTCAATTTTTATATCAGTCATTTTCGATTTAGAATTAGGAATTTGTGTGTTTTTGAAGAGAGTTTTTCGAATTTTAGATTTTCAAATTCAAAGATTATTTCTTGAATATATTTAGATTATTTTCGATTTGAAATAATTGCGATGGGAATTTTTGTAAAGGAGAATTTCACTAAGAAAATTTTAGCGAGAAGACTAAGAAGAGTTTGAGTAGGATATCGATATTATGATTTTATTCATGTAATATTTTCGACGATCTTGGAAGTGTATTTATGTAGAACACTTTGAATTGTTGTTAAGTCATGCATAGACAGGAATGTAGAATACTTATTATTATTATTCAGTTTTGAATTTATTTCGATACTTATATGAAAGCTTTGCTTTCCAAGACTAGTCAAGTCTTTGCTTAGACATTCATTTAGAGGAATAGACATCACAGTTCTAACTAAATCTTCATATGTTGAACACCAAGATTACTATTTAAACATTATTGAAACAGATGTGAATGTTGTTGACATTTAAATATTGTTTTATAACAATAAGAAACGATCAGTAAGATTATTATTATTATACATACTGATAAATAGTGTTATAGACATAGTAGCTACGAAAGTAAACCAATGGAGAAAATAATTCATAAAGAATTAAGAATATACAATATTGGAAAATTATTTGAAGCACGAGGAATTTGGGGTTAAAGTTTTATGAATTGTTATATGAAGTGGAGAAGTAAGAAAAGGTTATTGGAGCGTATTTAATGATGATATACGAGAATTTTATGAAACAATGGAGGTATTACCGTGCAATTGTATTTGAGAGAGAGAGAGTCAACGACGTTATTAAGACTCTGAAATGTGAGGTAGGAATATTAATGGAAGTATTATGCTATTTGGAGCAGTTTATGTAATAATTACGTGAAGATTTATGAAGAGAAACCGGTTTGAATGACTATTTTAAGCATGCTATAGAGGGTGTTGGAGGAAGAGTTAGCGAGGTGGATATAATACTTATTTGTGAATTCCATTAACCAATTATCACGATTGATGACAATTTACAGATGAGCTTGGCTTTATTGCATGGCAATATTTGCCTGAATTAGTATGAAAAGTCTCAGAAGAGTCGTTCACGACTGGTAATGATATTAAATTATTTTATGATATGATATTATAAAGAAGAGAGTAAGTAAATCACTCCATCTAGTGAGGACTAAAGGGATTTTGAAAGTAGAGAGATATGAATACTGTAAATATGTGAATATTGTATATAATAATCGTTAACGTCAGTAAACAGCTGATCGGCGACGATAGTGAATAAGTAGGTGTATATTGAAGATATGAGAAATGTAGTTATTTAATGGAGTTTATTTGTATAGTGTAACAAATGTTATCGTAAAGCTAGTGATAAACCGTATTTCCGATATTTTTGATCATTTTATTATTTTTGAAACTACGACACAGCAGGTTGTGCTGGTGTATTATTTTTGCAGTTTGAAGAGTTTCAAGGCTTGATATATTTTTATTTTCTATGTCAGCCGAGTTAGTTATGGCTATATTTTAATTAAATGCAGGAGTGTTTAATTTTTATTTGTATTTCGTGTTAGATTAATAAATTGTTTTTCGTCCATTTTTATAGAAAGGATTCGTCGTGATTTATACTAGTTATAGTAAGATTGTGTTATGGAAATCGGTGTCAGGTCTATCCCGTTGAGCCCCGAGAACCGTAAGTTTCTCACTCTCCCAAGTAGTTTGAGTGCTTTTCCCTGTAGAGTAGTCCATAACACAGTCGAAAATAGGATGTTCCCATCATGTAGTACTTGTCGGTTGGAGTTACAGGTTTTCCTAGCCGGGGACCTTGAAGATTCTACAATCCAGCTGTTCTTCGGATTTCGACAAGTGCATCTTCATGATAATTCCGTCAGCCCCATGTATGTTGATATTTTCTCTTATAACCTGTGTGTCTGTGGTGACTGTAGTCAAACATTTAACTAGCAGGGTCAAGGATTGTGGTAGGTGCCCTGGGACTTGAAATAAGGTTCTATCCCAGCATTTTCTTGTTGTTGTTGTTGTTGTTGTTTGAGTCTTCAGTCTTTGACTGGTTTGATGCAGCCCTCCATGCCTTCCTGTCCTGAGCTAATCGTTTCGTCCCTACATCCGAGGCAACGTGTTTAACATATTCTAGCCTTGGTCTACCGCTACAGTTCTTGTCCTCGTTCCTTCCATAACTAAGCTTGCCATTTCTTGTAGGAAGTGTAAAAATAACCGAAGGAAAACCACACGCAGAATGGCTGTTTTCTGCTCCGTGATTTGAACGATAGATATGCAAACTAGTAGCAAGTCCCCATTGCAGTCATATAGCGTGACATAACCCGCTAGGCTATGCTGTCTGGTGGTTATCATCACTGGGTACGACTTTAGCAGCGGCACGGTATCAGACCGGCCTTCCATAATCAATTGACTCGACCAAGAGTAGTTTGCTCCACGTCATAAATAATTCGGAGCCCTTCAGCGCTTGCATGTAGGTCTAATCCTACTCATAATATAAAAGTCAATATTATACGTATGAAGTCATGTCATGATTGTTCTCAGAATCCCATGCAAGACTAGACTTCCCTGCTATTGGAAGACGTTTCTGGGTAAAAGAGATCTAAAATAATGTTGTTTGTTGTTGTTGTTAGTTCATTTGAGGGGCTTGAGACATCTTGGTCATCAGCCCCGTGCTGTTGGGTGTGTGTTGAACTTGTCTGATAACCTGTATTGCTGTGATGACTGTAGTAGTGTAACTGTATCAGGGACAGGTGTGGAATAGGTACCTCGGGACATGAAGTAACGTACTATACCGGGATTTACCTGGAGGGAGTGTTGAAAAAACTGGAGAAAAACACACTCAGGATAGCCACTGTCAGTGCCGGGATTCGAATATACGATCTCTGGTCTTGCTGCAGCTGCCCTTACGGCTATGGTGCACGTTTTAACGAGCACGTCTACGCCGCAGGGCAATTCTAAAATAATGGTGCAGCCTATGTTCAACGTTTGACCATTAATTTCTAGAACCGTTTTGAAAATGGGAGGACTGGACTGACAATCTACAATTTTTCCGATCAGGTTTCGGAAAGGAGCACAAATAAACAAACATACAAACAAACAAAACAGCAATTTCGGGTAAGGCCTACCTAACGATGAGTGTCAATTCATATTAGGGGTTTGGGACATCTTGGTTACCAGCCTCAGCCCTGTGTACTTCGATGTGTGTTGAATTCATGCAGTTGATTCTTTAGGGGCTTTGCGACATCGTTTTCATGTAGCCCGTGTACTTAGGTGTGTGTAGAAATTGTCTGATAGCCTGTGTATTATTGGTGCCTGTACCAGTGTGTGTGTTTGTAATCGAGGTAGGATTTGGGTAGGAAGTGGTCGTGGCCTTAAATTAGGTACCATCCCGGCATTTGCATGCAGTTAAAGTGGGAAACCATTGAAAACCACTTCCAGGATGGCTGAGGTAGGAATAGAAACAACCTTTTCTCAGTACTGCCTTACGGGGCTGAGTGTATCCCGTTCCAGCCCCCAGACCTCCACGATGACAGCCAAGTATGCTAGCCACTACGTGCTAATATACTATATGTTTTATAACTTTAGTAGGGTAAATAAGGCCTCAGTGGCTTAGGCGGCAGCACGCCGGTCTCTCATCGCTGGGTCCGTGGTTCAAATCCCGGTCACTCCATGTGAGATTTGTGCTGGACAAAGCGGAGGCAGACAGGTTTTTCTCCGGGTACTCCGGTTTTCCATGTCACAATTTCATTCCAGCAACACTCTCCACTATCATTTCATTTCATCTGTCATTCATTTAATCATTGCCCCAGGGGAGTGCGACAGGCTTTGGCAGCCGGCACAGTTCATATCCTCGCCGCTATATGGGGGCTTCATTCATTCCATTCCCTGACACGCCTATGCTCCCGATCTCAATTGTGTAGAGCAGGCGTGCACACTGCTTAATAAATAAGTCCGTCCTCAGTTTCATCTCCATTGTGCTCTATGGCAACATGCTAATTTTTTTTTATGTGTGTATATGAAGAATGAGAATCGAGGGACTTGCAAGGAAGGAGGTCCGGAAGACGTACCCTCCCCGCTCGAAATCAAGCAACAACAGCAACAGTTACAGATGTGCCTAACCAACAAAGTTAGAGAAGAAGGGTATAAGTCAAAGAATACGGTACTAAAAGTGAGAAAATGAAATTATTTAGTAGGTAGGCTAATTGTCATAACTTTGTTTGTGCAATAGGGTTTACGTCGATTCTTAAAACCTTTTGCACCGACAAGGTTATGACAATTCCCTACCAAAAATTGCATGAACCCAGTTTTAGTATTCTTTGATTTATACCCATTTGCCCTAATAAAAGCGAATTTGTTTTGTGTATTTGCGCAACCCTGCAGCGTAGTGTTGAATGTTAAATCGTGCACCACGACCACTATGGGGAGCTGCAGGAAGTCCGAAGATCAGAGGTCCGAGTTTCGTTGACAATGGCTATCTTGAATGTGTTTTTCCCCGTTTTTCTCCACGGTTCCTCCCGGCAAATGCCGGGATAGTACCTTATTTCAAGTCTTGTAGCACCTGCCCCATTCATGGTCGTAATGATTACAGTCAAACATACTACTACAGTCACCATTGAAGCACAGGTTATCATGCAAATTGATATAATAATATCATTTAGACTTTCTGTTTATTCCTGATGAAGAAAGACATGGTTTCTTTCGAAACGCGTCGAGTTTGATTTAATAAAACACGGCATAAGCCCAAAATTCTACATCATGGATAATAATAATAATAATAATAATAATAATAATAATAATAATAATAATAATAATGTTATTTGTTTTACGTCCCTTTTAACTACTGCGGCTTTTAGAGACGCCCGGGTGTCAAAATGTTTCCCCGAAGGGGAACTTAAACTTATGGACACGGCTCCCTCGCATTTGCGCAGCCTCGAATGCCAACTGACTGCGCCATGGTTCGGTCCTCCACCCTCGGGAACAGCAGGCGAGAACGTTACCGGTGCGCCACGCAGCCAGTATAGACAAATTGAACAAATATCCGCGTGCACGTGGCTGATGACCAAAACGTCCTAATTCCCTAGAACGAATTTACAACTGGGCTCGCCTCGTTGCGTAGTGGCTAGCATTCTTGGCCGTCACCGCCGAATCCCGGGTTTGATTCCCTGCTCTGCCAAGCAATTTAATTCTGGTCTGGGGGCTGGAACGGTGTCTACTCAGGCTCGTGAGTCAAAACTGAGAATAGGTGGGTTCTATTCCCATCTTAGCCATCCTGGAAGTACCCGTTTACCTTGATTTTCCCATTTCTACTCCAGGCAAATGCCGGGATAGTTCCTAACTTAAGACTACGGCCGCCTCCTTCACCTGCATTACAAATACACACTACTAGAAACATCACAATAACACAGTAGTTTACCAGACAAATTCTACACACCCAAGTACATGGGGCTGAATGACTACGATGTTGCATAGCCCCTAAATGAATAAAATTAACAACAACATCTGCAATCGTAGACCAATGGGCGGCTTAGTAAAATGGTCACGAGAGCTGGTAAAGTTTGTCAAATAAAAAGAAAAGAGAATCCTTTCACGCTAGGTGAGACATTTTTACTATCATTTTTTGACATCTTATCACTCCGTTCTGCCTCATAATACTTGATATATGCGCTCAAATGACATCATTAATTTTCTATTACCATATTTTTGTTTTCGTCCCTTCACGAGTATCCGGGCCCCGTACAGATAACATCTGATTCATATCACGCGTGATATTGAAATACCATGGTCAATATAATTCTACTTGCGTTATTTTGTACATGCTACCTTGTGTCACAAAACAATGACTACCTGCGGACTTGCGATTGAATATATGCATGTCCTACCCCTTATTGTGCCCGTTTCAACATGATCGCGTATGCGATGCGATGATTTTCTATGTGTCCTGACGCCAACCTCATTATAGGAGTGGTGTTGGTGTAACGCGCCTGACTCTCACCCGGAGACCCCGGGTTCCATTCCCGGCTCCGTCATGGGTCGTACTCAGCCTCTCGAGGACAATTGAGTAGCTGACTGCTGCGTGGCGCAGCGATAACTTTCTTGCCTGCTGTTCCCAAGGTTGCAGGATCGAATCCTGGTGCAATTAGTTGGCATTTTAGGGTGCGGAAATGCGAGGGAGTCGTGACAGTAGATTTATTGGCATGTTAAATATCTCCTTCGGGGCAAAATTCCAACACCCCGGCGTCTCTAAAAGCTGTAGGTGTTAAAAGGAACATTATTATATTAAATCAGTAGCTGTCTTACTGTGAGGCAGAGCCCCGGTCACGAAAACCAAAATTAACGGCCAAGGGGACCTGACGCGCTGACCACGCGTCACCACAAATCTGCAGGTCAAATGGCTAGGCATCGTTCGCTTAGTAGGCCTAGGCCCTTCATTGGCTGCAGTGCCATGGGGAAGGAAATAAGAGATGCAATGAATAATTAGGAATGAAATTGGTCAAGAAGTGGGGAGGAACCTGCTGTGGTCTATTTGAAGATACCATTCCGGCATTTAACTGGAGAACCATAGAAAACCTTTTCATGGATTGTCAGCGGTGGGGTTCGAACCCAGTCCAAATCCCTACCAAATCCGCAGTTAGCTTTGCCCCATGGCCTATCATTGTTCTTAACGAGCGTAGATACGTCTGGCGGACTTCGTACTGAACCAATGTCATAACTTGAGTTTGCTTATGGAGGGGGATGAACTGTGTCAAAATTACATTCGGGGGGGGGGGGGGGGAGGTGGGGTTTGGCACATTTGGCGTCCGGCCTCCAGTGGCCCAATCCCCATAAACTTGCGAGAGATGTACGCCCCTGGAACCGAAGTGGCAACCAGGAGAACATACTTATTATCTTTATATTACCGACAGTAGTGGCTACGCGGGCTAAAGCGCTGCGTTAGGTCAAGGGGCCAAGCTCTCTGCTGACTCGGTAGACGCGTGGGTTCGAGCCCCACCGTCGTCTGTCCTTGAAATGGTTTTCCGTGGTTTCCCATTTTCAACACCAGGCAAATGCTGGGACAGTACCTTCTGACAGGCCACGGCCGCTTCCTTCCACATCCTTGCCCAGCTTCATTCATCTTCATCCATTCCATCTCTCATCCCGACGCGCAGGTCGCCCACGGGCGTCGACTAGAAAGACCTGCACTCGGCCTCTCAGGAGGCTAAACGAAAAAAAAAATCTTTATATTGGCTGAGAGTATTTGGAATTATATTGGAAATTACCATTTTAAATATACAGTCGAGAATAATACTTGTGATATATCAATAATATCAAAATTAAAACAGAACTTTCGAGACAGGGTGAGTAGTCCACCTGTCTAGGTTCTAACTCACTTCCAGTGGATTCTGACCAGGAATTCGAGCGTGTGTATTCTTATAGAATGGTCACGCGTTCTGGATTTGTCGGCTTTGTTTCTTGGAACTGGGGATCCCTGGAATTCCCTCGGTAGGCAACTTGTGATATTGAAATGCCCCTAGGTGGACTCGAAATTCCCCTAGATTCATCTAGATTTGAATCTTGGTGCGTTGTTTGAATAAAAATGGCTACTACTAATAATAAACATTAATAAGTCTAATAATAATAATAATAAATATTAATAATAATAAAAACAAGTAAAAATAAAATTCATAACAATTATTAGACTAATAATAATAATAATAATAATAATAATAATAATAATAATAATAAGTAGTAGTTCCGTGAAGAACTATATAGCCTATTTTCATATATCCTACTGATCTTTCCCATTTAAAATTCCCTGGCAATTAAAGCGATTTTCCATGTGATATATACTAAAAAGCTTTTGATACACGACCTATGTCTCCACTAACACCATTGCAATGAGAATGTATGTGCTTAGAATATACAACTTTTAGTATCGATGAATAAGAATCCTCCCATGTGATGCCATCTTTCTGTACTGCATCGCAGAAGTTTAATTTAAGAAAAATGAAATCCACGGCTTCTATGATTTACGAAAGGTGAGCTACAGAATGTAATGCCCTTAGTTTATGATTATTATAATAACCTATCATACGAATCCTCTCTTCAATCGATTGAATAGGGTACGTGGGATAAAGAGAAAAGGTGTTAAAATGTTGAACTGATGGCATCTTTAATTTTTGATACTATTTGCACGTCATTAGATGTCTTTATACTAAGCTCTGATTAAAGATTCACTGTTCCTAACATTACTGCTCTCTGGTGATTAGATCACTAGAAAAATAATTTGAAACATTCGGAAATCATTTGGCCGCCATGTTTCTTTTGTGTTTCTCAGGTTTTGGAAAGCCACATATAGGCCTATGTACTTCCTTAATAGTCCTCTATCACCATATAAAAATTCAGTTTGCTTAAATAGTTTCGGAGATATTGTGAACCGGTGGAATATATTGTATGGACGCCATGTTGGATTGTTTCATATAATTATAAGTTATAGAATGATATGCCAGCAGATGAATATTCTAATGGTAGTTCATTATACCAATCTACATTTCTATTGCTTGGTTAGGACACGAGAAATAAAAACGAGATTTTAAAAATTACTCAGCCACCCTTTTTTAAGTTCTCATGAAATTCCATTAAATTAGACGTCAATATGTAAGGTGCGTTCAAAAAGTAACCAGCCGGAGGCTGGAATGCGCAAACCGGGGACTACATCGGCTAATCGTGGCGTGTGTAACGAGGTGTGGTTCCGACCAGAGCGTGGAAGGTCTCAGCCCGTCGCTAGAGGGCACGCGTGCACATCACGTGACGATACAAAGCGAGCAGCAACATGCATCAATCGTCCAACGCTGCCAGTCGCATTGCAAACAGTGACATGGAGGCGTCGAACGAAGAGCAAAGAGGTGTTGTTCGGTTTCTGACAGCGGAAGGAGTAGGGGGAACGGACATTCATCGCCGAATGTCACAAGTGTACGGCGAACACTGCATGCCCCTTGCAAGGGTCAAGGCGTGGCACAAGCGCTTCAGGGAAGGACGAGTGTCGTTAGCCGATGATGCCCGGTCTGGGGCACCCCCCTGCATTACTGATGACAACGTCCAGCTGATTGATGCACCAGGACCGCCGAGTGACAGTGAACGCCATAGCCACCGTGGTCGTTCCCCGACAATGCACGACCTCATACGGCCAACACAGTCGCGGCACTCCTGCAGAAATTCAAATGGGAGGTTCTCGGCCACCCTCCATACAGTCCAGACCTCTCTTCCTGTGATTACGCCATGTTTGGTCCCCTGAAAAGGGCTCTGTGGGGCCAACGATTCACCTCGGACGCCGACGTCCAGCTGTACGTGCGGAACTGGTTCACATCGCAGCCCAGAGAATTTTATGAGACAGCCATTCACCGCCTCGTGTCACAGTGGGACAAGTGCCTCAACAGCCAGGGTCAATACTCCTAACATACAGGTACTGGTTCCTGTAATTATGCCTCCGGCTCGTTACTTTTTGAACGCACCTTATATTAAGCCTTGTATGAAGATATACCATGCCATGTTCACAGTGCTCAGAGGAACATTCGCGAGAAGAATCCATTTAAATACTAAAATATCTCGTCGCCACCACGCTGGTGTTGTGCTCACCAGGTACTTAAAAGTTCCATAGGTGAACTTATGCTAATTGCCTCTCTCAACATACAAAATTTCAGTTTCATTGCTGTAATAAATTCGTAGATATTGAGAACCATCCAAATATTTCGGCTGGTCGCCAAGTTGGATAGTTCTATATATAGGCCATGCAGTTATGTAACATTGGATGCAGATTATTGCGTAGGTTCGTTGTTCAAACGTTCACTTCGATCGCATGATTAGGACGCATGAAATAATAAAACTTAATTTTAAAATTTGCCACAGCCGCCATCTTTGGGTTATGAAAACAAATGAATTAAATTAGATGCCAGTAGATTACATTTTCCATGAACATTTTCCGTTCCAAGTTTCACTGCGCTCGAATGAATAAATCACGAGAAAATTCTAAGTTATTAAAAGTTCCATAGGTGAAGTTATGTTCATAACGTTATCGTTATACAAAATTTCTGTTTGATTGCTGTAGTAGATTCGTATATGTTGAGAACCGTCAAAATATTTTGAGTGGTCGCCATGATGGATTGTACTATATATTGGCCTTTGAGCTAAGAGACATTAGATGACGATTATTCCATAGGTTGATATTCAAACGTTCACTTCGATCACATGGTTAGGACACAATAAATAAAAACTTAGTTTTAAAAGTTCTCACAGCCGCCATCTTAGAGTTATGAAAACAGTTGAATCAAATTAGATGCCTGTAGTTTCCATCTTGATTCAACATGTACCATGCTAAGTTTCATTGCGCTCGGATGATTAAATCATGGGAAAATTCCATTTCAATGTTTTAATTTCACTCGACCGGCATGTTAGTTTTGTACTTAACAGGTTTTTGAAAATTACATAGGTGAACGTACATTAGTACTCTTTATCACCATAGTGTTATGTATTTCATTGAAATCGCTTCGGCCGAGTAGAATTTGTAAGGGGAACACACACGGATAAAAGGTGATCTCATAAGCCTATTTTTTTTATAAATGGTAGGCTAATAGGCTAGAAATTAATAATATTACTAATAATTATAATAAAAAATAATTCGCCCTGCATGATTTCATCTGTGCCTGTGTTTCCGCCAAGAATTCCAGTGCCTTTTCGTGTCTGCTTGATGACTGTCATGGAAATGTCTCTGGAAATGCCCCCGTGATTTCTTGCAAGATTTCTAATTGTATTACTCATGGAATGTCCCCGTGTTTTGTTATATGATTTTCCCCATTTCCCATTTCCATATAGATTTGAATCTTGGTGCGTTGTTGTTGTTGCTTGATATCGAGTCCCTAGATGGGTTGAAATTCCCCCAGAAATCCCCTAGATTTGAATGTTTGCACGTTATGTCCCTCGTTCTCGCGCCTGCAGCCGTTGTTGTTGTTGCTTTATTTTGATTGGGGAAGTGGGGGTCTCTCTCCCTCCAAACAAGTTGATTCTTGTTTTACGACAACCAATGACTTGATTTCGCCCGTGTTTTGATGCCGCTGATGAAAATGTCTCTGGAAATGTCCCTATGGTTTGTTGTATGATTTCCCACCTAGAATTCTATATAGATCTGCCCCATGTTTGAAAATGTCCCCGTGTTTTGTTGCATGATTTCAACTTGTCCTCGTGTTTTCTAGCATGATTTCTAATAAATTGCATCGCCCCCTGGAAATGACCCCGTGTCTTGTTGCTTGATTTCAACCGTGAAATGTCCATAGATGGGTTGAAATTCACCTATAATTCCATATAGATTTGAATCTTGGAGCGTTGTTGTTGTTGTTGCTTGATGTCAACCGTGAAATGTCCTGAGCTAAGATTCCTCCAGAATTCACCTAGATGTTGGTGCATTGTCGTTGTTGTTGCTTGATTTCGATCAGCGAAGTAGGGGTCTCTCTCTCTCTACAAACCGGATAATTCTTGTTTTGGATGTATGTCCCTAGATGGGTCAAATTTCACATAGATTTGAATGTTGGTTCGTTGTTGTTGGTTAGGCACATCTGTAACTGTTGTGGTTGTTGCTTGATTTCGAGCGGGGAGGATACGTCTTCCGGACCTCCTTCCTTGCAAGTCCCTCGATTCTCATTCTTCATATACACACATCAAAAAAATGTAGCATGTTGCCATAGAGCACAATGGAGATGAAAGTGAGGACGGACTTATTTATTAAGCAGTGTGCACGCCTGCTCTACACAATTGAGATCGGGAGCATAGGCAGGCCAGTCCATTCTGTGAATACCATTCTCCTGAAGAAAGGCACAGCTCTGTGCGGGCGAGCGTTATCGTCCACGAAAGTGAAATTTGGGCCGAAATTGTCAGCATAGCCTTTCACTACAGGTCCCAGGATAGTATCCCTGTAACGTATGCCTGTCGTACGCCCTGGGGTACACAAGAGGGGTTCGGCGACCATACATGATACCAATCCAATACATTGCACCACCTCTTCCCTGTTGGTATCGGTCTCATATGTAGGCTATTGGTAGTACATGCCTTCACCGGGTCGTCTCCACACTCGCACAGACCTATGCTCATTGACAAAGGCGAGTGTACACAGCCGATATACACGCACGTAAGAACGACTAATGGGTTGAAACCACTACGACTGTTGGCCAGCAATATGCAAAACGTTTTTGATGTGAATAGATTTGTATGATGGGGCGTTGTTGTTGTTGTTGTAGCTTGATTTCTATCCTACAAACATCTCGATTCTTGTTGTGGATGAAAGGTGTGACGAGATTCTAACTGCAAATCGTAATAACTTATAAACACCAACTTTGCGCTGAGTAAGAACTGTGACCGCGAGTGCATTCTCTACTTTCCTTGTACGTGCGACTGAGCTAATAGTTTCATCTCTATATAGCTACTACACCTTACATCCAAGGCAATCTGCTAAACATATTCTAATTTTGATCTACCCGTACAGTTCTTGCCCCTACCCTTTCTTTCCATAACTAAGTTTGCTATTCCTGAGTGTCTTAGTATGTGCCTTACCAACCTATCCCTTCTCTTCATTAGTAGTCACTAGAAACATCTCTCTTCTTCCAGTCATCTTAATACCTCTTCTTTTGTTACTTTAGCTCCCCATCTGATCTTCATCATTCTCCTGTAACACCACATTTCTAACGCTTCTATTATCCTCTCTGCTGCTGCGCCAACAGTCCATGTTTTACTTCCATAGAGTGTCACGCTCCAGATAAAGGCTTTCAAATGAGATTTTCTAATACCTAAATCTATATTTGATGTCAACAGATTTCGTCCAAATTAAGCATTTTATAGCAACAATGTTCAAATTTAGGGTTTCGTAGCAACATTTAAGCCCATCCCTAGCGTTCCGGGAACAATCAAAGTTTCACTCCCACAGAGGATCTCGCTCCAGACATAGGATTTCAAACATGATTTTCTAATACTTAAATTTACAGCAAGACTCGAACCCGTGTTCTCAGTGAACAACAGTAACAGTATGGTAGGGTGCCATAGAGGATAGCCTCGCTCTCTACTGCAAATCACTATTAGTGGAGTTGTTGTTTAACGCGTAATCCAAAAATTGTGCTTCGGAAAGGCACAAGTGCATAGAGATCAAGATGGCGATTACGAGTAGCCTACTATTAAAACCCTTAAATCGGTAATTTATGATGAAATATTGAACAACTGTCGGCTAGCTGCGTGGCTCTGCGCGGTAACGTTCTCGCTTGCCATTCCTAAGGTTGCAGGATCGAATCCTAGCGCAGCCAGTTGGAATTTGAGGGTGCGCGAATGCGTGGGAGCCATGTCAATATATTTACTGGCACGTTAAAGATGACCTTTGAGGCCAAATTTCGGCACCCCGGCGTCTCTAAAAGCCGCAGTTGTTAAAAGGGACGTAAAACCAATAACATTATTATTGAACAACTATCACAAAGGAATGTGCATGTTCAGAAAATTATCAAATTAAGCATTAGGTGGAATCATCATCTCCAACATAAGGTATTTAAAGAAGTGTTTAGAGAAATAGCACTATATTAGTTAGTTGTTGCTGATTTAAAGGGTGGAACAGCGAGGTTATCTGTCCCCAACACAATATTCTAAAAAAAATGGATATAAACCTACCTATGCCACGTAACCCCGTGAACTTGGGTGTGTAGAATTTGACTGATAACCTGTGTCATTATGATGTCTGTCTATTTGAATGTGGTAATACAAGAGACTCACTTTTACTCCAGGCAAATGCTGAGATGTTTTCTAACTTTCCTCGATCGCCTCGGCTTGCCGCAAGCCCGCCAGCATATCTCTGTCTCCTTCTATCACATTCTCTTCCCTTGCTTGAAGCACAACAGTGGCCAGCGGCTTGCTCCCTGGGTTAGCAAATACGGCGAGTTCGTAGATTTGAATCGCGCGCCCGGAAGTAACAAAGTAACCTCATTTTCTCGAAGGGAAAATTTTCTCCACCAATCCGATTGCGGCACGTTCTTTTACATAACACGCAGAGCGTCCCTGATTTTTTGTCGGTATAATTAAGATACACCCTGTATATGATAATCACACTAAGGAAGCAAACTTGAAGGTCAAATACCACTTTCAGTATCTCAACAGAAAATCACATATAACTAACAAATCTTGACTAGTTGTGTTAGTTTAATTACTACTGCAACTAAATAAGTGTAGTCTATATATTGTAAATACCATCACCCATACTTGTACACATAGATTTAATAGCCTATGTGTAAGGCCCGTATGACACGGCACTCGCTGGCAAGGAAGCTGTTGTGATAGGTGGTAAAAAAAATCCTGTATGTTTCTGTTCATCCTCGTCAGTATACCTGCTTTTATGACCGAAGTACATATCACACTCTAGCATATCGTGCGCCAAGTTGTAAGAAATAAACCATGGAAGACGGTTGTCGTTTGAGGGTAATATTTGCAGTTGATTCGCATTATTAAGGCAAAGCGTTCGTGTAGCCTACATTTGAAAACATCCCAGGTACTGAATGAATGCATTCCAAACAATATTTAAGATCTAACTGTAATAATTGGATATTTATCCACACTTGTTAATAAGAAGAGCGACAAGAATCTCCGTTTGGAGGAGTGCACGAGTGGTATCGCGTCCGAAAATTGTTTTGAAGATCCCGGGTTCAAATCTATCCAACGGCGGAAAATTGTATTCCTTTTAATTATTTTATTATATCCTCCCTACCTCGTACAGCAAGATTTCATCTTAGTTTCAGTCACATGATCTACGAGGACGATGGAGAGATTTGTTTTCTTCTCTGATTTAAATTTATATTTTCCCTACGTGTCGCCTCCGTAGCGTAGCGGTCAGCATGGTTAGCTGTCGCCCGGAGGTCCTGGGTTCGATTCCCGGCTCTGCCACGAAATTTGAAAAGTGGTATGAGGACTGGAACGGGGTCTACTCAGCCTCGGGTGTTCCAAATGAGTAGAGGGGGTTCGATTCCCACCTTAGCTATCCTCGAAGTGGTTTTCCGTGGTTTCCCACTTCGTCTTCGGGAAAATGCCGGGGAGGTATCTTCTTCAAGGCCACGGCCGCCTCCTTCCCTCTTCCTTGCCTATCCATCCTGACCATCCATTACCTTCCCTCATGAGGCCCCTGTTCGCTTTGCAGGTGAGGCCGCCTGGGCGAGGTACCAATCACACCTCACCAGTTGTATCCACTCCGATTAGATGTTCCCAGCTCTAGGACACTGCCCGTAGTGGCGGTAGTGGTGAGTTCCCTCGCTGAGTCCGTGGGTTCCACCAACCTGGAGGGTAAACGACTAAGAAAAGAAAAGAAAAGAATTTTCCCCACGCACTGTTCAAAACCATGAATGGATACTATTCGTAATAGCTATTCGAATTTTAATAGCTCAATATTTACTTTAGAATAATAATAATAATAATAATAATTTGACACGTTCTGTATTATTTTATTGCTTATAGCAAAGCGCCCTATCACGTAGACGCCGTTTAAAGAAAATATAGTTTCGTTCTGATGTATTTCTTCGTGGGCCTACCCACGAAACAAATGTATTTGTTTATGTTGCCACTAGGATCTCTACTAGAACGAAAAAAGCAATCCGATTGGTTGTTGTACTCAAACTTCCATGCAAACTGACGGGAAAGATGGCATCTGTTCAATTCCATGAGGTGTATGGAAACTATCATGAAAGGCACCACCTACCATGGAAGGTACAAATCACACGGTAATAGACGCGTCTATACCAGCGTGTATGCCCGTACTGGCAGAAGGTTCCATGCTAACGAGTGTCGTGTGATACGGGTTTAAGGGATCTGATGATGAACGCTTGACGATCGAAACTTTTCATCCAAATGTATATATTAATCTCATGTATTTTTTTTTTTTTTCAGAATTAGGGAACTACCCATTACCATTGGGTACAATTGTGTTGACCAACTGAAAAACATCAAGTTTCGATTACTAAGGCAACACTGAAAAATGACTTCTAACACGATCACTTAGGCCTACTGTAAATTTTGGTTAATTATATACATTCCCATTGAGACTGAATAATTCTGTGATGATTTAGGCCTACGCTAACTGAATTCTGGAAAAATGTTATACACGTAAACTAGAATTTTCAAAAACTAAGATACAGATTTCTGAGCAGATTTAATGATTGGGTTGAGCCCCAAAATGTCTAAGAGCCGTTTTCACCAACTCTTTCCTAACGATTTGTTAGTTAATTCCCGTTTAACTTAAATACGAGAATTAATGTATGGTTACCGTCGATGCATTTCACGAGGCCGTTCGGGTTAGTAGAATTTAAATACGCTTTACAGCTCTTGCGCATGGCGGACAGATCAAGAAGCGTGTAGTACTGATTGTTGTTGAGATTTTCTGAAACATAATTATAAAGGAAAGGAAAAACAGAAGACTTCTCTCATGGCAAAAGCTTAAAATGATATGAACAAAGTATTTCGGAGAACTGGCATTTGTGTGTATTCATAGCTAACTTAGCTTAATAGAAAGTACACTCCTAGTTGTCTTCGTAGCGTAAGCGGTTGCGTTGCTGACTCTGAGTTCATTATGCAGAGCTGGAAGAAGTTCGAATCACACTAAGGATGTGCTTCTTTTATAAATTTCCGTATTCTTCTTTCTTGGTATTAAATCTTAGTAACATGTATGATCTTTTATAATTTCATTATCATAAATATACTGTATTTTGTATTTGTCTATCTTTGTTTTCTTCTTTTTTGACATTTTACCCTTAAAACGTGGTATGAGGACTGGAACGGGGTCTACACAGCCTCGGGTGGTCCAAATGAGTAGAATTGGTTCGATTCCCACCTCATCCATCCTCGAAGTAGTTTTCCGAGGTTTCTCACTTCGTTTCCAGTCGTCCCTCGGACTAAGCAGGGATCCCACCATTATTGCCTTCAGGGCAGTGTCCTGGAGCTTGAAACATCGCGTCTGGGGATACAACTGGGGAGGTGGGACGCGCACCTCGCCCAGGTGGCCTCAACTGCAAAGCCAACAGGGGCCTCACGAGGAATGGGGAGGGCTGGGGAGTTTGGGAGGGATAGGCCAGGAAGAGCGAAGGATGCGTCCGTGGCCTTACGTTAGGTACTGTACCGATATTTTATGGTCCCAAATACGATACATTTTCCGCCTGAGATGTCATCACTACGAAAAGCCCATGACCCAGTTAAGATTATATCATTGACAGCTGGTTTAGAGCTAGGCAGCTCGCCCGAGTAGCCCCGAAGCGTTCAAGGACTCTTCTCGACCGCTCACGAACAAAGTTCCACCTCCAAAATGCACGGAGCGATCGATAAATATTGAAGTGTCTTTCGAGTTGACCGCATGAGAAGTGTTTATTCTGATTATTTGGTACTGAGACCTATTTATGCTGTCCAGTATGCATTGGAGTTTACATTTACATAGCAAAGAGGTAATTCAAGCATATTTCCGTGGAAATATCCTCTGCAGAAGAAATGAAGTATATTAATATTATGACAGCGTGTCAGACATCGATATATTCCACACAGGAGTGGGGGAAATATAGCTTTCCTATGATTTGCTGCTAGGGCAGTGAAATCAGATCTTTTAGTATCTCCGTCGACTCAACTACGATACCGGTACTGACCAGTACGTACGCGAATTCTGTACTTAGAATGATAATCGTGATATTCGTCCCAAGTGTCGAAAAGGGACTTTAAAATATTCACATGCTGAGTGGATATTCGTGCAGTACAGCGTGTAAGGACTCTGTCTTATTTTGATTCATTTATATTACAAGTACACGTAGAGGGTATCGCGGAGTGATACATTGAAGAAACATTCTATTAACGCTACAGCCTAAAGACTTGGTGGTTACATTTTACATGTTCACCATTAATACTGTGAGTGTTATATTTGCCACAGTGCTAGAACATGAACATATACGTTTGAAATTCCTGAGTTTATACGTCGTATTAAAAATCAAGGCGTCAGGACGAATGTTGAGCATGGATTTTGAACTTATAACATGGATACTTTTCAATAGGCATTGCATAGAACGTCTTCATTTTTGAGAGTGTTCGCGGCGCGGATAATAAGCATGTCGGAAATGAACATTCGATTCCATGCAACACAGCAGTTATGAACGTAAACCGTGAGTTCGCTCGGGTGTCGCGAAACTGTTGCCGTGCACATAACTTCTTTCGGGCGAATTGAAGCTTGTGTATGGAGGAAAGAGACTACAATTGAGAGATCCTGTTACCAGTCGAGAGACAAGGGAAGGAGAGTTGGTGGTCTCTAGTTCGAGTACCGGAGACGTGGAGGAACTATACTGTGCTACAGTATATGGTGGAACCAGATGGTAGGGCATGTGTTTTGCTCTAATTTAGACTCCAAGATTCTTCAGAAGGTAGAAAGAATAACATTTATGTAGCATAGCAAAGTAGCGACATTCCAGAGTGACCACTATTGCCATCTTTTATGCTTTTTGTAGTATGATTGAAATAAGATTTAGGCATGATGTTCCTTTCATTTCTGATCTCATCCTCAATCGGGTTTCGGCTCGAATAACGAGCGCATCCATTATTCAAAATTTTTGATTATTGCTATTTTGATTTCAGATTAATATATATTTAAATTCAGTAACTTTCAGTGAACTTCTTAATTGTAGAGAAGAGGATTTTTAGGAGAAGACTTGCGTTTTTCTTAGTGGAGTTCTTAACTTTTGTGATATATATTTTTGATCTTTGTCAAGACTTTGATATTTTATTCAAGCTTAGACTTGATATTGATAGACGCACTTGGACGTCATCGACTGACTTTCCGTCAGTTATTTATTGAATAAATCTGTTATTTCTTTTTAATCGTGCGGTGTGATGATTTATAGAGGTAATAAGAGGTTGCATTAAGAAGGCCATCGCTAGGTATTTCTGGAGTTCCCCACACTCCTGAGACTTTTTCTTGCTTCTCGTGTTCTGTAGGCAGTTTTCTTTGGTGCATTGGTTTTGCTTAATGCCTCCTCTGTTAGGATTTACTTGTACCCAATATTCCTTTCACTTGTTGGTAGGATCTGGGGGTTTTTCTAGCCGGGGATTTTCAGGTCCTGCGATCCAGCTACCATCGAGAGATTTCAACAGGTAAAGGGATTAGCCGGCATTTGCCTGGAGACGAAGTGGGAAACCACGGAAAACCACTTCGAGGTGGGAATCAGAACCCCTCTACTCATTTGGACCACCCGAGGCTGAGTAGACCCTGTTCCAGTCCTCATACCACTTTTCAAATTTCGTGGCAGAACCCGGAATCGAACCTTGGACCTCCGGGGTGGCAGCTATGTACGCTATCCACTACATCAAGGAGGCGACATTTTATATTTATATGGATGAACGTTCGTGTGAAACTCAGAAACAAACCTTCATTGCAGGATGCTCGAGGTAGAGTTCAGCTGTTTCCCTCCACTTTAACGATGATTTAGAGAGTTGAGTGGCCAGATTTGGCAATTTAACGTAATTTCTTGTTAATGGTAAGTTAACGAGCGTTTCTGATTGATGAAATGCTCGTGCAAAGTTAAATAACCTTTAATGATGAATTAAGCGATAATTGACGTTGGTGAAAAAGTAAAACGTAAAACATAAGGTAGCCTAATAGGTTCTACACCACATGATTTTTTTAGATACAAGTGCGCCATCTCTAACATCAATTAGAACAAAATAGAATCATGTCCTAGAATATTTGTTCATCGTGATGGTTCATTTTATCAGCTTTCTCTTCGATCGGATCCCTGAACACTGAATAACAGGCATTCATTTTGAAGGTGACAGGATCGCCATCTATAATGTAGCAAGTCAACCGACAAGAAAATTATATGTAATAAAAGTATAGGCCTACTTATGACATTGATTCAGATTTCGTAGAGATCGGAACATCCCGTGCTGTTTTAAGCAAATTTGAGTAAACCGGGATTCGAATCCGGACCTCCGCGGAGAATGCCAAGAATGCTAGCCATTGCACAACGAGGTGGACTGTGTTGGTGTGTACCTAGAGCTGGAGTCATCTCAGAATGTGTGGATGCATCTATACTCCCATTCCTCTGCTTTACACCACCAAGCAACGTACTTTCATCGTAGGAAACTGTGGCATTCGTTCGTACTTTTTCTTCTCTATAAAACTTCTTTTAAATCGCTTATCCTCCCATCTTGGCTTTACCCTCAGACTCTGCGAGGAGTGATTCCTCTACCGTCGCAAGGACGCTGTTTGAGAGCTGAACGCACTTCCTTTGCAGATACAACTGGGGATGGTGACAGGCCGATCGCCTTGGTGACTGATTACTTTCTAATTAAGGAAGGGTCAGGGAACGGATGTTTGGAAGGAAGTCGGTTGTTGACGTTTTGAAAGGAATCGTCCCGGCATTTGCCTGATGGTGAACATGGGAAATCACGAAAACCATTTTCAGGACGGCCGAGGTTGGATTCGAACCCACGCTCTCCCGATGCCAGCGAGGCACGAGCTAGCGCATTAGCACTCTCAGCCAACGTGGCCGGTCTCTGTAAAACGAAAAATGCGAAATTATACTTCCTGGAATTTCGGTGTAGTCGACCATCTTTTTTCATGACACCATGGATTCATTTTCATCTCAGGTTTACTTTTGATTTCTATTTTTCCCACATTGACAGGGGCAGATGACATCGATGTCCCCCACTTAAAACAACAATCACCACCACTAGACTGTTGCTCTAATTCGAACAAGATCCCTCCTAGCAGATATGGTCATTATGCCTACTATAAAATTTACGTCATACTTCATGTGTTTCTCTTTTTATTAAAGCGATACCATCGTCGTTACCAGCCCAGCTGTTATCTGTGAAGCCCGGCTCGGCACGCTAGCACCACTGGTGATCAGTACACAGCAGGTTCTCCTGGTATCCACAATGGCTGACTTGGTATCCACAACGATTGGCTTATTCAAAAAATTCTTCCACATCTTATCCGAAGTATCTAACGTATTTAAGGATTTCTTCCTGAATTCATCTTTTCACGGCCTTCGGTTTATCGTCGATTCAGAAAAGCACTGGATAGAAAGGTAAGAGTAGAGATCAGGGGACACATTTTGCTAGCCTAATAAAAAAATAACAATAAATAACAAGTAGTTCCGTGAAGAAATAAATAGCCTATTTTCATATATCCTAGTGGTCTTACTTAAGACACGAGAAATGGAAATTTCTGTTATATGAAAAATAAATGTAGATTTCAACCATGTTCGTGTTTTTTTGAGATATGTCTCATACTTTTCTTTAATTTAGACTTCAAAGTGAGAAAAACATTTTTTATAAACCATCCTATTGTCACGCGCCGATTTGATCCTCGCACGAAAAGAGCGTGAAGGTTTTGTTATCTCCCACTTCAGTGTTTCATATTGTTGGAAAGTTGAAGTTTCAAATTTGCCTGAAGTGTTAATTTGGACCGAGTACACTGGATGTTCAGGTCACTGCACTTTATCGATAAATGCACAATATATTTTTTTTTATATTAACCCGTTAAAATTCAAAACTGAATGAAGATTTCACATATGGTATTTAAGTAATGCGGTAGGCCTCAATATATATCTCAGAAACTTGGTATGAACGTTAAAAAATATACTTCTTTGAGAAACAAATGTCAAATTAAATTAATTTTGTAAGAACAAAATACCAGCATATTTCCTTTTGTGAGGGCATATTATGTACATTACGGCAAAAATAATGCACCTAACCTTTAAAGAAAATGTGTTTTTTAAGAATATTCAATGCATAATGAATGAAAATGTCTTGACATGTTCAACAAGTAAAATGGCCAAATCTTAAGCGGATCAAGGAATCGATCAAGAAAAAAAAAAGGAGCGTGTTACCCTACACAACAGACGTCGGCAGTCAATTTAGCATTCTGAAGAAAGACATTCATTTTGCCTTATTGACTGATATGTATTAAATTGACTTAAAGTAATGTGCCAAGGTCAATACCAATAAGTAGGACATAAAGTAGTTTAAATGCACTCGCAGGTTAGACTGAAACTTCATAGAAACATAATTCTAATCCACAAATTATACTCCTCTGTGTATTCTTTAATTTACATTAGTTTACGGCAATCCTGCACGTTGTTAATACGATAAGTGCATAATAAACCCAGGAGGATTTATTCCACTAGGTCACATTCTCCTTTACAGTTCAGAATACTGTAAAGCAATTCCCTCTAACGTTTCCTAAATTTAAGTACAAATTACATAAGTTGTTACATTTAATAACCAAGAAATGTATACAATTTTGCATAATTATACGACTTCAGAATAAATAAGAAGTGTTTCTGTCGTGATACAGTAGGATCCTATTACTCGGAACAGACGTTTATTTCGGTCAAACCATGGAGGGTGGGAGCAAATCTATATTGGCAATTGGGGATGGATATGGATGACAATAAAAATAGCTCAAAATGCCTTAAATTCATGGAGAGATGCTTTGATGGAAATTCTAACAAGTAGTTCCGTGAATAACTAGCCTATTTTCATATATACTACTTGTGTTAAAAGCCTCTATCAACATACAAAATTTCAGTTTGATTGCTTTAGTAAATTCGTAGATATTGAGAACCGTCGGATGGTCGCCATGTTGGATTTTTATATACGAGTATGTAGGCCATAGAGTTATGTACTGTTAGATGAAGATTACTGCGTAGGTTTATTATTCAAACTTCAATCGCATAATTAGGACACAAGAAATAAAACCGAAATTTAAAAATTTCGCATAGCCACCTCGACAATTGAAATAAATTAGATGTCAGTGGATTAAAATTTATGTAAGCATTTACCGTACCAAGTTTCACAGCGCTCGGATGGTTAAATCGCGAGAAACATCCATTTAAATATTTAAATTTCACGTTGCCGCCATGTTGGATTTGCGCTGACCAGGTTATTGAAATTTCCATAGGTGGACTTAAGTTAATAGCTTTTATCAACAGAGAAATTTTCAGTTTGCTTGCTGTCATAGATTAGTAGATAATGAGAACCGCCAAAATATGTCGGGTGGACGCCATGCTGGATTTTTATATATGTAGGCCATAGAGTTATGTACTATTAGATGACGATTATTGTGTAGGTTGATTATTCAAACGTTGGTTTCGATCGCATGAGTAGAACACATGAAATAAATACTTAACTTTGAAATTTCGCACAGCCGCCATCTTGAGGTTATGTAAACAACTCAACTGTCTTCGATTTCAGTGCATTACAATGTGTATAACATTTGCTGTACCAAGTTTCACTGCGCTCGGACGGTTAAATCGCGAGAAACGTCTATTTAAATGTTTCAACTTTGCTTGGCCGCCATGTAAGTTTTGTAATTAACAGGTTCTATTAGGCACATAGGCTAGGTGAACTTCTAGTAGTATCCTTTATCACCATACAAAATTTCAGGGTGATATCAGTAGTAGTTTCGGAGATATAGAATGCCGGTGAAATATTTCGCACAGCCGCCATGTTGGATTGTGAGACGTATTGAAATTTGAAAGGAACGGTCGGGGTTGTGAAAATAGTGCTATGTCCTTACCAAGTTTCATTGCAATCTCTCCATGCGTTTAGATTTTATTGGGGAAGGGGGGGGGGGGGGTGTCAGACACGCATTAGCACACACCCACACATGGAAGGAAGGAAGATTTTAGTTTTACGTGACGGTTAATCATGCGATCATGAACCTCGGGACCTCCATTTTACGTGGAATCCGAACCACAGGACATGGCATGTCACTTCGAAAATCTCACATGCATTGACCGGGAATCGAACCCGGTCCACCTTGGTGAGAGGCTGACCGCTGCGCCACCACGCCCGCACACACACATGGGCAAAAGGTGATCTCATAAGCCTATTTTTCTTTCTATAAATGAAAATAGGGCTACAAATACTAAAATTTATAATGACCTGAAATGTGAAAGGAGAGATGGTTCTCGATCTGTAAGTGAGGCATTTAACAAGATATTCCGTACAGTATAAATTGGTAACTTTGTCTTAAATTTATGGTTACATGTATTGTATCTCTATTCCAAATCACGCAGTATAATTTTAGTAGAATTAGGGTGGTCAACTTTTAACGTCATGCACAGACATGCACATTGTGCCCTTTATAGGTCCATGGAATAATATCTTCCCACCATGTATTTATAGAACGGTGTTAGGGAGAGATCTCCCCACCACTTTCATTTTTAAGCAGTTCCACATGCATACACAAGCCGGCCCCGTGGTGTTGGGGTAGCGCGCCTGCCTCTCACCCGGAGGCCCCGGGTTTGATTCCCGGCTCCGTCAGGGATTTTAGAAACTGACATGGGGGCTGGAATGGGGTGCACTCGGCCTCGTGACGACAATTGAGTAGCTGCCTGACAGTGAGAGAGCGCCCCGGTCGCGAAAACCAAGGAGACCCGACCCACTGACCACGCGTCACTCCAATATCTACAGGCCAAATGGCTGGGCAGCGGTCGCTTGGTAGGCCTAAGCCCTCATGGGCTGTAGTGCCAGGGGTTATTATTATTATTATTATTATTATTATTATTATTATTATTATTATTATTATTATTATTATTATTATTATATTACATGCATACACAAGCTAGCTGCATAGAAATATTGAAAACCCATTAATTTGATGTATACTCTCTTCAGAAACCAAAGGTGGGAAGCATATATCCCAGTGGTCTCCACAGTGCACGTGCTCGCCAGTTCGGTTGTGTTGAGTGAATGCTATGCATTGTTTTACAGAAGAAGGTGTCTTTATTGATGATAAGAGATTTGTAAACGTTGGTGTATAATTGAAATATAATGTTACTAATGGTTTAGGTCACTTGAGTAAATATATTTCAGCTAGAAAAGAAATAATTATCTTGTTGCGGGTGTTAGCCATAGAATAGAGGATTTTTAAAATTAATTTTCTCTGTTTTTAGTAAATACTATTTTGAAATTATAGAATTATATTCGAATATACTAACTTTTAACATTCCAAAAACACTTTTATATTTTTTGTGCACTTTTCGGCAAAGATGTGATAGGTCACTGACCTTGTGTTGCATGGGAGTTACGTTTTTTCTATAGAGCGTGATGGGTGTTTTGTATATAGGCCACCGTATCCTGTTAATTTGGAGGTGGGAAATTATTACCCCATTGCTCATTTAAGAAAACATGCTGTCGGGTATGGGCAGTGGGATAATAATTTCCCATCCAATATTTCATAAAATAGAATTCACACCTATAAAATGGTTGCATATTCCTACTCATCTATCACCCCCAATTACAAATGTGCATAAAAACGAATATTTTATACCCCCAGTGTTTTTTCCTATAAAGGGAAGAAATACGCACCCGTGTGGTCCATATAGGTGAAAGAGTAAAGGTTGGACTTCTGCTATGTCGTATAACCCACCATTGCATAGTGATACCTTGAATATCGAAAGTCACTTATTCCGCGCCTTATAGGCCTACCGGGTGAATCAGCTGCCCCCAATAATATTGTATTTATGCAGCCCAACTAACGTGTTTTCTCAGGAAGGTCGATATTTCTCGGCTTGCATTTCATATGCACTGTAAGCATATCCCGTAAACGATACTTAACATTATTATTTTTTCCTCAAGGTGGCTACAGACCGTTCGAATAATATGATGTACAGATAAACAATCATAAAATGTCGCATCTCTTGAGACATGAAAAATGCTGTCACTTCGGCTGCTGTCGGATGCGTACAGTTCGGTGGATATGTTCTGCAACCTGGTCAGTCCGTAATTCCCTCGCTCTCTCTCTCTCTCTCTCGCTATCGGCCAGCCCCTCGCTCCGCTCCCACACGCACCGTATCGTGGTAAGACATGTTACACTCACAATGACGTTTTATGCGCTGTAGCGTAGTAGGTTAGCTGTCAGGTTGTAAAGTCGTTCATCGCCGAGCAACCACAGTTCGAGTCCCGCCGTGAATATTATTTTTGTGAAGTAACACACCATGATGATGTCATGCTACGAAAACAACCGCGTTTGGCCGAGCTAACGTTGATGATGATGCGTCATTACATTCATTCTGCCATGTCGCACTATACACACGCATCCAGAGAGCATGTTCTGGCTCTCGTCGAACACGGCAGTTACAATGTGGGTGAGGCGGCAATCCGATGTGGTGTTCCACCTAGATCTGCTCAAAGATGGATACAGCAGTGGCGGGTGTCAGGGAGGATTGGTCGTCTAGCGGGCACTGGTTTACTACTGTAGAAGAAGACCGCCATTTAGTTACAACTTCACAGGAAAATTAGTTCTTAAACTCGGTAGAGCTTATGCAGACGACCAATTTTCCATGATGTCCATACACGGCCTGCAAACGATTACGAGAAGCAGGAATTGCTTCCAGAAAACCTGCAATCAAAGAATGTATCTCCGACCAACAAATAGTCGACCGATGTGTATTTGCTGAGCTGGAATTAAATCGGAATTGGGATCAGGTCATCTTCTCAGACTAGACATGTTTCAGTTCGGCAGAGGTCAGACTGGTTCGTGTTTACAGACCACGTGGAACCCGATACGAGAAACGGTATGTGGCTGAGTGCACACGTAGTGGCCGCATATCTGTGTCGTGCTGGGGATGGATGTCATCTGATGGGGCTGGAGTGCTTCATCGGATAGATGGACATCCCACTTCGGACCAATATTTGCACACCTTGCAGAATATTATGATTCCGAGTGTGAGAGAACGCTATCCACATGCAGTACTTCAGTTCGTGCAAGGCAACTCTCCAATCCACATGAGCTGGAGAGTTAAGGGCTGGTTTTCTGAGCAGGACTCCAATGAACTGCTCAACTGGGTCCCTCGAACTCGAGACTTGAACCCCATTGAGCATATGTGGGCAAAGTGGAAACGCTATATCAGGGAAAACTGGCCTCACCCTCCCCCTCGTTCGCAGGATGCATTGTGGGAGATTATGTTGGAAGAATGGAAGGAGATTGCCCTTGATGAACAGTACTTCAGAAATCTTGTTCAGTCAATGCCACGTCGGCTACAGCAAGTTGTCGAAGCCGGTGGATACTTTACGAGATATTGAAGAAGTGCCTACAACAGTCCTTTTCAGGACTAACAATAAACAAATTCATTAAGCCAGATTTCCCTTTGTATAGAAACCCACACGTATTTCGTTCATGAAACATTTGACATGTTTAAAAAATAAACACCGCGAGTACGATTCGAACCCCGGTTCTTTGTCGTTTCACGCAACGTCTCTTCCCCTGAGCTATCTGGCAGTGTGCAGAACGCTCATAATATTGTAATTATATTTCCAACATCTTATGCACGTCTATAAATGCTATCATAGACCCAGTGGTAATTAACTAACGGTTTATTGCAATATTTCGTTGTAAAACTTAAAAGGCGTCCAATATCGTGCGGTTCCACAATGGTATAACAGAGGCCATCAAAAGAAAAATAATTGCCGAGACCAATATTCGACCCACGGTGGTCCTTTCCTTTACGCTAACACAGCTACTTTCATTAACGCTTCTTATCCATCGTCACTTGGGACGTGTCCCTCACTTCACGCATTTATTTACGCATCTGGGCGGTTTCTCATTAATTGCATATCATTCTTATCTGTTATTCTGATATCTGCACAGTGGCACTGTGTACTGATAGTTGCATTTTGTCACGAACATGTCGTTGAACAAAGATCGAAGTGGATCGAAATGTGTTGCAACTGTACAGCCACGTCCCGAACAGAACTTTGATATTTTCCATGCGACAATGTATGATTGTCTATCTGTACTTGCAGTCAAATAATGTAGTGCAGCATATCATCTGCGTTAAGATGTCATGCTGGGGATCGCAAAACTTGAAATTAACATTTAAAACTATGATATAGTGATGGGGAGAGCGTTTGAAACAGCGACCTGGAGGAGTGACGTACTCTAAGAGGTTCTTAATACAAATCTCTTCCAGGGCGTATGTGGATAACCACTGGATTACCATTTACTGGATCGGAGGAGCAGAGGTTCGAATCCCCATTGGTCAACAATCTTTGCAACGTCATGAGGCTCCAATTCTACATTCACATGTACAACATGCAGTATAATGCCGTTATCACAGTCTTTGTGCGCTACCCACTCTGCGCAGTTGTACAGTCGGATTGAAGTCACTTCAGTCATTCGTCATATACTCCACGGACGATTACGTTGACATGATTCTTATTTACGGGGAGGTAATAGGGAATTCCTTGCAGGCACTACGTCTGTATCACGAAAGATACCCAGACAGGCGACATCCGACTGGAAATACTGTACGCAGTACTGAAAGACGTTTACGAACAACAGGGGTACTTCAGACGATATTTCTTGTCCGAGAGAAGGCCATACCGTCTGGTGAGAATGAGGAGGCAGTAATGGACGCGGCTCGCAATAACCCTCACACTAGTACAAGAGCAATTGCACAACAGGTGAACATCAGCCAGTCGTCCGTATTACGAATATTGCATGCGCATAAATATCACCCCTACCATCTACAGCTAAACCAGGAGCTACACGAGAGAGATTTCAAAGCAGGGATGAATTTCTGTCAGTAGTTGTTAGGAAATGTGGAAGATGTTGTAGCATTCTTATCTATTCCTATTTTCGGACGAGTCGAGTTTCCACAATAATGGTATCGTCAACCGCCATAACATTCACTGTTGGAGTGCTGACAATCCCCACTGGGTTCGAATGGTGGGCCATCAAGTGCACTGGGGAGTGAATGTATGGTGTGGAATCGTCTTAATGGACCGTATTTTTAAGGTAATTTGACAGGCGCACGCTATCCACACTTTCAACGTCAGGAGCTTCCACTTCTGCTGGAGAATGTGCCAATTGGGGAACATTTAACGATGTGGTTTCAACAGGACGGAGCTCCACCTCATGGGACGTTAGCTATCCGCAACCATATCAATGACACACATCCAGGAAAATGGTTAGGAAGAGGAGGACCTGTCCTTTGGCCCGCCAGGTTACCTGATTTAACGCCATTAGTCTTCTTCCTGTGGGGGTATTTGAAACAAGCAGTCTACATCCAGCAGCCAGAAAATCCAGAGTGCCTTCGACAACTCATCGTCGAAACCTGTAATTCAATAACACCGGCCATGTTACAGCACTCTAGAATGTCCATTCAGTTGCGTGCGCAGATGCGGATAAACCTTGAAGGTCATCACTTCGAGCATTTGCTACCGTTGCTAACCATTGTTAGTGCAGTTTGGTCCCACTGCCCCCACCTATCCATCTTGTTGCAGTCAGACCCTGATGATAAATCGGCCCTTCTCAGGGACACATACGCTTTCATTCACTGACTATTTGCATACAAGGGGATACTACACAAACATTACGAGATGATAACAAACTAAATAAAACTTCCATAAGGAATAGAACGTGAACTTCTCACAAGTAGGACTGGCTTTTAGTCATGTTCGCTATGTGCTTGTGTAGGCCGTGAATGCAAGGATATCCGTTGTACTCTGTTGGCAGTGGGTACCGGATGAACAATTCTTTTCAGCACGAATATAAAACTGCAGTTTGCATAAAATTATGAGTCTGCGGCACACAATGTCACGTGATTTTAGCATTGAAGCGTCATAACTTTGCAAAACGTTGCAAAAATGTTTTTCCAATGGAGGATTCTAACTTTCGCTTCTCCGGTCCATCATTTGGAAATACAGTATATTGGTTTTCCACTTCTGCTACGCCTCAGCTTCGGTTGCCTTTTGTGTTAAGAGCCTCTTAGAGCACGTTACTCCTCCAGTTCGCAAATTCAAATGTTTTCCACGCCGCTATATCGTAGTCTTAAGCGTTAATTCCAAGTTTTGCGATACCCAGCCTCTTGGCATAATATTAACTCTGATGATATAATGTTAAACTACAATAATTGACTGCAGGTACATAATATTATTCGAACGGTCTGTAGTCACATCAGGTGGGGGAATAATAGGGTTCAGTATCGTTTGCGGGATATGCTTACAGTGCGTTAGTACCATACGGGATGCAAGCAGAGAAATATCGACCTTCATGATAATGCACGTTAGTAGGGCTGCATAAAACTATATTATTAGGGGCATCTGATTCAACTGGTATATAAATCATAAATTACAGTACAGTACTCCCTCTGTAATCCAGTATATCAGCTCTCCGGCACTCCCAGTAATCCGGCGTTTTGTATTCGAGTACGAGCTCAACACTTGATTTGATAATGCGTCCCCAATAATGTACAATGTTTCCCACGCAAATCTTAACGAGAAAGTCACCATTTGCTCTTGGAAACCCCTATGGCCGGACATGACACTACTGGATCAGTACAAAAAAGATGAACTGAACAAGAAAGCCAGTGAAGAGAGGGAGATTTATATACTGCGAGACGTGGTTAACGAACAACTCGTGGATTCGCCGGATAACGTTTTGACAACTGATGACGTAGGCGTGTGGCTTACCGGCGAAGATGACGAAAACAACCAGTTTATGACAGAAGATGACATCACAGAGGAAGTGGCAAGAGAGGAAGAGGACGAGGAACAGGTCGAAGGAGAAGTGACAGCGGCTATACATTCAATCTCTCACGATGCGGCCATCGCCTCGTTTGCCACGTCAATTGCCTGGGCGGAGGAAAATGGCGTCTCTGCTAACGATGTCTTAGTTTTTAGAAGGTTACAAGAGCAAGTTCTCAAAACGTCTCTCAACCGTAAAAGGCAAAAGACAATTGATGCATATTTCCATCAGTCTACTTCCAAGGAATAACGTGAGTTATATGATGTATTTTCGTACTTTTTTTACTTTGTATAGTACAATGTAATTATAACTGATTTTCAAATGATATCTGCGTCTCTCTCGATACTTTCCAGTAATCCGGCGTTTTCGGTAATCCGGCAGTGTTCTGGTCCAATATCTGCCGGATTACCGAGAGAGCACTGTAATTGCAATTATCTTGTGTTAACTGACTGAATGTCGTTTCAATAATGCAAGGGGGGGGGGGACTGGTGGCGCAGCGGTCAAGCTGTATGCCTCTCACCAAGGCGGACTGGGTTCGATTCCCGGTCACTGCATGTGAGATTTTCGATGTGAAATACCATGTCCTGTGGTTCGGATTCCACGTAAAACGGAGGTCCCGTGGCTTATGATCGCGAGATTAACGGTCACGTTAAACTACAAGCTTCCTTTTCAATAATGCAATACTGGAAAATGACGTCCAAACTATCTTTATTTTTATATAGTGAAAGCGTCTTATAGCCTACGAATTTACCACGGTATTAAGTCCCGTCACTTAGTATTGTACGTTACCAATGTTAACGTGTTATATTTTCAAAATTTAGCTCGGACAGTCGGTTTTATATTCTTGTGACTAGCGCTAAAGTTGCATCTTATATAAGACTCCTCATTTACCAAGCTTCGTTTGAATGTCTCCATTGCATCCTGAATAAGTAATTTTTATTGTATGAATAGCATGCTCACCCACCATTTTGAATGCACTGAGTCGTTGATCGTGTGCCATTTACAGAGAATACCTCTTAGTTGCAATCTTTCATCATTGCAGCTTTAATAGATGGTGGGTTAACCATTTTCTTAACGCTTTAGAAGCCATTCGTCGGTGTTGCCGTAGTAAACGAAATTTGAAAAAAAAATCAGTCGGTCAAATGATTGTATCTAATTGTAATGGGTGTAAGGGATCTGATGATGATCGCTTGACGATCAAAACTATTAAACCTAGGGTTTATAGTGAATTTATTAATATCATGCATTTTTCAGGTATAGGGGTTAACGCACATTACAATTGGGTAAATCGTGTCGATCGACCGAAAATCATGTCAAATTTCGTTATCAATTTTAGTAACTTCTAGTTTCAAGATGGCGGCTACACGCTATATTCACTGTGATAGACTTATGACTATTGCTTATACGATACTTTCTCTTACCAAGTTTCAAGTTAATTGTGAAAAATATATCCTGAATTATTGCCTTTAATATATTAATTGTTCTCTCAGTCATCATCTTGATTATATGGAGTAACCAAACGTTTTCCGTGAGCGCAGGCAACAACTTGTACAGGTGTGGCTTTCGCAATGTTTCGTGATTGTGCGTGTTATAGATGATGGGTTATCGATTTTATTAACCTATATTTCCAAGATGGCGGATGCGCGCAATATCATTGTTATATTTTTATGACTAGTGCTAACGAGGTATGTTTCATAATGCTCCTAGTTTACCAAGTTCCATGTTATTTACGTAACCACATACTGAGGCATTGATGTTTTATTAACACGCCCATCCGATATCTTGATTTAATTTTGTTGTTAAGCTTGTGACTAGCAGGGGCGTAACTATGAGGGTGATCGGGGGAATCAATTACCCTCCCCCCTTCCCCCGGAGTTACATTATAAAAATATAAAATTTGTTGAGGTTTTAAATTTTGAGTACAACCAATCTTCGGATTGATGAAAAATGATTCGATTATGTAAGTTTATACTTAGTAATTAGAAAGCATTATTACTTTTTGAATTTGTAGATCGCTTTGAAACCATTTTTCAGTGTTGCCTCATTGACAATTGATATTGCAACTTTTAAGTCGGTCAACACGATATTATCCCAATTACTGAGAAATGAGAAAAAACAACTTGTGATGTTGCGTTAGCCAGAAAGGTGGCAGAGATAGGGTGGCCACCCCTTTCCAAAATATACATCACTTATCACTTTCCATTCTGTTAGTATCTGAGTGTGAGGGCCATTTTGGAAAGCGAATAATATTGTGTGAAGTTTTATTGCCGTTATAAGTTAAACTTTGGTTGGAAACTGTAGTTCATTAATATTTATACAATGTCGGGGATTACCAAGAACCAAATAATTTCGCGAAGAATACTGGACTTCATGATTTAATATCAACAACTTTATTGATTTTCGAGCAATTGCAAATTGAAAAGTTGTTAAGTTGTTAACCTTGTGACTATCAGTGGCGTAACCAAGGGGGTGATCAGGGGGATCAATCCCCCACAGAGCCAAATAATAAAAATATGGAATTTGTTGAAGTTTTTACTTTTGAGTTCAACAAACCTTTGGATACCCCTAATGCAATTTTTTAGTTACGCCACTGGTGACTAGTACAGGTAAAGACTCGTGTAGGAGTCTACCTTCTAGGAAAGTTGTGCCATTATAGTTCAAATAGATTGTGGGTTATTGATTTATACGTCATAGTATCACGATATCGACTGTTTAAGCCGTGTGATACGCTTGTGACGAATGCTGTCACGGTCTCTTGAATACCAAGTTACGTGTTAATTGAGTAATTGGATACAATCGTGTCGACCAACCAAAAAGCATGTCAAATTTCATTATCAATTTTAATAACTTCTAGTTTCAAGATGGCGGCTACATGCTATATTCACTGTGATAGTCGTATGACTATTGCTTATACGATACTCTCTCTTACCAAGTTTCAAGTTGATTGCGAAAAATATTTCCTGAATTATTGCTTTTAATATATTAATGTTTTTTTCGGTCATCATCTTGATTATATGGAGTCACTAAAATGTTTCCATGAGGGCAGGCAGCAACTTATACAGGCGTGGCTTTCGCAAAGTTTCGTGATTGTGCTTGTTATGGATGATGGGTAATCGATTTTACTATCCTATATTTTCAAGATGGAGGATGCGCGAAATATCATTGTTGTATTTTTATGACTACTGTATGTTTTATAATGCTCCTAGTTTACCAAGTTCCGTTGATAATTACGTAACCACATGTTTTATTAACACGCCCATCCGATATCATGATTAAATTTAGTTGTTAACCTTGTGACTAGCAGGGGCGTAACTATGAGGGTGATTGGGGGGATCAATTACCCTCCCCCCTCCCCCCCGGAGTCACATAATAGAAATATAAGATTTGTTGAGGCTTTACATTTTGAGTACAACCAATCTTCGGATTGATGAAAAATGATTGGTTTATGTAAGTTTATACTTAGTAATTAGAAAGCATTATTACTTTTTGAATTTGTAGATCGCTTTGAAACCATTTTTCAATTGTTAACCCACCATCTATGTACAATGATGAAACATACCAACTAAGAGGTATTCTCTGTAAATGGCACAAGATCAACGACTCATTGCATTAAAAATGGTGGATGAGCATGCTATTCATACAATAAAAAATACTTATTCAGGATGCAATGGAGAAATTCAAATGAAACTTAGTAAACGAGGAGTCTTATATAAGATGTAACTTTAGCGCTTGTCACAAGAATATAAAACAGACTGTGCGAGCTCCATTTTGAAAATATAACACGTTAAAATTGGTAACGTACAATAGTAAGTGACGGAACTTAATACCGTGGTAAACTCGTGTAAGGCGCTTTCACTAGACTATATGAAAGTAAAGATAGTTTGGAAGTCATTTTCCAGTGTTGCATTATTGACACTACATTCAGTCAATTAACACAAGATAATTCCAATTACTGTAATTTGTGATTTATGTACCAGTTGAATCAGCTGCCCCTACTAATATTGTTTTATGCAGCCCTACTAACGTGCATTATCAAGAAGGTCGATGTTTCTCTGCTTGTATTCTGTATGGTAGTAACGCAAAGCGTTACCCGATGTGACTACAGACCGTTCGAATAATATGATGTACCTGCAGTCAATTATTGTAGTTTAACATAATATCATCAGAGTTAATGTTATGCCAAGGGGCTGGGTATCGCAAAACTTGGAATTAACGCTTAAAACTACGATATAGCGGCGTGGAAAACATTTCAATTAGCGAACTGGAGGAGTAAGGTACTTTAAGAGGCTCTTAATACAAAAGACAACCAAATCTCAGGCGTAGCGGAAGTGGACAACCTATGTATTTCAAATTGGTGGACCGGAGAAGCATCATTACTTTGCAAAACGTTGCAAAAACGTTTTTCCAATGGAGGATTCGAACTTTCGCTACAACGGATATCCTTGCATTCACGGCCTACACAAGCACATAGCGAACAGGACGAAAAACCAGTCCTACTTGTGAGAAGTTCAAGTACGGCATAATACATTCTTCTATTCATTATTGAAGTTTTATTTAGTTTGTTACCAACTCGGAATGTTCGTGTAATATCCCCTTGTATGCAAATAGCCAGTGTATGAGTCCCTGAGAAGCGCCGATTTGTCATCTGGATCAGACTACGACAAGATGGATAGGTGGGGGCAGGGGGACCAAACAACACTAACAATGGTTAGCTACGGTAGGTGCAAACCTCAATGGTAACATTGGACAGATTATTCACGCCAGTAGATAGTATATTGGCTTTCAAGGCCAGCGAATTAAAACTCAGCACTTTTTCTAGGTTTGTGCCGTGTGATGTGTGCGGTTTCGCTTAGGACACCATGCTGGCTCATCAGCGGGCTCCTGGTGTCCCCGCCCGGACCCCCATAGGATAGCAAACTGCGTGCTACCACCCTTTATATGAAGCGCACCTGCACCTCTTTACTGCGAAAACTAAAAGCTCAAGCAGCCATAACCTCCCTATGAAGGCTTCCAAATAGATGGTATAGCCTATTGGCTTTCACGGCCAGTGAATTACAGGTGCGCTTCATAACAAGGGAGATAGCACGCAGTTCGCTACTCCTGTGGAGGTCCGGGCGGGGACACCAAGAGCCCGCTGATGAGCCAGCTTGGTGTCCTAGACGAAACCCCACACAAGACATGGCACAAACCTAGAAAAGTTGCTGAGGTTTTATTCACGCCAGTGTGATCAACCCCTTCGATAACACAAATGAACAAACACAACTTTTCGTGTTGAGTGTATTATTTAATGCATACCTGTAGTCCATATTCTGACTGTGTATATCGAACAGTAACCAAAAACGAGATTCATCATTAATAAAGTTTGCTTTTCTACTTTATGCAATGATAAATGAACTTTTGAAGTTTTGGCAGACTGTTTAAGGGGTTATTTTGTTTATCGTATGGCTTTTAGTGCCAGGAGTGCCCGAGGACATGTTCGGCTCGCCTGAGTCTTTAGCTGCTTCGAGCGGTGAGATACAAGTTCCGTTCAATAACAAGTAGTTCCAACTTTCGCTACCAGATATCAATGATACCTAGTGGTGAACGTTGGTTGGAACTTGAAAATAGCGTTCCGACGAAATCTAACCTAACAATTTAGTTTTACACAAGTTTAGTCTGTGAAAGGATCTTTTACATGCCATAAATCTATGACATGGGACCGCCGGCTTTACTTCCCCTCCGCAGGAAGGCATACTGAAGGATTTTTAACGCTCTTAAAAAATCCGACGACTTCGGCTGGATTTGAACCCGCTATCTTGGGCACAGCAGTTCAGCATGCTACCAACTACGCCACCGAAGCCGATATTTAAGGACTTGTTTTCCTATATTGTCAGAAGCTAAAATTTAAGCTGGTATTTTCGTCGGTCCTTAAATAAAGAAACTGATGGCCGGTGAAAAATGTCCACAATTACTCAACACCCACGAAAAACAAGCATGGTACAGCCTTAAAGCATGAGCCATGGCTTCCTTGGAATAAGAAAACTGAGAATTACAAGGAGCGTATTTCCACTATGCTTGAAAGGGTGATACCGAGTTCCGCTAATGAGTTCTCTCCATTGGGGTCAATTATGAAAATCCTAGCAGGGGAAGTTGCCTGAGGCGTGTTTCACTGCCCCCTCCCACACCAAATTGGACGTCAAGGTAAATATATTTTGGAATGTGTCAAGCTGCCCTGATCTTTATGGTGTTTGCCACTATCTACTCTTGTTATCTTAAAGACGTATTCGATACTACCTAGTACTCATTAGCAACGTTTGGTATTATTCCAGATTCCTGGTTTTCTTTAGCCTTGCACTTGATAAAGATAAGTTTCGGTTATTTTCTTTGTGTTTCACAGTTACTATTCAGATCTGCACATTTTAATTTTTATGTTGTGGCTTCGTCAACATGCAAGTTATAGCCTGCATTATGAGCTTTAGAACGATATCGTGGGAACCAAAATGCTTATACTGTACGTATTCTGCTACAAAATGAGGTGCATTCGTAAATGAATTCCTTGTTGGAACCCTTCACTTTTGGCCTCGTTGTGACAACTCAAACTTACAGCATTTATAGTTTCATATAACTTTCAGTCGTGCACTTTTATGACTGTACATGGATAACATGTTAGCTGCCCTGATTATGGTATATACGGAATCTCCAGAGGGTCCAGGTGTACATTGCTGTCAGTCAACACATGGCTTAACCAACTTTTCAGGGGAGGTTGCCTACCCCCTCTCTCTTCCCAAACCTATTAGTGTGAGCTGACAGGACTGTTTGGGTTTAACTTAATTAGCGGAGTTCGATCATCCCGGCTTGAGAACTTTAAAACAATGGGTTTCAGAATGCCCCTTAAAGTGCACATGTTACATGCCCACTTGGACCATTTTAAAGATAACTTGGGGGCATATTCAGAAGAGAAAGGGGAACGTTTACAACAAGACGTCATGGATTTTAAGCAACGTTATCAATGACAATATAATGTGAACGTGATGGGTGATTATATTTGGCGGCTTACACGAGAAAATTCATACCCACACAGAAGGAGTACCAAAATATTCATTTTTAAAGCTTGTTTGTCTTGTTATTTTGATTTGTGGATTAATGTTAACTATGTTTTGTAAATAAACGTGATGTAAATATATAAATTAACTTTTGTTTTCATATTAACTTTAAACAAGAAGTTCCGTGAAGAACTATACAGCCTACTTTTCATGCCAATGATTATTCTACAGTATATGAACCTATCTAGAATAATGACAAAATTAAGTTGGTAATATCGAAATATCAAATTAGTTCAAAATATACCTAGTATAATGCAGCCTAATAGAGCACTACAGTTGGCAGCCCTGGTGACTGAATATATTCTTAGTTCCATCTCTTAAGGTACAGAATACAAAATTAAGTTGAAGTCCAATAGACGTTACATGCAGTTAGACACTGGATCTATCAGCACGCGTAAAAGCATGTTGCCAACAATACCATGCGTGTGCTGGTCAGAAATAATCTGAAATATTATGATATCTTGTTGTGCCAATTTTGGATTAAATCCATTTGTTAGTATAGAAGTTACATGTATTTTAAAATTGGACATATCAGCAGGCATAGAATCATGTTGGCAGCACTGCCTTGTATTAATTACTCCAAATTAATCTAGAATGTCAGGTGCTATAGACCTACGTGTGCAAAGTATAGAGCTGTTGGCTTGCATACTTTCTGATATATTGATATTAGGGTAAAAAAATATAGACAGCGTTTATTAACAGTTGGCAGTCCTGATTGCTCTTAACAATACTTACAGTCATGTCTGTTATGGTAAACATAGCACATACGAAATATGGTTGAAATCGAACTGATAGTAAAGAAGTTACATGTATTTAAAAATTTATATATAATCATGTTGGTAGAACTGACGTATATAAGTTACTCCAAATTAATCTAAAATGTCAGAATATACGTGTGCATAGTTTAAAGCTGTTGGCTTGCATACTTTCTGATATATTGGTATTTGGATAAAAATAAATAAATAGAGAGAGCAATTATTAACAGTTGGCAGCCCTGGTGGATCTTAAGAATACGCTCAATCATATCTGTTTATGTACAGATATTACATACACAATTTGGTTGAAATCCAATTGATAGTGTAGAAGTTATATGCATTTAAACATTGGACCTATCAGAAGGCTTAAAATTATTTTGGCAATACTGTCATTGATGGCCTCCTGGAAATTAAACTGAAATAGTATTATCTACATGTGTGCCAATTTTGGAATAGCTCCCATGCATACCTTGCGAGATATCTAACATGGAGCTCAAATTTCTAGTGCGTTTTTTCAGCAGTTGGTAGCACTGACATCATTTTCAAATATGGACGTGAGATATTCCGGTGCACATCTTTACTCATACTAAATTTGGTTTTGATTGCTGCAGCCGTTTAGGAGTTGATAGGGGGGGACACACACACAGCCAGACAGACAGAAGGACAGACAGACAGAAGGACAGACAGATAGACAGACAGACACACATTTTCCCGGATCGATCTCATAAGTCTACTTTTTCCTCATTTTTGCAAAATGTGAAAAGTAGGCTAAAAATAGAGAATTTCCTTCAAATTTGAACTTTCGTTGTGGTAGCTACAAAAGAAAATTTTATTAGGTAAAACTATTTTTATCATTTCAAATGATCTTGTCGACTTCATCGTTATGCTTTGGTCTACCGTTACGCGTTTCGGTTACGGCGTGTATGACGTCATCATGTTGTTCAGTGCATATGCACCGAGTCTGAGTTTACTCCTGGGGTCTGGCGTTATGCGATGCGGAGACGGCGAGTGCGTGACGTCATGCAGCAGAGAGCACCTCCCGCTCTCCGTTTCCCATGCGTGAAGCCTAAGTTAATGGGTAATGTTGTCTGTTGAAAGAGTCCTGGGAAGCCCTCCTGAGCCTTTCTAACATGTGTAGCATTTGTAGCATGCGTCATTTGAAATGATATAAAGTCTAATCTCTCAGACTGACTGTATCTTTTTTAGCCTACTTTCGATTTTTGCAAAAAAATGAAAGTAGACTTATGAGATCAACACAGGGCGAAAAAAAAGTGTGTCTGTCTGTGTGTGTGTATGTGTGTATGTGTGTGTGTGAGTCTGTGTGTTTGTGTGTGTGTGTGTATGTGTGTGTGTGTGAGTCTGTGTGTGTGTCTGTGTGTGTGTGTGTCTGTGTGTGTGTGAGTGTGTGTACTCTGAATGTCTGTCCCCCCCTATCAATTCGAACACGGTGAATGCGAATTGAACGAAATTTGGTACAAAGGTAGCACTAGCAAAGGACACCTCAGTGTCATGTTTTATATCGCCGCCATCTTGACGGAAACGTAATGGCGGCCACACAAATGTTCAAAGCTTAAATCAAATTACGACTAACCTAATCATCCGATCTCTACCAAATTTTGCAACAACATACCCTTATAGAGGAAGCATCATTTGACCAAATGAATAGGTCATTAGCCTAATAGTTTGCGGATGGCGGCCATCTTTGTGTGAAAATCAATTCCCCCTATTAATTCGAACACTGTGGAACCGAATGGAACGAAATTTGGTACAGAGGTAGCACTAGCAAAGGGCACCTCAGTGTCATGTTTTATATCGCCGCCATCTTGACTGAAACGTAATGGCAGCCACACGAATGTTCAAAGCTTAAATCAAATTACGATTAACCTAATCATCCGATCTCTACCAAATTTTGCAACTACATACCTTTATGGAGTGAGCATCCTTTGACCAATCTAATAGGTCATCAGCGTAATAGTTTGCGGATGGCGGCCATCTTTGTGTGAAAATCGATTCCCCCTATTAATTCGAACACGGTGCAACCGAATGGAACGAAATTTGGTACGGAGGTAGTATTAACAAAAGGCACCTCAGTGTCATGTTTTATATCGCCGCCATCTTGACGGAAACGTAATGGCGGCCACACAAATGTTCAAAGCTTAAATCAAATTACGACTAACCTAATCATCCGATCTCTACCAAATTTTGCAACAACATACCCTTATAGAGGAAGCATCCTTTGACCAAATGAATAGGTCATTAGCCTAATAGTTTGCGGATGGCGGCCATCTTTGTGTGAAAATCAATTCCCCCTATTAATTCAAACACGGTGAAACCGAATGGAACGAAATTTGGTACAGAGGTAGCACTAGCAAAGGTCATCTCAGTGTCATGTTTTATATCGCCGCCATATTGACAGAAACGTAATGGTGGCCACACAAATGTTCAAAGCTTAAGTTAAATTACGACTAACATAACCATCCGATCTCGACCAAACCTTGCAACAACATACCTTTATGGAGGGAGCATCCTTTGAACAATCTAATAGGTCATCAGCGTAATAGTTTGCGGATGGCGGCCATCTTTGTGTGAAAATCGATTCCCCCTATTAATTCGAACACGGTGGAACCGAATGGAACGAAATTTGGTACAGAGGTAGCACTAGCAAAGGGCACCTCAGTGTCATGTTTTATATCGCCGCCATCTTGACTGAAACGTAATGGCAGCCACACGAATGTTCAAAGCTTAAATCAAATTACGATTACCCTAATCATCCGATCTCTACCAAATTTTTCAACTACATACCTTTATGGAGTGAGCATCCTTTGACCAATCTAATAGGTCATCAGCGTAACAGTTTGCGGATGGCGGCCATCTTTGTGTGAAAATCGATTCCCCCTATTAATTCGAACACGGTGCAACCGAATGGAACGAAATTTGGTACAGAGGTAGTACTAACAAAAGGCACCTCAGTGTCATGTTTTATATCGCCGCCATCTTGACGGAAACGTAATGGCGGCCACACAAATGTTCAAATCTTAAATCAAATTACGATTAACCTAATCATCCGATCTCTACCAAATATTGCAACAACATACCCTTATAGGGGAAGCATCCTTTGACCAAATGAATAGGTCATTAGCCTAATAGTTTGCGGATGGCGGCCATCTTTGTGTGAAAATCAATTCCCCCTATTAATTCAAACACGGTGAAACTGAATGGAACGAAATTTGGTACAGAGGTAGCACTAGCAAAGGGCATCTCAGTGTCATGTTTTATATCGCCGCCATATTGACAGAAACGTAATGGCGGCCACACAAATGTTCAAAGCTTAAGTTAAATTACGACTAACATAACCATCCGATCTCTACCAAACTTTGCAACAACACACCTTTATGGAGGGAGCATCCTTTGACCAATCTAATAGGTTATTAGCCTAATAGTTTGCGGATGGCGGCCATCTTTATGTCAAAATTGATTCCCCCTATTAATTCGAACACGGTGGAACCGAATGGAACGAAATATGGTACAGAGGTAGCACTAGCAAAGGGCACCTCAGTGTCATGTTTTATATCGCCGCCATCTTGACTGAAACGTAATGGCGGCCACACGAATGTTCAAAGCTTAAATCAAATTACGATTAACCTAATCATCCGATCTCTACCAAATTTTGCAACTACATACCTTTATGGAGGGAGCATCCTTTGACCAACCTAATAGGTCATTCGCCTAATAGTTTGCGGACGGCGGCCATCTTTATGTCAAAATTGATTCCCCCTATTAATTCGAACACGGTGGAACCGAATAGAACGAAATTTGGTACAGAGGTAGCACTAGCAAAGGGCACCTCAGTGTCATGTTTTATATCGCCGCCATCTTGACTGAAACGTAATGGCGGCCACACGAATGTTCAAAGCTTAAATCAAATTACTATTAACCTAATCATCCGATCTCTACCAAATTTTGCAACTACATACCTTTATGGAGGGAGCATCCTTTGACCAATCTAATAGGTCATTCGCCTAATAGTTTGCGGATGGCGGCCATCTTTATGTCAAAATTGATTCCCCCTATTAATTCGAACACGGTCGAATGGAACGAAATTTGGTACAGAGGTAGCCCTAGCAAAGGGCACCTCAGTGTCATGTTTTATATCGCCGCCATCTTTACTGAAACGTAATGGCGGCCACACGAATGTTCAAACTTAAATCAAATTACGATTAACCTAATCATCCGATCTCTACGAAATTTTGCAACTACATACCTTTATGGAGGGAGCATCCTTTGACCAATCTAATAGGTCATTTTCCTAATAGTTTGCGGATGGCGGCCATCTTTGTGTCAGAATCGATTCCCCCTATTAATTCAAACACGGTGAAACCGAATGGAACGAAATTTGGTACAGAGATAGCACTGGCAAAGGGCATCTCAGTGTCATGATTAATATCACCGCCATATTGACAGAAACGTAATGGCGGCCACACAAATGTTTAAAGCTTAAATCAAATTACGACTAACATAACCATCCGATCTCTACCAAACCTTGCAACAACATGCCTTTATGGAGGGAGCATCCTTTGACCAATCTAATAGGTCATTAGCCTAATAGTTTGCGGATGGCGGCCATCTTTATGTCAAAATTGATTCCCCCTATTAATTCGAACACGGTGGAACCGAATGAACGAAATTTGGTACAGAGGTAGCACTAGCAAAGGGCACCTCAGTGTCATGTTTTATATCACCGCTATCTTGACGGAAACGTAATCGCGGCCACCCAAATGTTAAAAGCTAAAATGTAATTACGACCAACCTAATAATCTAGTCTCTACCAAATTTTGCAACACCATATCTTTATGTGGGAAACATATTCTGACCAAACTGCAAGAACATCAGCCCAATAGTTTGCAGATGGTGGCCAAGTATGTGTGCAAATCGATTCCCCCTATCAATTCAAACACGTTGAAACCGAATTGAACGAAATTTGGTACAGAGGTAGCACTAGCAAAGGGCACCTCATATTCATGTTTAATATCCCTATAGCACGTTGTATTTCAACAAGCTACTACAACCAACATTCAATCATACTCCTTGAAAAGGACAAAGAGTTATAACAATACCCATGCATTTAGGAGAAAGTAGGCTATATGTTCTTTACTGAACATCTTGTTTCTTTCATTTGTTAGGCATGACAAATCAAAATCAGACATACTCAACCCAGACTCAAAATTCGTGTTGACTTGTGTAATTCATATCCTGATTGCGCCAGTGATAACTAACTAGCAACTTCCCCTCTCTTCCACCACTCAGCAGTCAACACATATCACACTGTTCACATGTTGCAATTTTACGTCATGTAGACTCCAGGGGGAAGTAACTCTCCAGTTTGACCTTCGCAGGGGTGTCAGTTTCTACAAAGTGTTTAATGTATAGGCCTGACGTTTGATTTTGGCCTGTGGCCGCGCATACACTGTGCTAACCATTCAATCTCCTTCCTTCTTTCCTTCTGAGCGTGCGTGCGTACATGCACTTGTTACTGCGCATGTTCACAATAAGAAGGCTTCCTGGCTGGTCGGAGACCTCTACGCAACAAGCCAGCATCGGCAACAACAAAAAATCCTCAGACCTGTAGTATACCGTATGGTAGAGGTTCCCATTAGGAGTCCGCGAAATAACGCAATAATGAAAATAGAAAACGGAGAAAGTACAAAGAGTAGGCCTACCTTAAAATAGTAATTATGCGATGCCACCAACAGCATAAGTGGCTCACTCATATGTGGCGCAGCGTAATTTGAGCTTTTCAAGTTTCCCGCTAGAGAGCGTTCTGCTCCTTTATCTCTGTGTTCTGCTCCGCAGCCATTTTGTGTATTTTTATATTTACATGAGTTTTGAAAGTTGAAACTTTTGATTGTTTTAATTGTCAGAATTCCATTGAATATGGATCGTTGGTTGAAGAGTGGATCTTTAAAACGAAGTAGGCTCTCTGCTACAGATAGTGACGAAGAGGAATCTGTGCTAATAAATATAGAAGTGAATGGGCTACCCGCTGCCTCTCTTGAGCGTAGCCATTCAACGAGTAAGCCTACTGCGAAAAGTAGAAAATACGACATAAAACATTTGGAAATTGACTTTAACCTATTGTGGACCTGATGATTGCCCTAGGCCTCAAACCCTTTCGAACGAGAGTATGAAACCAGCAAACCTCCAGAGCCATCTAGATATCAAACACTCGGAGCACAAAGGTAAATCCATTGAATTCTTCAAAATAAGGTTAGCTGAAATGAAGCCATGCCAGAAAGTAATTACCGAAAGTTCTGGTGAAAATGTACATGAAACTGCAACACTTGCATCTTACAAAGTATCTCAGCTTGTGACAAAACGTGCCAAACACCATACCATTGCTTAACAACTCATTCTACCTTCAGCAATTATTTTGTGCAAGAGAATGCTGGGCGATGCTGCCACAAAGCTTGTAAGTACCGTCCCGCTCTCTAACAATAATTTGCATAGGCGAAAGAAGAGACGTTGGCAAGGCTGCACATGTGTGACATGTTTGCTCTGCAAAAACATGGGTAGCGGGCATGACCAGCTTCTAATTTATACTGAAGTGCGATGATTTTCAAGGGGCAGGATCTTGTCGAGGTTCTTCGAGCTGTAAGCTGAGATATGGATCTTTCTTCTTGGGACGATACATGAGGATTTGCTCAATGACATTTCTTGGCTTTGCAGAACTGCTTACTTAGCTGACGTGTTTGATCACTTGAATTTGAGTTTGCAAGGTGACTACGTTGATATCTTCAGCCTTGAATACAAGATCAGTGCGATTTGGAAAGTGTAATATTTGGGCGGCGAGGGTCCAAAATGGCTCACATGCCCATTTTCCCACACTGAAAACGTTTCTGCAGTCATCTAACGAAGGTTTGCCTTGCGAGGTACTGGCAAATGAAAATATAACCTAACATCTCGGTAGTCTAGCAACAACATTTCGGGATTATTTTCCCAAGCCCGATGGCTGCTGGATTCGAGACCCATTCAGCTCTAATCTCAAAATTGAAAATGTCCAGCTACTATCAGAGGAGAAACAAGACCAACTCGTTGAATTGACCTCAAGAGGTGAAATGAAGAAAACGTTTAATGAAAATAAGCTAGCAGACTTCTGGGTGACGGCTTTAAAGGACTACATGGGAATCATCGATAAAGCAATACAAATTATTTTTCCGTTCGCAACAACATACTTGTGCGAACAAGCTTTTTCCACAATGTGCGTAATGAAAAGCAAATATAGAAATAGACTAGATATGAGGCCTAATTTCATGTTGAACATTTCGAAATTGCAACCAACATTCGAGAAAGAATTGCGGGAAAGAATAGGTATGTTCGTCTCATTGAACGCAGACCCCTTTTACACATTAATGCTCTTAACAAAATAATAATACTGTAAATAGGGCTTGCTCCTTCTTTTTCTCACAACCACTGCGTTGTTATTTTTAAGTCTTTAGCATTACCTACCTTTATGACAGACATTTTGTATGATGTAATAGGATTAATTAAATAAATATCTCTAGTTAGTATACGACGAAGTCCCCGATTCTTGGATGTTATGGGTAATCTCGGGAACCACTGGATGGATATTGTTGTGGTTTTCACCATTCTGTAAAGATATCTCGTGGAAGGTTTCTGTAAGAAATAATTTATTTATGACCAAAGGAAGCCGAGCAGTAACGATTTCAGTGAAAAGGTCGAAAATAAAATCTGGCGTTCGTGCGCTTTTAAAGCTTACGCTGGGCACACCGTTTAAACTATCTGTATACTATGAGTGTAAGAATTGTTCAGCATGAAAAGTTCTACTAAAAGTCCGCGACAGCATAGTCTTCAATACATCGCCCACTGTAAGTGATTTTACGTTTTTATTTCTTCCACCAATCTCCATTCGATTACTAGCTTAGAGACAGTTTACAAGCTAGCTGGCTAGCGTGCGAACCTAACACCTCAGACACTGTCGAGTCGTGTCGAGTTAAAACTTGAGAGTGGATGTGTTTGGAGTTTCCCTGGATGGGCAACTCGGCTTTTCTTTATTTCACCTGTAAACTTTTCGTTCCGCAGAATACACAGTCAATTTTAGATTGGACGAAAGGGGGATTTGTGTTTCATGCACCTCGCCATTCTTAAATTACGTCTGACAAGAATTCGTTGCACATGCTATCTCGTTGATAATATTAATAGTCCAGTCAGTGATTTTAACCCATCATGCCGAGACGGAAAACGGATATAGGTCGTAGTTCATTGAACAAATAATTTTTGTCACACGAAAGAGAAAGAAATAATTTACAAAAACCAAGGGAGTCATCCCCAAAGTTCCTTTGACAAAGGGAAGAAATGTTCATGGTTTGTGGCCCGTTAAAGAGAATTCTGCTATGAATTATGATTCCTCCATAAATTATATAAAGGATGCTTCAGTTTCCGGGTGAAGCCGGAGCAGGTTGCTTGTTAACATACAAATAATTGAGCACAGTACTCCAAGGCAGAGATTCCCACTAGAAATTCAAATATTTTAAGTCTTGATTTAAAAGATTTTGGAGCAGGGGGTCCGTGAAAAATTCCTAATGGGAACCCCTGTCATATGGTAACAACTAACAAAATAAACTTAAAAAATAAAGGCATAGCGTTTGTTTCAGTGTTTTGTGCTGGATTCCATTTTTTTCTTGTGTAGCTCTGCTTGGCAGAGCATGTATAGGAAATTCAAGTCGAAGCCAAGCATTCGATTTTGGGTTTTCACAGTGGTGGTGGTGAGGAACAGAAGGGATTATGATTTCATTGGAAGAACCAGAACTTTGTTTACCTCATCCACTTTTGCTGAGGGAACAAGAAATGCGAGCCAGATTGTTAATTTTCGTATCTACAGTATTCTTTCCATGTCAGAACACCAATTCAGTCTGAACGGGTGCGAGTTTATCCTCCAATAAAGTTTTGCAAATTGGTATGAAATGCCCAACACAGCTAGATGTTACATTTGTTCGTACAAATCAGTCTTCTTTTGAGAGGGCTATGAATGCAGATACAGACATAATCGAGGTTTCCGATGTTCTGACACATTTGCCAATCTTCATTTTCCGAAGAGGTGGAAGTGTACGTGAATGGGTTCTTATTCAAAATATTATGTAGCCTACTCACTCCCCTCTACAAGTTCTAGAAGTTTGTAACCGAAATTTCCAAACCGTAAGACCCACCAGGGTGTCCCTGCTAGTAACGTGACACCAGGCAAAATGCCTCAGTTGGGCTCGTGAGGTGATAACAGGACCATAGAGGACTGAATATATGCGTCCTAGTCCAATGCCATTGTTCCGATATGGCGCAAATCCAATGAGGCCATGGAGCCCAGGTATCAACAAGGCACCGTGCAGGTGGCTCCGTCATAATTTGGGGTGCGTTCACACGGCATGGACTGGGTTCACATGTCCATGTACCCACAAAACTCAATGTAAACCACTACAAAACTCTCCTTGCTGATCATTACAGCCATTCATGGTATTCAGTTTTCTGGACAACAACAGGACGCTCCAACAAGACAATGCACTGCCCCATCGGTCTGAGTATGTCCACGACTGATTCGAGGAGCAATCTTGAGATTTCCTACAAACGGACTGGCCACGATTTGAACCCAATCGAGCTTTTATGGGATGTGGTGGAGAGAGCCATTCGCAACCAAGATCCTTCACCTAGAAACACCAAGGAACTTTGGGCAGCTGTTTAGACAGCACGATTAAACGTATTTCCAGAGGTCTTCCGTCCACTTATGGAGTCCATGTCACGTCGAATTACTGCACATCTTTGGATTTGATGGGACTCTACGTGTCATTAGTCGGATATCCCATGACTTTTGGCATGCCAGTATAATTTCAAAGTCCATACACAATAATACACCGTCAAAAGATATTGTTCGTTACTTCCTGATCAGGCTAAAAATTAATGTAAACTTAAATGTATTTTTGAGGATAACAGGGAATAATGATTATTTATATTTGTACAGTACACTGGGAGAATATGAACTATAGGGTTAAAATTCTGGATGCGATATTAACAGGTAAAGAACATAAAAGATCCTTTGAACATTTGTCCGGATACATGTGTCCATATTCGATAGCTTCACAGCTGAATTTCTGGACACATGTCAATAGTTAATATTTACCCTGTAGAAGCTGTGTGCATTTGAAAAAAAAATGAATTTGGGTTTCATGCTTTCAGAATATTTTGGTTATGCTGTTGCCTGCTATCCTGGTATGGGTCGGCATTGCTGATCATGTCATCTTGGGAATACTTCCAGAAAAGTTCCATAAGTTTCGTGTCGGAAACTCTATATGGTGATTGGGATACGGATTTTCCTTCCGTGTCAGTTTGTGAGACAGATAATGATGACCGCATTGACGAAGTGAGAGCTCAAATGTAAGTTAAATATTATCCACATGTTATATTTAAGCAGAGGTAGAAAACCAAGTATTAGCCATCATCTATCTCCCTTCCTTCGGGCCCACAAAACATCACCGACCATACTGGACAATATTCTGTAACTGTCCGTATTAAAATTAAAATTGCTCAAAATGTCACTTCTGTATTACTAACATAAGATGAGTTAATTCTTGAAAATTGGTTAAGGAAATCAATTGAAATCACCGCTGTAAGGTTTTAACCATCACCTATGTTTTGATGCTTTAAATTATTGAATTGTTTTCCTTATACAGACCCAGTTATAACATAAACCCGCCAGAGTGTGTTTCTATTGATTTTTTAATATATTCATATAGCTACTGGCATGCCAAACAATAATGTCGGAGTATGTGAAACAGCAAACACTGCCTAGGGACTATATCTCATTGGCTGTTAGAAAAGTAGAGATCAATAGTGTCGTCTTCTGTCGCATAGTGCCTTAGAAAAATTATCTATAAGACTACGGAAACATTTTCTTAGATTTGTCACTTTCAATCATTGGGAAACGGCAACATCGCCGGGGTTGAAAAGGACGAAGCTAATTGCAGGACATAGGATTGCGAGTGAGTAGCAAATACTACATTTAATTCCATACTGTCTTTTAATGCAGAGACGCACTATAGTATCAGAGCTTATGACTTACTGCTCGGGTCCCAACTGCACGGACCTGAGAGGATCGTACCGGTGAATCACTCACTCTTTCGTAACACCACAGTGGTTTGAGCAACGACCCTGTATGAAAATCAGCATAGTCAGCAATACCAGATAAGACGGCGGGCTCTGGACAGTCTTCTCATGTCACCTCGCGATGAATCAGCAAGCTATTCTCACAACTGCCCCCTCCCCTCCTTACCCCCCCCCCCCAGGGTCTCACAACTTGTGGGACGTGGGTTGGTGACCACGGGACCCCAGCTGAGTCCGACATTGCTTCTACTTACAGGTGCCGGGCTCTTTTCAGTTCCCTTTCCTGTCGGCTTCCCTTGGTCAACTCTTGTTCTCTTCCGACCCCGACGGTATTAGGGTATCCGAGGCCTAGGAAGTCTTTCACTTTCCCGCCTTAATTGGCCCTTGTCTCATCTTTCCTGATACCCTCATTCTTCCAGGGGTCAGCTTCATTTTTCTTTTCATAATATCACCTGTCTTCTGTTCAAGGCTCTCAAGGAGGCAGGGTGTGTGTAGCTCCACCACTTCTGGTGCACCCTAGATAGTGCTACACCCTCAAGGGCTCATGGCTGGTGAGTTCGGGAGCTGGCAACCCCGAGGGATTCCTGAGCTGGGTCCAGTTTTAACCCTTTTTTCCATTGCCTTTGGGGCTGACCCTCTCCTCTTTTCCCTTCCTATCTGCCTTTCGTAGCTCTCCTTCCTTCCAAGTCCCTCAATTCTCATTTATCCAGGGTTGAAGGCATTTCCTTTCCTCCTGTCGTTTATTTCCCTTATAACTTTCTTTTGTCCTTATCTTCTTCTAGCCCGTAAGTTTTGTAGTTAGTTTTAGTTGTAGTTTCAATTTCACGATCCGCCAAACCATTAGGGGTCACTAACCTCGATGTTAGACCCCTTACAAAAACAATTATCATCATCTTCATCACAACTGGCATTGTGCATTTGGGTTATTGTGGTATTTAAAACTTCCTGTTAAGCCTCTCACCCTTTTGTGTTACATAAATTATTTGTTGCTAGAAACCTTCCCTGGAATCCACGGCATTGTGCAATTGGGTTACTAAGGTATTTAAAACTTCCTGTTAAGTATCTCACCCTTTTGTGTTACATAAATAATTTGTAGGCAGAAACCTTCCCTGCAATCCACACAACAACTCACCCAAGTTTCTTCGCAATCGGATTAATGGTATATGAACGCATAGGGGACATACATATACTACCACTATTGAGCAAGACTTTATGTGGTGAGATGAATACTACTGCTGAGCTGGTTCATCAAACTTAGAAACTAATAGAAAAACATATTTTAAAATCACAGGCGGGGAAGAGTGTGGTGTTGCATAACTTCTGACACGATCGGTTCAAGGGCCTTAAAACGTGATTTTCTGGTCCCGCACAATTTCACCGAAGTACTCGTTGGGTTCCAAGGGGTAAGTATACAAAATTTGGTGCAGATCGGTGAAACGGTGTAGATTTGTGCCAAAGGGCCTAAATGCAAGGAATGGAGTGGTCTGTCCGAAATTTAAAGTGGACAGTGTAACCCGCAGGGTTCCAAGGGGTAGGTACAAATTTTTGTTCAGATCAGTGAAACTGTGTAGATTTGTGCCAAAGGGCCTAAATGCAGGGAATGGAGTGGTCTGTCCGAAATTTCAAGTAGTGAGTGTTATTCGTTGGGTTCCAATGGGTAAGTATGCACAATTTGGTTCAGATCGCTGAAACGGTGTAGATTTTTGTAAAAAGGCCTAAATGCAGGGAATGGAGTGGTCTGTCCGAAATTTCAAGCAGACAGTGTCACTCTTCGGGTTCCAAAAGGTAAGTATGTAAAATTTGGTTCAGATCCGTGAAACGGTGCAGATTTGGGCCAAAGAGCCTAAATACAGGGTCGGGGGTGGTCTGTCCGAAATTTCAAGCAGTGTTATTCGTCGGGTTCCAAAGGGTAAGTATGTAAAATATGGTTCAGATGGGTGAAACGGTGTAGATTTTTGCCAAAGGGCCTAAATGCAGGGAATGGGGTTGGGTTGTCCGAAATTTGAAGTGGACAGTGTTACCCGCAGGGTTCCAAAGGGTAAGTATACAAATTTTGGTTCAGATCGGTGAAACGGTGTAGATTTTTGCCAAAGGGTCTAAATGCAGGGAATGGTGTCGTCTGTTCGAAATTTAAAGTAGACAGTGTTACTCGTCGGGTTCTAAAGTGTAAGTATACAAATTTTGGTTCAGATCGGCGAAACGGTGTAGATTTTTGACAAGGCCTAAATGCAGGGAATGGAGTGGTCTGTCCGAAATGTAACGTTGACAGGGTCACCCGCAGGGTTCCAAAGGGTAAGTATACAAATTTTGGTTCAGATCGGTGAAACGGTGTAGATTTTTGACAAAGGGCCTAAATGCAGGGAATGGAGTGGTCTATCTGAAATTTAAAGTGGACAGTGTTACTCGTCGGGTTCCAAAGGTTAACTATTCAAATTTTGCTTCAGATTGGTGAAACGGTGTAGATTTTTGACAAAGGGCCTAAATGCAGGGAATGGAGTTGTCTGTCCGAAATTTAATGTAGACGGGGTTACCCGCAGGGTTCCAAAGGGTAAGTGTACAAATTTTGGTTCAGATCGGTGAAACGGTGTAGATTTGTATAAATAACAGACAGACAGACAGACAGACAAACATTGAGCTTTATATATTGTACCCTTTTGAACATAGGACCTTCAGGACAGGATTCGTTCTTCGGGGGTGGAGCGTTCCTACTTGAAGCTAACAACTGTCCTGGCAAACACCATTTTGAAGATCAATAGGGCTGATCAATGAATCATTACACACAGGATTCAAATAAAAGAAAAAAAACTTTATTAACACCGAAGAAACAAAATACAAACCAAGAAAAAAAACCGAATAAAACAAAATATCAAAATAAGAAAATCAAAATCTTAAGGAAAATAAATCAAGGCGAATGTAAATTGATAAATCATGAAATTCTGAAATAAATCCAAAATAAGTTTAAAACTCCAAAATAATCTACTCAAAATTACAAAATATCAAAATCAATCCAAATGGATTCCAAAAATTAAAAAAAGATCAAAATCAAAATCTAAATTAATTGGATATCAATTAAATTAATTACACAATCAATGTAATTAATTAAGTGAATCAAAGTGATCAATCAAATCATTCAATCTCAATTGGGAAATATAAATCCAATTAATGACCATTAATAAATTATTCAAATTAATAATTACATAAATTAATTAATCCATCTTTGATCAAACACGTAAGCGAAATTATGATCTGATCTAACTATGATCAGTATTGTACTCATTGAAAATTCCACACTGTGAGCTCATTACATCAAGCATCATGTCATCTCACCATAATGTAATGTACCATGTAAATTAACATTACTTTGATTAAATCATTCGTGTATCACACTATTAAGCAAGGGCTTCTCCAATCATGATCTAATATCATAACATAATCTGGCAATACCGCCTGTATGATCCCTTGTATGGATTAAAATACTCTCATAAAGATACACTTCTTATGCATCCAAATTCTTAACACAACCCTTGCCCCTTTTTTTGTGGACATAAAATTGGTACATTTTATCTATGAGCTCTCGTATGTGCAACAGATGTGCACTTCAATAGGACTTGAGATATGCTATACTGACACATTATAATAAACACCAATGCATGAGAACACGATTATCCAAGGATCGAAATCAAGACTCGATACAGCATATCGGGTCTCGAACTCGATACTGTCTGTCAGAGTTTATGGGTGTATGACAACTATACTAATATACTATAACTGAGATGCTTGCAATATCCCCTCAAATATTATCTTAGGCAAGACAAAAAACCAAAGACTAAAAATGAATGCTAGACTGTATGCAAATTTGCATCAATGCAATAATAAGAATATTCTATGTTCACACTTCGTACGATGACAATTAACATTTGAAACAACGATGAGTGTAGGCGACAACGATGTTTCTCCGACACTGTAAATAAAGACATGGCACAACTGTGTCTACAAAATATATTCACAAAATATGTACACGAATAGTTCTCGAAGTAAGGACCTCGACTCACCTGTTCTGGGCATGGCATGTCTGCAACCGTCGCTAGTATCAGAGAGAGAATACACTTCTACCTCAAATGGTTACTGTATACCTGTACCCTACTGTAAAATACCATTATTAAATTAATTACTTAATTATTATTATTATCCAATATTATTCCCACAGTGATGTGTATTCGCAATGACACTAGGACGCGAAAGTTCAGTGGATACCTGTACCCTTCTTCAAAATCCCTTAATTAAATAATAATAATAATTATTATTATTATCATTATCATTATTATTATTATTATTATTATTATTATCATTATTATTATTATTATTCGTCACGGCGAGGACGCTAGGTCATGGGAGGTCACTGTATATCTGTACCCTTCCACAAAATACAATTATTTAATGAATTATTATTATCATCTCAAAAATGTGCTCAAAACAAACACAGACTTAAACTTGGTACAGGAAACATATGATTTACTAAAGGCTCGGCTTTCTGCACGGCCAAAAGGGGTGTGGTGTATGTACCGTTAGCCTAAGAGTGAGAGGGAAAATATCAAACGACCTTGGCCCAGGACAAACATGTGTTGAGCCAATACACACAGTGGTAACCAAAACATCCTACAAATCTTGCACCAAATAAGCGAAATGAAATATACGAGCAGCTAGTCTCGTAAGCTAGTCTCCGGTTTGAAGCTGAGCGTGGTACAAACTTTGGAACATACCCAATCGTGGTTCATAATTTCAATCAAATAATTGCAAGTGCCGCTCGGCCTTACCTTTTACCTTTTAGCATGCCTCAATACACACTTCTTACCTTTTTATTTCCAGTTGGCGACGTCATGGGACATATGACGGTGTACACTGCAGCCTAACTACACATATTTCACAATTCTTACCATTTTCCTTCATTCGTCGTAGCTTACCTGGGATCACATGGGACCACCCCAGTGCCATATTTGCATGCCTTTATCATAACTTCTCTGCATATCACCACGATTCAATCAAATGCTCATAAATGTTCCAAAACACTCAGACGGTTGTTCAATACACTCTCACACAAATCGTATCTTACCTGATTATAGCAAACATATTGGAGACGCAAAGGTAACGTTCCTAGCTTACTTTCAGGGCGTAACGTAGCTAAATAAATATCTCACCATGTGTCAAATCAAAATACCATCATTAAGGAATTAAAATCCCCCTCCATCACTCGTGTTATTATTATTATTATTATTATTACCCCTACATTATCATTAATAACTTGTGTTATTATTATGTCCGTAATATTGTTGTAATCTCTCACTCTCTCTCTTACCCAATTTACATGCCTCGCTCTGGGCTTCTTCCGTCTTCTTCTGGGCTGAAATACACATACCCTAGCAAATAAATAAACATACACTCCTACCAGTGTATCCAACTTGTACGACTTGTGAACGTTATTTCTGCCAAGCACCTCAAACTAAATCAGCAGGCGTCACGTCATTACGTGCGCACTTATCTAAGCAAAATAAATCTAACTTCAAAAATCAAACATTAACACAGTATTTACACAACTATGGTAATCCTAAGAATACACCCATAAACAATGACTTAGTATAATCAAAGATTAATACTCATCGTGATCTCCCGTCAGCTGCCATCATTCCTCCAGCACGGATCATTCGCAGCTCCTCTCCATGGGTTTTACATCATATCACAATCACACATTATCACTGAATACATTATTACACTGATTAATTCTTCATCATAATTACCGCTGAGTTTCACTCGTTTTTCTTCACAAACTATTATTAACACTTTAATAAGGTTATTACATACTAGTACCCTAATCAACACACAATTTATTATTTTATACACTTTTATACACTTTTGCAGGGATTGCGCAATATAACCACACGTATTCCTATCTCTCTAATTCTTTCTTCACGATGCCGTTGGTTGACCGATTCTACGCGTATTTCCCTCTGAATGGTGAGCTCGCAGATGACGTGCCGGTTCCACTGGACTCCGGTTCGGACCTCTATTGTCCCTCTACGTGTTTCTCACTTCTGCGACAGCTAACACCGTCTCTGCACTTGGCGTGGAAAGACTGCTATATAAATTTGAGCGAATATATTGCTTTCCCGCATGTGAATACTTTATTTAACACAATTTATGTCTCTTTAAATACTGTTCCCTTGTACTTCACCAACTGTGGTGCAATATTACTGAGCTTGGCGTGCACCCACATCTATCTGTTCGTAGCTATGCGGCGACCCTTCTCGTTCACTGACTGCAACCAACCAACTAGCAAACTGGACTCTGACTAACTGAGTAACTGCGCGAACTAACCACGCGAACTAACCACGCGGCCACGAGGGTGCGGGAATATATCCTCCACATGGCGGTACTCGATACTAATCTTTCTACGCTGTCGGGAGCTCTTCTTTCAGACCTTTCACCACCTTCACAGTATGTGCAAATTATTATTGATAATAGGGCCGTATTATTATCATATTGTCACCGACATTCGATCGTGGCTTCCACAAATATGCATCTTGCGTCCCCTGGCACTATTTCTGACGACATAGACGCTATCCCTACCAGGGCAACCAATCTCTCCACCCCAGACAGTTCGCGTAAGGAACTAATTTCTTTGATCATCGATTTATTGATATCATGATGATCTATTCAGTTTGATGACTGTCGAAAAATCTTAGGAATATTCCATGCTTAGTGACGTTAAGGGTTCGACCCTGGGTGTTGTCGTATCGTCACAATAAATTTATTTAGTGATTTCGGGGCGGGGCTTTGCTAACCTACGGCGTACCGTAGAACATACGAGAACAAATTATTGAGGTCAGGTTCCCAAGAAGTCCTTGAAATGTTGCACCTGCTCTGGTCGATGCGTAGCATAGAAGCATGTTCTAAACTTCGCTTTGTTGGCAAACTTTGGGCAATAGGTCGCTGGTACTGTCTGCGACGAGCCTGAGCTCGACTTGTAACATTGAGGCGGGCGCTTGCCATGATTAGATAATATGCAATCCGGTTTCCTTCTCTTCTGTAATTTGAAGCTCATTTAAACGATATACACTTTTGCATGACCAAAAACCATGCTAACTTAGCCTAGGGCCTATAGGATAAGGGCGCAATATATAGATGAGTTCTAATGATGTAATGCCATATTTGCAGAGAGCCAGCGGATGCACGCGATTATGATCTGAATGAAGTCTATAAAGGGATCACCTACTTCAGCGGAGATGCCAATTTTATCAAGAATACATGTTTCAAAGGTGACGAGATTAATAAAGACGCTAACTGCCCCACCAGCAACTTCAGCAACATCGCCAGATATGTAAGTGCTCATTGGTATAAGCATTGTACACAAGATATATATTATTTTATTGCACTTGAAAGGCGAAGCCAGGAAGGCAAGGCCGTGCAATTAGTGGCGAGAGTAGGCCATTTAAATTAAAATGTATTTCTCTCAAATCATGTCTGAATTAGAAGGGATTTGTTTATGTTGCGGCTCTCACGGTAAATGGGCCTGAGTTAGTATCTCTGGCTGGTCATAAGTTTGATTAATATATTAATATCATACCCTAGCTGAAAATATGAGAGAACGGGTAACCCTAAAATTGGTGTATGTGGAAGAAAATTAATAGTCGTGACAAAATGATGCATAGGTATGGTACTTACGTGATTGCATGAAAATAATGTTGGGAGGTGACATTAATTCTGGAAAGTTAACCCTGTGATGATTTTGAAATCAATTTTGAGATGATTTGGAAAATAATTTTGAGTTTATTTAAATTCTAATTTAGCAAAACTACATTTTGCAGTAACAGTGTGCCAAACTCTTTCAAGAAAATTGTATGCATAGTTAGTTAGAGATTGTTTGTTTAATCAGTCGAGGGGTGAGAAGTGAAGGAGTTGAAGGAAGTCTATTATGTAAAGTTAATGAGAGGAGAAAGCCAGGTAGAAATAATCCTCATTTCGTAGAGTTGTAGACGACGGCAAAGGAAGGATCCATTTGAGGTTGATTGGTCCGAATTTAAGGGACAATTGTATTATTGAGTCTGTAATGAAATGTAGTGACAATTTGGAAAGAATAATTTTGCAGTGGCGACCTACGAAAACAAGTGTCCCGTGATACAGACATTTTTACATGAAGATTCAGATTGAGCCTAGGCACCCTGGTATGTAGCAAAGTGAGTGTATATTGGTTGTTGTAAGTGTTTACTTTGCATATTATTGTAATAAATATAAGATCCTTCAGATCAAATTTTAAATTTTTAGTACCGGTATAGTAAATTTTGGTTTTAGAAAATGTTTCTTGATTATCTGTAGTTTGATAATCCTTGCTAAAATCCGGATCATATGGTTGCTAATTGTGAGAAATGAGGGTACAATGCCCCGGTCCATGAGCTAGTCGGGCAGCGGCCATATATCTCCATCCGCAGGGGATGTGTTCCTTATGCTGGTTTCATAACCTACTACCTCTCCTACTCCCAATACTACCCGAGATTAATTTTCCGCTGTAGGGCTGGTCTGAGAACACATCCTATCCTCTCAGTGTGTGTGTTTGCTGGATGGGGGTGTCGAGAGGGCTGTCTGCGGTCGATGGTCCCCCGATATTCCTGTCTGACGGGCACACTATATACTGTATACAAGGTGTATCTTAATTATACCGACAAAAAATCAGGGACGCTCTGCGTGTTATGTAAAAGACGATGCCGCAATCGGATTGGCGGAGAAAATTTTTCCCTCCGAGAAAATGAGGTTACTTTGTTACTTCCGGGCGCGCGATTCAAATCTACGAACTCGCCGTATTTGCTGAGCCAGGCAGCAAGCCGCTGGCCACTGCTGTGCTTCAGGCAAGGGAAGGGAGTGTGATTGAAGGAGACAGAGATATGCTGGCGGGCATGCGGCAAGCCGAGGTGATCGAGGAAACTTGCGCATGCCCGCCAGCATATCTCTGTCGCCTTCTATCACACTCCCTTCCCTTGTTTGAAGCACAGTGGTGGCCAGCGGCTTGCTCTCTAGCTCAGCAAATACGGCGAGTTCGTTGATTAGAATCGCGCGCCCGGAAGTAACAAAGTAACCTCATTTTCTCGGAGGGAAAAATTTTCTCCGCCAATCCGATTGCGGCATCGTCTTTTACATAACACGCAGAGCGTCCCTGATTTTTTTTGTCGGTTTAATTAAGATACACCCTGTATATACACCCATGTACACAGGGCTGAATGATCACAATGACAAGCCCCTCAAATGAAGGAACAACAACTACAATAATAAATGTAGTTACTACCCTACCAGGGAATTGTTACCGCTAGACGTGGAGCGCAGCTGTAGTGTATACATTACGTTATCTCGCCTCGTTATGGCTGCAGTGAGCGGTTGCGGGGCAAGACGGGGAACGCATGTACATGCATACAATGAGAACACACCGCACTGCGCACGACCCAGCACGAATCATGCACACAAATGACAAGCGATGCGGTTTCGCTGGCGACAACTGCACGTCTATCGCAGGTGTGTGGCTGGACGGAGCGCATTAGTTCCGATTTCCGCCACCGGTAACAATTCGCTGGTAGGGTAGTAATGTCATGGATTGAACTGCTAATAGTAACCTTACTGTGCCGGTTTCTTTACAGTACAGAACTCCGTGCAAGAACGTGTTCACTAACTGCAAGTGGAACAACGAGCCTTTTGAATGCTGCGATCAATTCCTACCCCTGCCAACAGAGATTGGTATCTGCTACTCCATCAACAACATCCACACAGAGTAAGTGTCAACTGGAAGTGGAACTCGTTTCCACTTGTCACAAAGGATTATAAAATGCGTATATGATTACCATATTGGTCTGGCAAAGGTTGATCCGTATCGACTGTTGGTAATTATTTATTTTATTGGATCCGCCTTGTCAATACTATACCAGGTGGTTCATTTCATCTACCTACCTTCTTTCCTGTCGACTCCCTTGGTCAACTCTTGTTCTTTTCCGACCCCGACGGTATTTGGGTATCCGAGGCCTAGGGAGTCTTTCGCTTTCCCGCCTTAATTGGCCCTTAACTCTGTTAATTGGCTCCCCGTGTCTCAAAATTCCCTTTAGCGTTTTTTTTCATGTTGTAGTTATTTTTCATCTACGTTGCATTTTGTATGTTTTTTCGATCTAAATTGCATTTTGCGAGTGTTTTTAACCTCAATTGCATATTGTAAGGATTGACAATCTAAATTGCTTTTTAGTAAGTCTTTAAGTATAGGGGGCGGAACTTTTGTGAGTATTTTGAATTTTAATTGCATTTTGTATTTTCAACCTAAACTGCTTTTTGCAAGTATTTTCAATCTAAATTGCATTTTGTAGGGTGCGCATTTTGCAAGTATTTTGATTCTCAATTGCAGTTTGTGGGTATTTTGAATCTAAATTACATTTTGTATTTTCAATCTAAATTGCATTTTGTAAGTATTGTCCATCCAATTGAGTAGTTTGAATCTACCATACATTTTGTAAGCCTTTTCAATTTCAATTGCATTTTGTAAGAATTTTTAATTTCAATTGCACTTTGTGAGTATTTTGAATCTGAACCGGCCTTTTTCAATCTAAATTGCATTGTGTATTTTCAATTTCAATTGCATTTTGTAAGTATTTCGACTGTGCATTGCATTTTGTACGTATTTTGAACGTAACCTACATTTTGTGCGTATTTTTCAATCTATTCCTTTTGTGAGTATTTTCGTTCTAAATTCCCTTTTTTAAGTATTGCCGCTCTCCATTTTGTGAGTAGTTTCAATCTGAGTTCCTTTTTGTAAGTATTTTCCTTCTCACTTAATTTTCGTTCTGGTTTCCACTTCATTGACATTTTCGCTATCACCCAGACCATTAGGGGCCGATAACCTAGATGTTAGGCCCCTTAAAACAACAATTATCAGCATCATCATCATCTACCTACAAGTGCCCCGCAAACACTACTGCTGTGTGGGATGTCTATTAACTGATTTTCACAGGGGTCACACAGTTTGCTGTCAGATTTCGTCGGAATACGAAGGAATAACAACCGGTCGGCCGTTCGCTACATGTTCCTCAGCGCTACGCATCTAATGCGCCGCCCCATTGCTTTACAAAACATCGCATTTGAGTACATAATATGCTCAAATGAGGCACAACAACACGACAGTTGCTGGCAGCATATTGACAATAGCTTGTGTATTCAGCAACAACGAGTTCACGGACATCATACTAATCTATGGAGAAGCTGGTCGTAATGGCGTCGAAGCTCAAGGTTTTATAACGCAATGGGGCGCATTAGACCGGTTGCGCTGAGGAACATGTAGTGAGAGGCCGTTTGGTTGCTATCTCTGCACATTCTGACGTAACCTGCTAGCATTAAAGGCTACCCCTTAAGAAATCAGTTATCAGGCCTCCCATTTATCATGAGTGCATGCAGGACATCTAAAAGTAGATTGTACGGCGTAAAAGAGCTACCTGGTATATAATTATGATGTTTATTATTAATTGTCATAAAATATGATAAACACATATGGACCCTATACTGTTATCAGAAAGCAATGGTATTGAATTAAGAGTATCTCAATAATAATTAAAGCACTCAATAATTTACCAGTTATATTTAAATGATACAACAATCATGTGCATTTGTATGTACACATAACCTGATAAGTTTATAGATATGGGTATCACAACTACGCCATACACTGTACTACCTCCAATAACAGGTGATTCTCAAACAGTACAGTACCATTCATTTACACTCCGATGCAAATATAACCTGCTGGACACAAGAGAGCATAGCATTAGTACAAGTGAAACTTCCAATACAAGGAATCATTCATATTCAAAACGGAATGATTAAGTCCTTATGAAGTACCTATATAAATAGTTTTTGAATCTATTGGAACAACTACAACGAGAATAAGCCAGCAAATAAGGTTTTGACTTTGGCAGATATCCACGGTAGAAATCTCAATTCCCTCTATCGATGTTTATAATTTCACCACAATCCATCGCAACTCCAATAACACAGATTAGAAACAATATCTTCTAAGTGTTTGAAAAGTTGTTATTTAGGTATATGGAATTTTTATTTTAATTAAAATTATTTTAAGGATATCCATTTTATTGATGTTAAACGCTGAAGAAGGTAACACTGAATACCGAAACATATACGTTAAATAATAGTAATAAACATCATATACAGGGTCTTTCATATAAAATAAGAGCGCCAAGCGGCGGCTTTGTTAACCGTAGCTGCGGTCACCTTGGCCGAGCTTTAGGCGCGCCAAGGCCCCCTGCTTTAAGCGTGTGTACAATCCTATATGATGCAGCGGCCATGCTAGCGTGTGTACAATGCTGAAATCTTACTTTAGTTAGTTAGTTATTGTTGATGAAACCGAAACCCCTATAGTATTGAAAGCGCGCGCATAGTACATACGATGGCTGTTTTCTTTTTTTTTTTCTTTCAAGTTCCGATGGACTATATAAAAATAACAGATTGACATTACCAAACTTGACCTTGCAATAAGCGTGCAGTTGCTCAGTCGCCAGTCTAAACCTCAAGTGCTAACATGGTGAGACAGTTATCATTGCAACATCGTATTTTTTATGTAAAACTTATTTTAAGTACGAGTCGGCCCGGCGGGTACGTGATGCATTTGTTCAGCAATTTCCTAATGAAGTGCCACCTTCACTAGCACAGATTCACTTAATTGAAAAAAAGTTTGACACTACTGGCTCGGTGCTCAATAAAAAACATGCCCGCACACGAACAGTTTTAACAGAGGATGAGTTAGATGACATTGGCGAGATCTTGAACGGTCTCCGAATAAATCACTCACAAAATTAGCACAAGTAGGGGTTTCGGTTTCATCAACAATAACTAACTAACTAACTAAAGCAAGATTTCAGCATTGTACACACGCTAGCAAGGTCGCTGCATCATATAGGATTGTACACACGCTTAAAGCAGGGGGCCTTGGCGCGCCAAAAGCTCGGCAAGGTGACCGCAGGAGTGGTTAACAAAGCCGCCGCTTGGCGCTCTTATTTTATATGAAAGACCCTATACTTAGTATTGCCAACGCAGATTCAATAAAATGAATAATTACGGTGGATTATAACCAGCTAACCTTAAGGCAAGATCGTTTAATCCACTTTGTTCCATCTTTTAGTTACTGCTGCGCTACACAGTCAGACAAAATATCAAAAAGAAATATAGGCCTACCGCAGTCTCTGTCGATGGATTACGTTTAACTTCTTGAGAAAAAATAAATAAAATACAGGCTATACTAAAATTAAGTCATTGTGCGAGGGTAAAATTTGTATGCCAGAATAAATCATGATATTGAAAATAAATTAGTGGTGGAGATTGCTGTTTATGGGTTGACACTTCTAGGTCTTCATCCCGAAATAATATTTAATGAGGTACAAAGCTTGGAATGCAGCTCGATATTTCACAGACCTATTAAAATATTCGCCAACAGTTACGACCACTCGAAAGTAACCCAATTATTTAAACTGCTAATAACATCAACCACATAAATGATAACAATAAAAGTGAATGGTGGATCCACATGAGGTTTAATTCACTATTTAACAACTATTATACAGAACCTAGAATTAAGATACTTGTACTTTCTACTGTAGATTTCAAATGGAACCAAGTAACTACCTGTGTTCATACCAAACTGATGATAAGAATGTTATCGCAAGATTAAGGAATTAAAAGATTCTAGTTGTTGCAAGTAAGTAATATGGTCTCAGTAATGTAATATTTAAAAGTTATCAATGTTAGTCCAATATTTAAACAACTTATTGAGACGCGTCAAAATCCCTATGAAATTCATAAATTTAACCTCAGGAAGGGTGAAATGTGCATAATCCTGAAATTGATTCATGAAATAGCACGGAAAAGAATAGATTAAAACCTAAAAATCTTGGCTCCAATAATAGCATATGGACTTACCAGCGCGTAGGAGTGAAATATGAGTGAAGGTATTCAAACTGAGTTATTTTTTGATATTGTTGTTGTTGTTGTTTTTGATTCATTGAGGGGCTTTGCGACATCGTCGTCATGCGTGTGTGTAAAATTTGTATGATAACCTGTGTTACTGTGATGGCTGTATTAGTGTGTGAAGTTGTAATTCAGATGAGCATTTGGAAGGAGGCGAGCATGGCCTTACTTTAGGAACTATCCTGGTATTCTCCTGGAGTTGAAGTAGGAAAACCACTTCCAGGATGGCTGGGGTGGGAATCGAACACGGCTATTTTCAGTTTTACCTCACGTGGCTGACTGTGCCTCGTCCTAGCCCTCATACGAGAAGTAAATTACTTGGCAGACCCGGGAATCGAACCCGGGCCTCCGTGGTAGAAGGCAATGGTGCTAGCCAATACACAAAGAGGTGGACTATTTCCTTTATGCCACAGCAGATAATGGATGGGTCAACATCAAGGAAACATTATATTTTCAGCCTGCACTGTGCTTTTTCTTTTTAATATATATATTTTCTTTATTTTTCTTTGCATTACTTGTTACGTTGTACTTCATTCTGTTTACATTATTTTCTGTATTTCTCTATGAAGACGTCACAGACACCCAGCCCCCGAGCCAGGAGAATTAACCACAGGAGGTTAAAATCCCCTCATCCCGGCCGGGATTCGAACCCGGGACTCTTTCGGCCAAAGCTTAGCAAGCTAATCAATCAACCACGGAGTCGGACATGCTTGTGAATTCCCACTTATCCAGCGTACAATTCTCTTGCATTTGATAAAGTAAAATAAAATAGATTTTAAACTTGTTAAAAATATAACAATCATGGTTTACTTACAAGGGGAGTATCATGTAAGACAGGTCGAAACCTACCTTGAAACTTTGTGAACTGTAAACTGCAAGGCTCCGAAATCATGTGGCGAATCTCTCATATAAATCAATGGGAGGTAGCGAGTACCGTACATGTTGGAATGGGCAACCCTGACCGTCCAAGCACTCAAGGCCGATGGGAAGGAGCCGCACGCTCCAGTCAGCCTCGCTACTACTCCGAGTGCCACAGGGATATCCAGCTCCTCCAGCCGTCATGCCTGCGTACCAGGATGTCAGGTACGATTTCGAAGCCTTTCAGTTCAATCTGGCGGCTGATTTTCCGCACGTTGTCCTCTTATAGTACAACGATTGCGTCCACAAAGTTTCAAGATAGGTTTCGACCTGTCTTATCTGATACTTCCCTTGTTAGCCAATTAACTCTGTTTTCACAAAAAGAAAGAAAAAGGAAGGATACACCATCTCCTGTATGAAGTTTCAATGTTCCCAAATATATTCTTATGTCATGTATTATAACCCCTATAATCCTATAACTATATAATTCCTCCTTAGGCACTACGGGAGCTATGAGGCCAGATTATCTCCGGACTTGCAAGATGAATGGACTCAAACCCACCGATGGCCATCCTTGATAAGAATTTTGTGTCCTCCATTTTCAACTCCAGGTGAATGCCGATGCCAGGATCGTACCTTCTAATAGGGCACAACCAGTTCAATCCCAACTCCTTGCCCAATTTCATTCATCATCACATATTTCATCTCTCGTAACTCTTCTGTAAAAAAAAGTAAAACAATAATAATGGAATGTAGCCGAAAATGTTCAGAAGCTCCTATTGACGTCAAATTGGAAGGAGACTTCTGCTACTAAGGAGGCAAAACAATCAGTGATGGGCGAAGCAAAGAGGATATAAAAAGTCGGTTTATCAAGACAAGGAAAGCATTTCTACAGAAGAGAAGTCTGTTGAAATCAAAATAATATAGATTAAGGTATGAGAAAGTCATTTTTGAAAGCCTTTGTCTGGTGCGTCGCACTCTATAGAGATGAAACTTGGACTATTGGTGCAGCACAAAAGAGGAGTATTGAAGCGTTTGAAATGTGATGAAGATCAGATGGGGGTGATAGAGTAACATTTTTTTAAATTAATGCAGCCAATGGCCATTCATTTTCTTTTCACGATGGGTCATGGAAGGGATTTTGGAAGGAACCGTCCCGGCATTTGCCTGGTGGTGAAAATGGGAAATCGCGAAAACCATTTTCAGGACGGTCGAGGTGGGATTCAAACCCACGCTCTACCGATGCCAGCAAGGTCACCGTGGCTGGTATAGAGTAACAAATGAAGAAGTATTAAGACGAGTATGTGCGAGGAGAGATGTTTCTGGCGACTGCTAATGAAGAGAAGAGATAGGTTGGTAGTTCACATACTAAGACACCCAGGAATAGCAAACTTAGTTATAGAAGGAAGGGTTGAAGACAAGAACTGTAGGGGTAGACCAAGGCTACACTATGTTAAACAGAATTGACTCGAAAGCAACAACAACAACAACAACTCTTCTGATAACGTTTGTGTCAGGTGGGGCATTTGACTGTATAAAAATCCTCCACATAGAAACCTCATAAAAACAGGAATAATAAGTGGAAGAAAATTCTATATAGCCTAGTAGGCCAAAATTAAAAATCAGCAGGTACAATGACTCAATGTCTTTCATTTCAACTACCCTTATAGATAGGACGGAAGTGTAACCCAAACAAAAGATGGAGAATTCTGGATGAAGTGGATGTGGGCATGGTAATGAGGTAGATGAAAATTACGGTGCACTAATCCTTTGATCAGATGGATAATACCGTAAGTGGATGAAGTTGTCAGGGTACTTACCGCTTCTCAATCTAATGCTGTGCAAACTTGATCCGCTTCTTGGTAGATTTCAGGAACAAAATGTGTAGAGATCAAAAAACTGATTCTACATTAATTGGCAGCTCCTTGTCCAATAATTAAAAGTTCTCGTGTCAACAGGACCCCTGCCACTCCGCTGCCTATGATGTCAAACAGAATGACGGGACCTGGCTCACTATACATGGAACTGCGAGTCCTCAGCACGGTGAGTTCAAACTGCTGTGTTCAAAATATCTGCACAAACGCAGCACGATAAATGGGGCCAATTGTACCAATAGGCCCAGGTCACCTCAGGGCTGCCCTCAAGGGGAAGCCAGTGGTATTGGTAGCCTACAGTGACAAGGAAAGGCTTTGAAATGTTTCACTGTGATTCCGTTCAAAGTTCGTAATGGGTATTTAACCCTGGAGTAGTAACGTGGGGTACTGTATGCCCCAGAAATTAAATCGCAATATTTTGGTTTTCGACTAATTTTAATACATCAGAAATGCATATATATATAAAATAAAACATACAAAGCACTGATATTTTACACTATTATAATAATGATATTATATACATACACTGAAAATCATCAAAAGTTTCAGATTAGATCTTTTTCGTTCGTATTTCTCTCGTGTCCTTCTCACACTGCCCCCACCCCTCCTGTGGGTGGCGGGGTTTAGAATGCGCCCACGGTATTCCCTGCCAGTCGTAAGAGGCGACTAAAGGGGGGGGGGGGGGAGACGGGACCCTGGCTATACTTTAAGGACTCCGCCTTGGTTTGTGAATTGGACCCCCAGTGGGTGGGAGGAAGCGAATACATCCACGGTAATCCCTGCCAGTCGTAAAAGGCGACTAAAAGGGTTTCTCGAATCGGTCCCCTTTCGAGGGTTTGACAGTCAGCTCTAAAAGACATACATCCGTGCGGTATAACTCTCATTAGGTTATATCGCACTTCTTTCCGTTAATGCTTTCAGGGTCTGGCAACCAAAATCACCTTATGTGCGTGCTGTTAGGGAATGGGCCACTTACGCTTGCGACTACGCTCGAAAGCCTGTCCGGTCTTGGCCGCACCGACAGGTGGGTGCGCCATGTACCCGTGCAGTAATATCCGCCTGACTACGCAGGTCCCCGCACAGCCGAATGTCAGAGCTGTAAAATCCAGTATATGCCAAGAGGTACATGCCGATACGGCATTGTAAAACATCGGACCCCCGGGCAATGCCTTCCAAGCTAGGCGGGCCTTGCCCTGGCTGGGTAGCGCCTACTGTGACGGCCCGTGATCGGATGTCGGTGGCATTCGGGGAGGATGATCTGGCCATGGGTTCTAAAAGAAAATTCCCCAGGCAGGGTGGTCCTACACCCAAGTCTTTAACATTTGATTCCCTACGGGGATCAACCCCTTGGGAACAATCTGTGCGTGAAAATCTGGGTGCTAACACCCCCAAGTTTCTGGTAGCTACCAGAACAGATGGGGGTGATTTCCAGCTGGTAAAGAGTATTTTGTTTTCTCGCCACATAGAAGGTGTCTATGGTGAGCTTGAGAAAGTACAAAAGATGAGGAACGGTAGCTTGTTGCTCAAGACTAGGACTGGTGAGCAAGTTGAACAACTTCTGAAATGTGACCACTTTGACGATATCCCTGTCAAAGTGGAAAAGCATACGTCTCTGAATTTGGTCCGAGGAGTTATTTTCCACCAGGACCTGATTCTGAACACTGACGAGGAGCTCAAGGAGCATATGCAGCACCGTCACGTGACAGATGTCCGGCGCATTACGCGCAAGGTCAATGGTCAAATCGTGGATACTGGTGCTTTCATTATTTCCTTTGAGCTTTCGGTGCTCCCGGAGAAAGTCAAGTTTACAAGTTACCGCTGTGACGTACAGCCTTATATCCCTTCTCCAATGAGGTGTTATAAGTGCCAGAAGTTCGGGCACACGTTATCCCGATGCTCGAGCTCTGCAATCTGCGGACCATGCGGTAAGGTACCCCACGAAGCGGAAGAGTGCACCACACCATATCAGTGCACTAATTGCCCTGGATTTCATTCTCCTCGGGACAGGAACTGCCCTGTCTTCCTGAGTGAGAAGAAAATCCAGGAGATCAAAACCTGGATGGTCTCACCAGGAGGCCCACAAGAAGTACCATACCGCGAATTCGCCTTCTCCAAAGATTGATTATAGAGCTATAATACCAAATTTGGTCCCAGCTACCTCATCTTTTGTCTCAGCGGTGAAATCTTCCAATGTACCACCGCCATCTACATCTCTATCTACACCCCAGAATCGGAAAGAGAGCCCGAAGGTGACTTCAACCCCACCTTCGGCCCCAAAGAAGGCTGTGCGAGCGAAGGCTGCTCCGCCCGCACAGCAGGGGAGGAAGTTGAAGACTTACTCCCCACTCGGGAGGAAGTCGAAGGCTTCCTCCCTCCCCACCCAAACGGTCGGCGAAAGCCGCGCCGAAGCCGGCGGAGGCGGCATCGTCGACCAGGGTCAGGAATTCGTCTCCTCACCCGTCTAAATATCTTAAAGAGGCGGGGAAGAAGGGAGTCCGCACTACGCATTCCCTTTCTCCTCCAAAAGAGGGGAAGCCATCCGCCCCACCAGCTGCGGATGCTTCTGCGCCTGGGGACGTTTTGGTCCCCAGATCTGCGCACTCCCCACGGAGATCCCCCCGCCGCACAAACTGCGTCTAGGAAATCTTCCGCTGAGTCGATTCACTCCACGACCTCGCCTGAGGACATGGAGATTATGATCGACGTAGTGGATGATGTTCCTCCAGAGGATAAGTTGTAGCTTGCTGCTCCAAATTATTCCCTAGTTTATAAGTTCACACTATGGCACTGTTACAGTGGAATTGTAACAGTTATGACAGGCATTTGACAGAGCTCCGTCAGCTCATTGCACAATACGCAGCGAGTATAGTCTGCCTACAGGAAACAAACCTCAGACCTGATCACGAGACTGTTCTGAGAGTTTTCCGACTATACTCTAAAGAGCGACAAGACGCCGCCAGGGCTTCCGGGGGCGTTTGTACCTTCGTTCGCTCTGACTGCTATAGTGAAGTGTTTCCACTCGCCACTCCTCTGGAAGCTATTGCAGTTCGCGTGTCCTTGCCTGCTATGACAACTGTTTGTAACGTGTACCTTCCACCAAACCATCCACTTGATATTAATGACATCTCTGATCTTGTTGATCAACTTCCAGTCCCTTTCCTAATCGTGGGTGATTTCAACTCGCATCACCCCCAGAGGAAGGGACGTAGAAGGCTTAATTCAAGGGTTGGATTTATCTCTATTAAATACAGGGGGAGATACACATTTTAGCTTAGCGCACGGCACGTACTCGCACATTGACTTGAGTGTGTTTAGCCGTGGTCCCCCTATTTAGTTGGTATGTACACGACGACCTCTGTGACAGTGACCATTTCCCGATCGTTCTCACACTTCTGAACCAGAAGCCCGTGGAGTTTCCCAGTCGTTGGTTACTTAAGCGGGCAAATTGGCCCTCGTTTCAAGAACGAGCTGTGTTCGTTGGTCTTGGTTGCCGGAGCGTCGATGACGACGTACAGCACATCACCGATGTGCTTCTTGCTGCCGCCGAAGAGTACATTCCATCCTTTTCTGGGACTCCTCGCCGCAAACTCGTCCCTTGGTGGACAGAGGATATTGCAGTGGCACTAAGAGACCGTCGTCGAGCTCATAAGCACTACCGTCGGCCTCCAACCATGGCCAATTTGGTGGCGTTTAAGAAATTTCGTGCCAAGGCACGGTTTCTTATCCGCCAGAGTAAGAAAGAATCATGGGAACGGTATGTGTCGTCTATCACGGCACAAACCCCCTCCTCTCAAGTGTGGACTAAACTACGACGCATTTCGGGCATTCAGACATCTTCTACTGTACCGGAAATTTCCATTGATAATGAATTGGTTACATATCGTTACCGCGTTGCAAACCATCTCGCATCTTATTTTGCGGATATATCCGGTTCCGATAACTATGATCCTGCCTTCGTGGCCCTGAAGCACGAGGCAGAACGTTTCCAGCTCAGTTTTGCTTCCCGCGCTTCGGAGGAGTACAACGTGCCCTTTACGGAGTGGGAACTCCGCGGAGCGCTGGCGCTCTGCAGGGACACGTCTCCCGGCCCGGATAATATTCACAACCAGATGCTTAAACGCCTTAACGATGAGAGCATTCGTTATTTGCTCAAGGTGTTTAATCGTATCTGGTTGGAAGGTGTGTTTCCAGCGCAATGGCAGGAAGGTATCATTATACCTATCCTGAAGCCCGATAAGGATCCCATTTGACAGGGAGTTACAGACCTATTTGTCTCACAAACGGTCTGTGCAAGCTCTTTGAGAGGATGGTCAATCAGCGCCTGGTGGGGTCCTGGAGAAACGAGGACTCCTGTCTGAATACCAGTGTGGTTTCAGGGCGTCTCGGTGTACCAACGACCATCTGGTACGAATGGAGACCGCCATACAGGACGCTTTTCTCCGGAGACAGCACCTAGTCGCTGTTTTCTTTGACTCGAGAAGGCCTATGACACCGCTTGGCGTTACGGCATTCTCTCTACCCTGCATCAATGGAAATTCCGAGGTAACTTGCCGGTTTTTATTGCGAATTTGCTGTCCCTTCGCCTATTCCGTGTCCGAATAGGGGGGACATATTCGGAATATCATATACAGGAAAACGGAGTCCCACAGGGATCGGTGCTTAGCGTAACATTATTTGCGATTGCCATAAACGATTTAGTCGCTGGTGCTGGTCCAGCAGTGGTACCGTCGCTATATGTAGACGACTTCGCTCTACATTATAGTGCGCAAAATATGGCGGTCGCTGAACGAGAGCTACAACAAGCTATTCGGAGAGTGGAACGCTGGACACTAGAGCATGGCTTTCGCTTGGATGACTTATACCGTCAGTTCCAATTTCCCTCTGTCTCCTGTATCGTCCGAGTGCGTAGCAAGCCCCCCCCCCCCCCCGTGGATGGTCTCTCGCCCTGATATCATCCTGGATCTGCATACCGGCCCCAAGTCGGACACGGACTCCTCCGTCCATCGGAGGCTGTTCCAGTCCGTGGTGAGCTGGTATCCGGGATCAGGGCTTCTATTCACGGACGGTTCGAGGGTAAACGAGAAAGTAGGCTGTGCATTTGTGGTTGAGGATCGTCGGTTTCTCTTTTCACTTCCCGAGGCCTGTGGCGTGTACACAGCGGAGCTCTATGCCATCTTAGAGGCTCTGCGGTACACGTTATCAGACGATCACCAGCACTTTCTTGTGTGTACTGACTCTCTTAGTGCGCTGCAATCGATCGATGTGTGTTTCCCGAAGCACCCGTTGGTCCAGCGTGTGCACGACCTGCTCGTCAGTGTGTGTAACGCTGAAACCGGGGTGACCTTTGTGTGGCTTCCTAGCCACATGGGTATTGTGGGAAACGAGCTTGCTGATCAGGTGGCGAGAGAGGCAGTCACACTGCCCTCGCTACCGTATAAGGTGCCTGCTAGTGATGTGCACTCTCAGTTGCGGCATTCGACCTCCGACCCAACAAACTGAGGGGCATCAAGGAGACAACAAAGGTGTGGAAATCTTCCTTCCGATCTCTTCGGAAGGAAGCTGTGGTACTCTGTCGACTCCGGATCGGCCATGGGATTGCTACGCACTCCCATTTGCTAAAGAGAGAAGACCTCCCTGTGTGTACTTGTGGCGCCCACCTAACCGTGACACACATTCTCTTGGAGTATGTGGATCTTGCCGATCTGCGAAGGACTCTTAAACTGCCTAACACCCTGTCCCTTATTCTCCGTGATGACGGGCCATCAGCAGACCTCGTCATCCGGTTCATGAGGGAGAGTGGTTATTTTTTCAAGTTTTAATGTCAGTTAAGACTTTTAATTCAGGCTAAGTCTGTTTTATGTTTTTTACTACGTTCATCTATTTTATTGTTTACTATGCCTTATTTCTTTTATTGTTTTACCACCCCCTTTTACTCTTTTTATTCAAATAAGGCATAATTGTTGGGACTCACTGTCTGTTTTATAAACACCATTTTCGTTTCATCCAGGACAGTGAGCTTTTTATCCTCATCCTTTCATTTCACACGATTTCATTTCATTAGGGGCCGATAACCTCGATGTTAGGCCCCTTAAAACAACAATTATCATCATCATCATCATTATCTCATACTGCACACTGCCTGCAAATCTTAGTTTTGTGTCCTGAATACACAAAGAGAAATTGACTGTAGTTATGATAAACAAACAGAAAGACACTATACCGTTGAAATGTTGCATGAACACTAACGCGGGGAATAGCATGCCCCAGAACATCGATAACACAGTGATTCAGCCAAGGTGCATGAAGGTCCACTGCGCAGTTGGAGACTGTTGAGCGTTGGAGAGGCTGAGTCACATCAGGGCTGCCAATCCACAATTAGAGAGAAAATAAGTTTCTCTGGGGCACTCCGTGCCCCACGTTACTATTTCAGGGTTCATATGGGAGGTTTTGTTCAGGAATGGTGTAAACTTGGACTTCAGATTAGCTGTTAAACAAAAAAAAGGACTACATTAAAATTTCTTGCACAACGCACATCAAATACTCTGGCTTTAAGTTATTTGATTTATTGTAGCCAGAGGTAACTATTCATAAAATTATTATTATTATTACTCCCCTCAAAACACACTTCCCTCATAACAGAGTAAAAGGAGCCCGGGTTACGGGCATCAGACTCTGCTCATCCCGCATTCACCTTTTTCAAAGGAGCTATGCTGTCACTGCATGAGAGTAGCCCAACTTTGTCACACGCGTTCGTTCGTCAAGCCTCCGAGCTAGTCACACGCTACTGCGCCGAGCTCCTCGCTAATTGATGCCAACAGATGAACCAACAGCCATTCAATTGCTAAACATCGCCACCGTCAAGGCGCCATATAGTCGCTAATCACTACCACCGTCAAGACAACGACGCTAGTCGACGCCAATCACGACGCCACTAATGCAATTTAACACCAAGTCTCATCCACCGCCCTCCATCTTCCCCACCAATATTCCCACCCTTAAAACTTACCCCGCCAAGCATTTTCTCCAACACCCAAATACCCCTAATTATCCGCCCACTTCAAGCTTCCCTCATCTCCACGTACGTTACCCATTATTAACCCCACCCAACAATCATACTCTGCTCGCACATTGTCACGGCGCCAACCGTTAATACTGGTTAATCTTGTGCGACAGAGTCATAGTCATCTTCATTCAGCAGTCCTTGGGCGAGGCTTGTTATATTCAAATATCGGTCTACCGCGGCATTTGACCTTTTAAATCTAACTGAACTAAATTCATTATTGCTTAAGCCCTCCCCAGCCATGCAATACATATCCCCCCCTGCTACACCGGCCCACGGCACCTTCCCGGAATTTGACTACCGAAAGGGGCTGTGATACGAATCACCCGCCTGCCGTTCACACAAAATCACGCTGACACTAGGAAGACCAGCCGGCCATGCAAACTTATAGAGATACCGAGAAACTCTAATCAGCGTGATTACACCCCACGCCGTGGTGATTGCACAAATTGAAGTACTACGTAATCACCACGTAGCGATTACACCCACCCGCGACACTCGCCTGAACAGAATCAGGGGGGCTCTTAGGAACCACCCTGGCATACTAGCACATAACATCATCAGCTATCACAAAACAGAAACACAAGAAGCACAAACTCAAACACAACCAGACACACAGACCATCTACACACAAACGGAACCAAAAATCACACAAACATCCGAGCAGAGCACCCAAACACACCGCAAATCAGCCATTACCATCCCCAAATTCACACAAACTCCCTATCCTGCCACACCCACTACCAACACTAAAACTAAGCGTACTCAAACAGAAGTCTTCGAGACTGCCCTCCACGAACACACACAAACACAAGTAAGGGAGACAGATTCGCGCAGACACCAAAACATAAAACAACAGACACGGAAACACAAACCGAGGCCAAACAACAAGACACACAGGAAACTCTCACCCCCTCAGCCCCAGAACAAGTACACGGAGCCAATGACACTACAGAACAGCCGTCGCCAACACAGAGGTCCCCACAGTAACTCAAAACTACCTCAAGGGCGCCGCGACGCCGCCCGCAGTACGCCCAACACACCACACTACCCTACCAGTGCTTTAACTGCCAACGGCTGCACCACGACGCTGCTAATTGCATGCATGAAACCCGCTGCATCAGGTGTGCTGGCCCTCACCGACACACTGATTGCAAGGTACCTAGAGACAACCCCAAGTGTGTTAACGGTGGAGGTGCACATTCAGCGTCATATCTAGGGTGCACATGCATCAAAAAAGCACTAACACCAAGGCAGCGAGCACACAGACCCAGACCAACTCACACTAACATTGCCTCACTACTCACACTCCAACCCCCCCCCCCCCCCGCCTTCAGCACCTACTCACGCCACTACCCTCACGCAATTAATTCACTTGCTCCAACAACTATCGTCCATCACACTCATATAGCCTCACTAAAACAACATCATGACCCACAGCAGCCTAGCACATCTGCTCGGAGGAAAGGCCGCGGCCGACTCCGCCCGGGATGGCGTATGGCGTGCCTGAGTATAAAACAACACCAAGTTAACATTAACATACACCTCAAGACATAATTCACAGTAATCATAAGCCAAGAACCACGGCTAGGTGGCCTGTCTGCTCGGGGAGTAAAGGCCACGGGCGGCTCGCTCGGGATGGTAGGCCACGGGCCTGGGGACCCCAAAAATCCATCTACAATTTACAAACCATTATCTAATACAATAATTTTCAATCAAAACACATAACTTCAATATTCACTACCGAAATAACACATAGACTACAGATTTAAAACAACCAATCACAGTAGCCCCTGTCGCGGTCCTAATACTCGTCAATTATCAACTGAACAAAAAAAAAAAAACAGGAAAACTAAACAAAACACACCCAAATAACGCAAATCCAACAAAAAACAATAAAATTACTGTCAATAAATTCCCCCAAACAGACATAAACCAACAGCCAATCACAGAGCAGTAAGCGCCCCGCTACACAGATCCATTCAAATACAACCAATCACGGCACACCTACACCCACAATTGCTACTCAATATCTTACTTCCCTAAAAACATTACCACAGCGAGGTTTATTAATATATTATTATTATTACCAATTTATTTTCACTAAAATACCAACCTACTACAGGTCTTTAAATTCGTTCATACTACGAAAACTAACCTTCTAGTGGTCTCTCTACCTTCCATTAACGTAGGTAATATCATAACAACTTTCAAACTTTTTACTATCATTATTAAATGACTGAAGCTGCTACTGTCACAACAACAAATTCAATATCTCGTCCTTCAGTAACTGGGTGGTCTACAAGACTCACATGTCCAGGAGCTGAAGAGCAAAGCCATGGCGAAGAGTGCATCGTGATAATCCAATTTCATTATAAATTAAAAATCAAAAACAAATACCAATTAAACAATGTACCCACAGCTGATCTAACAATATCAGTAAGATACAAATATATTAAAAACAAAAGCTATTAAATAAAATACTTCTAAAACAAAAAGAATATTAGATTAAGGGGCATAAGGAGCTCATTGAGAGCACCAGGTTCCCACTATTTCAAAGGCATACTATGTCTTCATGCTGGATTATCGACCCAACTTTGTTTAATAATAAAATGTGAACCATTGATTCTTTCCGTTGCATTGTGGTACCATAACCTCCAAAGTTCACACCCCACCCCCTCCAACCTTCTCGTCAAGATCAGTAGGGCTTGTTTCTTGTTTTGCATTGCTAATTTGTAGCCTATTTGAGGACAATATCATTCTACAAGGCAATAAAGTTGCTTTCTGAGTTTCGATAAACCGTGAACAGGTCATCGGAGCAAGTTGAGTGTATTCATCAGAATCACATTGTGTTTTAATATGAACAACAAAATTAAATAAAAATTTAACCCTTAACTAGCTACACATACATATGCAATTATACGTCATTTGAATAATAACAATAATGTTAGTGGGAACAGAACTATGACCACGATACCAGATGCATCTCTAATCATTGTCGAATAAGCCGCTGGTCATTTGTTTCTATACTGGACCAACGCAATAGACACTAAGATCACTTGATGGGGCTGGCAATTGGGAGCATTCCACATGCTTACTAGGCGCCTTTCAAATATTGTTTTGCTAATGGCCATTGGGTGTCGATTTGTACCCAAACACAAAATAACGATCACCATGGTTCCAATTAAGATATTAAGGCCTGCTGGAGACCTGACAAGCGAGCCAGCAGCCAGGACCGGACTCTGGTCTCCACGTGGACTGATAGAGATTGGTCAAGAACTATAAGATACTAGCAGTGGTGCCCGGCTTCACTCGGTGGATTTATTTGTTTTATGGATGATAATGAATACTACTACAGAACTGGCACATGATACTTAAACAACAGAAAACTATATTTTAAAAATATATCTTTTTGTGGTGGCGGTGGTGGTGGTTGTAATGGGGGTGATAAGTAGTACAGTATAATGGACGTAACATTCAGGTCAATTTCCCGTAATGATAATTATGAATAGGGAAACAGCTATTTACTAACTACAGCACTGACACATGTAATTTACAAACAAATTTACAAAAAAAAATTGAAAGAACAGTAAGTGAAACAATAGACACTGCCTAGGGCCTATATCTGGTTGGCTGTTAGAAATGTAGAGACCAATAGTGTCGTCTTTTGTAGCATAGTGCCGTAGGAAAATAATCAGAACTCTTTGGCAAACTTCGGCTGCCCCGAGCTACTGAGGTAGCAATAGTATCATTTATCGCCACAAAGCGCTTAACGATAAGTTTCAGAATAAATGAAGGTACATTTGAAAGCACCAACGCTTATTGCAGCTGATAACCTCAATGTATTGCACCAACACCATTACACTTATACAGAGGCATAATATTTTCATGATGATAACTGTTTAAAGAGGCTTAAGAAATCTTTTTGCACTAATTACCCCCCGTGACTGCAATTTATAAACAGCGCAAGATGCAACTATTTTCGCAATTCTGCACCAGAACACTGGAAGGGGTGACGTGATGCAGCCCGAACTGCCAGTCTAAAACAGACATATTAAAATACTCTTACAGTTACACTACTACGGACATGAATGGTTCTAGGGCCTTAATACGTGGTTTTCAAGTTCATTTTGTCTGTTATTCTAAATGTAGGGAATGGGGAGCGTTGTCCAAAATATCAAGTGAACAGTGTTACCAGCAGGGTTTCAAAGTTTATGTAAAATTTGGTGCAATTAAGAGAAGCGGTGTAGATTTGTGATGAAGGGCCTAAATGCAGGGAATGGAGGGGTCTGTCCAAAATTTCATGCAGTCAGTGTTACTCGCAGGGTTCCAAAGGGCAAGTATACAAATTGCCGTTCAGATCGGTGAAACGGTATAGATGTGTGCCAAAGGGCCTAAATGCAGGGAATGGAGGGGTCTGTCCAAAATTTCATGCAGTCAGTGTTACTCGCAGGGTTCCAAAGGGTAAGTATACAAATTGCCGTTCAGATCGGTGAAACGGTATTGATGTGTGTCAAAGGGCCTAAATGCAGGGAATGGAGTGGTCTGTCCGAAATTTCATGTAAACAGTGTTACTCGTAGGGTTCCAAAGGGTAAGTATACAACTTTTGGTTCAGATTGGTGAAAGGGTGTAGATTTGTGCCAAAGGGCCTAAATGGAGGGACTGGACTGGTCTGTCATTAATTTCATGTAGGCAGTGTTACTCGCAGGGTTCCAAAAGGTAAGTATGCAAATTTTGGTTCTGATCGGTGAAACGGTGTAGATTTGTGTCAATGGTCCTAAATACAGGGATTGGAGTGTTCTGTCGAAATGTCATGCAGACTGTGTTACTCGCAGGGTTCCAAAGGGTAAGTATACAAATTTTGGTTCTGATCGGTGAAACGGTGTAGATTTGTGCCAAAGGGCCTAAATGCAAGAAATTGAGTGGTCTGTACGAAATTTCATGTAAACAGTGTTACTCGCAGGGTTCCAAAGGGTAAGTATACGCATTTTGGTTCAGATCGGGGAAAAGGTGTAGATTTGAATCAAAGGACCTAAATGCAGGGAATGGACAGGTCTGTCATAAATTTCACGTAGACAGTGTTACCATCAGGGTTCCAAAGGGTAAGTATACAAATTTTGGTTCAGATAGGTGAAATGGTGTACGTATCACTAACCATAACGCCAGCGCATGCGGCTAGAGCTGTTCGGGAGCACTTGTTCTACCATCTTACTGAACAAAAATCAATCTTGAAGGTCACCTGAGAGTTGTAGCCTAATGCAACATAGCCTAAACTATTCCTCTTGAATCAGGCTGTCAAATAAAAACAAGAATTTTTCGAATCGGACTGGTAGTTCCAGAGATTAGCGCGTTTAAACACACAAACACACAAACTCTTCAGCTTTATTATATTAGTATAGATTATTGTAAGTTACACATTGTATAGTATAGATTGGTCAACAGCGAACAGTCATATACTGTATATAGATATTGTTGGCGCGTGGTACTTTAATGAGGAAATTGAGAGAACTACAGTGGTAATGAAGGAAATTTGTAAGTTTTGTAACCGTTGATCTCATGAACATAAGCAATGGGACCTCCAATTAAAGTGGAATCCAAACCACCAGACGTGGCATTTTACCTTATAAATCCCATATTGATTAGCCATAACTCGAACCCTGTTTGGTAGGAGGCAACCAATATGACCAATGAACCATATACAGTAGTAGTATTCTTTCTCACACCTTTTTTTTACTATCATCCTCATCATTAGGAGCAGATGACCAAAATGTTACGACTCTTAAAGCATCTATCACCACCACCAACATTGATGCGTGTTCTGTGTGTTTCAGGTGTATGTGCTTGCTAAGCAAGATGTGCCATCGTGGAATTCCATTGATCTTGTAAGATTTAAGACAAAGAAAGGCACATTCTTCCATCGCTGGTATCATATTAAAGAGGTAGAAAACGAGCCAGAGGTACACGAGATGACTATAGAGCAGCGTGGTTGTCGATTTCCCAATGAGGGTGGCCTAGATGTTTTCGAGAAGTATTCATACACTGGCTGCCTAACTCAGTGTCGCAAGGATGCCCAAATGGAAGTATGCAACTGTTCAAATCACCAGACGCCAAATATAAGTAAGAAATAGATGATATCCTCTAGAATAATTCGTTAAGTATTAAATGTGTACAAATAACTGTGTTGCACGAGGAATATTAAAACAGACAGAAAAACTGATAAGGTATCATGGAATTCATGTAAGGCACCGCAATGCAATTTCGGTCACATTAGTGCTTTATTTCCTTGTTTTCGTTTGGTTTCAATTTTTTTACCTATTTACAATATACTTAATCCTGTTTGACGTTCGACCGATCAACCACAACACAGCGAAGGCAGTACGGGAGGAAGTCAGATGGGAAAACGAGCGAGAGAGACAGATATATGGTCTTTCCCACTATCGCTGCAAGATCGTACATGCCAGAAGCACGCTGGACACCTCTGGTCTAACTGTATAGACATCCCAAGTTAATAATATATATGTTTATTTTTATCGCTTTTACCCTCCAGGTTGGTGACTCAGCGAGGGAACTTACCACTACCGCCTCTACGGGCAGTGTCTTAGAGCTGGGAGCATCTGGTCGATGTGGATAAAACTGGGGAGGTGTGATCAGCACCTCACCCAGGCGGCCTCACCTGCAAAGCGAACAGGGGCCTCGTGAGGAAAGGGAGGGGAATATTAGGGTGGATAGGCAAGGAAGACTGAAGGAGGCGGCCGTGGCCTTACAGGAGGTACCATCCAGGCATTTGCCCGAAGAAGAAGTGGGAAACCACGGAAAAAACACTTCGAGGATGGCTGAGGTGGGAATCGAACACCCTCTACTCATTTGGACCACTGGACCACCGAGGCTGAGTAGATCCTGTTCCGGTCCTCATACCACTTTTCAAAGTTCGTGGCAGAGCCGGGAAGTCATACCCAGGACCTCCGGGGCGGCAGCTAACCATGCTGACCGCTACGCTATGGAGGCAACATTAAGAATATACTAGTTGTAATGTTTCATTCTCATGCTAGTCAGTTCAGTGTCAACATGTTCTTGAAGCAACCAGTGGAATTGATTTTCCTGAGGGTTTGTCATACATCCTCCCAGGGAATAAACAAGTGTCAAACGACCTTGCAGCGGCATTAACCACCATTGCCAATTGGCGCAACTAGCGTTTGCTTCTAGAGGTGAATGCGCTAAGTGGGGGTTTGGGATGAGGGCTCAGAATTAAAAAGACATAATCAATGAAAGCTAATATGAAATGAAATGAAAATCCACAGACTGCTTCCAGTCGACCGACCGGGTCAGATAATGGAATGAATGAAGTCCCCATCTAGCGGCGAGGATATGAACTGTGCCGGCTGCCTAACCCTGTCGCACTCCCCTGGGGCAAGTGTTGCTGGAATGAAATTTATGACAGGGAAAACCGGAGTACCCGGAGAAAAACCTGTCTGCCTCCGTTTTGCCCAGCACACATATCACATGGAGTGACCGGGATTAGAACCACAGACCCAATGGTGAGAGGCCGGCTTGCTGCCGCCTAAGCCACGGATGCTCGAAATCAAATATAGGGTCCCGAAATTTCAAAATCCCCTATCGCTTTTTAAAGTGCAAATGCTCGAAAATTGACGACTTTGTTGATAATAAGATACAAATTCCAATTTCCTTCGCGAAATCATCTGGCTCTTTTAATTCCCCATCATTTTATAAATATTAATTATTTATAGTTTCCATGTCAAGTTTAACTTCAAACGGCAACGCAACTTAACACAATGTTATTCACTTTCGAAAATGGAACTTACACTCGGATGCTTGCAGAATGGTAACTGACATGTGGTGTATATTTTGGAAAGGGATGAGGAAAGATAGTGCCACACCCATCTCACACCACCCCTCTGGCTAACTGAACAGCTGACCATTTTGCTCACTCAATAACACAGTTAAGTTAGGGCAACGCTAAAAATTGTACACGAGTGAAAGGAAATGGTTTCAAACACAATCCAATCATTTGTCATCAATCTGAAGATTGGTTTCTCTCAAAATTAGAAACTTCATCGAATTTCATTCTTCTTCTTCTTTTTTTGTGTAATTAGGGGACCGATCCCCATAATCACGCCCTGTAGTTACGCCACTGATCCTGACAGGTCATACCTATCACACTGTTTATAAATTATATTAACGCTGTGAACTGAGCGAAGGGACAAGCTCCTACCTTGTTTAGGGAATGTTCCCGCGTCCTGGTTTGTCCTTAACAAAGAACATTATACTTTGATTTGCAAAAGATGAACGGTGAAAGCTGTCATCCGCTTGAAGGGTGAGGTGAGGAGTTGAGACCAGAGGGGTAACTGTCTCCATAGCAAGAGCAAGCAGTGTTGCAATGTACTGTATACTGACACAGCAGTGAGCACAGGGTTTGACTCAAGTGTTCTACTGTGCCTTGACTCGTCACGGTCTTTAGACCACCAGGTAGCGGGGGGGGGGGGGCTAACTTCCCCAGTATTTGTGTCTTTCTGCAAGCCTCTTGGAATGTTATGAGTCGTGATCTGCCTCAGTGGCAACGCAGCATTTCTCCACGTGCTAGTTTTGACAGCTGTCAGCGTTCATTATTAGTACTACAGAGTATAGCACCACGAGTGTTCAGTCGGTTTCAGTCTTGATTTTGTGCAAGTAAGGTGTTCTTTGTTGAATTCTATTAACAGTGTTAACTGTGGCTTGAATACTTAAGAATATACTAATACGGTAATAATAATAACCCCCGGCACTACAGCCCATTAAGGGCCTAGGCCTACCAAGTGACCGCTGCCCAGCCATTCGGCCTGCAGATATTGGGGTGTCGCGTGATCAGCGCATCAGATCCCCTCGGCCGTTAATCTTGGTCATCGTGATCGGGGCGCTGCCTCTCTGTCAGACAGCTACTCAATTGTCCTTACGAGGCTGAGTGCACCTCGTTCCAGCTCTCACGTCAGTTTCTAAAATCCCTGACGGAGCCGGGAATTTAACCCGGGGCATCTGGGTGAGAGGCAGGCACGCTACCCCAACACCACGGGGCCGGCTTAAGAATATACTGAGTGGTTGGTAACAACGTGAGTGTTAAAGGATTGCTCATGATGATCAATAATTGGAAAAGAAGTAAGTCGATAACTCGTGCCAGTGTAATTTTATTAGCTGCTGTAAATAGATAAACAGATCGCTTCCCGGGTGAATTCAACTGGGCTTTACGGAGCGATGTAGCCAACTCTGCACTTGATTCAAGACCAGCTTGAGAGTTGTTTCTGACCACCCTGAAAGTTGGAGTCGAGACTCAAGTTGTACGGCTTGGGATTTCAAATGTTCCGGGTAGAGCAGCAGCCGAAGAATGATTGTAGGAACTATAGTATGAGCGACTCTAAAGCCCTGCGTGGATGCGGATATCCGCGGATAAACTCGCGGATATCCACAACATTTTTCGCCATACGGATATACTTTACATTGCTGTGCGGATAGCAGATAAGCCGCGGATAATGTTTGGAGTAAATTTGCGGATAGTTTTTAGAATACAATCCCAACTTGTTGAATATCATGGGGAAAGTTGGGTAATTGTGCGTAGCGGGTAACCGTGCGCATCTATGAATTTCGAGTTGGTAGTAGAACTAGCAACTCAGTTCACTGCTACCCTCAAGCTGTCATCGTACCTATCACATCAGATAGGGAAAGGGACAGTCAGCATGATGCCAGTTGCTATGTGATAACAGTGAGGCTTGGATGAAGAAACATAACACGTTGCATGTTATTTTCGGTAGCCAGCAAATAAGAAGGTATTACCCTTTCACGAATTGATTGCCGGCGATCGTGATGGGAACTATTCTTTGCTTACTTGTGCCACACGTCAGCCTGCTTCGTTGACAGGTACAGTTGCGCGTGTAGGATATGACTCAGATCCTGTACCCTCGTCATCGTTTAACAACTGTCCGTGGTGGCATGAGCTCCTGAGACGCTCATCTGATGTAATGCTGCTTGACTTATATGCAGACCTCATTCTGTCATCACTGTGTTCTCCGCTGTACCACGCGGGGCTCCTGCTACAATAATCAACAAACACTGGCGCAGCCATGCTCAGCGGCAATCAAATGTTAAATGGGTAATAAGCCTACAGTTGTGATTCAATTTTTTAAATTTAGGCCTAAATGTAGTTTTAAATGCCAGTGTTTACAGTGGTTTTGCATGCATTTATTTTTCAATATAATACAGTAGATTAGTTTACCGGGATTCAGTGAGTTACGTTTTAAAAGCAGAGTGGAGGTAATGGTGCGCAGAACATATATGATACAAGTAAATACAACGCGACATTAATGGCAAAATATTTCGTGTTTGTTCTCCAGATGCCAAGAAATTATACGCGGAAAACAGAGAAAAACTCCTACCCAGCAGAAAATGTGCAGAAAGCTCTTCGTGCAATTAGGGATGATGGGAGGAAAATAAGGGAAGTGGGGAGAAGTTTCAACATTCCCCCAGTCAATCCTACGAAAGCAGTTGCTGCAAAATTGTCTTTCTCCACCTCGTCTAGTCCGTAAAGCTGTTTTTACCGACGAAATGGAGTCATAATTATCCGAGTACCTTTTGACATTGGCAAAATTATTTTACGGCTTAACGCCCACCAAGCTTGTCAGATGGTTCGAGTTCAAGTTTGCAGAGGAGAATAAGATTCCCCATAATTTCCATAAAGTTAAATGTCTAGCAGGCAAAGATTGGTTGTGTGAGTTCTTGAAGAGATATCCTGCATTAACGTTGAGACAACCTGAAGGAACAAGCCTAAATAGGATTGCCTCCTTTAATGCTGACGAAACGAAGATATTTTATTCTAATATCCAAAACTGCAGAATTTTAGTATCATTACATTGTTATGCTATTGTAAAATGCATTTCAATATTCTAATATTAATGCTCAGTGCAAGTTTCAGCCAATTCACATTGTATTGGTATGGCTTTCCAACACTCCCCAACCCATGCGCATGATTACCCTGCAGGATGGGTAATCGTGCGTAAATGCATATTTGCGAGATTTCGAATTATAGTCCACCAAATTTATTTTTGAATTAATTTTTTTTTGCACATCGAATATAGAGTTACTCAGGCTCCCTTATTCTTAACTGCATTATGAGACCATCACAAGACCGATTCTTGCTTAAGTGCGCACAATTCCCCCACTCTCCATTATTAGGGCCCGGATGTTCATGACATATCATATGTTTCCGTTTTTTTTTCATGACAAATGTAAGATGATGATTTATGCTAATCCCATTCAAATTATGTCATTTAGCACAATCAACACTCCCAACTGAAAAGGGTTGCAATTCTGGCTGTATAACATTCATTTTTGACATAGCCTATGGGTTCGACTTTCTTCTCAAATGTCTAAAAGATAAAGTATAAAGCAACACATTGAAAATACCATTGTAATGCCAGTAGATTCGGGTAACAAACGTGTGGGTAAAAGTCGCGTGGATGCGGGGCGGATGCGGATAAAAGTCGTGCGGATGCGGAAAACAGTCGTACGGATGCGGTGCGGATGCGGATAACAGTCGTGTGGATGCGGGGCGGATGCGGATAACAGCCGTGCGGATGCGGGGCGCATGCGGATAACGTTTTGTCTATCCGCGCAGGGCTCTAACTATAGCCTACATTTCCCCTCTCTCACATCGCGCAACACATTTATACCGGATGAATCAGCTGCCCCTTATAATATTCTTTCATGCAGCCCAACTAACGTATGTTAGTAGATGTTTTTGGGGGGTTCTAGCGCCTCCTCCTCCTCACCCTCTTCACAAGATGGCGGCGGCGTGATATCTTGTGAACCAATTAGGCTAGAGACTTGTACGAGGTGTCAAATTACTCGGGCGGACACCCCCTTTCCCATGAACAACTTATTTCTACCCCAAAGTAAAACCTAACCCTACTACGGGGTGAAATGGTAATTTTTAGTAAACATTGCTTTGCACGTATTACATGCATGCGACGCAATACTAGTATGAATTAAACGTTGTTCTACATGAACAACATGCGTAGGGTTGGATGCCATTATGAATTAACATGTTTGTTTTTTGTTTTTACGCATGCGCACTTGGGGATTTTGTAAGAGGGCGGGCTTTTTGAATAATGATTTATGGATGAGTTATATTTAAAAAATAACCAAAAGATCAAAAACTAATAGGTCATGTGCTTTTTAATATCTCGAGAACCAATAAGGCTAGGGACTTGTATGAGGGGTCGTTGGACTTGGGCTTTTTGAATGTATTTTTTGAATTTTGACAAAAGGCCTAACTGCACTTTTGTTAATATCTTGCGAACCAATAAGGCTAGGTACTTGTACGAGGGGTTGTAGAACTCAGAGTGATGCTCTCTTTTGAATGTGGTATTTATTTTTTGAAAAAAAAATGTTGACAAAGGGCCTAACGCCATATATGTTGAAAACATTTATAATTTTTTTTGTTACCTGTTTTAAATTTAATAAAGAGTGGTCGTACACTGAGAGAAGGTACCGCAGGGCGTGTGTTTTAACGAGGCTATTACCGGCCATGATGACCGTGCTTAATAGAACAATTGATATTTTGACGGGACGGTTTATGACAGGGCGAGGGTTCGTTTTTAGATATTATGTATGACGGACGGATGGAGGCTAATATCCTAAAATGTTTGAAGTGTGCTAAGATTTGTTTTACCCCCTGAAGAGGATCTTTAACGCGTAAACGGTGATGAGTAACATGACAAATGATAATTCCATGAACAGAACTTGGTTATATGTTGCTTGAAGCAACATCTACTTATGTTATTATGTAGGCCGATACGAGTATTTCCTGTATGGTACAAATGCGTGGTACTGTACCCTTTTACCTACCAATACCTGTTGAATCCCTGGATAGCAGCTGGATCGTAGAACCTGAAAATTCCCCGGCTCTAAAGACCCCCAAGTTCTAACAACAGACACAGGGATAATAGGGCCACTCGAATAACTAACAGGATGTATTAAGACTGACCAAGGCTCAGAGAAAGAAAAGACTAGCTCAAAACACAAGAATTCTTCAAGAGGAAGAAAGAATCTCAAAGGTGTGGTAAACCCTAAAATACCTAGCGATGGCCCCCTTAATACACCCTTCCATCACCTCTATAAAGCATCACGCAATAATTAAAACCAAGTAATAAATTAGTTTATTGCAAGAATAAACAAGACCGAAAAAATATTAATTTTGTCGATACCACGACCAATCAAAAAAATCTCATTGATTATACTGGATTGTCTTTCAAAAAAAATTACCCATTATATCAACTAACTTTTAGTTGATTAAAATATAAGGCATATTAATAATAATAATGATCAATCCCATAGGATAAGCATTTACAAAAGAAAAATATTATAAGACTTCAATACATTAAATTCATTTCGGTTCCTTAACTGAAATAACATCTTATACAAAAATATCCTGATTATAACTAATAATCCTACACGACAACTTCAGTAACATTATATGTTCTTGTTATTAAACGAAGAAATTCATATGGCATATTTACAGAATATAATTTACACAAAATTCCAGAATAATTTCGATTATTCTCTTCCCACTGACTTAATGTCACGACATTCATTTCTGCTTAAAATTGTTTCATTTCTAGTTTCAGGGTAATTCTGCCGAACAGTTAAGCTAAGCAAAAATTAATCATAAATTCAGCATTAAATAGATATCGGTTTCCTTGTTAAACATACATCCTATGGCAAAATCGTTATATTAGTTTTACTGGAAATATTGAACCGGATATCCACTCAAGATTCTCAATAATACTGCTCAGAAAATTATTAATCTTCACACAGGCATTTTCACGATAACAGCGATAAAGTCATCTATGACCAAATATTAACCATACTAGGTTAAAAACAACACCTCTCTGGGTTAAAACCCCCTTCAATCTAATCCTGATTGGCACACCTGGCTCAATCCTCAACAAGAAAATTTGCTTTACAAAGCACTGCATCAATAAACTTAAACACAAAGGCATTATTCATAGCACATGCCTCTCTAAAGTCGAAGATGCACCTATAATAGGAGCCTTACTGTTATAAATCCACAATTATGAAAATCAGCTGTTTATAGTAAAATCCTGAACTCGAGTGCGAAAAAAAATATGATTCTGTAACAGATTACCAACAAAGCCCAGTGGATTCCAGAAATACTCCACCTATCTTTAAAAACTTGCCTTACATTGATGTATTACATTATCCAAAATTCTTAAACGTATGACTTATAGTAAATCGTCCCTGGGATTATCCTCGCAAATTTGGATGTCGTTCAAATACCCTCTTAATAGAGAAAAACTATTGCACCCAAGGCAATGATTCTTTTCTTCATGAGAAAAGAAAAGTATAACACTCCCCAACCACACAAACTGAGGTTGTAAAAGCGATTTATAAAAAAAAAAATTCAATCTCAAAATAAGATCTTCCCTGAATTTCCCGAACGCGAAAATGTCGATGGATTAGTCCTACAGCATGGATCTAGGTTAGCAACAAAGGCTAAGCGACTAATGACCCATTAGGCAATCCATTTCGAAAATCACGCTCAGAAAATACAAGTTAAATCTGTTAATAAACTGAAGAAAAAAATAGTCAAAGGATTCGAAGTAACATTCAGAATAACAGGATCCGAAAACTTCCTAATATCGTAATAAGAATACGAAAAGGAAAATTCTGCTCAAAGAATACGATGATCCACGCGAAAGTGCTTAAAGAACAATACACTAGAATATGAAAAACTCAGTCAGAGTTCTCAAAAGAAAATTGTGTTACTAAAATGTTCTTACACAAAAAAAAACTGCAGATCTTCTTCCTACATTTATTTCTCGACAAATAAGAATGAGCATATCAGTTTAAATACTGTAAAATACTACTGAAATTTTTAATTTATCCATCAAAATACACAAGAGATGCACTCATTTTTATGAGTCAAAATCCTGGCATCATAGAAGGTCAGCTTCGAAAAAAAAACATCGAACCTGCACTTTCTACTCAACCATTTAATCTACAAAATCAAATATGGCAATGTGTTGGTTCAAAATGTCCACGCTACGCTACTGTAACAAGTTGAAGTGATCTGTACCTTTGGCGAATCTAGATGAGGAAAAAAGGATATCGTTGGCCATACTAAGCTCCAGACCAACAGAACACATGCCGGACTCCAACTGGGTTTCCAGAGAACGAACCAAAGTCCTCCTAGGCTCGAACAACACCCGGTCGGTCGAAATAGTCCCAACATATCCTGGCGATATCTTCCCACACATATTCGAATACCGATGGACGGACCGCACACAGTTTATCAACTCGTCACAAAGCGAGGGTGAACTCAAACAGCCGCTAAATAGTTCCAATATATGAACGCGAATGTGAGCAAGTTCACAAGGGTCCACGCGGCCCCTTGCATCACGAGAGTCGCTTGCACACTTCATGCTAAATGAAAGTTGCTGCCAACAAGTCCCCGCTATACCCTGCTAATGCAGTATTCTTATATTAATCTAGCCTACCATCGTAATGGATATAAGCTTCATAGTATTCCTTCCCTCTGACACCTTGCTTGAGAATGTGCTTTTTAAAAGAAGTATAGCCACAGTGAAGAGTCTGAATCAAGTCTAGGCTGCATTTCCACGAAGGTTTATATGCAGAGTTTTATGACACATTACAGCCGAGCTGGCGTCGGGATTATGAAAGTATTCCTCCGCATGGCCCGTTAGTAGCTGTAGATACACGGTCGCAAAGATAAACTATTACATGTTTAAGACCATGTCTGAACCCTATTAAACACGTGTCTACTTCACGTAGAATGCTGAACGAACTAGCGTATACACTTCAGCGCGGTCACACGTTTTTAAAACTTCCGTTAGCTGGCGACTTCACTTTCACTATTTTCAGGCTCAAACCTGTACGCTGTCGGTTTCTCTACTCATTGCTCTCTGCAGGAGGTCGCCTTGGCCTCACATCCGCTCCCCCACTCCTCTATACGTCACGACTCGATATGAAATATATCGCAGTCGAAACGTAATCAGCAGTGAGTTAACAGATCATCTTCTGTTCTTCATACTTTCTTAATAATAGCTTTCTGCCATGGAAATATACATACAGACATATGTAACTGCTTACATATAGCGCTAAATATACTTTAATTTGTATTAATCACTCTCAGGTGAATCGATCGATATAGTGTTAGACACAGTCAACATGGTTATTATCGATGACCTTCGGGTTTCTCGTCGGAAACACGAGCTCTGCCGATCTCTTTCTTGATAGCATGACTTTTGCTCGCTGTAGACCAGCTGTTATTATAGACTTCAGAGGCTAGTTAGAAAGTTACAGGGCGTTCCCAAAATACTGTAACCATGTCTGTACTTAAGACCTTTATGAATAATGGTGCATTTTCCCTTTGATACCTTAAATAAAAGTCTCCTCAACTTTTATTTACACCATTCCAGGTAATCTCGGCATATGTAGCATTATTCAGTCAACACTCAGACTATCTTCTTCACATATCTTTTCAGGTTTTTTGCATTGAAACGACCTATCATTTCTCTTCCATTTAGGCTTACTACCTCATAACAATTATTTCCTTTTATTATAGTGACTTCTCTGTCATGGTAATCTCTTTCTTGTAGTCGTGAACAGGTAGAATGCGTGACATCTCAGTGCTTAATTTCTTTTTGAAAATGTTTTTCCTTTGTCCCGGTCAGGCGTTCTTTCTGAACTCCGACCTTCTCTGCTAGTGCTGGGTTGTGACTTATCTGGATTTTCATCCTTTCTTTCCTTCGATTTTCTTCGTCCAACCTCCGTGGACTTATCTCGCCCTCTCTTGAGCATCTCCTGTTGCACTTTCTTATCGGATGCCTCCGTCCGATAATTGTTGTATCTTGAATACCCTTGATTTTGTATCTTATCTCTGTTGTCACGGGTATCCCTATCATTCCTATTATATCTGTTATCTCGATTATTTTGATCATATCTGTAATTCCTGTTATAAGGCGTTTCTCGATGATCATTCCGGTTTCGATCATTATCTCTTGGATAGAAATTTCTCTCCTCGTAGCGACGTTGCCATGGCTTCTCCTGGACGTCCCTACGTTGGTTTTCCCATCTCCCCTCTTCCTGATGGGTATTTCTAATAGGACCCATTCTATCATCTCTTCTTTGCCCAAAACGATCCGTCTGCTGTGTACGGTTCATCATTACCGCGTTTACAACTTTCGATTCCTGCCTGGCATTTTTGACTATGGTAGGTTGCGTCATCATACTCGTGTGATCTAATCGACGTAACAAGTCATCTAACGACGTTAAAGACGATACTCCGGAAGAAATAATTGATCTCCTTACTTCCGCAGGCAATTGACGTGAGATAGCTTCAAGGAGTTCTTCCTGGGTTAATGGCGGCTGGAGAAAACGGAGTTCTGCTAACTGACACGCAAAGTACTCAGCATAGCTGGTTGGTCCTGTACTGGAGTACTTGCGTGAATAGACTTCCGATCTCACATTTTGTTGGACCTCGATCGACCAAAATCTTTGTATGAAGGCCTCCGAAAACTGTTCAAAATTGTCAAATGTGTAACGAAAAGCCCTGAACCATTGTAACGGAGCATCGGTAAGAAACCTTTCCACCATACGTAGCTCACGCTCACGTGGCACATGTGACTCCAAAAAGTAATCTCTTAATGCCCTTACAAATTCGATTGGTGTCATTCCATCCAAGTTGCTAAACTTCCTAGGTTTGTCATCAAAGTTTCTTATTATGGTTACATTCGGTGTCCTTTCCAATGATTTCGAAGTATAATCATCCACGCCTACGTTGGGGTTCGGAGAACTAAAAGTTTCCCTGTTTGTTCGAATGGAACTCAGATGTTCCATTTGACTGAGCCGAACGTTGGGTTCGTTGTTGGGAGATTCCTGCATCATCCTTTCCCTACCATCAGGTACTATCACTTCAGGTTGTTCAACTACAACTCTAAAATCGGACTGTAAAAGTGATCGCAATTGATCTTTTAGCGTATCTAAATTGATATGCCCCTCTAGATTAATTTGCTCGAGACCCTTTCTAATTTCATTAATCTCGGAAGTTTTCTTCTCCCTGACCTCATTTAACTCTATCTTACTTTGGTCGACTTTAGTTTCAACACTGTTAATACGTTTCTCTAAATCGGATATGTTATTAACCTGTGTATTTTGAATTCCATCCATTCTTTTGCTTAGATCTTCCCTAACATTTATTATGTCTTTGCTATTAGTTGCAAGACCAGTGGCAAGTTTGGATTCTAACTTAGATTTCTCAAATTTGAAACATTCCTCATTAATTTTCATGATATCTTTACGAAATGTTACAATATTATCTCTTATGATCCCTTTCAAATCGATGTCAAAATCATCCCTGAGAAGTTTCGTATGATCAGTGACTTGAGCTCGGAGTGTCCCCATTTCACATTTCAACTGCTCCAGGCTATTCTGGGTCTGATTAGTGTCATGGGAAAACTGTAGCTGAAGTGCTTCTAATTTTTTTTACTGAGCTTCACACTTTTTTCAAAGTCTAGTCTAATCTCAACTTGAAACTCTTTATTAGATTTTTCTAGCTCCATTAACTTAACCTCCGTCTGATTTTGACTAGATTCGATTTTTCGGACCTCTAGCTCCATTTTATTTTGACTGGATTCTATTAATCCCACATCTGTTCTTAAATCATTGATTTGGGATTGCATAATCCTTACATTAGAGTTTACATCCTTTACTGTTTCCTCAATTCCCCTTTGACTAGTCTGAACATTGTTAAGATCTGTTTGCATTGAAGTTTGACTATTTTGCATTGATGTTTGACTATTTTGCATTGATGTTTGACTAGTTTGGATTGATGTTTGACTAGTTTGGATTCTTTCTTGGGCAACCTGTACCAAGCCAACATTAGCCCGTAGTGTACTGATATCTAGTTGTGTTTTTCTATTATCGTCCTGGATATCTTCGATATTAGATTCTACACTGGTAACCTTCTTTTCTACCCTTTTAGAACTGTCATTGATAGCCTTCAAGGAGGATTGCATAGTATCAATTTCCCCCCTGATACCTTCAGCAACTGCACCCTGATTTTGAATAACAGTTTCAGACATATGGTCTAATGCAGATTTAGTTTGGACCTTAATATTTTCTATGTCCTGATTCAAATTGTCCATTTTATGTTGAATAATTTCAAACATCTTCTTAACGTCACCAACAGTCACCATATTACCTTCAGACATGCTTCACTACACTTCACAAGAAATAAGAATACCACACCAACAAAGCACAGCGAGAACATCTACAAACAACCACCATTTACCATACATGCTCATTCTTATTGTCTGGCATTACCTTAAAATAAGCTTATGTCTAAACACAAAGTGCCCAATTTGATTTGGGATCGACTATATACAAGTGCGTGTTGGTTTATATCGGTGAAGGTCTATGATTCTACCATTACTTAAATTTTACATTTACTACAAATACTTCTATTTTTAATGATGTCAGCAATGATCATCAGCCGGAAACAAGTAGAACAAATTATTAACAGAGCGTGTGGCACCACTCCAATACATAAAATAAAAAAATAATTAATAATGGTTGCAATACCACTTGTAAGTCAAGTAGCTCGAGTATCCTCGTAATTGCTTTGTTCCATAGGAATTCCAATAGTTCGTGCCAAAATATTGGTTCACCATTATTTTATCGCCTTGATTCATAGTCACACAAGAAACACGGTGTTCCAATTCGCGATCTGTGTTACATGATCATAAAACTAATTTCCACTTTGTACTTTCAGTTTCAATTTTGGCAGAATTATGGCATTCAACTCCCTGGTATTCGCTCTGGTATTCCAGTTTTTCGAAGCCCCTGAGCTGGGCGCCACCTAATGTACCCTTTTACCTACCAATACCTGTTGAATCCCTGGATAGCAGCTGGATCGTAGAACCTGAAAATTCCCCGGCTCTAAAGACCCCCAAGTTCTACCAACAGACACAGGGATATTAGGGCCACTCGAATACCTAACAGGATGTATTAAGACTGACCAAGGCTCAGAGAAAGAAAAGACTAGCTCAAAACACAAGAATTCTTCAAGAGGAAGAAAGAATCTCAAAGGTGTGGTAAACCCTAAAATACCTAGCGATGGCCCCCTTAATACACCCTTCCATCACCTCTATAAAGCATCACGCAATAATTAAAAGCAAGTAATAAAGTAGTTTATTGCAAGAATAAACAAGACAGAAAAAATATCACTTTTGTCGATACCACGACCAATCAAAAAAATCTCATTGATAATACTGGATTGTCTTTCAAAAAAAAATTACCCATTATTCCAACTAACTTTTAGTTGATTAAAATATAAGGCATATTAATAATAATAATGATCAATCCCATAGGATAAGCATTTACAAAAGAAAAATATTATAAGACTTGAATACATTAAATTCATTTCGGTTCCTTAACTGAAATAACATCTTATACAAAAATATCCTGATTATAACTAATAATCCTACATGACATCTTCAGTAACATTATATGTTCTTGTTATTGAATGAAGAAATTCATATGGCATATTTACAGAATATAATTTACACAAAATTCCAGAATGATTTCAATTATTCTCTTCCCACTGACTTAATGTCACGACATTCATTTCTGCTTAAAATTGTTTCATTTCTAGTTTTAGGGTAATTCTGCCGAACAGTTAAGCTAAGCAAAAATTAATCATAGATTCAGCATTAAGTAGTTACCGGTTTCCTTGTTAAACATACATCTTATGGCAAAATCGTTATATTAATTTTACTGGGAATATTGAACCGGATATCCACTCAAGATTCTCAATAATACTGCTCAGAAAAATATTAATCCTCACACAGGCATTTTCACTATAACAGCGATAAAGTCATCTATGACCAAATATTAACCATACTAGGTTAAAAACAACACCTCTCTGGGTTAAAACCCCCTTCAATCTAATCCTGATTGGCACACCTGGCTCAATCCTCAACAAGAAAATTTGCTTTACAAAGCACTGCATCAATAAACTTAAACACAAAGGCATTATTCATAGCACATGCCTCTCTAAAGTCGAACATGCACATATAATAGGAGCCTTACTGTTATAAATCCACAATTATGAAAATCAGCTGTTTATAGTAAAATCCTGAACTCGAGTGCGAAAAAAAATATGATTCTGTAACAGATTACCAACAAAGCCCAGTGGATTCCAGAAATACTCCACCTATCTTTAAAAACTTGCCTTACATTGATGTATTACATTATCAAAAATTCTTAAACGTATGACTTATAGTAAGTCGTCCCTGGGATTATCCTCGCAAATTTGGATGTTGTTCAAATACCCTCTTAATAGAGAAAAACTATTGCACCCAAGGCAATGATATCAATTTAATCCAGTGTTAACTTCATGAGAAAAGAAAAGTATAACACTCCCCAACCACACAAACTGAGGTTGTAAAAGCGATTTATATAAAAAAAAAACAATCTCAAAATAAGATCTTCCCTGAATTTCCCGAACGCGAAAATGTCGATGGATTAGTCCTACAGCATGGATCTAGGTTAGCAACAAAGGCTAAGCGACTAATGACCCATTAGGCAATCCATTTCGAAAATCACGCTCAGAAAATACAAGTTAAATCTGTTAATAAACTGAAGAAAAACATAGTCAAAGGACTCGAAGTAACATTCAGAATAACAGGATCCGAAAACTTCCTAATATCGTAATAAGAATACGAAAAGGAAAATTCTCCTCAAAGAATACGATGATCCACGCGAAAGTGCTTAAAGAACAATACACTAGAATATGAAAAACTCAGTCAGAGTTCTCAAAAGAAAATTGTGTTACTAAAATGTTCTTACACAAAAAAAAAAACTGTAGATCTTCTTCCTACATTTATTTCTCGACAAATAAGAATGAGCATATCAGTTTAAATACTGTAAAATACTACTGAAATTTTTAATTTATCCATCAAAATACACAAAGGATGCACTCATTTTTATGAGTCAAAATCCTGGCATCATAGAAGGTCAGCTTCGAAAAAAAAAACATCGAACCTGCACTTTCTACTCAACCATTTAATCTACAAAATCAAATATGGCAATGTGGTAGTTCAAAATGTCCACGCTACGCTACTGTAACAAGTTGAAGTGATCTGTACCTTTGGCGAATCTAGATGAGGAAAAAAGGATATCGTTGGCCATACTAAGCTCCAGACCAACAGAACACATGCCGGACTCCAACTGGGTTTCCAGAGAACGAACCAAAGTCCTCCTAGGCTCGAACAACACCCGGTCGGTCGAAATAGTCCCAACATATCCTGGCGATATCTTCCCACACATATTCGAATACCGATGGACGGACCGCACACAGTTTATCAACTCGTCACGAAGCGAGGGTGGACTCGAACAGCCGCTAAATAGTTCCAATATATGAACGCGAATGTGAGCAAGTTTACAAGGGTCCACGCGGCCCCTTGCATCACGAGAGTCGCTTGCACACTTCATGCTAAATGAAAGTTGCTGCCAACAAGTCCCCGCTACACCCTGCTAATGCAGTATTCTTATATTAATCTAGCCTACCATCGTAATGGATATAAGCTTCATAGTATTCCTTCCCTCTGACACCTTGCTTGAGAATGTGCTTTTTTAAAGAAGTATAGCCACAGTGAAGAGTCTGAATCAAGTCTAGGCTGCATTTCCACGAAGGTTTATATGCAGAGTTTTATGACACATTACAGCCGAGCTGGCGGTAGGGATTATGAAAGTATTCCTCCGCATGGCCCGTTAGTAGCTGTAGATACACGGTCGCAAAGATAAACTATTACATGTTTAAGACCATGTCTGAACCCTATTAAACACGTGTCTACTTCACGTAGAATGCTGAACGAACTAGCGTATACACTTCAGCGCGGTCACACGTTTTTAAAACTTCCGTTAGCTGGCGACTTCACTTTCACTATTTTCAGGCTCAAACCTGTACGCTGTCGGTTTCTCTACTCATTGCTCTCTGCAGGAGGTCGCCTTGGCCTCACATCCGCTCCCCCACTCCTCTATACGTCACGACTCGATATGAAATATATCGCAGTCGAAACGTAATCAGCAGTGAGTTAACAGATCATCTTCTGTTCTTCATACTTTCTTAATAATAGCTTTCTGCCATGGAAATATACATACAGACATATGTAACTGCTTACATATAGCGCTAAATATACTTTAATTTGTATTAATCACTCTCAGGTGAATCGATCGATATAGTGTTAGACACAGTCAACATGGTTATTATCGATGACCTTCGGGTTTCTCGTCGGAAACACGAGCTCTGCCGATCTCTTTCTTGATAGCATGACTTTTGCTCGCTGTAGACCAGCTGTTATTATAGACTTCAGAGGCTAGTTAGAAAGTTACAGGGCGTTCCCAAAATACTGTAACCATGTCTGTACTTAAGACCTTTATGAATAATGGTGCAGTACGTGGCCTTCGAACATTATTACGTCCCACATATCCAACACGGCGGCTGTGGGAAATATTTCACCGGCATTCTATATCTCCGAAACTGTTACTGACATCGCCCTGATGTGTGTACGGTGATAAAGGGCACTACTATAAGTATATCTATGTGGCTTTAAGAAACCTCTTAAGTAGTCTACAAAACGAACATGGCGGCCAAGCGATGTTGAAACATTTAAATAGACTTTTGCCGCGATTTAACCATCCGAGCGCAGTGATACATGGTACAGCGAATGTTTATACACATTGCAATGCAATGACATCTAATTTTATACAATTGTTTACATAACCTGAAGATGGCGGCTGTGCGAAATATTAAAATTAATTTTATATGTATTGTGTTCTAATGATGCGATCGAAGTCAACGTTTGAATAATGAACCTACGCAGTAATTGCCATCTAATAATACATAACTCTGTGGACTTATATACCAGATGGCCCGCTTACCCCGTGCAATCTAGTTTTAGGTGTTCCGCATACACTAATGCTGTATGGGATGTCTTATGACTGATTTCCACAGGGGTCACACTGCAATACTGCATTCTGGCCGATTACGTCAGAATACGAAGGAATAACAACCATACGGCCGCTAGCTGCGTGTTCCTCAGCGCTACCCATCTAATGCACCCCATTGCCTTTGTAGCCTCGCATTTGATAGCGTAATAGACTCATTCGGGGTAAACAACACGACAGTTGCTGGCAGCCGGTGCATTTAGCATCGATGAGTACACGGACATTATACTAATCTATGGAGAAGCGGGTCGTAATGTCCTTGAAGCTCGTAGACGGTATGCTTTGGTGTCTCCAGATAGACGTCTGCCGTCTCGACAAGTATTTCGTCGAACAGAGCTGCAATTAAAGGAGCAGCAAGGGAGCAGGATTGCAACGAAATTCAATACAAAGGATCCTGAAGAAGCGAAAATGGCATCCGTATAAGCCACACCTACACCAACAACTGTATGGAAATGATTTCGATCGCAGGGTAGCATATTGCCGATGAATGGCCGCTGCATTACAACAAGACCTACATTTTGCGAGGAATATTCTGTGGAATGATGAATGCTATTTCGCCAATGATGCCAACGTCAATATTCACAAGCTTCAAGACTGGACTCCAGTGAACCCCGAATGGGTTCGATCACAGCATGTTCAGATCCACTGGGGGCAACGCCACCTAAATAATAAGGCCTTCGCACTGGGTGACCAGCGCTAGGCAGCTCGACCAACAGTAGTCAATCGCGTTGTTTGTGGAGCGTTACAAGATCGGCGCATAAGTTGTACTTTTTGCTGTAGTTTTAATAATTATTGTAGAAACAAAAATCAAGGAAACCTCAAGGACACTCTGCCCAGAAAGACAAACATATTTTCCCATAGCAACTGACACTAATCTTGATAAATCACCTATGTCCAAATCAACATATCTGCTTACTGGTCCTTGACTTCTTTTCTGTTTAGAGCTTTCTCATAATATTTACTTGTAAATACAGTACTTATTTCTCTGTTACACAGATATTCATATCCTATTAACTTATCTCCATCGATTATGTTTTCCTATTTCAAATTAAACAAATGTATTTGACATGTTTCTCCATATTTCTGACTTCAGTACATAGCCTACATGCACAATAAATAATTTTACATATTTAGTAAATTTCAATCAAATATTTGTACATATTTTACTCTTATGAATAAAAATATATAGAATTGTAGTTTTCAGTGACTGGAAATATGGCAGCACAGGACAAGTTTACAGTTATGTAATGAAAAGAAAGATTTCTGAAGTACGTAGGTGTAACGATAGCAATTCTTATGAAAACAAGCTTCAAGTTTGAAAATTTAGAACATTTCATGGTATACTGTTATGGTAGGCAGGCATAATAGGAATAATCGATGAATGAAAGCAAGTGACAAGTAAGTGTAATAAAAGAAAATTGGATAATTGGAATTATAGATTCAGTATTTTGAATGCATTTATGTGGGTTATAGAAGTAACAAAATTAGTATTATGGGGATAAATTTGTCTTTTGTCCATATTTCATAAAATATAATTACATTTTGACATTTTTTAGATTGTACACATTTTTAATATATATATACATACATATGTACATATTTTGACACATTTTAGTACATATAAATCCTAGCCCTGCTCATAATTTTACCTTAATGTAGCCTATATCATTAATTGAAGATTTAGCTTTGGCAGTCCTGATGTACCAGATGGGTGAAGCATATTTCTTAACATCTATACAAATCAGAAAGTCAATAAGCTTATTATTGATTCCCAAGATTAAGAAATTTAGTCCTATTGTAATTTCAAAAACAGCCCTCTCAAAATGTGAATTGAATCTATTTTGATTTTTTTTAACCCATTTAAACTAATTGTTTAACCTTCACTTACATCCTTTAAGAAATTTTCTAGTAGCAAAATAAAATTTTAATGTAAAATCTGTTAAAATAATAGTTAAGAATCCGAAGATTTCCAATGCTCTATTCTCTATTAAGTTACAAGAGCACTAGGCTCATAAGTTGAATTGTTGGTGAGAGTTAATTATGTTCCTGCTGTACAATGTAGTCTCGGCTAAATATGTTTCAAGATAAAACTGTATTGTATTGTATTTCTGTCTGTAGCCAAATTGTTGATAAATTTTAGTAAATACCTGCAAAATTCAAAACGTTTAACTAAAATAATATTCTGTAATCCAACGCCAGTAAAATATTACTAAAAATTGAACAAGTGAGTGGAAACAGGACAATATGCAAAGAAATGGGATAATGTTCCAGTATATTTAATCATTAATTAGTCGCTAACTGATGACACTCCTATTATGACATTTTGAGACATAACTTCTTGCTACTAGTACTACAATTGGCAATTGGTGAATTTTTCAATGCGACGTATAGTTTCGACAGATGATCCTTCTTTTTTCCTCTTGGAAATGGATTGTTATCGTTTTTCGACTCAGCTGTTCAATTATTCTTTTCCATTTTTGCCTTTCTCCCTTCATTTAAAAGTGAGGTTAATAAGTTTATAACGTTCTAAAAATCATAATAAACATCATTATCGTAATAATTATGGGCCTTTTTTGTTATTATGATGAAACTGTTTATTTCTTTTTCCTCCCTCAGTATAGAAGGAGTTTTATAGTTCAAGCATTACTGGAAAGCGTATTTTATGAAAGGCAAGGGAGAAGGTAAATTCTACGAGGTAGGGTAATTTAGCAATACTGGCTACTCAAAGACTCGCAGGCTATGCAGTGTTCATTTACAGTTGTACAGTGCAACAATATGAGCGTTTTCTTTGCGAGTAGAAACATCGTTTGGAAGGGCAGGGAGGAATGACTACTCATGGTGCGCGTGCTTCCGAGCGCGGAGGCCTTATTCTCTAGGTGGCGTTGCTGGGGAAAAATGTGTGGTGTGGTATTCTGGGAGACTACTGCTTTTATAGCCCCCAGACTCACAGGTAGGAATCATCTTGAATTTATACAACCCGACTTGTTTCTCGGAAAGCCTCTAGAAGATAATCCATTCCAGGTTGTATTACAACATTGGTACCAGCATGATGGTGCTTCACTTCACACCTTCCGATCCATAACGGAATATCTGAATGCACGATATACTGAACGGTGGATAGGTCGTGGAGGACCCTGGCAGTGGCCACCACGATCGCCTGTCCTAACCCCCCTGGACTTCTTTCTCCGGGGTATATAAAATCAGAAGTCTACGAAACGGCGCCAGAAACTCTTGATCAATTAAAACAACGCATTGGTGAGGCCTGAGCTGCAGTGACACCTGAAAAGTTACGACGTTTCCATGCAGACACCGCGAGACATGTTCAGCATTGTATTCGCCACCAGGGGCATGTCTATGAACATATTCATTATTAATATCTGTCCAAGGGTGTCATTTTAATTTATTTTATTTTCTAAGCTTTGAAGCAATAATATGTAAGTTTTTGTCCATATAGCAAGCAATGCTATTGTAAAGTGGAATTTCTGTAGCCTACGTGTAATAATTAATGTGTTATTAAACTTTCTATTCTGCATGTTTGGCGTATTTACTAATGAACCCTGTTTATTGCAGAAATCGCTGTTTGCAAAGGAACGTTACAACGTGGTATACAATGTGTTGGATGTTGTGCAACAATTTAGCGGTAATTTGATTGCACAAGTACTGTAACAGGATTCCTATTATTATCATATTATTATTATTATTATTGTCAGTATGATACTTGCACTAGACTGTAATAATAAAATAACAACAGTGACACAGGTTATCAGACAAATTCTTCACACACTCAAGTGCACGGGGCTACATGACCACTATGTTGAAAAGCCCCTAAAAATCATCAACAACAACAATTCATTATTTCAGTACGGTGTAATTCGACGTGCCGTGTGAAGAAGGCTTCGATCAGAGTGCTGATGTACATTCTGCACAACATCAGAATTGTTGCAGATGGGTCTAGCCATCCTGGTATGTGATTCAACAATCAATTAGCTCTTATTTACTAGCTCTGTTCACGGAAATACATGTGCAGAAGGCAGGCGTCTATTTGGAATCTCCTGTGCATATAATGTGTGAGCTTTGGTGGGAATGTAACCAGATTCTCCATAGATTAAAATTATGTGTGTGTGCTCGTTTTTGGTGAACACCTCAGCCATTGTCGTTGTGTTGATAGCAACTTTAATACTGCTGTACCACGTGCAAGGCTACTATTCGGACTCACCAGCGAGGCTTCATACAGCTATGGGGCACATTAGACGGGAGCACTGAGGAACATGCAGCGCGCGGCCATGTGGTTGTTATCTCTTGGCATTCTGGCGTAACCTGCTTGCATGCAAGGTAACCCCTTAACAATTCAGTTATTAGACCTCCCGCTCATCACTAGTGCATGCGGACCACTTATAAGTAGATTGCACGGCGCAAATGGGCCACCTGGTATATATACATTAAAACCCAATATGGCGACCATCCGAAATATTTAGACGGTTCTCAATATCTACTAATCTATGACAGCAATCAAATGAAGATAGAGGCTATAAACATACGTTCATCTATAGGACTTTCAATAAGCTGGTGGGCACAAATCCAAAATGGCAGCGACGCTAAATTTAAATATTTAAATGGACGTTTCCCGCGATTTAACCATCCGAGTGCAGTGAAACTTGGTACGGTATGTGCTTACACAAATTTTAATCCACTGACATCTAATTTATTTCAATTGTTGTCATAACCTCAAGATGGCGGCTGTGCGGAATTTTAAAATCTTGTTTTTATTTCTTGGTCCTAATCATGCGATTGAAGTTTCAATAATAAACCTAAGCAATAATCTGCATCTAATAGTCTATGGCCAACATATATAAAAATACAACACATGCCACCATCCGAAATATTTATACGGTTCTCAATATCGACGAATATATTACAGCAATCAAAATGAAATTTTGTATGTTGATAAATGCAATTAAATCAAGTAGGATATGTGAAAATAGGCTATTTAGTTCCTTACGGTACTACTTGTTACAATTTCCTTACCCGCTGGTATTAAAAACGTTTCTGCTATTGTGTGTGGTTTCTTGGCCTTCGAGATAAGTTCGGCTGCCTTATAACTAGCTTCCTGTACAATTTGCGAAACTCGTATCGACGTAATCATGAGCGTCACTTGTTTTTTTCTTTCTTTTGTTCCAACGACCGACGAAAATAATTCGCATCCTTACTTAACAGAGAGGAGTGTTTTGTTGACAAGTGTCGTTTCAATTTACTGGGAACCATAGCAGCATTACTGAGTTTTTGACCACACACAATACACTCGGGGATTGGGCATGTTTTGTCACCACACCAAAATCAAACGTAAGATAAATAATAATCACTATATTGCCGGTGAATCACTTCCGTTTCTTGTTTTAGGGCTCAATGGTTTCACTACTTGCACTCGTGGACGGACTTCTACGCACAAGGAACTTATCCATATTGAAAATGGAAAGAAAAAATAGTATAATAACACTGTAGTACAGTAGTACATAGTAAGATTGGTATAACATAGCAATCACAATATTCGCACCACTGCACCACTTTGATAAAACTGCACTGAAATACTGTAATATTAGAACAAGGCAATAAAATAAAAATATGAGCCTTACAGTAGTCGCATATGATGTGTAACATCTGTCATAGAAGAAACCTCACGTGAAATTGTTGATACACCGGTATTTTATACTATTATTGGCACAAAATTGGTACGAGGACTGGAACGGGGTCTACTCAGCCTCGGGTGGCCCAAATGAGTAGAGAGGGTTCGATTCCCCCTCAGCCATCCTCGAAGTGGCTTTCCGTGGTTTCCCACTTCGTCTTCCGGCAAATGCCGGGATGGTACCTTCTTCAAGGCTACAGCCGCCTCCTTCCCTCTTCCTTGCCTATTCATTCTCACCATCCCTTACCTTCCCTCATGAGGCCCCTGTTCGCTTTGCAGGTGAGGCCGCCTGGGCGAGGTGCCAATCCCACCTCACCAGTTGTATCCCTTCCGATTCGATGTTCCCAGCTCTAGGACACTGCTCGGAGAGGCGGTAGTGGTGAGTTCCCTCGCTGAGTCCGTAGGTTCCACCAACCTGGAGGGTAAACGACAAAAAAAATAAAAAATAAAAAAATGGCACAAATATTAATCTATTGTAAAAGGGAGTGTTTTACAGATATTGTAGTTTATAACACGGAACTCATTTTATTAGATGATTTGTAGCTTCCACCAGCACTAGCCTAAATAAAGAATACGATATGGATCAACTAGATTAATAGACGCGACACCGCTCATAACCTTCAATTCCTTATAAACAGGCCGTCTTCATTCACAGACCAACACGCAATTTCATATGGATTCTGTTAAAAATGAGTCATATTGATATGATAAATATCGTTTAAAATGATAATCTGGTAGCAAAATTACCTACCCCGTCCGGGACTCGAACCCAAGATCTCTAGATTCACAGTCATAAGCACTACCCCCTCAGCTATTTCGACTAAGCAAATTTTGTGCACAAGACGGTGACTTATTTCCACGTTCCAATAATACTGCATCACGGAATTAAGTTTCATTTATATTTTGCTTGTTTCGATAATGTTCCTGCATGAAATTGAGTTTAAAATGCCTTATGAATAGGCCCTCTTGTGAATAAAGAGAATGTATTCAGTAATAGTTCATGAAGGCTTGCTCAATTCTCGTATAACCACAACGATTATATTATATTGATGACTGCATTACCGTTATGTGGGTTAATATTTGAATAGCCATTGTGCAGAAACATAATACCGGCAATGCCGACTACTTACAATGTTTGATATTAAGGCATTTTACCATTTAAATACTGATACGAAGACTTCGAATATGTACCATGTCATTTGTTTCAATCACTTGACACCAGAGTTCGCATGAGCGTTTTCCGTTCAGTATGTCATATACATTCCACATGGCCGAGAGTACGTCATGGTATCAATTTCCGACACTGCGCGCTCATTGTTTCTCGTGCCACTGCCAGCTGGGTCTTACCGCTGCCCGATGGATTGATCGATCGAGCGGGCTGTGCATACTTCCGTTTTCCACCACTGCCAGCTAGTACACTTGTGTTCGATTGATCAAGCTGGCAGTGCATACTTCCGTTTTCCACCACTGCCAGCTAGTACACTTCCGTTCGATCGATCGAGCGGGCAGTGCATACTTCCGTCCGATCCACCACTGCCGATCCACTTCCGTCCCCAATTTTCAAAATCACTCCCACAAAACTATCCAGCAACCGAGCGGAAAGATGTTACACATCAATAAAAGAGAGGGACATATTTGGTAATCCCCGCAAGTTTAGTTAAAAGCACGTACTGGCAGCCGTACACAAAAGATGCGGCGTTACATAGAATTCTCTTGTTATCGAGTGTTGAACGTAAAGTCTGCGGCAACCACGCAACATGCCGCCTGCAACCCATCGAATCAGCCCAATATTACAAGTGAGAATACAAATACCCCAATCTCTAACTTAAGAAAACTACTGTATTATAATTGTGAGTAAGTAAATTACACTTAATTTCTTCGAAAACATAACAGTCAATAACATGTATTAAATAATAAACAAGCACCTTCTTACATAAAATCGACAATTAATTTATTACAATAATACGTGTCGCCTACGTTGCGTAGTGGGCAGCGTGATTAGCTGCCACCCCGGAGGTACGCCACGAAATTAGAAAAGTGGTATGAGGACTGGTACGGGGCTACTCAGCCTCGGGTGGTCCAAATGAGTAGAGGGGGTTCAATTCCCACCTCAGCCATCCTCGAAGTGGATTTCCGTGGTTTCCCACTTCGTCTTCGGGCAAATGTCGGGATGGTACTGTCCCACGTTAACAACTGGATCGTAGAAACTGAAAATCCCTGCTAGAAAACCCCCAGATCCTACCAACAAGTGAAGGGGATAATAGAGCACAAGTCATACCTAACAGAGGTGGCATTAAGAAAGACCATGGCAAACGATGAAAATATGCTCAGAGAACACGAGAATCACGTAGAAACGTAATCTCAGGAGTGTGGGATACTCCAGAAATACCCTGCAATGGCCTTCTTAACGCGACCTCAGATCACTTTTATAAAGCATCACACTCAAAGATTTAAAATAAACTGACAAAATGTATTCACCAAACGACATAACAGCAAATGCAATGTCTAAGAAACAACAACGAATAAAAGAAAATAATCCTCACTGGAATCCACATCATAAAATGCCACAAATGCAGAGAACAGTCCCCATGGACTAGACTGCATTATACTCAATCCAAATTTACATGTATACTATAATGATCCACTCACAAAAACAAGAAAATCCTATGGGATCATTAATTCGGAGATTCCACATTCATAGTTACGCATTGAAAAATTCATAATTACCCTTATGTACAAATACACAAAATTTACAAGAGTATCATTGCACTCTTAAGTGCTTTTGCAAAAGATTTTCATAATCTGGCACTTTCCATTGGTGCTCCATTCGTAATTTAATTTTATATAGAATTGTTGGTCAAATCCTGGTATATTCGACCGAGAGCTTAGAAGAATGAAAATGCCCTATTTCAACAATCGTCACCAGAACAGCAATTTAGGATGACTATAAACCTCAGTCAGCATGGCCATCAAAATACCTGAATTGGAATTATAAAAAACCTACAAAAAATAATTATCCATTTATGCTCTGAAAATCATCCTTCTAAATCAACATAATATTTCTGCGGAATTTCGCTGAAATATGCTTTAAACAACGTAAGTCAAACATGACTTCGACGCTTCCATATACAAATGGATTATACCTATAACTTTCCACAGGATATTCGTTTAAATAACTTTTATAATATATTTGCCTCTATACGGCACCACAATATACACGTGTACTCCACTGAGCACTTAATTCATTATTACACTTTCATTACCACATATGATTTTATTCAGCTATCACCCTCACTGGTGATCGATAAATTCTATTACTCATATTAATTACAACTTCTTTCCGCACATAGAATTGTGTCGTTTAAATTATACAATTTCGTTACATTTCATTTCAAATTATTAAATATGGGTTCTTTAATATATACATCCACTGGAATTAAATAACCCTGCTATACGTAAGCATTATCATAGTCACAAATAAAAAGATGCGCCTCCACATTAATTGTACCTGGGATTAACGTTGGAAAAGAATGAATGTTCTTTCAAAATGTTCTTAAGTCAACAGACTATGCATTAAATTGTGTGAATAAATACTCCAACGAGTGTGGATTTAAATCGAGACTCAAACAACATGACTTTCATGTATCAAGAATATGAAGTGCATCGAAGAAGCAAAATTAATCAAGCTAAAATTAAGTACATCTCCCCTCAAATGGCTTCAAGAATATCAATAATGTTCCTACACCATGGACCTAGGTAACCGTAAAAGTTAGTACGCCTTTGGCCTATTAGGAGAGTGAAGAATGTTCCCTACCAAAACGAAGGATCAAACTTCTTCACCAAAAATATATTTTCAATACGATGAAATCTTGCTATAAAAAGCATTAGCACTACCCAGAAAATGCAATTCTCGAGCATGAAACTAGAGCGAAGCTCAACTACAAACGTAGCTCGAGTCAAAATCCAAAAATGCAGATAATGTCATAAATTGACATCGATAAATGTTCATCAAACTATCAAAAATACGTGGAATGTAATTCTTCCCCTAAATGGTCCTCCTCTCTACGTTCAAGAAGTTTCTAATTAATTAAATTAAATTTACCAATATTAACTTTAAGTCAAACAACAATGCAAACTGCAAAAAATGGATGCACTCTTTATTAGAGCCCAAATCCGATCGAAGATGATGTCAGTCATGAATAAGACATCATGTCTAAACTCCAGCCCTCGATCATACTACCGAAAATGAAATATGGCAGCAATAGTAACATTACAATGTCTATGCTTCACTACTAATGATAGGACTGGCTTCTCTGTACCTTAGATGACTCTTGTAGCCGGAATATAGAGCAATGATATGCCCTGATATCACATCTCCTTACATACTGGGAAATAGTATGAATTCTCTTGGTCTCCGAGAATCGAACCCTAGAACACCATTCCTCGTTCCCCTGGTTCAGAAATGTCATCTGGACAGCTCCAATACTGCATGCATGGTCTCCTCCATTCCTACGTATGCTCCAACTCATTCGAAAGAAGTCACTCGTCTCATAGTAGCGCCCCGACATTCGAATGAAGGCACAACGTAAGTTCATTTCCATCGCTATTGCACTACAGCGGAATGTCATGGTTGACACGGTATCAGCTGTGTGATACGTCACTCGAATATAGATACAGCAAAGTCGGTTACCAGGGAATGTTCGTTGCATTGCTTAGATAGCGATATCCACGTCTGCTATGTTTAACCTGCCATGGTGATAAATATAAAACTCATAGCAATCCTTCCTCCTGACGTCCCGTTATTGAACGTGTCGCGAATAATTGAGGAAATTATAGTCAGAGTTCGTATAACATAACTGAATGCATTACTGAATGCATACACAAATAAAAATTTCACTCTTGAAATATATGGTGTGGCCTCCGTGGCTTAGGCGGCAGCACGTTGGCCTCTCACCGTGGTTCAAATCCCGGTCACTCCATGTGAGATTTGTGCTGGACAAAGCGGAGGCAGACAAGTTTTTCTCCGGGTACTCCGGTTTTTCCTGTCACAAATTTCACTCCAGCAACACTCTCCACTATCATTTCATTTCATCTGTCATTCATTTAATCATTGCCCCAGGGGAGTGCGACAGGCTTCGGCAGCCGGCACAGTTCATATCCTTGCCGCTAGATGGGGGCTTCATTCATTCCATTCCCTGACCCGGTCGGCCAACTGGAAGCAGGCTGTGGATTTTCTTTTCAAATATTTGGTAACTAGTTCTGTGAGTTGTAGCATGTACAAGTATGGCTACTATTCATATCACTCCGCGTGATTACTGTCTCAGAGTCTATGTTCCTATGTGTGAACATATCGTATAATTGACTTGAGAAGTTATAAGTTCCGGCACGGTGTGCTATTGAAATATCCACTAACATGTGCGATCTCTTCAGAGTTCCGTTCGTTACTCGGAATTTGTACGTAGTTTATATGTGTTAGCACCTGGCACAACCGAACTGAACACTCCCGATAATTTGAAATGTATTCAAATGAGACGAAACATGATCTGGTTGTTCCTGGCCAGCGGTGGGTCGCAAGTAAGCTTGGGTCCCCCCACTCCAGTGCTGTATACATCGATATTAATAGCCTTGGTGTATGATATATACAACTCAGGTATTCTACAGTGCTCATAAACATGAAAACACAGTATCATTCACTCCTTGCTATACCTTGTTACCTTCTAATACACTACAAAGTGCATATAAAGTTCTTATTTCTTCTCATTATACAGGGTGTATTTGATATGATGGAAGTCCTTTACACTGGTGATAGAAGATGGTATTCTAAGCAAATATCTTCATGAAATTAAGTCGGATCTTAATTAGTGTAGGTGGAATTAAATCACAAAAATCGTCGGTCAATGTCTTGGAAACGGGCTTTCACTTCGTTCCCCTCAGCAGCAGAGCTGACTTCTCCCCGTCACCCTCCCCTCCTACGCTGAGGAATGTTGACCAGAGTCTGCAGTTGAGTGACCTCCTCGCCTTGTCTGCCAATGACTTTGAAATACACAAACCGAGCCTATGAACAGCTGATTCACACCTTCATGGGGAGTGGCAACATGACTAGTGATGATGGATCTGTCCAGGATTTTGCCAGCTTCATGGACTATGCATAGAAAATAGAAATAAAGATTTGGTAAATTAATTTAAGGAAATGTTGGTCTATCTTTGTGTGAAGATAGTGCAACAACTCTAATAAACATATTAATAATACTAATAATAGTAATAATAGGCTTTTAGACACACTAACTTCTTTTATGTTTCTTTTTGGTATGTCGAGTTGCCAGACTTTAATGTACGTAGGATTTCTTGTATGTGCCATAAAATCCATGGAGATGATCGTATTAGATCCCATTCATTTACTACATGACTGAACGTAGATCGCACCCTCGGGAAGGTTAGCACTCTACCACCAGAACTACACATGCTGACTCTTATTATTATTATTATTAGACTATTATTATTATTATTAGACTATTATTATTATTATTATTATTATTATTATTATTATTATTATTATTATTATAACACTGTATTATAACAATGTATTTGTATTTTATTTTCATTTTCGTGTATTTTCATATGTATTTACATTGTTGATGGACCAATAAATCAACCCTCCTCCCCCCCCCCCTCCCCCCTCTTCAGTTAATGGCCACCCGAGGGCTGGAGATGGGATGGGACAATTCACAATATGAACATGTAGTACGGTACTAGTATCAAATCTTGGAAGTAGTTTTCCATGGGTTCCCACTTCTACCCCAGGCAAATGTCGGGATTGATCCTAACTTAAGGCCACGGCCGCCCTCTTCTCAATAATCATAACCGCTGGCAGTGCAGCCCATGAAGGGCCTAGGCCTACCAAGCGACCGCTGTCCAGCCATTTGGCCTGCAGATATTAGGGTGACTCGTGGTCAGTGCATCGGGTCCCCTCGGCCATTAATCTTGATTTTCCTGACTCGGGCACTGCCTCACTGTCAGACAGCTACTCAATTGCCCTCACGAGGCTTAGTGCACTGCGTTCTAGCCCTCACGTCAGTTTCTAATATCCCTGATGGAGCCAGGAATCGAACCCAGGGCCTCCAGGTGAGAGGCAGTTGCACTGCCCCAACACCACAGGGCCGGCGCCTTCTTCCGAATCCTCACCTGAATTACAAATACCCACATTACTACAGAAACCACAAAACACAGGTTATCACACAAATTCTACCCACACCCAGCTACATGGGGCTAAATGACCAAAATTGCCAAGCCTCTCAAACAAAACATCAAGTATTTTACTTCCGTCCTAAATGCCTAGTTCTGAACAGACTACGGGATGTCGGAATTTTGTCACACTGCATTTCATTAAGTGAATGTTTTTAGTAATTTCAGAAACTAGTCAACAGAAGGTCCGACACGGACGCCAATGATACATCAGGGCTGAGTATCGAAATTATTTTATACATGAACATCAATCAATGAATTCCACACTTACAAAGTAGGCTACACAATACTACCGGTCCTAACGTCCCAAACCATTGCGTGCGTTGTCAACAACAACAACAACAAGAACAACGGCAATGCACATTTTCTTACGAGACGGTAGAGCTCATCCTCATAACAGCTGATAGCCTACCACCCCTCAAGTCAACCGGTAAGGTCAATGCCCGATTAGGTAACAACTTCCCCTTCGCGCGTCGTCTCTCCTGGCTCCGCCTCGTTTACCCCAGCCTGCCGCACCACTTTCTGCCTGATTAGTTTCTGAAATAACTAAAAACATTGACTTTTTAATGATTAATTATCAATTTCAAGATAGGTGACAATTTTTTTACCTAGGAAGCTTAGAATAGTCTCTTCTATCACCAGTGTAACGGACTTCCATCATATCAAATACACCCTGTATATAAATGATTCTCTGGTGGACGGCTCGATATAATTAATCAACATTTATCGACCGCTTTTGTCGTCACACCACGTGAGTCTGACTTCGAGGATACTCGGGGAGCTTCGAAAGAACCGCTACATGAAGCAGTCAGCTGTGAGGTACATCACATGTGGCTGTCTGACTCGCTTTCTTCAAAATGAAATGCCACGCTGAAATACTTCAAATTCCGGACATGAGAATAATGGTACAGTACCTACCGTAAGACCACGGCCTCCCACTCTTCCCATCCCATCATCAGGCCCCTGTTCACTTTGCAGGTGAGGCCACCTGGGCGTAGTGCTGGTCACACATCCCAGTTGTATCCCCGACTCAGAGTCTCAAGCTCCAGGATACTGCCCTTAGTGGCGGTAGAGGTGAGATCCCTCGCTTAGTCCGTGGGAAAAGCCAACCCTGGAGGGTAAAACGATAACGAAAAAAACAAAACAATAATACCTAAAAGTTAGCACGGTTGCAGAACACTGCTCTAAGTGATCTAGGACGTTAATAAAATGTCTTTGAAGCATGAATCGATTTAAGATCCATTTAGCTTGTTACTATCTCGTAACGTTTGTGAAATATCTTCCTGTATGCAAATTATCAGTGAATGAAAGGATATGTGGCGCTAAGAAGGGGCGATCTTCCATCAGGGTCTGACTCCGACGGGATGGCTAGGTGGGGCAGGGAACCAAACCTCACTAGCAATGGTTAGTTACGTTAGCAAATGCTCGAAGTGATGACCTGCTTGGTTTATGCACATCTGCGTACGCCGCTGAATGGACATTATTCCGCGTTGTAGCATAGCCGGTGTTATTGAAGACAGGTTTCAACTATGAGTTTTCGAAAGCGCTATGGATTTTCTGGCTGCTGGGTGTAGACTGCTTGTTTCAAATGCCCCCACAGGAAGAAGTCTAATGACGTTACATCATGTGACCTGGTGGGCCAAGGGGAGCCAACCATTTTCCTGGATGCGTGTCAATGAGATGGTTGCGGACAGCTAACGTCCCATGTGGTCGAGCACTATCGTGTTTAAACCGCATCATTAAATTTTCCCCAAGTGGCACATTTTCCTGTAGAAGTGGGATCTCATGGCGTAGAAAGTGTAGATAGCGTGCGCCTGTCGAATTGCCCTCAAATAAACACGGTCCAATAAAGCGATCACCCAAGATTCCACACCATGCATTCACTCCCCATTGCACTTGACAAGCCGCCAGTCACATCCAGGGGGGTTGTAAGCACTGCAATAATTTATGTTATGGCGGTTGACGGTACCATTATAGTGACATTTCCTAAAAGCCACTGACAGAAATTCATCCGAGTTTCGAAATCTCGACCGTGGACCTCCGGGTTTAGTTGTAGATGTTAGGGGTGATACTTTTTAAATTTTATTTCTATTAATGCAGCCAATGGCCATGTACTTTTCTTTTCAGGACGGGACAGGGAAGGGATAGTGGAAGGAAATCGGCCGTGGACCTATTGAAAGGAACCGTCCCGGCATTTGCCTGGTGGTGAAAACGGGAAACCACGAAAACCATTTTCAGGACGGCCGAGGTGGGATTCAAATCCACGCTCTCCCGATGCCAGCGAGGCACGAGGTTACGCGTTAGCACTCTCGGCCACCGCGGCCGGTGGGGGGTGATATTTATGTGCATGCAATATTCGTAATACGGACGACTGGCTCATGTTCACCTGTTGTGTAATTGCTCTTGTACTCGTGTAAGGGTTATTGCGAGCTGCATCCACACTATTCGATTTTTGCAACAAAAAAAAATAAAAAATGAAGGTAGTCTTATGAGATCTACACGCGCCAAAAGTGTGTCTGTCTGTGTTTGTGTGTATGTGTGTCTGTCTGTGTTTGTGTGTATGTGTGTCTGTCCCTCCCCATCAATTCAAACATGATGGGACCGAATTGAACCAAATTTGGTACAGAGATAGCAATAGTAAAGAACTCCTCAGGGTCATGTTTTATATCAACGCCGTCTTAACCAAAACAAAATGGTGCCATACAAATATTCAGAGCTTAAATCAAATTACGACTAAACTAGCCATTCGATCTCTACCAATTTTTTATAATATATACCTTCGTATGGGAAACGTCTGGCATACAAACTACCAGGTCATCAGCCAAATAATGTCAAGATGGTGGCCGTGTATGTGTGTTATGTTGATCCCCTCCTATCAATTCAAACACGACGAAACCGAAATGAACCAACTTTGCTACAGAGATAGCACTAGTGAACGACACCTCAGTGTCATGATTTATATCGCCGCCATCTTTAAAAAAACGAAATGGTGGCCATCCAAATATTCAAAGCGTAAATTAAATTACGACTAAACTAATCATCCGATCTCTACCGAATTTTGGAAAAACATACTTTCATGTGGGAAGCGTCTGTTGCCCAAACTACAAGGTCATCAATAATTTCAATACGGCGACTGTGTGAATGATGCAAGCATTATAGGCTAATCCACAACTTATGATCCAACAAGGCCTGGTTTGACCAGTTCCGCCTATCGATAGGAGGGTTGTTTAATCTGTCCTCAAGGACGTGACCTGTTGGATGGCGGCTTTCCTTTGCTGCCTGGTCCATATTTTAGTAGCTTGAAATTGTTTTATGGAATGTACTGAAATAAATAATATAAATTTAGTATAATATGGTTTGTAAGAAAGCCATTATAATACGCTGAAAATATCGTTTATTTCCAGACATTATATGCTAGGCTGTTATATCTAATGCTGTTGATAGCATTCCCTTAGCAATGGTCAAGTTTGGGCAAGGGGTTAGCGCGACGGACTCTCACCTGTAAGTCTGGGGTTTGGACTTTCTTATAATTATATTTTTATAATTACTTATACGGTCAATTAATAGGCATCTAGAGTGTATATTTTGCAATGGAAAATGTCATATACAGGGAGTAATTGATATAATGGAAGTCCGTTACACTGGTGATAGAAGATACTATTCTAAGCTTCCTAGGTTTAAAAAAATGTCACCTATCTTGAAATTGAAAATTAATCATTAAAAAGTCAATGTTTTTAGTTTTTTCAGAAACTATTCAAGCAGTAGGTGGTGTGGCAGGCTGCGAGAAACGAGGCGGAGCGAGGTGTGATGACGCGCGGAGGGGAAGTTGTTACGTAATCGGAACATTGACCTCACCGGTTGAGGGGTAGTATCAGCTGTTATGAGGATAAGCTGTACCCGTCTCGAAAGAAAATGTGTATTGCTGTTGTTGTTGTTGTTGTTGAAATCGCACGCAATGGCTTGGGACGTTAGGACCGGTAGTATTGTGTAACCTACTTTGTAAGTGTGGGACTCATTGATTGATGTTCATGTATAAAATAATTTCGATAATCAGCCCTGGTGTGTCATGAAATACAGTGGGACAAAATTCCGACATCCCGTAGTCTCTTCAGAACTAGCATTTAAGACGGAAGTAAAATACTTGATGTTTTGTTTGGGAGGCTTGGTGATTCTGGTGTGGGTAGAATTTGTCTGATAACCTGTGCTATTGTGGTTTCTGTAGTAATGTGGGTATTTGTAATTCAGGGGAGGATTCGGAAGAAGGAGCCGTCCCCGTGGTGTTGGGGAAGCGCGCCTGCCTCTCATCCGGAGGCCCTGGGTTCGATTCCCGGCTCCATCAGGGATATTAGAAACTGACGTGAGGGCTGGAACGGGGTGCACTAAGCCACGTGAGGACAATTGAGTAGCTGTCTGACAGTGAGGCCGAGTCCCGGTCACGTAAACCAAGATTAATGGCCGAGGGGACCCGATGAACTGACCACGCGTCACCCCAATATCTGAAGGCCAAATGGCTGAACAGTGGTCGCTTGGTAGGCCTAGGCCCTACATGGGCTGTACTGCCAGGGGTTATGGTTATTGGGAAGACGGCAGCCGTGGCCTTAAGTTTGGAACCATCCCGGCATTTGCCTGGGGTAGAAGTGGAAACCCATGAAAAACTACTTCCAAGATTTAATACTAGTACGGTACCATATGTACAAAATAATAATATTAATATTAATAATAATAACAAGAAATCAAATATAGCGAGTTGGTCAGCCCTATCAAAAGGCAATGGCATGTAGAACGGGTAAAGATCATACCTATCATTGTCTCAAGTACGGGCGTGATCCCAAGTAGGCCTACCTTGCTCCAAGGCCTTAATGACCTGGATCTGGATATTCAATTGTACAAACTAATGCAGAAGGCAGTAGTTCTCTCAACATCCCGATTCGCCCGGAAGTTCATGGGTAGCGATATCGACTTTCCAGCTTAGAAGTGACTGTTTCAGTAACAATACTTTGGTTCTCTGAAGCCCGTATAGTTATGTTGTGATGTACCAGCAATGTGCTATATGCACTGTATAAAATAATACTAATAATTAAATGATAGTGAGGCTGTGTAGCTCAGATAGTAGAGTGCTATCCTTCTAGAGGGTTCGATCTAGGCTCAGTCATGTAATAAATGAAGGTGAACGAATACGACAGCCTTGTGCCGATGGATGTAATGGCACGTACATGAAACTCTGTGAACACAATATTCCGAAATCTCGACATCCCCGAGAAACATAAAAGTGTGTCTAACAACATATTAGTCTATTATTATTATTAGTAGTAGTAGTAGTATTAGACTATTAACCAAATTATAAAAGATTATATCTTTACTGAATGTTATTTATTTTTAAGTAGGGTTCCAATTGTTTAGGACCTTCAGTAAATAAATATTTTTGGTACCGTAACAATGATGATGGAAGAGACTTGCAAGCTTGTTGTGATGGTTGCCGTTAATTCATTTTAGGGGCTTGGGACATTTGTTTATCAGCCCCGTGTAGTTGGGTGAGTGTTGAATTTATCTGATAAACTGTGTTTCTGTGGGGACTGTAGTAGTATGTGTAGCTGTAGTTATTAGGGTCGTGAATGAGGTTGGTGCTCCGGGACACCAAGTACCATACTATCCCCGCATGTGCTTGGAAATCTCGTGGAAGAATCCGGGGAAATCCAAACTCAGGATAGCCACTGTCGGTGCCGACTTCGGACCTCCAATCACGGGACTTGCTGCTACGATCAAACGCGCATGCCTACACTGCGGGGGTAGGAAACAAAGCAGCCGTGGGACATCCCAACTTTAGCCTCGTGAGATGCCACGGGAAATCATCTTGTGGCGATGGTGGGAAGTAAGGAAGCTTGTGGATTTACATGACCGTAAATATAGTGATCATGAGCTACTGGACATCCTTTTTATGTGGAATCCGAACCATAGGACATGGAATTTCACTTTGAAGATCTCACTTGCATTGACCGGGAATCAAACGCGGTCCGCCGTGGTGCGAGACCAACAGCTGGACCGCTGCGCCATCACGCCCCGACTTGCACATCGGCCGGTAATGGTGAGCTGTCTCAACACTAGCACCACATTTAGATGATGATACAAATAATAATAATAATAATAATAATAATAATAATAATAATAATAATAATAATAATAATAATAATAATAATAATAACAATAATAATAATAAGAGCCAGCATGTTTAGCTCTGGTGGTAGAGTGCTAACCTTGCCGAGGGTGCGATCTACGTTCAGTTATGTAGTAAATGAATGTGGTCTAATACGATCATGTCCATGGATTTCATGGCACGTACAAGAAATCCTACGTACATAAAAGTCTGGCAACTCGACATAGCAAAAAAAAAAAAAACATAAAGGAAGTTAGTGTGTCTAAAAGCCTATTATTACTATTATTAATAGTAGTAGCCTAATATAATAATAAAATTATTAATATTTTTTATTACAGTTGCTGCACCGTCTTCACACAAAGATAGACCAACAGTTCCTTAAATTAATTTACCAAATGTTTAGGATTTCTATTTTCTATGCATAGGCCATGAGGCTGGCAAAATCCTAAGCAGATCCACCATCATTAGTCATGTAGCCACTCCCCATGAAGGTGTGAATCAGCTGTTCATAGGCTCGGTTTGTGTATTTCATTGTCACTGGCAGACAAGACGAGGAGGTCACTCAACTTCAGACTCTTGTCAACATTCCTTAGCGTTGCTGGGGAGGGCGACGGGGAGAAGTCTGCTGTGCTGCTGAGAGGAACGCAGTGTAAGCCCTTTTCCAAGACATTGACCGACGATTTTTGTGATTTAATTCCACCTACACTAATTAAGATACGTTTAAATTTCATGAAGATATTTGCTTAGAATACCATCTTCTACCACCAGTGTAACGGACTTCCATTATATCAATTACAACCGGCTGCGGTGGCCGAGAGCGCTGACGCGCTACTTCGTGTCTAGCTGGCATCGGGAGAGTGTGGGTTCGAATCCCACCTCAGCCGTCCTGAAAGTGGTTTTCGTGGTTTCCCATTTTCACCACCAGGCAAATTCCGGGACGGTTCCTTTCAATAGGTCCACGGCCGATTTTCTTCCAATATCCCTTCCCTGACCCGTCCTGAGAAGGAAAGTACATGGTCATTGGCTGCATTAATAAAATTATTATTATATCAATTACACCTGTATAGTCTACTTATAGCACCACAAATTTCAACACGCTATCACAGGGATTTCCATTCGTTATCCTTTATCCGCAGCAGTGTCTACTACAGCCAACATATACCTGTATTCTGACACGTAAACCAAATAGTATTTTCTTATATTAATAATAAAAACATAACCCCTGGCCCTACAGCCCATGAAGGGCCTAGGCCAGCCAAGTGACCGCTGCCAAGCCATTTGGCCTGCGGATATTGGGGTGACGCGTGGTCAGCGCATCGGGTTCCCTCGGCCATTAATCTTGGTTTTCGTGACAGGGCTGTTCCTCCCTGTCAGATAGCTACTTAATTGTCCTAACGAGGCTGAGTGCACCCCGATCCAGCTCTCACGTCAGTTTCTAAAATCCCTGATGGAGCCGGGAATCGAACCCGGGACCTCTGACTGAGAGGCAGGCACGCTGCCCCAACCCCACGGGGCCGGCATTATTTATATTTCTAGTAGGTAATGTATTTTTTGGCCAAATGTAGGAATCCTTAGCCATGAACTAGCCTCTTCGTTGGGGAAGTTTGCAATTAATGTGCTGTATAATTCGTATTTATTTCCCATTAGAAAATACACGCTATATGTAATTATAAGGGTAATTATAAAACAACAAATATAATAAAACGTACAGTTAAAATACAAGATTTACATATTCATACCTCAGCTACACGGGTGAGAGCCAAGCATCTAGACCACTCGACCAAAATACCACATAGAGTTAAGAGGTCGATAATAGGTTCAGGAAGTACCGTAATGATTGAAAATAAGGAAAATTTTAGCATAGTAAAACGTATAATACAGGGGCAGATGACCTCACTGTTACGCTCCTTAAAACAATGATGAATCAACCAATGTATAATATACCACGTTGTATGTCAACAAGATACTACAACCAACATTCAATTATACTCCTTGATAAGGACGCATACATTTAGGAGAAAGTAGGCCTATGCTATATGTTCTTTATTGAATATCTTGTTTACTACACAAGATATAAACATGAAATTATAAAATACATCACTTTTTAATTAAAATTTCAAGTTATTCAAGGGTTGAGGAGAAATGATAAAAAATAAAGCAGTAGGGCTAGACCCCCTCCCCCAATATTTTAAGAGAATGCATTTGATTCCACTAAATGTACAACTGTCAACAATTTTCAAATAACTTCTTTTATACGTTTATTTTAAGAGATAAACAATATTTTGTTGTTGTCGTTGCTTATTCATTTATGGGATTCGACATCGTGATCATCAGCCGCTTGTACTATCGCGTGCATAAATAACGGGCCGCCTTTCCGAGCGGGAGTTGAGTTTTCGAGATATCAGTTTGCCATCACTTGGGGTGCTCTCGGGAGGGGAATGCTCAGAGCCGTGGTTGGACATTTGTCCTTGTAGGCAAGGGGGGAGAGGAGGGGGACGGAGCGAGGAGCGCAGCGCCAACTTTGATTTTCTTTAGTTTCGCGCTTGGAAGATTGTTACAGATAACGAGTCGGTTTTCATAAATCTAAATTGAAATGCTAAGTAACCCATTAATTGTTAAATCTCGTTAGAAATGCACTGTTGAGTTTTACTGTGTGTGAATTCTTTTGAGAATCGAGTTTTCACAGTTAGGGACTAAACGCAGTTTAATAAGAAGAAAAGAAGAAATCGCAAACGTCCTAAACTAATAATATTTCTGTTATTCCGACGCCAGCTTCATAGAGCCCAACCATCTGCCCCCTCCTCACCAAACGGCCGTTCATATTAAAGGTCACGGACCTCAAAATCGAGTTCGCTGTCGTGTTACTGAGCCACTGTCAGCCTCTTGTGACTATCAGTTGATACCACAATCCCCCCTCTTCTCCCCCTTGCCTACAAGGACAGTTGCCCAACCACGACTCTGAACAGTCCCCTCCCGAGAACACACCAAGTGATGGCAACCTGATAGCTCGAAAACTCAACTCCCGCACGGCAAGGCGGCCCGTTATTTATGCACGTGATAGTACATAGATGTGGGTACAATTTGTCTGATAAACTTTGTTATTATGATGTCCTAAGCAGGGTGCTCATCTGCAATTATTTGAGACTAGGATTGGGGTAGGTGACTCTGGGTCAGGGAAAGAAGAAGTCGGCCGTGGACCTGGTGAAAGGAACCGTCCCGGCATTTGCCTGGTGGTGAAAGTGGGAAACCACGAAAACCATTTTCAGAACGGCCGAGGAGGGATTCGAACCCACGCTCTCCCGATATCAGCAGAATGTAGCTTGTTAGTGCTCTCGGCCACCGTGGCTAGTTTTCCTCTGTAATTGAGAATTGAAAATATTTTGAAACCTTTTCAGAGTAGGACTCATCCGGCTAATTAATCTAAAGTCACAGCAATATTTAGCATTTGATATCTTCGACAGGCTGATGAAGGTGTTCAGTGATGCTCCCAGTAATGTAGTTTGACATAATAATATCCATCTGTTTGAGCAGCTCCCTGTTCAACTTATTTGATGAGATCGCCTTGTCGAATTTTCCTTGACTTGAGGCTCTTCTCATCTTCTCTGAAATAATTTCTGGAGCTTCTAGTTCTTTTGTGATATTGGGCACTGAGCCTTTATTTTTGAAGAGATTTGTGATGTTTTTTATGGGCACGTGACCTCACTGTTCCGCCCCCTAAAACAACAAGCACCATCAATCATCATCAGATCAGTGATTTAACGTTTTCAACTTTTGTACTTACCTTATCACCGACAGTTTTTTTTTTTGTTGCCAAGACGTTTCAGGACTCTTAGCTACGTATTGGTGTGCGCAATTTACTTCACTCTGTTGTACAGATAGAAACTGTTATGCTTTCTTTTATCTTCTGATACTTCTCCGAATGGAAAACACTAATTTAACTCTGATGTATTTGAAAATGTTACATTCCTACTGCTCCCTAGTACATTTCGCTTTGTGATATAAATAGTTTTTAATATTAAGTTCACTTTTACAGAAGTTGAAGAAACTTGTGACTTGGAAGGCCTCAAATGCATCAATGATAATCATATGTACTTCTCTGTACTACGAAATAAGAACAGCTTCAAGAAGGCAATTTACTGTCCCTGCATGCTGAGTTGTGAGGATCAAGAGCTTAAGGACACCTATGGGACCATGGAGAAGTAAGTAGCTTGTTCTCACAATGCCTGGTAAAAAGAATTAAATTCATATGGCGCACTGGAATGACACAAGTCTTCGAAATTGACACCACTTGAGTAACTTGTTAAAGATAAAGTGCCATCCCTGTACGTCATCCACTGCATCATGAGGCATGAACATTGGCTTGTGAAAATGGCTATTTAAAGCAGAATGTATGAGTACACTACACATCTGTATATTTTCTCTCAAAACATCTTAGGCTACACCAGGTGGAGATCCAACAGAGGGATCAGGAGGGGAATGGGAATGATGATTGTGGATGATGTTGATGATGATGGTGATGATATGGGTTTAGCTGTTGTGGTTTAAGAGATGCCAGGGTGCTTGAGGGAATCTTTAATTTGCCATAAAATCTATTTACTCTTGTGTTGCATTTGATATCCTGAATCAAACCTACAATCTTGGAGTTTGGAGGGCATGCAGCCAAGTAGAATGATTTGAGTAGATGTTTGTGATAAATTTTCCAACAAGTGGCCTAGAAAGAGGTAATTGACTGATCTGTAGCAAATACGTACTAAATTTAAAATTAGAGATTGTTTCTACTTGTTGGGCTGGCAAGGATACACATTCAATTAGATATCTGATGTGCTTCAGGGCAGATTACGTCAATGTTCGACTACTTCAAACAGCAATAGACACCGCCTATGTGCATTAGTCAACTGATATTTGATCACATAGTACTGTATGAAGAAAGACTAATGTGTTGATTTTGGTTTGTTCTCTTACAAATCTTTAATAATAATAATAATAATAATAATAATAATAATAATAATAATAATGTTATTGGTTTTACGCCCCTTATAACAACTGCGACTTTTAGAGACGACGAGGTGCCGGAATTTGGCCCTGAAGGGGATCTTTAACCTGCAAGTAAATCTACTAACATGGCTCCCTCGCATTTGCGCACACTCAATTGCCAACTGGCTGTGCCTGGATTCGATCCTGCAACCTTGGGTACAGCGGGCGAGAACGTTACCGCTGAGCCACGCAGCCAACCTTCTAATTTTTAAGGGTGGGGCCTTCAGGGGAAGTTTAAGAAAAGGAAGGAAGGAAGCTTGTAGTTTAACGTGACCGTTAATCTGTAGATCATGTGCCACGGGACCTCCTTTTTACGTGGAATCCGAACCACAGGACATGGCATTTCACTTCGAAAATCTCACATGCAGTGACCGGGAATCGAACCCGGATCGCCTTGGTGAGAGGCATACAGCTAGACCACTGAGCCACCACGCCCCCAGCGGAAGTTTAAAGACCATTTGTCCCACCCCCTTTGGATTTGCACCATTCCCACGCACATGATGGTAGTTAATGTTAATGATGATTTCAGTAAACAATTTGCAACGATTTTTAAGAAACCTCGTGAGATAAAGTATTAATTTATAAAGAACGCTGGACATGCTGTAGCTTATGTTTCTATTGAAGGCATAAATTTAATAGGAGAATGACAGAGCTAGTTAGTGGAGATGTTTAAATTCCTATAGCTTCAAGTAACTTACAAACATTATTTTTTGACTGTTCACAAACTTAAATGAGGAGCTAACATATGCATGGTAAGACTTAACGTGGGCACGTCGGGTTGCTAACAGGGTAAGTTATCGGACCTTCCGTCGACAACTTAGAACTGGAAGTAGAAAAACTCTTGTAGCCCGTAGGCCTGGTGAAATTCTTTGAAATTGATACCACTTGCGGACTTGCATGTCAGTGATACCATTCCATTACTTCAAACCAGAATTAAATTTCTTGGCAGACCTGGGAATCAAACCCAGATCTCCCTGCTGGTAGCAATCAATGCTAATCATTACACTTACTTACTTACTTACTTACTTACTTACTTACTTACTCAATACACCAAGAGGCATATATTTGAGTAGGTGAGACAGCTTGGAAACATATCATGTTACCCTTCCATCTGACTCTCTGCGTGTTGATCAGTTCTTGTATTTCTATACACAGCCCTTGTTAGGATGTAAATTGTGATTCTGAGACACTTATATATTGTACTTCATACACTTCATAGCATGGAACAAAAGCCAGATCTAAGTGCTGTTGAGGTAACACTGCAGGATCTGCCCTCAGAACGCTTCAAGAGGAATGTGGTACGTGGAAAGCTGGACTTGGTTGGTGAGTATTCTGAGATACCATACTAATGATTAGAGGGCGGATATCTAAGAGAAGTCATATTCTTTCCCTTAACATTATATCTTATAGTCTTGTATTTTCAACACGTTTCCAAGCATGATAACGACAATGAAACAGGATTTATTGGGCATATGAATGCATATTTAGTCTTTCTTAAGTTTTATGGAATATTTTGAACAAACTATCATTATGAATGGCACATTTTGGTAATTTTCATTTGAATTTCGTTTTATAAAAATCAGAATAAGCTCTAGAAATTATTGTTCAGGATAGACTGGAATATACTAGTCTACTGAAGAACCATTCTAAAGTAGTGTATGGAATGTTTCTAACAGGTAGGAGCTATTGTTTGCTAGCTGGGTCAATTCCTGGAAACCGGGCTATTGTTTACACGGAAGCAGAGGTAATTCCGCAGGTATTTGTCATCGTTCTTACCCCTCTCCTTCCCCCTTCCCTCTTCCACCTTCAACACACTGAATGACCTTGGTCACTCATTAGTGAGCTTCAGTCATTCAGTTCCTTTCAATATGCCTAAAACGAAAGTCTCAATTTGTGGGAAGTTGCGAAGTTTTGTTCACGAGTTAGGTGAAAACATATTCAGTACGGATGGAGTAATAAAAGTGTTTCTATGTAACGTAGATGCTATTCATTAAGTCATATTTTGAATTTTATAGGTCATCTTTTTATGTTTTAGGTCATAAATGCATACATATTTCATACATTTTTAGGTCATAGAAATCCGCCCCCTACTAATGATGTTAGAGTAGTGGCTGGAAATTCCCTTTGCATTGAATTTGAAATAAGATGGTTCCACATAGCTTACCTCCTACGATAGATACACAAATTTGTGTAGTTTCCTCCATTTTTATAGCGTAGCCTTATGATTCTGTCAAATGGTTCATTCATTACAGCATATCAGGGTTGGCCATTTCAGACACTTCATGAATTTTATCATTCATCTGCTAGTTGTTGTATTGGTATCTCTGCTTCCACCAGCAATTAATGCTTCATGTAGGCCAAAGCAATAAAGCAGGAGAATGTTCTGACCTACATCCATGTGTCTGTGGATATTCAAACCAAAATGTGCTGGTATGTCGTCCAGTTGGAATCAAATGATATCGGCAAATCCTTTTGCCGTCAATTGAATCAGTTTTCATATAACAGAGCCGATTAACAGTGTCATCACATAAATGAGGACCAAGCAGAAGTTTTGCTGTCTTTCATTTCCAAACCATACCAAAAAGCAGATTTTTCTGAATTCTCCTAAATAAGAAGTAAAGGTTGCCTTTTGCCCAAAAAGGGACTGTGATAAATAACGCCCTAATCGGGGAACACGACGTTTCCTTCAGTGTTTCGCACAATTAATGATGACAGGAAAGTACCGTATTGATTGCAGTATAGCAGTCCTACAAGTAGAAATAACTCCATCCTAATTATACCGATTAAAATACATAGAAAATGCTGAAAAAATATTTGTTACAGGTAATTTCGTTATTTGAAGGATTCGGTGGTAAATAATAGTAATAGCACACGTAACTTTGTTTATGCTACAGAGATAGCTGCTTATACACATGTTTTCTAAAAATCACAAACTACCCTATGGCAACAAAAGTATTAACTTGTCACTGGCAGCCTAATACCTAGTAATGTACAGCACTTGATTTAATTTACCGTATGCACATGTTATAACATTTTATTTCACGAGTCTCCACCATGACGGACATTATTCAGATCTCTTACAGAGTCATTACTGTCAAGAACTTGCAGGGGTTCATCTGAACATCCATTAATTCTGAACTATGCATTTTATTATGTGGCAACTGCCTACTGCTATCAGCCATCTTCAAAACCATTACCACTCTATTTATTTGCAAGTCGCAGATGAAATACACTCATCTAACCCAAGCATATAGCGACAATCTGTTGAAGAAACAACAAATATTTCGGTAGAGTAAGTACTGCAGGTTCCTTGCCACCGTTCATATACAATAACTCAATTTCGATTAAAAAAAAGCCCTTACCTTTATTTACTGCCAAACCCTTCACTTGTAATTCATTGCTAACATCTCAGCGCATTTTAATCCTTAACTCCCCTATTTTTCAGTGCATTGTAGTGTTTCTGGAATCAATTTAATTCATCATATTTCTTGTTGTGTAGTGTCAATGGGAGGAACAACTGGTCTTTTTGTGGGAGCAAGTCTGCTCAGCTTTGTGGAACTTGTCTATTACTTCACTCTACGGGTATACAGCACAGCAAAGATTAAAGCTGCAAAGAACCAACACAACAAACCTGCAAGCATGTCAACAGTCACCAAGCCAAAAGTGAATTTTTCTCATTTGGATAATTCACACCTTGTCCATGGGGCATTAATGCCCATTCCAGGGATGAAACATCAAAATGAACACCATCACTACAGCATGGCTCATCACATTTGATCTGAGTAAGTAGTTATAATATCATATTGCAATAATGTGTAGGGATTATTTGTAAAGGAGGTTGATACTGTAGAGGTTGGATAGTTCAAATTATTATACAATTCAAGCAAATATTTGGAAATCCTATTTAAAACAGTGTTTTAAATAAATTATGTTTAGTTCGAAGTTTTAAGGGATGTTTTAGGGTAATACAAATTTTCTACTTTGTTTCTAACCTCTCTTATTGTTAGTAATATCCATTAAAACTACTTATATGCTGAACATTCAAATTGTTATTAGGATGGTGTATGGAAAAACTGCGAAGACTTGCTGAATATCAACCAGATGTTTAAGACAACATTTTAATGCTATCTGTCAACTTGGAGTTCTTGCTCATGGTGTCCAGCTAAATGAAAAAAAAACAATAACATTAATTCTCTTCAACTTAATGCCATTTACATTAAAGAATTATTACTATCATCATCATCATTATTATTATTATTATTATTATTATTATTATTATTATTATTATTATTATTAGTACGGTATATGTTATAGGAAATAGTGTAGCTTTCCGTCAGACTATCGCAATCCTACCCTCTCTTCTGATTTACATTTTATGCAATGATATGGAATAAAATGCCGATTCTCGTCTAACTATAAATGTTTGCTAACTAAAAACTTAATATTAAACCCTGCTGATAATGGAAGGGAAGTAATGAGATGGTCCGTGCGATTAATAATAATAATAATGAGCCTGAATGACGTAAAATTACGTTATGTAAAAATAAATGATCTTACGTGATACTAATTGAATTTAAACAAAAAGCCATGACCTTTGTAACGGACGTAAGACCCGTTAGGCCTACAATCCTAAATTCAGTGTAGTATTCCTATGAGTCTGCATGTCTATTGCCTTGGGCATACAATCTCACTTAACTTACCTGATCCTACATTGTCATTAATTTTCGTTATTGTAGCCCTTAAGTACTGAGAGTTATTTAATAATATATTTTTTAATTTCAAGATGTCGACTGTTCATAATATTCATTCTCATAACGTTATCACATTGATGACTCATAGTCCTTATATAAAACTACCCGAAAAGAGACTACTGTGAGCATTGATCGATTGGATCACAAGTTATAGATTATATTGTTTGCACTATATACATGTCTACCATTTTGAGATTATTCAGCTTGGGTCCTAAACATTCTCCATATGAAGGTTGGTCTATCCAATTTTTTTTAGAGATCCGACGATTAGTTTAGTCGGAAATCGACTCAAGCATGGACACTCGGGTACACCATTTTGTTTTTATTAAGATGGCAGCAATATATACATGAAATTAAGCTGCCCTTTACTTGAGCTACCTACGTACCAAATTTGATTAAATTCGGTTTCGTCTTTGGGAATTATTGGCGTAACGACGAGGAAATACACACATACATAGATACCTGGACATTTGGCCCATGTTTAAGGGCCATTCAAAAAGAAACGAGCCGGAGACTATAAAATGAAAACCTGTACCGTTCTTTCAAAAGTATTGTCTATCACTGTTGAGGCACTTGTCCCACTGTGACGCTAGGTGGTGAATGGCCGTCTCGTAAAATTCCTGGGGCTGCGTTGTGAACCAGTCCCGAACGCACTGCTTGATGACGTCGTCCGGTGTGAATCGTTTGCCCATCAGAGCCTTCTTCAGCCTTTTAAAAATGGCATATTCGCAGGGAGACAGGTCCGGACTCTACGGAGGGTAACTGTGGACCTCCTATTTGAATGTCTGCAAGAGCTCTTTGACTGCGTTGGCTGTATGGGGTCTTGCATTGTCATGGAGCAGAATGATACCGCGGGTGAGCTGTCCTGGTCAATTCGATTTAATCGCTGTGCGAAGGGAGCTCAAGCTTTGCGAGTATCGCTGCGCATTCACCGTTGTCCAATGCTGCAGGAAGTCCATAAGAAGGGGGTTTTGTGGTCAAAGAAGAAACTGAGCATAACCTTCCCCGTACTCGTGCAGACGGTCTTGGACCTTTTGGGTGGCGGCGAGCCTGCATGCTTCCATTGGCCAATTTGTCGTTTTGACTTGGGTTCAAAGTGATGGCACCATGTCTCATATCCTGCAACCAACCGTGTAAGGAACGAATTCCCATCCTTGGTATAGCTTAGCAGATGTTCCAGAGAGAGCCCCATTCGACATGCTTCTTGTGCTGGTTGAAGACTGTGAGACACCCATTGGGCACACTTTTTGCAAAATTGCAATCGATCCTAAATGATGGCGTGAACATTTCCAACACTCACTCCGATCTCTGCGGCAATGACTGCTACCGTGATTCGCCGGTCTTGCATAATCAGGGCATCCACCTGCTGGACAATGTCATCGGTAATGCGGTGTGGCACTGCAGACCGTGCATCATCGGCCAACGACATCCGTCCTTCCCTGAATCGCTTGTGCCATGCCTTAACCTATGCCATGGACAGGCAGTGCTCTCCGTACACTTGTGCCATTCTTTGATGAATTTCCGTTTCCCGCACTCCTTCCGCTGTCGGGAAACGCACTACACCCCTTTGCTCTCCTTTTGAAGCCTCCATGTCAATGGTTTCCGCACGACTGAGTGCAGTGGCAACACCTAATACTCCAGGCCGCACTGCAAGACGTGGCCGACGAGAAAGACAGGCCATGGCGCGGATCTGTGACGTCAGAGGAGTGGTGTCGCTCACTCGCCTCGCCGCATTGATTGCACCAACGTATTCTCATCTATAGAAGCCTACCAATAGCCGAGTAATTTGTTAGTGTGAATTTAAGGATACTCAAAAATAAAGTTAAAAGCTGTGGAAGAAATCCACCCCTATCACTAGCTCAAAACCTTAGAGCAGTAGAATATTAAGCAGTGTAATACAAACGTTGAATGGATGTTCCAGTTTATGCAGATATACAAAACTGTACATATTATCCTCTTATCTTCGTTCATCAATAAGTTGTTTCCATATATACCAGTTTACATGTAAGTTTAACTTTAAAAGCAGCTGGAATTTAAAAAAAAAGAAGAAACAACCAAGCATTGCATTAGGAGAAAGTATCCAATGCCTCATTTATTGCAAGGGAAGGGTCATTCATGCCCCAAAATAATAAAAATGAATATAAGAAATTTGAGCCTACACTCGTGGTTTTTAGCATTTTGCTTTTTTGAGTAGGCCTACCATAAGACAATCTTTTTCAACAACAAAAATGTAATGCATAGGACTACTTCAGATACATATATGAATTGCTGAGAGTATACTTACCTCCTTTAGCAGAGGTAAGACACCAATCCCCTACAATGGCAGGTTTACTTCTTGTGGCAACTACCTTCATGTTGGACATGATTAACGGTTCTCTCCCGTTCCCAGTTAGGCTTAGGTCAAATTTATGGTTTTATGGGCTCAATATTTTTATAACGAAGTATATTACTACAAATGAAGGACCTTGGAAACTTATTCATTGTGAGTTAATTCAGTGGATTGAAATGTCGTGGATATCAGCTCCATGCACTTATGTGTGTACTGTACTTGTAATAGAAAAGGATGTGGTAGTGGTTTTCAGTTAGCTTTTATTTACAGTTGAGTTGGGAAGACACTTCCAGGATGCAAGGAGTGGGATTCAAATCATTCTATCAAGAGCCTTTGTGCGAAGCTTTGAAGACTAAATCCTATATCAGGTTTCAAATACTCCTTCGCAAAGCAGGTCACCTGGACAAGAAGCCACTTTACTTACCCCTACTCCATGTAGGTGGAACTGTTCCATTTATTAAAATTAAAGAAAGACCATACTTGCCATTGTAATTTGGATCCATGCTGGCTACACGGACATGGTATCTCCCTCCCAATAAGATGTCCAAGATCTCCACCAAATGTCAAACGAGACCCTTCAAATTATTCAAATGAAAGCATTCCTCAACTTTTAATTATATTTTCTTATTTTTTGTTTCACCCTGGTGGTCTGGGGATGAAGAATTTTATAACATACCCAGTCCCCCCCTTCCCCTTCCTCCCAGAAAATATCGTATACTCCTCACCACATCCATTCCCCCTGAAAAAGAACATGGGCATCCTTGCAGGCCACATGGAAAATAAGCAGTTAACAGTACTACACACTGGGTAAATCGGTTTGAAATGGGTAAATCTAGAGCTTTAACAGAGAATTCTGGATGTGGTGATTGGTAGGGCCCTGGAGTACAAAACTATGCCCGTATCTTCAAGAACACTAGCAAATTGCAAGTAATCTTCATCCAATGACACAGTAATGTTTACACTTAATTATAATAAGCACACACAAAATGTATTACAGACATTATTTTATTTAGGACATTGGTTATAAATATAAACATCTGAAGCACATTAACACATTGTCTGGAAGAATCTTAGAATGTAGAAAATGAAGTTTGCAGGTTTCACCAAGTAGGCTATAAAGGTGATATCTTGCTGATCTTGGATATATTACTGGCGATTATTAGGATCTAATATCCTCCAGCTATTAATATTCTCAAAAAATCCTGCACTGCACATAGGGCCTACAGCCATGATGATTCATGATCTCTTCAGGATTTTAAATTTTTCTGACACCATTTCTCAATCTCACTGGAGCTTAGTGGGTTACAAATTCATCGTTACAAAGATGCATGAACACAATTTGAGGACTGGACATGTCTAACTTGCTTCCAGCTGCCTTGCTACTGTTTCCTTATGCAGTACAAAATCACTATCAATTACATTGGTATCTTGCAGCCTTGGCAACGATAAGAGTCATGTATTAACTCTTGTACTATTTTCATCTCTAATTTATCTCAACAAAACAAGCCTGCCAACTTGTGTCAATAGCTTTAATGTGGACATGGAATGGAATTTACACTTACAAAATTCCCCTAGACACAAAATGGCATCATCCATGTCAACGTGGACAACACTTAGGGTTTAAACGCTGCATACATGTTAAATTCTATGTGTTATACTCTGATTTACAAAAGATGAAGGTGCAAGCTGCCATCCGCTTGAATGGTGAGGTGAGGAGTGGAGACAAGAGGGGTAACGGTGTCCATAGCAACAGCGAGCAGTGTTGCAATGAATGCCGACACAGCAGTGAGCACATGGTTTGACGCAGTGTTCTACTGTGAACTAACTCGTCACTGCCATTAGTAATAACCCGTGTATATATTGAAGTGCATTTGCTTATTCTTTCATAGGCTACAGTAAGCGTTATCGTTCTGTTTTTGTTGGAAGCGTGTGTATATACAGATTTTGAGTTTATTTCTTTTATTTGCATCATCGTGTCTATTTTCGTTGTGTAAAAATGGCATCGGTACATGCTCGCGGAAGGCCCAGGATCCATTCTCTGCGACAGAACACCTTCAGGCCGTGGTGTGACTCTCCATAGCCAACTAAAGGAGATGGTATGTGCGGTGAGGAATTTTATGGAGGAAGAAGAGGAAAGTATGTGCTTACGGGAGGAACCTCTGATTCCATTTGTTCAGGTGAGGAAAAGAACTGCCAAGACTCTTGGTGAGAGTGAAATCACTGCATACCGAGTGACGGAAAGGAAGTTCCTGTCTGATGATGCTGGCCCGTCTAAACTATCAACTCCAGGGAAGAAGAGGCATAGAGAAGGGGTGGTCACTAATTTAGATGGCTTTCAACAAGATGCTGTTAGACGGCATACTTATAGCTATTATTTTAGGAAAGAAATTCCAACATGTCGCAAACTTCTTTTTTTTGCTCAGAGAGGCACAATTATTTCAAGGAAGCCTTTCTTCACTGAAAGTGTTGCACGATCTGGGATTTAAATATAAGAAAATTAATGGGGGGAAGGTGATCATGGAGAGGCCAGATATTGTGGCTTTGAGGTGTCAGTTCCTACATGAAATGGGGAGACCCTACTGAGTTGTAGGCCAAAAATTACAAACAAAAAACCAAAATCTGGTTTCATGCCCTAGAAGTTACCTTATCACTTGGGGCACTTAAATATACATTTGTTTTTTATGTACGGCCATTTTTAAATACCTTACGGGGGCTTTTAAAGAACACGTGCTTAGGTCTTGAAATGGACAACGCCTCCTTCCTAGAACCAAAAACCCCTCAATTTTGTTGTAATTTCATACTCTTGGCCAATATTATCATGCCAATCATCTGAATACAAGCTTATGGTGCCATCTGTTGGTAAATTTATCAGTTATGAGTAGCCTAGGCAATGTTTGTCAAGTCACACTTTTCTTACCGTACATGTTATTTTCTTATCCCATATAATTTTTAGCTGTATGGCATTCACTAAAAGAATATCATTACTATACACATGCACATATTTAACATCGAACAGAAGTATTTTGGTTTGTAGTAAAGTATAGGCCATTTTGGATACATGGTGGAACCATGCGTCTTTGTTTATTTTGATGGTCAGTGGCTTTAGTGAAGTTTATTCGCAAGAATTATATTTTTATTGGTTTACTGTGAGTGGTGGAACTTGTGTAAGTTAATGGTATTTTAGAGATTTGTGTGCAGTTTATTAGATGTATTCTGTATCTAGTCGATGGCGTAAACCGTCCATGAAACAAAGAAATGGAATAGTGCTATTTTGAATGTTGACAAACAGTGGGGTGATATTACATGTGAAGTTAAGTAATGCAAGTTCAACAGCTGCAACTACGTCTTCTGACAGTGTCAGAAAACTGGAATAGGCCTATTTTAGTGAGGAGAATACTGTTAGACCTAGTGTTAATGACAAGCACATTCTCATTCATATATGGGTGCCCTCCAAAATTTGTTTACAGACCTGTGTGGTGAATGTGGCAGTAAATCTTCGTGTCAACATCAGGGAGTAATCAGGGTTTAGTAATAAGTTACCTCTGAAGTGTGGGAAAAGTGATTTGTAAACTCAGGGAAGTCTTGATGCAGGAAATTCCACTAAAATACTGTATTTTTTAATAAAGTTAGCTTTTTCTCAATACTATATTTTTCAGCATTTTAAATGTTCCAGTTGCCTGCGTTTTGATCCCATTACCTTCAAACTTGGTTTGCACATACAACTTTGTGGGTCTTAATAATGTGTGGAATCCATTTTGAAAAATATTAATAACTTTCAGAAATATTTAGGTTCAAATTTGAAAAAAATGACATATTTTAACAGAACAACAGGTCATTCTAAGAAAAAAAAAACATTTTAATAATAAACCATTTGCACTGATTTTAAAAGTAATACCAATCTTTATTTGTAGACCATTGATGATCATTCCATGGAAGTTTTAGATTGATAACTTTAAATTTGATGTACCTGAGACATTTACAAAATTTGCATATTTATTACATAAAATGTTATAATTTCTAAATGACTGAACCAAATAGCTCCAAAGTTTAGAATTCCCTTAATTATGCTCACTTTAAAGAACCTACAAAATTTGGTGAAAATTGGGTGAAAATAGGCTACTGGAAAATTCAAAACTTAAGTTAATAGAGCAAAAATGTTATGGATATTGTGTGGTTAGGTGAAATGTGGGTCAATGCTGGTCGCACAGTGTCTAAGGGTTGGAGTGACAACTCAGAGCTCGGGGACAAGGAAGGGCCGTCAGGCAGAGGGGGTCGATTTATTATTCTACATGCCGGGCTATCACACGGCTTTGTTAATAATACTCTTTTGCTCTTTAGGTCGAAAAGAACTGGTGATTACCATGAAGACATGGACTACAACTAGTTTTTAAAATGGTTCCAGGAACAATTGTTACCCAACATCCATGAACACAGTGTTATTGTAATGGATAATGCTTCGTACCACATAGTACAGATAGAATAAGCTCCAACAACTTCAAGTACGAAGCCGCGAATGTTGGAATGGCTCGACCACCATCGTGTAGCCTGCCATGCGACAGCTCTCGGACAAAAGGAATCCTTCTCGATAGTGCTGAATGAAAATAGAACGAGCGATAACATTCTATATAATACATGAATTAGCCAAAATACCTTATAAAAGGATGAGAAATAAATCAGGAAACAATGTTTTAATAGATGTTTCCTCCTCCGCCGTCTGTGACCCACCCAGCCATTCCAAATATAGCGAAAATTACAGCAGTGAGCGGCATTGTTCAAATCAATCTTCAAAAAAGTACCATAACAGTACTGCTAACCTCGCCCTTACGGTACTATGTGAAACAAAAAAGTGCCCAATTCAGTCTCTAGTGGGCATCATTCGATCGCAGCACTCAGTTCACGACTCTAATTATGCTAGTGTGTGCAATATTTCGCATCTCTGTACGGCTGAAATGAGTGTTTTTTGTTATCTGCTCTGTAATAACTATGCAGTATATCGCTCTCCTGTAATATGTATGTGTATTTTTTTCCGCACAACTGTGGTTTTAACAAAGGTTACAGCCTAACGCGCCCAGATCAATGGTTTTGTGTCAACCATGCCCCGCTAGCAGCACGCGGCCAAGGCTGCACCTACACCCGACCATTCTTACCTTAACTTTGTCCAATCCAATGGTTTTTTACAATGGTTACAGCCTAACGCGCCCAGATCAATGAGTTTTGGCAATGGTTACTGCCTAACGTGTCCCGATGATTCTTTTTTTATCAACAGTGATTTTGCATCCCACTTCTTTTTATCAACAGTGATTTTGTATCTCACGTGTGTGCCTCGGTGCGTGCTGCTAGAGTGAGCCTTGATGACGGTTAAACGAGATCAAGTGCTATCGAAGCATAGCAGCTGTTTTTAAAATAGCAAAAAATAAAAACACATATTGATGTACTTTTGCACATATATGAGGTTCAGTAGTAAGTTTTAATTAGGGTTCCTAATTTCAATACGTAATATCGTCCAAAAAATGAAACAAGGACACAAGGTATGTAAAAGTACATTCATGTCTGCTACAAGTGTACAAGCCACGTTCCACTTTCATTCAGAATTAATATCCTTCTCAACCTTATACAGCAGCGCAAGCCTAAACCCATGTAGGCTACCACGTGGATGAACTGGCGAGAAAGCATGGCCATGAGATCATCACGCTGCCCCATATCATTGTCACTTCAATCCTATAGAAATGATATGGGGTCAAGTGAAGGGTTATCTAGCACGGCATAATAAGAATTTCACACTCCGTGAGGTTGAGAAGCTTACCGTTTAGGCTATTAGGGAAGTGACTTCATAAAACTGGAAGCGTTTTGTGTTAATAGTGCAACGTGAACTGGATGAGGCTACGAAACGTGAATGTATACTTGATGATGGGGTAGATTGGTTCATCGTTTCCCTGGAAAGCAATTCCAGATCCAATTCAGACACAAGTGACGAAGAGGGGGCTATGAAAGGAATAGACCCATAATTAAGTTAGTAGCAGCTAGAGCGATTAGGCAACTAAAAATTCCCCTAAACTCGCGTGCATCGCAATGTTTAATTGACCCTTCACACGAAGACGGCTGACACACCACAGATCCCAGTATTTGTGTCTTCCTGGAAGCTTCTTGGAATGTTAAGAGTCATGATCTGTCTCAGTGGCAACGCAGCATTTCCTCACGTGTTAGCTTTGACAGCTGGCAGCGCTCATTATTGGTACCGGCAATACAGAGTTTTCTTTGCTTACAAACACAAACCTAATCCCAGACCTCCTTGCTTGTACTACTAACAATACCGGTAATTTTGGTCCAGATAGTCGCCTAACCAAGTAGCGACCAATGGCTTTGTCTCGCCATGGCTTTAGAAGAGTACAGTTCAACTTTTCCATTAAAATGAACTACGGTAAAAGTAATTTATGAACATGCATGATCTTTCAAGAAATTATTCTTCTTTAGACTGAGATAGGCTACTCAATACTCCCAATAATGTCAAAAGTACTAAAATCAAACTTACCAAGCAACTTTTGAAGATTTGATGGATGAGGCAGATAAATATGACCACTCTGATGTAACTTTTTGTACACTGATGACAAGTGAACATATTATATGGAAGCTGCCTAGAGTAACGTGTCTCCACTGTACCTACGATTGTTTGCCTAAGATCTAAAAAAATTAATTTGCTCTATTAAAGACTATAATGGTGTGCAATCATCACTCGAAAAACTTCTCTGTAGGATGTTCACAGGAGCATTCACTGCTGACAACTTTCTTCCATTTTCATCGCACTCAGAATTTTCAATGAACTGAAGTAGGCTAGTTCATCAAATGAATTTTTATCAGTGATGCAAATAAAGTTTTGTGGAACTTAATGTTTGGGAATCTGCAACCCATTGACAGCCAGCTCAATGCTAAGGTTATTTAGAATACACACAGAACCTGTAATTATGGGCACTGCATCACTCAAATTCTTCAAGCACTTCACCAACTTGTCTTCTGTCTTGATATGTGTCCATTCCTGCTTAAATTTATTCCTGTTGGAGGAGAAGTGTTCAGATATATCCGATAGACTGTGCACAGAATTCTCTTCTTCGTAGTGTCTGAAGTCTTCCAAGCTCGCTTCTATGGCTTTATCCGAGATTTTCTACCTCTGCATCACACAGTCTTCTAGAAGAAGTCCCAGGAGTGGATAGCTATCCTGGCAAATTCGAAAATATTGAAGGTTTGAACTTCGGATAACTCCTAGCAAATGTCTTTATTTCCCCATCAACTTGCTCTGTCCTGTTAACAGAGCTATCAGGAAAATGTTTTATACAAATTATAGGCTTGCTCACTTTAGAGAAGTCAGTGGGAATTTTTCTAGGCCATATATTTCTTAATTTTTCGTCCTTTGGGAGAGAAAATGTAGAAACATTTTCATGCTGAGATCTGTAATTGTTCTTACAGCCAGCCACATTACAGCATCTCGGCATTTTGATTTCCTGTAAAGAGACACATTCATTAAATATCTAACTTTAACTCAGATAATTAACTTAGCATGCATTCTAATAGTCCTTAACATCCACAATATTAGGCTAACGTAAGTTCATACATAACCTGCACCACACGTGCGTTTGATTAACCTGTATCATTAATGAGAAATAAAGTGTTAACACTTACCCTGTAGGCTACGTGATTATTGCAGCTACATGATGCACCACAACACAAGTTGGATGTAAAGTTGGACATTACACTTTATAAAACACTAACTATTCTCACACTGCTATTCACAAGAAATTCACAAACAAGGCTTCTCAACCGGAGTCACTACTCCGCCTACGTCACAGACAAGATGGCTGCTCGCACTGGGGCCAGTATCTTTCGTGGGCCACGCTGCAAGACTTATGACGTCACGGCACTGGGCTGACTGTGAAAGCGGCAGCTGACGGGAGACAGGGCTACATTACTACGGGGAGATTTTGTACAAATATGTGCTGATAACATCTCTTTGTAGCGACAAATATTAACGTCCAACAAGGCTTTATGTATGGCCTAATATGTTTTTCATGAGATTGTTACGCATCTATTACACTGGAAACCATTTGCATTCTTCGACTTTGTTACGGATATACACACAGAAGCCCCATTTCATTGCAGATGGGAAAATTATCCCTTAACAGAACACTTCGCGTAATAAATAGCCTACCAGACACGGAGAGAAGTTGAATTACGGTATTATAATTATCCCCGCGGTATTTAAGACAACTAAACTTATTTTAATGTACGGGAAGGGGGAAGGAATAGACGTGTATGAGAGGAACAATGTATTTTCTGCATGAAACTATTTACAAATAAATTACAGTAATAAAAGTACCCCAATAGTACAAATGGTATTTTACAATACTGAATAAGTACTCTTTCTGTACAATCATTAAGAGTGTGATAATTGTGTAGGCTCATTATAACATACATGGGATATTTATATACTGTATGTACTTTCATGCGCGAGAGGATATTGGTCTCGCTAGAACGAATGCAAATTTGCATTGTATTTCTCCGCTAAATCCAGTCATTTCTACAGAATTAACCCGAAATTAGGTAACTTTTAACTTTGGTCACTACAGCAAATGAAAACTATTGACCATCCAAAAACATCTCGATAGATATCGTTAGCGACATATTTTCTACCGAAAGTTAGCAATTTGAAGTTCATCAAATTTATAATTGGGTAATAATAGGCTAATCACAAAGTCATGGAACTACCTACAACATGTCGCGAAATTAACAATAAGAGATCATGACAGAATCTGGATACTATTCCAAGCCTTACAGCAATAATTTGTGTATCAACAATATTTTTGTTCATGAACAGTACTTCTCATGAAACTCAGTGGGCTAGAATACCAAGTAGATACACCACGATGTTGAAACTGATAATGTAAACCTACCTTAATATCGTTGGTACATAACTAGGGAGTCTACCATTACATCTTAATAGAATTCCTGACTTTTCTCTGATATTTCCATGTATTAGACAATCCCCTACGAAACATTGCTGGAGTGTCTAGTACAGGAATAATTTTCATATGAAGCCCATATAATTTATAGTGATGGCTTTAACTCCATGTATGATTGCTTGTATGGAAAACTTACAGGTGTTATTTATTTAAAAAAATAAGTTAAATATTTAATTTGTACACTAAATGGGGATGATTGACTACAATTTAATGGGCCATATTCTTAGTTAGGCGTATACTAAAATAGTACCATATTCAAAGAGTATAATACAATTAAGAACTGTAAAGAAATACTAAACTAGAGAAATAATTTCAGAAATTATAGTCAGAAGAGGTTCACATTATTATTAATTCTAACAATGAAGTAAAAAAGTTAAAAAATATACTGTCATAATAAAATCAAAACTTACTCAGAAAATTCTATGCATAATGAACTTAAATACATTAAACCAGCCTATGTTGTGCATAATATTTTGCATAGTGATATGTGCATTGTGCTTGCAACTGTGTCACATATTCAGTCACTTTAGGAACGGTTAAATACAATGATTAATAAGAATCGTTTCTATCAACAAACATTGAATGAATAGTTGGCAACCTCTTGAGACAAGACCCTGGAAAACAAAGGGTCATTGAGTGTCGTCGATATCTCTCAATTTTCCCCCAAGGTTTTGCAAAAAAAAAAAAGTTTAATGGTTTTCAGATTAGCAGACACCCTAGAATATGCACATTTTATGGGAAGTGCAAAATTAGAGAAATTCATATACTCAATATAGAAAAACTAAAAATATGAGCTAACTTATATTTTCCATCAATGTATTTTACAAAATAAATTAAAAAAACAGTGAAAAATTATCACCATAAAACAACACCTCTTAATAATAATACGGTATTCACAATGACAAAACTGGGCACTAGATTAGTAAAACAGTCTGTTTTCAAGGTATTCTCGTCTTTCATCACCACTCTCCCTTGAAGTAGAAGCTGTAGAGAGCTAAGCAGGACAGTTAGGAAGAATTGTTGGTACAGCCTCTTGATTTAGATGAGGTTTCTCAAGAGACATAGAATACTTTTTCCCAGTTTTGCTGTTGTACCATTCACTGTGTCGAAGAATATCTTCTTCATTGAAGTGGAGTTCACATACCTTAACATCATAATAAACTGTCTTAGTGGCTATACTCCGAGCATTAGGGTAATTCTAAGCCATATACACACAGTCCTCATCCAAATGCTATCAACCTATCATATAATTACAGTTTTGGGATTTCTTTCAACTGAATGGAAGTACAGAATAGAGGATGTTCACAGAATGTCAACTGCCCGTGTTCCTCAATTATATTATATTGCAGGGGTACCACTGAAATATGATTTTAAAAATGAAGCAAATAGCCTATTCACATATGATTCCAATTAGGGATTTTGCCTTCACCAAGCCTTACGCCTATGTGAATACAGACCCTGACATTGCTCAGACATTGGGGAAGTGATACGTAATGACAGTGTCTGCTAACGAAGACTTTGTGACTGCTAAAATAAATAATATTTAAGATTTCGAACAAAAAATAGATAAACAAAACAGCATGACTGAAGTGCATTTGTTGCCATTCCACTTAGGGACTTGGGCATCATGGTTATTGATCCTGTGTTCATGGGTTCATATGCAATTTGCCTTAGGACATGTGTTATTTTGGTGTCTAGTGTGTGTATTTGTAATAGAGGCTATGATTGGGAAGGAGGCAGCCATGCCTTAAGTTAGGAACCACCCAGCATTTGCCTGGAGTTCAAATGGGTAAACCACTTTTAGGATGGCTCAAGTGGGAATTAAACCCACTTCAATTTCTTGGCGGAGCTGGGAATTGAAGCCAGGCCTACAGGGTGGTAATAAAGTATGGTAGCAACTACACCATGAGGTGGTCAGAAGTTTGTAATTACATTTCAAACAAACATATGTTTCGAAAGTTTTCTTCTAAATTTGTCCCTCCTTATCCTAACAATATTTTAAAATGTATGCTTTTGAGGACAATTGGTAGCTGTAAAAGCTTATGAGCAAAATGCTGCAAATGAGAAATAATTGAGGGATGGAAGTTAACAAACTTAACACATGATCAGGAAATTAGCCTTCATTTACCACTCATCTTTCCTAGGCAAAGTATGAGGATGCTCGGCTCTCCATTTTACAAAATGCAGCTAGGAGTTTTAGGGTGTGTTAGCAATAATAGTCTATATACGGTATATATTGAACCCTTAATATAATTATCATGATTTTAGTGTTCATATTTTTGCTCATTGTGGAGATGTAAGATGGAATTATTTGAAGGCACTGCTGGAAAACTTATCTTGAAATAAGAGTCTATCTGGGGGAAGCAAGGCGCGCCTCATATCCTGCCAGAACAATGAAGGAAGGGTCGTAGTGGAATGCAGCCAGAGAAATAGAAATAACCTGACCACCGTTAGAACGGAGGTCAAGAACCGAGTTCGCGCGAAGAACATATGAATCACCTTAAAAATGTCTTTGTAAGCGAGGGAGAAGTTTAAGAAGGCCAGTGAACTATAGAAAAAATATGCTGTCGTATACGCCTACTGGGGCGGAGCCTTAAAATAAAGAGCGAAGTTGTGAATTGAACCCACAAATGAGAAGAGGGCACGCGGACTTGTTCGCGCTATTTTGAAAGCACGCTGTCGCCTGGATTTATGGAGGGAACTCGATTGTGATTAATCCACCGATCAAAATCAGATCCGCACGCAAGAGGAGTATGGTTCGCACCAAGGCGAGTTCTATGATATAAGTTACATGGCTGTGCGACGTCTGCTTTAAAAGACAGATATTTATCTAGTACCACCCCCACTTTTGGGCTGATAAAGTATAAATACGTATTGAAGAGTTCACTCGAGGTTCTATTTGAAGGCTCACTTTGAAGGCGCAAGCTACGCACAGTTGTTCAGAAAACCGACGTATTTTTTTTTTGTCTGTGGACTTAGCACATTTTCGAGTCAACTGAGAAAAGACTTTGATTTTGAACTTAAAAATTGCTGATAGATGTATTCTAATTCATCTCGTGTATATATTATTTTAAGTGTTTTGCGTGTGAAGATTTAGTAAGATAGCACCCTGCTATAAATTTAGGGCCAGTCGACGATTTTATATTGCTCAATAGGACTCGTAGATGGATATAGCAGTCTACTCGAGCAATTTAAGAAGGGATAATAGTGTGAGGAATATATTTTAAACTCATAAACATTTCATTCATGCAGCGTCTGGAATGGAAAACGTGGTGTACACATCTGGAAGAAGGAAGTCTATGCTGGAATCAACTACGATGACGATGGTTGCTTGTTAAGCATCATGAAGGGGTCATGACGAGATGCATCAGTTCTGAAGGAAGCCATTAGGATGAGTACCAAATGATCTATTTCATTATAAACCCTAGCTTTGGTTATTGGGGATCCTTGTATAGTATTGAATTTTTGTGTATTTTCTTGTCTGTGTTTTTTGTTTTAACCGGCTACTATTTTTAAATGTGGAACTCATCGTGGTTATTCTGTTGTATATTTTATGTAAGATTTGTGCGGGACAGTAGGTTAAATTGTACTCGCGTGTACAGTGTGCGTATTTTGGCAAATACAACACGTGAATGAACTGAATAGTTGACAAGTGAAGCTTGGGTTAGCTAACGTAATTATAGCATAGGGGGAAATATGAATTTTATTAGTGAAGGTTTCGGATTACACAGGCTGTAATGTTATGCGATATTGCTTATTTATATAGCACGAAGCCGTATGCTTCTGTGGTAATTATTTTGAAATTTTTGGAGCCCATTTTATTATTGTGTTGATGGAACACATTTCTGTGAGGTATTGTCTGCGATCTGATGCATTTTTATGAAGGAGAAGTGTTGAACCATGGCAAGGTATTATATACTGTGCCCGTTTAGACCGGAGTCCGCACGACCACATATGCATTTTACCAATAATCAGTCAGCACGAGAATCAAAATATCCCGGAGCGCCAGATGGGTTAAAGCAAATCGCAAAAACGACATCAAATAGAAAAAATGCTTTACTGATTTTTGGCTCAATGCAACAATAAGGATAGAAGGAGATTTAATTGGGTATGACACATCTGGTAAAATTATCTCAGTTTATTTTGAAGTTAAAATCTGACTGCAAGGATGCTCAAAGCAGCATCATCCACGTGTGGCGATCCACACTCTTATTTACACACAATATACAGAAATTTTCCAAACACATTTGACAATCTTTTTGGAAACACAAGTCCGATTAATAGTCCTGTAGACTGTGTTCCAAAATTATTAATATTTAATTCCAGTTCAAAGTTAATTGTCTATACTGGAAATATCGTAGATCACTGTTTGAATATTTACATGATATTAACACTCGTAGAATAAATGTTCATAGAATTTTTAAACTTTCACTTATTTTTCCAGTTTCAAAAATATATCGTCGAAAATATTATCATCATTTAAGCAACACAAATTATTTACACATATTAATAACATCTGAAAAGTATTTGACCTTGAGCATAGCATCGAAGAACTTGTGCAAAGCACAACAACAATTAATTGTTCTTCTGACATTAAACATTTAGAGAAGTGACTCGATTATGAACTTCCAGTTCCTAACAAAATACATGATTTCTGAATCATCAACTTGATCACTAAATTGTTGAACCATTCAACTATTCAATTATCCACTTGGAATCATTATGAAAAAAAAATATTTATATTCATGGCCATTCTTAGTAACTTTTACAACTTGCAATTCTTCGACAGAATGCGGAAATTAGAATTGTAGTTTTATAATGAATTCATTTAGTTCATGGCACTAGGATTTGAAAATATCCTTCAAATTATTCGTGGTTAAAGAATTATTTTTAATTGGCAGTGGCCCATTCTATTATTTGTGTAAGAACACAATATTACAACAACAACGGCAAAGGTCTTCCTCTGAAGAAGAATAAACTACTATCATGACAAATCCGGGTTCTAGCAAAATCAAAGTCTAAATGGAATTCGTAAACAAGGTTGAAATAAGAACTGATGGTTTCAAAGAAATAACCTTCGGGTCATTCATACGACGAAATGTGTAGTTCCAATACTCCTACTATAAACCTGAGCCATCGAACCTGCTATTTGATTGATGCTCGAAAAAACCTCTTCATTCCTGCGACTTAAACATGCGCACCTGGGAATGGCATTTCAACTACTCCACACATATAAATTTTCTTCCCAAAATGTATACAATAAATCAAGCCTCTGCTTGTTATCAACACTGGAAGATTAATAAACTTACAAGTTTATTTTATTTTACCATTCAGTTCAACCCGTGAATTTACCATACTTATGAAAATCTTTATTTCACTTTCGAGTGTATTTACGTCATGATTTTATATAAATACAAAAATATCCTATTTGATACAAATATCAATTGCTTCCCGTTTCATGCCTCTCCGTGTTATCTGAAAAATGTACTTTGCTCAATGCAAATATCAACTGTTCAACCAGAACTGAAATGTTGGTTAAATGCGGGCTTGCGCTAACCACTCTCCTTCGGAAAATCTCCTGTTCCAAACTAGAAATGATTAAACTACTTCATAGGCTCTCTCTCAATACATATGATTATTAGAAAATATAATATCCAAGAATTATTTAGAAAAATTATAAAAATTATTATTATTATTATTATTAGTGGATTATTATTATTATTATTATTTATATCATTTTAAATATATTTAATTATCATCTCATTATGAGAGAATCCACATGTTCGAACCTTCGAATATGGGAAAAATATCCATTCCTCAACAAAAATAAATTTAACTTTTACAGTTACATCGGCTGATTACCGTGATTTCCCAAAAAATATGAAATATTCAAATAAATGCTCGAAATGCTCGGTCATCGATCCTAAACTGTTCTGAGTGCTGAAAATGCTCAGAATAACTCTAACAAGTCTTGCGTAAATCATTGCAAGATTTAAATACGAAGAAAAAAAATGTGTTGGTCATCTGCAGAAAAATAGTTTGTTCCAATTAGCTAGGCATAATATAATTCAAATGTGGCTTACATTTCTTGATGGTCTTGAAGCGTAGTAAACCTGGTCTGTACCAGATTTATCCATAGACATGCCCTATCGGACAAGCACGTATAATCCTTGTATCCGCCGCCATCATATACCCACAATTCGTCTAGTCAGACATAGTGGTAGTATCTTTTGACGTTTGAATAAACTGTGGTTCCATTTTAATATGAGCTTCTATCAAAGCCATAACAGTTTGTTTAAATAGGGTCAGATCTAAGTGATCTCTTCTTAGATATGTCAGTTGTAACATAACTCACTGTAATCTTATCAGTACAAGAAAAACACTGACAGTCTAAGCAATTAACGGCTGTTCTGAAGATCGTTCCCTGGGCATGGTTTGTTATATCACCATCTACCATGCGCTAAGCAACGTGTAGTTTCCCTTGCGTAGACTAATGAACGCCACCGTTATAGACTAGTCTTCAGTGTACTGACAGATCGAAGTGGTTAACTAGTTACAAATATGAAATCTGACTTGAAATGGATTTAAACATCCAAGTATTAAGTTATTACTGGACTGTGACAAAATACTATTTTCTAGACAAAGTCTAGCATATGTCCTTGTAGAAATATAAATATTTCCACCAATGTCTGTAGAAAAATCAATCACCTCAGTGATTCTCCTCACCAGAAACTTACTAAGTTCCAACTCGTAGCGCAGCACTTTTCGTGACTATCACGACTTGAAAAGAACTTCTGCGTAGATCCGGCAACCATGTGCCTTGGCTCAGCGTAGATGCAACTTGCTCGCCAAGTGCTTGTGTTGGAGTGAGCTGAAGTTGCTTCGGCCAGCTGGCTTTTATTCAAAACTGTCAGGGTCACGCGTCATCACCTGATATCTGGAAATCCTCATATCTCTTGAATCCCTGGTCCGATTTACTTGATACTAATTGCATTCTCTTTCATTTGGCCGTGCCAGTAATCTGATCCCAGTCACAAGTCTCTACTCCATAGTTAACTATTTAATCAATAAATAGCCTCCACCTCTGCTATTACTCGCTACGTCACTTGACATCCAAGTATCGGTAAATTATTTCCAAATGCTTCGAGAAGCAATGTAGCGCGATATTCAAATATCTCAACTTTCAAAAGCGGCTACAGCCTTTCCCTTGATATCTAGGTGTCTGAAACTTGGAATACCCATTCCTAGAATTGGGCACAATACTGCACGGGGTGTGACCAGGGTCACCTACCTGGCGGCTGCAAGTTTCGAAATCAGAGCGCTCATGGGAGTGGCTACTGATAATTATTCTACAGTCCTAAATTGCGGGATGCAATGTTGGGGACGAATATGCGATTTATGTGTTTTATTTCAGTTAGTGTATGCTGAATCTCTACGGTTCTCAAAGCTGTGGCTTGAGACATGACCTGCCTGGTATTGCAACACATTGACAAGGACTAGTGGAGTCCGTACTGTGAGCTAAGATCACAGATAAAGATAGCTGAGGCAATTAGTGCCGTGCTCGGTGTGCTCATATAAGATAACGATCAGTATTGAAGCCTGTATACTCGGAAGCTACTTAGATGATTAATTTTGGCAGTTCTTCATATCAAAAATTCAGTGCAGGAAGTTGTTGGTTTGCATTTTGTTTCCTTGTTTGGCTACTGTCTCATTAATTGTGTTGTTATTTTGAAGCATATTTTTGGTGCTAATTGTAACTTTGTGGTGTCAGGGAAACAAGCGGTTTTCCCAAGTGTTAGCTGCTGATGACCACGATTGAGGGTTCACGATATGTGTATGTAAGACCTATTTTAGGCAAATTGATTTTGTGTGCACTTAGCACTTATGTAAGACTTCACACGGAAGTATTTGTAATTTAGTTAAGGGTAGAGTAGCTGGTTAATGATTATTTACTTGTTAGCCATTTAGTGTGGAACCCGATACCAAGGTGTGGTGAAATCGCTCATGGATATGCAACCTGCGACTTCGTTCTATGGAGGCATATCATATGACCAGCGTACTCATCCTAGGCTAAGTTTTGTCATAAAACGTCGCACGCAAAGACACAAGAATGAGTGGAGTAAGGACTAGGTCCATGTATGTTATTTTGTTTGGAAAGCATTTGCAGCTGTAATTTCATTCATTATTAACTGTTTGTTTTCAATGATTATTTTTGGTGATTAAATAAGGGTGTCATTTGGGTTATTTGGTTGTTATGGTGTCTATTTATCGGTGTATTAAAGTTGTTTATCTGTTAAATTTTGGGTCATCTTTTCTTGGTAGTTATATTCTCCCTATGTTACCTTGTGATTATGGAAGCAAAAGTACAAAATTATCCAACCTTGCGACATGGACTGAACACCCCCGAATATTAGTCTCGTGTACGCTTCTACAAGGGGACATAGGCGAAGAATGGCGCAGGCCAACTGTGGGGCGATTTCGTGTTAGGTTGGTTGGCATGTGTGAGAAACGTGGTGTTAGAAAGTTGGTATACAAGTTCAACCACTGTTTCAGGGTTTTAAGTTGTATTTCGGGCGAAGTTTTTCCGCCTAATAATGTGTAAATGAAGTAGAAACTTGGAGTTTGTCAGTAAAATATTAAATACGGGACACATTATTTTATTTGATATTGCTGATTTTGAGGTAGTGTGAAAATCCGGGCGTCCAACTTTTAAGTAAATTAAAATTGAGTAGTGATGGCAGACTCGGATATGTAATAGGAGGGTAATAATCCTGGAAAGATTAATTATTCTTGATAATTAAGTCTATGGGATAACGTAAAGCCAATTAAATTAGGAAAATTTTAATAACCGATCTTAAGGGATGACACCGAGTAAATTAAAGTAAAGAGTTACTCAAGGATGAATGCATTGCGGGAGGTTAAAAATAAAGTAAATGAATTGAGTATGAGTAAAATATTTAAATGTATTGTTGTGTGTTTGCGTGGCATAAACTGGTGTATCTATGTACATGATCCCTAGTTCTCAAGTGAATTTATATTGTTGTCATGGCGACAGTCGAAGAAATTAGGCAGATAGTGGAGCTTGCCACTGCAAGGAACATTGAAAATTTAGAGAAGATGAGAGCTGAACTGAATGAACAGAGTAGAATACAAGTGGAAGAAATAAACAATCGTATTTCGGAACAAGCGGAAAAGCAGAAAGAGCAGAGTAGGCAACAATCGGAGGACATTAATAAGCGTATTTCTGAACAATCTAATATTCAAAGTGTAAAAAACGAGGAACAATTTAATCAATTATCAGACAAAATTAAACAAAATACTAAAGAGCAGTTGGAGCAATTATCCGTAGAGGTCAGCCGAAATAATGACAAACAATTAGGTCGTATGAAGGAGATGGAGGAACGTTTTGTCAAAAAAAATCGGAGAACACGACGAAACCGTAAACGCACAGCTACGACAAATAGAACAGGCATGTAGTAACAATTCAGAGGAAGTTAAGGAGGCGCACGAAAGTTTGAAGGAACGTTTTGACCAAGTAGAGGCTAACACGTAGGGTATGCAGCAACAAATCGAAGCCGTAGACAGTAAATTGTTAGGCATAACTAAAGAGATAGAGGGTGCTGAAATGAAAACAACGGAACGATTAAAGGAAATAGAGAAGGAACAAGGAGAATTAAAGGCGTGCTTTGATGCGAATAATAGTCAACCGGAGGAACGGCTAGGAAGAGTGGAAATAAACCAGGAAGAAAGCGCGGAGAAAATTGAAGCTAAATTCGAAGGGTTAAAGCTTAAGATAAGCAAGGACTGGAAACAAATGAGGGAAGATAGTAAAGGAGAACGCCTATCCATTATCAGGAAGTTGGGAGATAACCTCGACAGATTACAAGCATTGGAATAGAATATCCAAATTAAACTGCAGGAGCAAGACGACAAATTAGTGAAAGCAGAACTGAAGTCACAGGAGCTAGACACTCTGTTTACATCCGTGAAGGACAGAGAAGGGTTGGAGACCGTAAATAGCTCAGGGTCAAGCAACGGGACAGAGGGAGCGCTGAGTAATGAACAGAGCCCAGAAGCAGCTTGCAACACAAGAGCATTTGAAAAGTTTAGAGGCCAGACATCGACACCCGAACAAACCACTATACCTACACAAATCATACAGGTCATAAGGGGGAACGAATATAAACCAAATCGTTATACGGAGGGTACTGGCACTACACCTAAGCAATTCTTGCGCGAACTGGAAGATTTCTCTAATGATCAGGGGGTCCAAGAAAATAAAAGACTGAGAAGGGTGGAGAGATTTTTGAATGGTGGATGCCTTATCTGGCATCAATCATTTCAATATACCTTTGGGACTATGCAGGACTTTAAGGACGCGTTCCTTAAGAAATACTGGAGCCCAGCGCTGCAACAATCTTTGAGAATGGATTTATACGCGCGCAAATATCACTCGACACATCCTACGAGGTTTGCTGATTTTTTTTTACCCAACAAATGTTGACGCTGAAAGACTTAGATGAGCCCCCATCAGAAAAAGACCTCGTGATGACCATAGGAAAACAGCTTACTATGAAGATACAACAGTTCCTTGTAACGGCTAACGTAATCACGGCCGTGGGGGCAGAGGAAATTCTAAGACATTTAGATGAGACTAGTTTGCAATTACCGTCTCGGGGCCACAGGCAAAGCGAGCAAATTAACACGGCGGAAGTCATTAACGAGAGTACTAGTAATAATAATAACAGTAACAAAAGGACGCAGGCAACAAATACAGGAACAACTTCGCGACCGCAGGAGAATAACAACTCGCAGCACGGAAGATTTGATAACAGAGGCAACTACAGAAATTACCGGGATAATTACAGGCCGTACCAGAGAAATTATCACGACACTGGGAACAATAAGAGACAGGAATTTCCGTATCGTAGGAATGGTGACTCGAGAAACGACCGTCAGTGGCGTAACGAGAGAAATCATATGAGGGGGAACACAAGAGACCAAAGGAGCGAATGGGACGATAGACATCGTGAATCCCAGAGATATTTGCAAGAACTTCATTCTACTGAGAACAACGTTCAAGATAGATGGGAAGGCGCCATGAATCGTCACAGAAATCCGGACAATTATGGGGACCAAGGAGCTGAAAGCTTGGAAAGGCAACAGGAAAGACGCGAGAAGGGGGCGATACCGAGAGATTCTCGGGACAAAAAAATCACAATTTCAGTAAAAAGAGACAGCCTGTGGGAACAGCATGAGACTGATGACCTCGATGGAAGAATTATCGCACATATAGCTGAGTGGGTTGCACGGCCGGAAGACTGTCTGGAGGAGGAAATTAAACCACAAAACAATAGTATTAAGAAACTACCTGTAATATATGCTCGAATTGGTGGAATTAGAGTCAACTGTCTATTAGATACTGGCGCGCAAGTTAGTCTGATATCTGAAGCTTTAATGAAAGAATTGGCACGTAAGCAACATGTACGATTAATTCCTGTACCGCAGATGAAAGCAAGGGGCGTAATTCCCGAGCGATCTATCGTATGCAAGCACCAGGCATACATAGAGCTGGATATTCTAGATCATACCTTTGCACAGACTTGCATTGTTATGGCGAGAATGAACTACAACGTTATATTAGGGGCCAACTTTATTTGTGATTATCAAGCAATTATTGACCTGCACAATAATACTGTAAGCTTCAGGCAGATTGAAGGATTGAAGGATGTTGACTTACACATGGATGAGGGATCTCATGGACAGGAAGTAGACACCTGGATGCTGGAAACAATAAACGAGGAAGCCATTGAGGAACTATGTGATGAAGCGGGGAACGAGTGTGACATCGCTGTCGTGGAACTTGGAGAGCAGGACTACACACAGGAAATATGGACCTTATTAGCGGATGGAGAAAAGGGCGGATCAGAATTTGAAAGTCTACTGCAGGAGCGACTTCAAGAGATAAATTTAGGGAATGCAGACTAGAAGATTTTGGAAAATATTTTACGCAAGCACAAAGAAGTTTTCGATACTGTCCCTGGGAAGATTTTGAACTTCACTTATGCAATTCAGGTAGATAAATGGGCCCCATTTAAGAGTAAATTATATCCAATACCAGAGAAGCTCTACTCTCAGGTAAAGGATATCATAGATGGGATGCTAGCTTCTGGCGTGATAAAGAAATCACCGACCCCATATCTCAAGGCAATTTTGGCTGGGGCCAAGCCTAATGGATCGATAAGGCTGTGTCTCGACGTACGAAAGTTGAACTTCAAGGTCATACCTGAATATGACAAAGCGCCGTTAATTCGTGAGGTGCTGAAAGGATTCAGAGGAATGCACATCTACACTTCAGTAGATCTCACAAGTTCCTTCCACCATATTGAATTAGAGGAAAAGTCTAAGCTATTGACAGGCTTTCTCTTCGATTACCAGACTTTTATTTGGAATCGTTTACCATTTGGCCTGAAAACAGCGGGATCGGCACTTATTAGAGCTCTGGAGAGGAACTTTACGGAAGAGGTAAAGATCATGACAGTGAGATATATCGATGATATTCTACTTGCATCTGAAGGTATTGACGAGCACATGAGTAATCTGGACAAACTTTTGGAAAATTTAAGAACCACAAATTTTAAAATAAATCTGAAGAAATCGTACTTCTTCAAGATTGAAATTTTATACCTGGGGCACATTATTGATAGAGAGGGCGTGAGGCCAAATCCAGCGAAGATAGAGGCGATAAAGAAGTTTCCAACTCCCACCCGAGTGAAACATGTGAGAGCCTTTCTTGGAAAACTGTCCTGGATATACGGAGAACGTGGCTCCAATGCAGGAGGTGTTGAAGAAGGCTAACAGATGGAAATGGGACGACACCTGCGAGAAATCATTTCAAGCAACCAATGAACTTTTGGCCAACTGCATAAAATTGGGTTACCCAGATTTTGAGAAGAAATTTATCATTCAAGCAGATGCTTCCTTTCTTGGCATAGGAGCTATGCTTTATCAAGAGAATTCTAATAATACCCAGGAATGCTCATATTTAGCCTTTGTAAGCCGCAAATTGCGCAGACATGAAAAGAATTATACCGTGACCGAATTGGAACTGCTAGCGCGTTTAACGACACAAACACACAGCATAACGGAAAATATTTATTATAAATCTGGCTTACAAACACAACCAACATAACAAGACAGCCAGTAGTGTTTACCATAAATCAGTGGTGCCAACGTGAAAAATGTATTTGTGCACTACCTGCAACCTGCATCGATAAAGAGTGCTGCATCTTAGTCGAATATTTTACTATATTGGACATTATTTACTCCTGAAAAATCAGTATCTTGTATAGGTTAGAGATAAAGACAATTCACTTGATGTGGTGTTAAATCTCAGAAGTTGGTACTTACGATATTTTTATAGTTCCATCTTCTAACACCTACATGAACTGCTTGTGCCACTGAATTTCGTGCCCAGGACCATTGCCTAGTCGTTTGACGTCATATCACCAAGCTGAAGTTGGTTGTGTGGCCTGTAGTATTAGAAGGTGTTGGCAGTGGACGGTTGACGCGTGTGCTTGCTCACTCGGTCATCACGTGGGTGTGCGCCCGTGTCCCACTAGCGGCGAGTTTGGTACCTCAGCGCTCTCATAGGGACCGCACCGTCGCCATCGTCCCCAAGCCAGGACATTACGATCCGTTTAGCGGTTTCTATTTCATAGCCTCCGGCTCGTTTCTTTTTGAATGGCCCTCATAGATCACGCATGTCTACTTTCATATTTTACAAAATTTGAAAGTAAGCTAAAAAGACATAAGATGAATTACAGATTGATTTGAAGGCTTTAATTGCTTTATTTAGGGACTTGAGACATTGGGCTCATCAGACCCATGTACTTTGGGTGCATGTGCAAACGTGTGGAATGACTTAAGTAGAATGTATAACTTTAATTAATATGGTCTAGAATTAAGGTAGGAACTATGATACTTGAAATAAGCTACTATCTCAGCATTTATTACGAGCGAATGTAAAAAAAACCCGAGGATTGCATCATTCAGGGCACGGATTCGATATCTGATTATCCAAATACCAGCTCCCAAGCCGGGTTGTGAAGCGTGACTTGGACTGCTCGACTACGATGGTGGGTTTGTAATTGAGGAGTGCTTCAAATTTCAAAAACAAGTTGTTCCGTGAAGAGCTAAATAGTCTATTTGCATATATCCTACTTATGTTAATTCCCTTTATCAACATACAAAACTTCAGTTTGTTTGCTGTAATAGATTCGTAGATACTGAGAACCGTCTAAATATTTTGGATGATCGTCATGTTTGATTTATATATGTAGGCCATAGAGTTATGTACTATTGCATGAAGATTATTGCGTCGGTATTGTGCCCAATCGGTCACGGCAGATTGGCATCGAACTCAGGTCTTATCTGAGAAGACCAGGCACATGATTCTAACTAGAATCGAACCATTGATCTCTGAGGGGGAACAGTTTTAGGGAACCCGAAGAGCAATGCGTTAAATAATGACATATAATAATGTAGCATGTTTTCACGCCCAGTATGTGAATATCATAGCAGTTTAAGGTGAAGAATTGTAAGCAAATGCAAGCAAATATACGTTTTCGAAGCATACAAGAACGAGAGCAGGCCAGTTTGACGTTTTACTAATTGGAGTTGGCAAGTGGGTGGAGATTGTAGGCACCGAGGGAACTACTTTCGTCTGGACCGAGTAGACAGCTCAAAATTAATGACTCGGGTATTCACCGCTTGACAACGATGGAACCTGTAGTAGGGATGACTGCCCACGGAAATTAATTAATTACCGCCAAGTGGAGCATTGAAATGGAGTGAAATGTACACCCAGGTGAATATATTCAAGGAGAGATAATTTAGGAGTGATTTTACACCTAAATTAAAGCCTATATCTCCAAATGAGCGTGTTAACACCGAGCCTACGCTCGAGAGGAGTGATTTGGTGACCAGCCAGAGGGGAATCACCATGGTGGCGTCCTGACGCGATGGAATAAGGCAATTATTTGTAATTAATTGGCCGAAGCGATCACCGGCACGCGAACGTTTATGAAACTTCCACGCCTAAATAAACAAGGTGTATATGTCATTTCGGCTGAAAATGTATTATTTCAAGGAAGGAGTCGCACCCGTATGTCCGGTGGACTAGTTTTTACGAGAAACCTTTATAAGGGGGGAGCAGTGAAGACCAAGCCAGTTGTCTTCAGTTGTCTTCAGTCTGTTCTCAAGTTCTTCTCCAGTATACACGTAACTAATACGCTGCCAGTAAGCGCGCGAAATGTTACAGTATCGACGCTCAGCAATTGAAGAACAATGGAAGCACAGCATACAGCTTCATAAGTATAATCATGAAGTGCGTCGAAGTTAATCTAATACAGATATTTATCCATTATCTGACGCAAATATAAGTTCACTACAGCGAAAGAGTAATAATAATGTTTTTGGACATTATCATCAGGATCACTAAAATTATGGGAGCCTGGGAGGCATCGCCAATTAATCTTGACAGTGAACGGAACGATATTGAAGGTGACGAGGATCGAACGCAGTTAGACTTTCACGGAGACCAGCGGTTGGCGTAATTGCATCGCATATCTGATGTCAGGCGTAGGAGGAGTCCGATTAAGGATCAACCTGTGAAATAGTGAGAAAGTGTACATAAATTGTGTTATAGTGATTTAAAAAGTGTTCATGTGTATTGTGATTAATATGTATTGTGTAAAAGTGAAAGAAGCCACTGATAAGAGTATGTTTATCATGTGGGAAATATGTGAAATCAAGTGTCGTGTAAGATATAGCATGATGGCTTAAATCAAGCGTCATGGTAGGTTCGGAGCTGGAATGCTGGTATCATCCAGCAAAAATGAAAAGTGAGTACCAATTTACAATGTTATTCTAACTAAATAGTTCACCATACAACGATGCATCACTTTGAGACTAAGATGTAACAGTCACTTATTGAACGAGTTTTCACCACTCGTCTTGAATAGAATATGTCTTGGAAGGTGATTTGTTTAGGGCCATTCAGGCCGAAAATAGTGATGGATGTAACGGTAACGTTAAATGATAAATAATAATAATAATCTGGGGTCGGCAACAGTAAAGTAATAGGCATTTTTGGCCTAAATAATGTTCAAAGTGTGTCATGTCTAATATAAAGATACCGTATTTTGGTAAACAGTAAGAAAGTAACGTGGAATATAGCGAGATACGAGAGTTTTTCAGTGTCAAGTGAAGTGTTGAATGAATATTTGAGATGGTCAATTCTTAGGATTGTATTTGAGGACCATTAAAGTAATGTAAGTCAGTAAATTTATACCTTGTTTTTAGGAGCTATTTAAAGCTTTGGCTTAAGTGTTATTACAGAGAGAACGCGGGTGCCTTAATAATTGAGTCATCTATGAGAAGTATTGTTTGAGCCGCATATAGCGTGCAGAAGTATCGTATAATCCAGTGATTTACGTAAATATATTGCGGGGACCAAACTAGTATAGCTTGCGCGTTAGGTGAGAAGTTGGCTAATCTACGAGTTAGTATCGCCGTTGTGCATACTTTTATTATTCGCAGCGAATTGGACAGAGTCTGTCTGTATCCATCGCTTGCATGAATTATGGCCACGAGTGACGTCCGTCGAGACTCCGTGAGCATATGTAAAAATGATCTACCCTGAGAGGTAAGAATCATATTCGTCGTTTAGGAAACGCAGATTTCCTTATTATGTTATTATTGAGATAGCTGCTGGTGAGAATCTTGTATTCTCATTATGATGCGCGTCCAAAGCCACCAGTATTCACCATAGAACAGCAAGACTATCACAGGATCCATCCCCAGCCATGAATGTTAATAAGGAGCCGAGTTGAGCCCAATACACTATAAATATAGGTGTTAAATAATTAGAATGACTCAATTACTTAAGAACAACACTTAGCGTATCTCTACTGTTCTGCAGTTGTAAACAAAGTTGACCTTGCCAGCAGATGAGAGGAAGTGGGGTGGCCCACTGAGACGAGCGGCCATCTTGCGCGGCCTGCCGGAACTAATTTTATTGCCTGCTAGGGGAAGGGGACGTCGGTCCGCCAGTCCTTTAAATTAAAGTCATAGTGGGACACTGAAGAATCTCGATATTTCGATATGCAATTAAGATATGAGTTTTGTGATGATGCCAAGTGAATTAAATGATGTGTTTCAACACACATACATTGTTGGATCAAAGAAATCGGATAATATTTGGCCCAGTTATTCTCTGAGGAGGAACACTGAACCAAATAAATTGTTAGGCATCTTTTTAGAATGCATTTTTGCCAGTTCACGCTAATTTATGCAGACGGGTATGTGATTTCTAAGAACATGACACGTTTGTAACGATAATAATCCCGACAAGACCCAGAAAATCGTTGTATGGTGAAACTATAAACATTTCTATCCATGTCTATTTTGGAAGGGAAACGTACCACTTTTTAAGCGTTTCATATTGATGGAAAAGAAGGAAGATGATTCACACGACACAACAAATATTTGTTAATCAAGGCATAAAATAATGAATTTATGCTAATCAAAGTAAATGCCATAAGAAACGGAGTAATGTTTTATTATTACAGTATTAATGTCATTTAGACGTGATATGTGACTTTTTGTGTTGTGATACTCCAGTTATGTAAAATTGTGTCACATGATGAACACTATGGAGACCCATAGAAGTCTGAAAGTATCAATGATAGGATGCTAGAAATAGATTTGAGTGCAGTATAGCAATAATTAAGAAGAGACTCACAAAATAACCCTGATTTTAATTGTGGGAGTTAAATATAATTTATCCTTTATTTGTATTTGTTGTATAGCCATGATTTTATACCAGTAAATGTTTTATTTTAGGAATATGTTGTTTATTTCATGTAGAGTAGTTACCTGGTAGACTCAAATCCTGAGCATGTGGTCGTATGGTGGGCAGGAACGTCCCATACCTCGAAAGACCGTGAGTTAGCTGGGATACGAACACATGTTCCACATGATGACAATTGGGTACAGTATATTATTCAAACTTCAATCGCATGATATGGACACAAGAAATAATAAAAAACGAGATTTTAAAATTTAGCACAGCCACCAGCTTGTGGTTATGATACAATTGAAATAAATTAGATGTCAGTGGATTACAATTTGTATGAGCATTTATCGTACCAAGTTTCTCTGTGCTCGGATGGTTAAATCACGAGAAACGACCATTTAAATATTTCAAATTCGCGTCGCCGCCATGTTGGATTTGATCTCACCAGGTTACTGAAAGTCCAATTGGTGAACTAATGCTCATAGCCTTTATCGATGAACATAGTTTCAATTTGATTGCTGTCAAAGATTAGTAGATATTCAGAACCGTCTAAATATTTCGGATGGTCGTCATGTTGGATTTTTATATGTGTAGGGGTAGGCCATAGAGTTATAAACTATTAGATGACGATTATTGCGGAGGTTCATTATTCAATCGTTGACTTCGATAGCATGATCAAGACACAATAAATAAAAACATAATTTTCAACTTTCGCACAGGCACCATCTTGAGGTTATGTAAACAATTAAACTAAATTAGATTTTATTGCATTACTATTTGTATAAACATTTGCTGTACCATGTTCCCCTGTGCTCGGATGGTTAAATCGCGAGAAAAACTACTTAAATGTTTCAACTTCGCTTGTTCGTTTTGTACTTAACGGGTTTTTGTAAGTCATCTAGGTTAAATTTCAGTAGTGCCTGTTATCTCCGTACAGAATTTCAGGGTGATATCAGTAATAGTTTTGGAGATATAGATTGCCAGTTGAATAATTCGCACAGCCGCCATGTTGGATTGGTGAGACGTAATACAATTTGAATGATATGGTCAGGTTCGGACAAAGTAGCACTATGCCCTTACCACGTTTCATTGAAATCACTCCAGCGGTTTAGATTGTATGAGGAGACACACAGATACACACTCATACGCACACACCCACATACACGGACAAAAGGTGATCTCATAAGTCTATTTTTTCATAAATGAAAAACAGGCTTATAATGCTGCAATATGTTATGTTTACACATAAAGTTTGAATATTTAACTGTTACAATCTATCATGAACTAACTCGTCTACATATTATATCAGTGGTAAGTGTGTGTAGAGGATTTGCAGATAGCCTATTTCTTGCAATTGAGGAAGCATTTTTTTTTCCAGCTTAGTGTTTGGTGGCCCTTGTGGCAAATATTACATGTGTCTTTCAACCTGTATTACTACTATTTAGTATGTCATGTCAACATTTTGTATCCTTTCAGAGTCTTGAGAGCAGTACAAGGATTTTTAATGAGAAAAAGAAGAATTTCTGATCAATCAGTGCACTACATAAAGCATATTAAGCAATAAATGATGTTCCTTGCCTATTAAAGCGCTAAATATGATCCAACTGGCATTGGTGGTAGTATTCAACAACATTGAGAAACATAACATTCATAATTTCAATATTGTTTTGTCAACTTTGTGAACATCAGACACATATATCTTAGATGTCACTAGTTTGTAGGCCAGCAAGAAGGTGGTAGTACAAGGCAGACTCACTAGGACAGATACCACAATAATATAGATTATAAGAAAGATTACAAACACATCCACAATTAGTCATGGTTGGACCATGATGTCACAAGTCCCTAAATGGAACAACAACATAATCCTACAACCGGCAAAGTCAACCAGGAGATAGCTGGGAACTCACTGCAAGGGGTAGAACCTTGAACCATCTGGAAGAAATTCCTATTGAGCCAATGCAACTCTTATGTTCTATAGCAGGCCTGTCCAGCCATGCCACTAGGTGGCTGTGGCGCCACGGCTTACCACGAGACTCGCTCCGTGACAGACTTCCCACTCTTCCCCGCTTCATCGCCACTCCCACCCGCTTCTCCTCTCATTATCTTCTCTCGCTAGAGAGGAGAAGATGGACTCCCCACCCTTCCTAACACAATCCCCGATTAACTAAGGAAAGGCCATGGCACTAGCGTGTCAGACGACTGCCACCGTGGCATTTTCCCTGGACAGGCCTGTTCTATAGCATTTCTTTAAATATTGTAATATTGATGAACTTAAATCATTGTAACTTTATTATTTAGTAATTTAATCGCCTAATCTGAATAATTATCCAGCATTCCTTATCTATTGCAGTAGTTCTGAATAGGAACAGAAAACAACATATTGAGGGCATGTTATTATATTTTAAGTGCCTATTTACCTACTTTAAAAGCTTACTCTAAGTACTTATGTATGAAAATTTTGTGATTTTAAAATTTAAAGGCTAATTATATTGCATAGGGTATTGTGTGCACCAACACCATTAAAATGGAAAGTACCGTCAACGGATTTAATGATAGTCAAATTGTTAACACTCTGTGTATGGCAACACCTTTAGGTAATTTAAAAATATACTTGCCTAACTGTTTTCTATTTCTGATGTAAAATCCCGCATGTGGGCTAAATTTACACGCACTGGGTCAATCTAACCCCAGTTTTCGGTGTTTGAGTTTAATAGATGTTAATATTATTTTGAGATGTAATTACTTGTTTGTTCAACTTTGAAATCATAGTGTGTGAGTCAATAAACTAATTATCCAGATACTTCTGACTGTTTATTATTTCAAGGAAAGAATAGTTCGCTAGAGCCTCCTGATTTGTTCAACTTTTGAAATCATAGAGTGTGAGTCAAATTCTTATTCATCTGGTTGTTTCAAGGAAGGAAGTTGCCCAGTATTTCAAAGACGAAGGTTATGTCGGTAGGGAAGAAACACAAGAAAATAGAATGCCAGGTAGGAAGAACTAAATTGCAGCAGGTGGACCATTTTAAGTAGAGTGTGTTACGATTCAACACGGACCTGTAAAATGGGTTGCCTACCCACCCCCAATCAGCTTGAAATCTGCTTGCAGCGCGCTAGTGACGGGCCTGTGTTCGATTTCACTGATTGCCGTCTTCTTATGCAGCTTTGCAAAGTATTTTGCTCTTTCAAAATATATTTACACAAGCTTCACAATAAGTTTGAACGATTTCTGTTTTAGAACTTGTTGTTTTACGCTTCTGTTAATGGCTTTTGCAGAGCATTTCTATGAAATAAAATTTTATTTTACAACATAGTTTATTACAACACAATGAATTTTTGTGTTGTATTTTATTTACAACATAATGTATTGCTTTTAAACCCAATACCATAAAACGAGATAGAATTTCGAAATTATTTGTTACAAAATTGAGTTTAATTAAGAAAAAGTTTCAACGATTTCTATTTCAGAGCTATTTACCTGTAAAAATGTAAAATGATAGAGTGATGAACACAGGCAGTTTAGTCTTACTTCATACTCCAGGACGTCATGGATGATTTTACATTGGCGGAGTTGAACAACATGCTTATTCAACAAGATGGTCATCCAGTACTCTTACTGGCGAGAGAAGTTTTAAACCGTTTGTTTCCTGGCCGGTGGATAGGAATTCGCGGCTTTACAGAATTCCTTCCACGTTCACCTGATCTGACCGTCCGGGATTTCTTTATTTGAGGCTACGTCAGGTCGAGAGTATTTTTAAGATCACCATAAACACCCGAAAAAATGGAGCTCGTCATTACCGAAGCCTTTGCGGAAATTACTCCTCAGATGTTGTCGAACGCAAGAGAGAACTTCATGCGACGAGTGGCCCTCTGCTTGGGAAATGACGGACTCCACTTCGAACACCTTATGTGAATGTCCATTTGTAGTAGATGTAACGTCTGTGATAAATTAACTTTTTAAGTCGCATCGAAGACTGATTACAATTTTGTAACAAATCATTTCCAAATTGTATCTCGTTTTGTGGTATTGGGTTAAAAAGCAATAAATTGACTTGTAAATAAAATACAACACAAAATACATTGTTTTGTAATTAACTATGTTGTAAAATAAAATTGTTATTTCATAGAAATGCTCTGCGAAAGCCATTAACAGAAGTGTAAAATAACAAGTTCTGGAACAGAAATCGTTCAAACTTATTGTGAAGCCTGTGTAAATATATTTTGAAAGAGCAAAATACTTTGCAATGCTGCATAAGAAGATGGCAATCCGTGAAATCGAACTCAACCCCGTCCCTAGCGCGCTGCGAGCAGATTTCACGCTGATTGCGGGTGGGTAGGCAACCCATTTTACAGTTCCGTGTTGAATTGGAACACGCTGTACTTGGGCCAGGCCCGACGAGAGGAAGGGGCAACCGGGGCTGTATCCCCAGGACCTGGATTTGCTGAGGGGCCCGAGACGGTGGAGAGCTTTCTTTAATTTATTATCTAAACTATTCTGAATTTTTGATATGAATCTGTTCGATACAAATACAACCAGTATCCAAACCATTACAAAGAGAACATGTAATTAATTTTACAAATAACCATTGTGTTTTTAGATTTTCTTCCTGACAAATGGAAAATAGCCAGAGTTGTCCATTTAATTTATAATGTGCTTAAGTTCAAGAACTATTTGTGGAGCGTAGAGTTTCTAATCCAATCCCAGAAAGAAAATGACTCTTTACTACAGTACATATATTTCTAAAAGACGTAAGGATTATTCTTGTGAGGCTTGAACACGTTCAGATGCAACAAAAAATCAATTTTAATGCACAGCTATCGAAACTTTGAATTAAAAGAAAAAAGCAATGAGAGACAAAAAGAAAAAGCAGAAGCTGAATAACTAAAAACAAAGTAAATTGTTACCCAGTTGGGCAAGATAAATTTAACCGAACTTCTTTTTCTTTAGGTGGGGGGAGGGGAATTTGCAAGCTTAATACCGTAAATTCTAAATAAAAATGGTGGGGCCCTGAAGACCTTGTCCTAGGGCCCGTGATCGCTGTCTAAGGCCCTGCCTTGAGCTGTGTATTCTCCCAGGATGGCAGTATAGGGACAGAAATGGAGCGAAGGTGCAGAAAAGTCAATGCAGTGAGTTCTTACAAGCATGTTCACTTCTAACTTAGCCTTTATCTCTTCACTACGAATCCCTTCCTGCCATTGCTCCCATAGGGGGCGTGGTGGCTCAGCGGTCAAGCTGTCTGCCTCTCACCAAGGCGGACTGGGTTCGATTCCCGGTCAATGCATGTGAGATTTTCGAAGTGAAATGCCATGTCCTGTGGTTCGGATTCCACGTAAAAAGGAGGTCCCGTGGCTCATGATCACGCGATTAACGGTCACGTTAAACTACAGTACAAGCTTCCTTCCTTCCTTCCTTCCTTCATTGCTCCCATAGATTTGTCCCAGAAATAATTCGCGCTACTCTCATATCAGTTACCTCTGGTTACGTATGACATATCCTTAGGAAGAGTTTGTCGCCAATCTAACTTCTTTTTTGCAGAATGCTGTGGATTGCAACTAACTCTGGTAGCGTCTAGCCCCCGATCAGAGGATACTCTTGGAAGGAACGTTGGTGGTGAAAAAAATCGACTCAAATTAACATTAAGTCTCTATTTTAATCTATTGAAAAGACGCGGAACAGGAAGTCAGCGCGTGGGAGTGGAAGGCAGCTGTCCGCATACTATCTTGGCGAAGCGACAAGGCAACCGCCAGCCTTCCATTTCCACGCAGAGGACGGAGCACAGCTCGTATAAATTTCCCCAATACAGCTAAGCTCATTTCATTATCCAAAAGGAATTTTGACAAGCAATGTTTCTTATGCCTTTCATGCAAATGGATAGATCTCTAATATCAGTTTTAGCCCATGTGTCATCGCCACCCAATAACAGGCAAGGGAAACAAAATAATGAATTTACTACCGGACACTCATGCTCAGGTTTGTTGAAACCCTTTTATGTGTTCTGCTTTTATCTTTAAGGACTTAAATGCACAGATCTGGTTTCGGTGGGCCTAATTCCTTTGCTAACAGTATGTCTTCATAAGGCAATTTTTTATTTTGTACGTTCATTCCATGGTTTCGTTAATTAATACGAATATCTCCAATGCCTCAAAATGCAGCAAAAATTATTAAGGAATTCGTCGCAGCACTCCAGTTCCGGCCTTACAACAAAGTGACGCATAATGAAGGACAAGTAGAAATTAACCGCTTATTTCGTATGAAAGAAGAAATCTTGTTGAACATGTATTTTGATTAAATTAAACACTGGCACGTATTATTCCATTATTCTCACCTCAAACACACGCTTCCCATAACATCTGTTATGTATTGGGGTAAGATTCTCATTACTGTGCGATACACTGCAAAAGACCAGCGTACTGGTACAAAATATCGCAGGCACCAAAATTTTCAAAGCCAAGTATCGAGGCAGGGTTGTCGTCACGCAATTGTTTATTCTCCTAGATAAAGAGAACATTTCTCAAACTTGACCTTAAAATCTGTGCCCGTTCACCACCGGTACACGATGGCAAGCCATTGGGCACCGATGGGTCACCATGCACATATGTGAAATTTGAGAAAAATGCGAGCATGAGAGGGACCACTGGGTCGTCCTGGGCGTATATTCGAGATAAGTGCAACATCGTCCTCAAATTCCACTCGAGGAGGTGCACGAAAGCACGAAAAATAGTTAAGATGAAAACAGTAGCGAACATTTATTTTCCATGGATAATAGTAGAGCACAACATAAATAACCTTTCTACGATCTGTAGGGTAAAAGATCTACTTAAAAACAAACACTCCTGTGGATTGAAGGCATCCTATTCTACCCCTACAGTCAGTCTATTCCAAAAATAATTAATTATTGAAAATTATTATTATTATTATTATTATCTCATACTGCTCAAGTGGACTAAGCCTGCGTGAACGTCACTAAACTTGCTCCAAAATAGGATGGCGTTATTTCTAATAACAACCTGGCTGTTATAAATGAATGCCATTTATTATAATTATTATCTGCCATCATGAGCGATCAGCTATCGTAATTACTAATAACAAATTCAAAACTGTTTTCATATTCACATCATAATTCAAACAACAAATTATTAACCTTATTAGGACGGCATTGCGCTTAAGACACATGTTGACGATTATTATTATTATTATTATTATTATTATTATTATTATTATTATTATTATTATTATTGCTATTTTATACGATCATCTCATCATCATCAATTAATGCTCACTACAACCCTCGCACACATCTGCGGAAAATACACTATATTCTTGCACAAAATAATTAACATTACAACTTCTATACCTTGGGAAAATCTATTACTATTCCCATTTTATTACATCATCATCATCATCATACTATGCAGGGACCTGAGGCTACTCTACTCTGTCCAATAATCAACATTTCATATGGGGACCAGAGACAATCTCACCCTGTCCATTTAACTACATTTAATTCCAAGAATAATTTTATCATACGTGAGCGTCAATAATTAGTTTATATTTCGTCAACAGATCATTATTATTATTATTATTATTAGTGTGGGATCTGCTTTCTCTGTTTAGCAACCAATACCTCCTTTACAAATAGATTGTTTACCAGTTAAACTTCAATTATTATTATTACATCATGAATTTGTTATAAACAATTTCGCAGAATTGTCTAACTCATGCGGGATAAATATATGATAAACGCTGTCTGTTCTAGCAAACACAAATGACGACAATCAGTCGTTCAAGAAGTGTATTTACTATAACATCATTAGGCATAAATAAGGCAGTCTACTAGACGTAAACAAACAACTCAACGAGTCCATCTAAGGGAACTTCGCTGATAGGCGGAAACAATCACGTTGTATGACATCTAATCATCTGTTTGCCAATACACGTAGCTAACCTCATAAAATCCATGGCAAAATAACAGTCTTTCACGAAGCGCAAAATTAACGTGAAATACCATCCTAATACATTAACAAGAAGTTCCGTGAAGAACTATACAGCGTACTTTTCATGCCAATGATTATTCTACAGTATATGAAACTATCTAGAATAATGACGAAATTAAGTTGGTAATATCGAAATATCTAATTAGTTCAAAATATACCTGGTATAATGTAGCCTAATAGAGCACTACAGTTGGCAGCCCTGGCGACTGAATATATTCTTAGTTCGATCTCTTAAGGTACAGAATACAAAATTTGGTTGAAGTCCAATGGACGTTACATGCAGTTAGACACTGGATCTATCAGCACGCGTAAAAGCATGTTGCCAACAATACCATGCGTGTGCTGGTCAGAAATAATCTGAAATATTATGATATCTTGTTGTGCCAATTTTGGATGAAATCCATTTGTTAGTATAGAAGTTATATGTATTTTAAAATTGGATATATCAGCAGGCATAGAATCATGTTGGCAGCACTGCCTTGTATTAATTACTCCAAATTAATCTAGAATGTCAGGTGCTATACGTGTGCAAAGTATAGAGCTGTTGGTTTGCATACTTTCTGGTATATTGTTATTAGTGTAAAATAAATATAGACAGCATTTATTAACAGTTGGCAGCCCTGATTGCTCTTAACAATACTTATAGTCATATCTGTTATGGTACACATACCACATACGAAATTTGGTTGAAATCCAACTGATAGTATATAAGTTACATATATTTAAAAATTGGTCGTATCAGCAGGCTTATAATCATGTTGGTAGAACTGACGTATATAAGTTACTCGAAATTAATCTAAAATGTCAGAATATACGTGTGCATAGTTTAAATCTGTTGGCTTGCCTACTTTCTGATATATTGGTATTTGGATAAAAATAAATAAAGAAAGCAATTATTAACAGTTGGCAGCCCTGGTGGCTCTTAAGAATACGCTCAGTCATATCTGTTTATGTACAGATATTACATACAAAATTTGGTTGAAATCCATATGATAGTGTAGAAGTTATATGAATTTAAATATTGGACCTATCAGAAGGCTTAACATTATTTTGGCAACACTGTCATGGTTGGCCTCCTGGAAATTAAACTGAAATAGTATTATCTACATGTGTGCCAATTTTGGAATAGATCCCATCAGATATCCAACATGGAGCTCAAATTTCTAGTGCGTTTTTTCAGCAGTTGGTAGGACTGACATCATTTTCAAATATGGACGTGAGATATTCCGGTGCACATCTTTACTCATACTAAATTTGGTTTTGATTGCTGCAGCCGTTTAGGAGTTGATAGGGGGGGACACACACACAGCCAGACAGACCGACAGACAGAAGGACAGTCAGACAGACAGACAGACACACATTTTCCCGGATCGATCTCATAAGTCTACTTTTTCCTCATTTTTGCAAAATGTGAAAAGTAGGCTAAAAATAAATATGGGGTAGAACTATACGTAAATCAACTACATGAACCATTCCCAAATGACTATAACTACAGGATATTGGTTGGTTTCGTCAGACTTTTATAATATCAGCTTCAGCAGGGGTCGTCCATGGCTTATGGTTCCGAAGTAAACCATGATGTTGAACCACGTTCTCACTTTTATTCCTCCATCGGATCTTGACTGGCTGGTTCTAAACGGCCTCCAACTTGATTTTCATCCTCCTGGATAGTTCCATCATCCTGGATGATCCCATCATCCTGGTCGGCGTGTCCACGGTCTTCTGTCCAACTGCTGGGCTACGGATCCCCTCTGCTGATAAACCAGGGTAAGCTTGAGGTCTCTTTGTCAGCATCATCCATCCTTATATTCACCTGTCCACCTCTGTCTAGTCCTCCGTACCAAATCACATGTTACTGGATGTCGACATATTAGCGTGCTGCAGAATGGTGAATATCGTTGCTTTGTAGTTTTCAGTCATGTTGTTGTGGTTCATAAGCACATCACAATAGTCACTAGTGATTGATTCGATGAAATTGAACCTATAGAACATGCGGCTCAATTTACGTAGCGATGGACATTAAATTTGTAAAATTATAAAGTCGTGGTATGTTGTGCATTCAGACTCGTAGATTATGGTGCACTTTGGATGATTTGCCTGCGATGAATAATTCGATGTTCCTCGAACGTCTGAAGTTGACACCTCGGTTAACTTGTACTATTCGGCTGAGTTGTTTACAAATGCTGCATAGTGTAGCGACCTCGCTATCGCGTCGAGATCTGCTGACATACACAGAATAACATCGGAGACTAGCTTGCGAGTGACTGCGAAGGTTAACGCCGAGAGAAGAAAGTGGATACCCGTAGCCAGAGCTCAACTTATATACTCTGGTGCTGGGCTTACATCACGGGGTCTACACACCTCAGTGAACGAGTTGTTTGAGTCTTCAGTCTTTTGACTGGTTTGATGCAGCCCTCCACCCCTCCCTGTCTTGAGCTAATCGTTTCATCTCTACATAGCTACCACACCCTACATCCGAAGCAATCTGTTTAACATATTCTAACCTTGGTCTACCCCTACAGTTCTTGTCCTCAACCCTTCCTTCCATAACTAAGCTTGATATTCCTGGGTGTCTTAGTATATGTCCTACTAACCTATCTCTTCTCTTCATTAGCAGTCGCCAGAAATATCTCTCCTCTCCCACTCGTCTTAATACCTCTTCGTTTGTCACCCTATCTACCCTAATGACCTTCATCATTCTCCTGTAACACCACATATCAAATACTTCAATTCTCCTCTTTCCTGCTGCACCAATAGTCCAAGTTTCACTTCCATAGAGCGCCACGCTCCAGACAAAGGCTTTCAAAAATGACTTCCTAATACCTAAATCTATATTCCATGTCAACAGATTCCTTTTTGTAGAAGCCTTTTCTAAGTCTACAAATGCCATGAACGTTCTCTTATTTTTCCTTATTCTACCTTCCAAAATCAGCCTAAGACTTGGTACAGCTTCCCTTGTTCCTACATTTCTCCTGAAACCAAACTGGTCTTCACCCAACTCCGTTTCTATCTGGCTTTCCATCCTCTTGTAAATTATTCTAGACAGGATTTTTGAAGCATGAGTAATCAAGCTGATTGTACGGTAATCTTCACATCTGTCAGCTTCCACTTTCTTTGGTATAGGGATAATAACATTCTTCTTGAAATCAGGGGGTACCTCACCTGTCTCATAAATCCTACACACCAAGTGAAATAACCTGATCAGGCCTACATCTCCTATGCAGCGTAGCAACTCAATCGGTATATCATCTATGCCCAGTGCTTTGTTCCTGTTTAAGTCCTCCAATGGTCTGTCAAATTCTGATCTCAATATTAGATCTCCTTTTGCATCCTCATCAATTTCCTCCTCCCTTTCCATTACATGATTCTCAATCTCCTTTCCCTTATACAAACACTCTATGTAAGATTTCCATCTCTCAACCTTTTCTTCCCTATCTGTTAGAGACTTTCCATTTGTATCCTTAATATTACAGCACTTAGTCTTCTTTTCCCCAAAAGTATTCTTAATCCTTCGATAAGCTGTGTCTACTTTTCCTAATTTCAGACAATTTTCTATACCTGCACATTTCTCTTTCAACCATTCCTCTTTCGCTTTCTTGCACTTCTTGTTAACCTCATTTCTCAGACGTCTGTATTCTGCTTTCCCCTTTTCATCTCTTACATTCTTGTGTTTCCGCCTTTCATCCATCAATTCTAGTATATCCTGAGTGATCCACGGTTTTTTACCTATTCTTTCTTTCCTACCAATGTTTTCTTCTGCGGATTTTGTTATTTCTTTCTTCAAATGTGCCCATTCGTCTGCAATTGAAGTTGGTTTAGGGTTTTTCATTAGTCCTTCCTTTATACTCTTCTTGAATCTTTCGTTTACATCCTTTACTTTCTGTCTGTCTATTGCCAACCTTTTTGGCTTTTGACTTTTCTTCAGTTTCTTCAACTTTAATCTGCATTTCATAACAACCAGATTGTGGTCAGAGTTTATGTCAGCACCAGGATATGTTTTGCAATCCAAGATCTGGTTTCGAAACCTCTGCTTGACCATAATGAAGTCGATTTGGTAACGCCCTGTATCTCCTGGTCTCATCCATGTGTATATTCTTCTATGTTGGTTATTGAATAAGGTGTTAGCTATGACCAAATCATGCTCGGTGCAGAATTCCATCAGCCTGCTTCCTCGATCATTCCTTTCACCTAATCCGAAATCTCCTACTATCTTCCCTTCTCTGCCTTTTCCTACCACAGCATTCCAATCTCCCATTACTATAACATTTTCATCACCCTTGATATACCTCAGAATTTCATCTATTTCTTCGTAAACCTTTTCAACATCTTCATCATCAGCTTGACTGGTAGGCATGTAGACTTGTACCACTGTGGTGCACGTAGCCTTAGTATTGATTTTTGCTACAATAATCCGTTCACTATATTGCTCATAATATTCCACCCGCTGTCCAAGTTTCCTACTCAATATGAGACCAACCCCTGCTTGGCCATTGTTTGATTTTGTGCTAATGACCCTATAGTCACCTGACCAAAAGTCCTGTTCTTCCTGCCAGCGCATTTCACTAATCCCAACCAAATCCAACCTCAACCTATCCATTTCCCTTTCTAAGTTTTCTAACCTTCCATCTCCTAGCAGACTTCTAACATTCCACGCTCCGATCCGTAGAATATCAGATTTCCTCTTTCTCACTTCTGTGATGTTAACCCCCTCTCGAGTAGTCCCCACCCGGAGATCCGAACGGGGAACTAGTTTACCTCCGGATTGAAATTTTACAAGGGAGGAGGCCTCTCAGAATAAATCAGTTCTTTACTTGTCTTATAGACGGTTACGATATTGATAATATAAGCCAACTAATGGCTACACTGCGTTCTGCTGCACGGCTGAAAGCAACGGGAAACTACAGCCGTAATGCTATTCCCGAGGATAAGCACCTCTCTATGCAGTGAACGAGTACAAACAATAATGTTTATAGCACCTAAACGACTCATCCGATTGTCATGAAACTCATAACAATGGTTCATTCTGCCCCAAAACTTAGTCTGACTCACTTGAACCTATTTATTTCCCTTTCTAAGTTTTCTAACCTTCCATCTCCTAGCAGACTTCTAACATTCCACGCTCCGATCCGTATAATATCAGATTTCCTTCTTCTCACTTCTGGCTGTAATATGCATGTTAATATGTGAGCTCTCCATGGCCTTCCATTGTTTTCCATCATGTTCCAGCAACCAAAAAATATTCTTAAAATATATACAGGCTAATATGTGGCTCTCGGTCTCATACACTACCCACTTCTTTCAACAACAACAAAACTTGATTTTTTTCCTACTAAGCATCAGTAAGAGTAATATATTTTTAAGTTTGCGGAATTATATATGGCAATGCTCTCTCCCATTCCAATTCTAGCTAGACGATAGCTTCCATTATGTAGTGACTGTATTACTCTATAAGGTCCAACATAAAGAGGCGCAATTTTCGAATATATTTTCTCCTTAACATCAGAGGGTATAGGCTTATGAACCAAGACTGAGCATTGTTCAGGTAACTGTTCTCTAAATCTAGTATTCCTGGTTCGCTTAATCCGTTTCTCTGCTTGGAAGTGCAATTTGTCATGAGCGGCACGGATCCTATCGTCATGACACATTTATATCGCTGGTGGGATTAGAACAATGTTATCCGAAGGCCTTTGCGGTTTGATTCCATAGTGAAGAACTGAAAGTATCTGGCCAGTGATTTCATGAACCGTGTTGCTTACAGATTCAATATCTATGGGAAGCACATCCATCCTCTTCCAATGGCTTCCTGAACAGTAAAGCCTGCAATAATTCGCAATCTCCGACATAATCCTCTCTGCAGGATTGCTTTCAGGGTGACGTATCGAACACAACACTTGCTCATCCCCTATACCTTCCATTGCTACCCGAAGTTCCCTTGAGGTAAATTGGGTTCCATGATTAGAAAGAAGGAAATCCAGTTTTCCTGCTTCTGCAATTACATTGTCTCTAATGCGTTTGATGATACACTTGGCATTAGCTTTTAGTATGGGATGGAGCATAGTATGCTTGGTGAAAATATCCACAGTGACAAGAATATATTTGTTACCCCTCTTAGAGTTGGGAATTGGTCTAAAAACGTCCGAAGCATAGATTTCCTTAGGTCTGTTTGGAATAATAGGCCTCGGCTTTTCCCATAAAAGTGAGTAGCATTCTTGTTCCGCTGGCACAGATCACATGTGCGCAGAATTCTTCTTACATCATCTCCCATTTTTCTCCATATAAATTTATCTCTAATCGTGCAAAGGGTCTTGTCCACAGCTGCATGTCCAGTGGTTCTATGTGCAAGCCATATAATCGGTTCCTTCAAGATTGGTGGTGTCATAATCTTCAACTGGGTTTGGTCTGGATCACTGAATTTATAAACAAGGTTGTTCCACAAAACATATTCCTCTGCCATTTGCTCATACTTAGTGTAATCTTCATCATCCCGGTCCATGTCCTGATGTAAGAATCGATACATTTTACGAATATGCTCGTTACGCCTTTGCCCTTGGGAAAGATACTGTAAATGACGTAAAGTGCTCTTGTCCTCATTTATTCATTCCACATGTATTACACTAACGGTTATATCCGTAAACCTGCTCAATCTGTCGGCCAACAAGTTCTCTTTACCAGGTCTTTGCTGTACTGTTAAATTAAACTGTTGAGCGAATCAAGCCCATCGCGTAACCCTTTCACTGGCCATGTTTGTTTTCATAATGAACTCTAAATCTCGGTGATTTGTTCTTACAATAATGGAATGTCCAATTAGAAGTTTCTTCCTCGTTTCTAGAGCAAATACGATGGCGAGTGCTTCTAACACAGTTGTGAAGGAATGCTTCTCATGTGGTTTTCACTTCCTACTAATAAAAGCTAAGTAGCGTCGCTGTTTATCTTCATCCTCTTGAAGTCGAACAGCTCCTATTCCAACGGTGGATGGGTCTGATTCGATAATGAAATTCTTATGGAAATCAGGATATTCTATTTTAATGTCCTCCCTCATTAGCTCTTTGGTTTTCTGGAAAGCTTCCTCACATGTCTCATCCCATTTCCAACGATTTTGATTTTTCAAGAGTTCTTGGAGTGGAGATACTGTGTTGGTGAAATTCGGACAATGACCAGAAAAGAATTGGCACGATCCTCAAAACTGCCGGACATGTTTTACTCGAGTGGGTCGAGAAAATTGAAGGAGTGAGTCGATCTATTTGTCATTTGGTCTATATCCCTGGCCATCAACCAAGGTATTTTATTTCGGATCTGAAGAATTGACATTTTCCATAGTTTACCTTAAAGTTAGCTTCCCTCAGGTTACTAAATAACAACCTCAAATGCTGGAGATATTCTTCACGAGTCTCTGATGCAACAATCAAATCATCCACATAGCAATGCAACAATCAAATCATCCACATAGCAATGTGTAAATTCCTTGACTTCTGGATTTAAATTCGTGTCTAATGCTCTAATAAGCACTGCTCCAGACGTTTTCATCACAAAAGGTAGGCGATTAAACATGTATGTCTGTTGATCGAAAGGAATCCGGTATACTTCCTCGAATCGGGGCTCAACTTCACATGGTGATATGAAGAAGTGAGGTCAATGGTAGACAAAAATCGCTTTCCTCGAAATTCCCGAAGCAATTCCCGAATCTTCGGAGTTCGATCGTATTCCGGTAGTTACCGATCGTTTAAGGCTCGAGCATCAAGGCAAATACGTAGATTGCATCACCCTTTGGTACCACGGCTGAAGGGTTGACATATTGTGTAGGACACCTCGAAATAATTCCATTCCTTTCGATGTCAGTAATAATCTCCTTAATCTTAGCCTGATATTTTTCCGCAATTGGATGTAGTTTCTTCAGGTATGGGCCTTCTTCTTTAACTCTGATGACATATTCAAAGTTCCGTATTTCTCCAGGCTGAGAATCACATATGTTTAAGGCTCGAGCATCAAGGCAAAGGCGTAGATTGTCATCACCCTTTGGTACCACGGTTAAAGGGTTGACATATTGTGTAGGACAACTCGAAATAATTCCATTCCTTTCCATGTCAGTAATAATCTCCTTAACCTTAGCCTTATATTTTTCCGCAATCGGGCATAGTTTCTTCTGGTTTGGGCCTTCTTCCTTAATTCTGATGGCATATTCAAAGTTCCACATTTCTCCAGGCTGAGAATCAAATATATCTTGTTGGAACTCTGATATTAGCTGAGCTAAACCAGATGTGTTTCTCATTGGGTCACTAATGGTGGTTGCTTCTGCCTCTATTCGTACTTCTTCTAGGATCTGATGCCATCTGATCTCTTCATCCTTTAAATCCTGACGTCTTCGAAAGGCTACGTCATTTGCACCCTCAAATATGATCACATTCGCTTCCATGTCAATGACAGTTTGATAAGTAGTCATAAAATCTGCTCCCACAATTAAATCATATTGGCTCTCCTGAATTACCAAAAATTCATGTTCAAATCGTTTTCCTCCAATATATAAAACAAAATAAATTTGAGATGTGCACTTTATCGACTTATCTTGTATAATGCCTTTAACTTTATTGGCTGAAACAGGTATCTCAGTCACATGATGAAGTGCTTTCCACTGTAAGTACATTTTCTCCGCTACCAGACTAACCATTGCTCCAGTGTCAACAAGTGTTAAAATGTCTTCACCATATACTTCACATAATTATCGGAAGTTCAGAAATGCTACGTGCTCTTTGAATATTATACGGAGTTTCGTCAATCAAATCTTCATCAATTGCTTGCCACTGTGCTATCTGTACCTCAGAGTTGATGAAATCTATGCTCTCTTCTCCTACTCGTCTGTATGATCCGAAATCGGCGTTTTTTATAGCAAGGTCATCCGTGTTACCTTCCCTCGAAGTTCCGGGTTTCGGTTCTATCTCCCCATTCTTCTTATCAAGTTCATCCAGGTACCTCTGAGATTCTGCAGCTCTCTCTTCCAAGTACTGCCGATTATTTCGCTGTTGGTATCCCTGATCATTCCTGTCCTGATATCACCTTCCTTGATATCGGCCTCGATATTCATTCGGTCTCCAACGGCAGTCAAAATTTCTCCTACTTTCATGATTTCAATCCTGATTAAAAGAACCTACTCTGATAACCTCGCCCATACGTATGGTTTTCCTGGTTTCTTTGATTATTGACATTAGTTTGACTCTGTCCGCCAACGACTATGGTGTTCACAGCTCTAGTTTCTGATCTCAAATTCTTAATTTGAAAGAATTGGTTACTAGTGTGATTTAAACTCTGTAGAACGTCATCAAATTCTTCCAAAGAATCTACTCCTCCTGCAATCAGCGTTCTTTGAACTTCTAAACGAAATTGTCTCTGCAAGGCGGCAATGAGCTCATACTCCGGCATAAGTGGTTGTAGAAACTGTATTTTAGCTAATTGCCCAGTAAAATAATTAGCGTACTGGGTAGGTTGAATAGTGGAGTATCGTTTTGCGTATAACTCGGAGCAAATGTTCAATTGGGCCTCGGGTGACCAAAATCTACGTAATAATGCAACAGAAAAATCGTCATAACTCCGCATATTCGCTCGGAATTCTCTAAACCCAACCAGAGCTTGTCCTTCCAAAAGCTTCGCAATTACTGTAAGTTGCCTGGCAGGCGTTACTTGCATAATCCTCAAGTAATCTTTCACTTCTTTCAAAAATTCCACCGGTGTCATGGTCCCTTCAGCTAAGTATTTGTTGGTCTTCTCCTCCGAGCTCTTAATCAAAACAGTACGCGTAGTCCTGGAGGTATATGGAATTGAAATGGTTGTTCTAGTTTCTAATTCTTCCATCTTCCTGTTGGCTCTTCCGAAATCAGGTTCATCATTTTTTCTGAATGGGTTCTCCCATTTCTCCATGACGTTCTTCATTCTCTCTGGATCATCTCTTTGGAACCTTTCATTCCATTCCTTATTAATCTCAACCTGTTGTTCAGTTGTGTCTAACCTTTTAGTAATTTGCTTTTGCCACTCTGTTAATTTTGTCTGCCTATCGGATGACTCGTTTTAAAATTTCGTAAGACCTATAGGGGCTCCTTTTATATCAGGCACAAGCTGCATGTTACTATTCAGCGCATCAATCTGATTTTATACCTCCTAGTTTTTCTCCTTACAAGTTGTCTTCATATATTTAATGCATTGCGAAAACACCTTTACGATATCTTCAGTAACTACCCTTTGGACTTCAGGAACTATGTCCTAAAAATTGGTCTTCTAATTGATCTTTTAAACCCTTTATCACGGATTTATCTAAACCCTGGAGTTATTTTTCTTGAATTTCTCCCCTCAGACTCTCTACCACTTGTTTGGATATGTCTTCTGACTTCTCATCTAATTTATTTTCCACCTGAGATATTTTCTTCTTAAGTTGGCATGCCTGTGCATCCCCGCTTTCTTTAAGCGAACCAATCTGTTGGCTCATGGTTTCCCGTGTCCTATCCTAGAGATCATCGATGCTGCTTTTGGAGTCTTCCCTAAGCTGATCAGATAATTTTCTCTCATTTTCCTGAACCTTAAGCTCTAAACTATGCAAACTACCATCATGTAATATTACACGGTTTTCCAAACATACAGCGTTGTTCTCTATTTTATTGAATTTCTCATTTAAGTTGTCATTACCAGTGTCTAAACTGGTTTGCAAACTCTCCTTACTACCATCTATTTTGTTATTTAAATCTTCGCTCACGGTTTTCAAATGAGCTTGTATGCCAATATTTATTTTTTCTAGTCCCCCTATTCTGGCATTAAGATTCGATAGAACACTATCACTGTCAGCTTCATTTTTTCATCATCTCCATCAATCATTCCATCTCTACACTTTCCACGATAAATATCAGAAAAATTTTGGTACGGTGAACTTAAGGACTAACAATGCGGACTTAGAACTGGTAGATATTAAATCATTATATTTGGGAATAGTAATGCAGCTCAATTTCCTTGAAAAATATAAATAAGCTACAAAATCGGAACATTAAATTACCATGAAAACATTCCAAAGAATGTCAAAGATAATCACTCCTAATATGGGATTATTATAAACAACGCAAAGAAAAAAATAACTGAAGGTTTAATATATCCAAAACCTATCAATAAAACAAATGGGGATACAAAGCGGGATACAAATCAGGATACAAATCGATCCCCACGTTCGAAGCCAGAATCTGCTCCTCTTATGTGCCCGTTCACCACCGGTTCACGATGGCAAGACACTGGGCACCGATGGGCCACCATGCACATATGTGAAATTTGATAACAATGCGAGCAAGAGAAGGACCTCGGGGTCATCCTGGGCGTATATTCGAGTTAAGTCCATCATTGTCCTCAAATTCCACGCGAGGAGGTGGGAATCACACATCAGAAGCACGAAAAATAGTTAAGATGAAAACAGTAGCGAACATTTTTTTTTCCATGGATAGTAGTAGAGCACAACATAAATAACCTTCCTAGGATCTGTAGGGTAAAAGATCTACTTAAAAACTAACACTCCTGTGGAAAGAAGACGTCATATTCTACCCATACAGTCGGTCTATTACCAAAATAATTAATTATTGAAAATTATGTTTTATTATTATTATTATTATTATTATTATTATTATTATTATTATTATCGAGTTCTGAATATGACCATGTCCAAGTCACGTTGAAGGTGAACATAACACGATTAAGAATGACCTGACATACCAGATGGATCCACTACACCATGTGGAATACTCGAAAATGAAAAACCTATCAAACTGTGCTTCGCCAAAAATGCGCTAGAATAAACCAACAATCAAAATGCGCTATGAATGTGCGCTCAAAGCAGAAATGCTGATGCCAAAACCTACACTACAAAAAAACGCAATTCCAAAGATTATTTACAATATTTACAATATTTACAATATTTACATTGTCCACATAGACTTTCATCAACTAAGTTTGGCAATCCATCTGTCTCAGAGGTGTTCCAAATTCCTATTCTTATTATTATTATCATCTCATACTGCTCAAGTGAACTACGCGTGCGAGTAGGGGAGCAAGGCCGATCCTGCTTCACAGTCTACTTTCTTGTTGACTTTGTCGATATCTCGCGAACCCATGGTTGGATTTGAACATGTGACATATTGTTGAACTCGAGTGATGCCCTCTTTCCTATGGACCACTCGTTAATTTTTTTTTTCAAAATTATTGTTTTTGAAACTAGGCGATATTTTCAAAACGAATCATTCTAAAAAGTTATAGCCTCAAACGAATGGTCTCTATGTCCTTTATCGTTAGAATAAAAGTTTATATTTTGTTATTTTTTGAAAAATTTCAATTTTGAAATTGGCTATATTTTGGAAACTAGGAATTTTACAGAAAAAAAGTTTGTTTGACACTACCCACAAACCAAGTTTCAGGTCTCTAGGACACAAACTGTGCAGTAGTGTTAGGTTGTAGTTTATACCCATAATCGCGTGTGTGCTTGAATATGTATGGCTATGCTGGAATAGGGTTAGGTAGGGGAAGGACTAGGGCTAGAGGGTAGAGAGTGGATTCGTCTGAATGGTATATTTCCTGCTCTATCTGATGGTGAGGTTATTGTTTTAATCGGCGGATTATTGGAAACCGTTTTTGGGGGTAAACCCGTGTTTTTGTGATTTTTGCTGATATCTCGCGAACCTCTAAGGCTCGAACAAAGTTTGACATGTCATTTGTTTTGTCGCGCAGCCCTCTTGACAAGGATACCTGTGGTGACTATGTGTAATACCTATTTTTGGGTGATTTCTTTTTTTGTTATATTTGTCAAACCAATAAGGGTAGAGACGTGTACGAGAGGTCGTAACGCCATACATGTTGAAAAAATAATTAATTTTTAATGAAGAGTGGTCGTCGAGAGAGATGGTATCGTTGGGCGTGTGTTTCAACGAGCCAGTCGCCGGCCACGGTGATGGATTTCCAATAGAACAATCGATATTTCGACGGGACGGTAGATCGGCAGGTCGATGGTCCGTTCTCCGATATTTCCTATGGCGGATGGAGGCTAATAACCCAAAACGTGTAAAGTGTGCTAAGATTTATTAACCCCCGAAGGGGATCTTTAACGTGTAAACGGTTATGAGTGACATGGCAAATGACAATTCTCTGCTGTAGACAAAGCTGGCTTTATATAAGACAACAGAACTTGATGGTGTGTCGCTTGACGGCAGAACAGAAAAGAAACTTGGTCGGGGCTGGCTAGCTGGATGTGAAGCTTATCAAAGCTTATGGAATGTGTGGACCTGACTTGGCAACACCGCTAGCTGGAGGCATAGGACAGATCAAGGTCAAACGAGCTGGCAACTGTGTGAGACAGGTAACAGAGTGAGTGACGAACAGCTGTGGAGAGAGGGATAGAGTGGTGGGTAGTTGGAACCCAGAGAGAACTCTGCATTCCACGACCACCAACAGCCGGATGAGTGCTGTGTGTCAACAGGCAGTGGTGGGGGAGGGAGGGGAGGGGACAGGCGGGGTATGAGAGAACACGGGTGGAGAGAGAGATAACACATGTGAAGCTGAGTGCATACAGAAGGGGGTATAGGTTGAGTTCAACATGAATGAATAAATAAATAACAGGCTCACAGGTTCACACAACATCTAATTTATTAATCCAAGAATTGAAGGCTGAGTTAAATCCTAGCCATTTTACATATATTTTGTTTCCTTTTTGTTTCAACACTTTCTCCACAAGGTAATGATTTGGAAACGCTGTCTTGTGGAGTTCTTGGAGATTAAATCTGTCTTTTATGGGTTGAAGGTTGAGGTCCTCGAGTAAATGGGTGACTGGACTGTCCAGGTTGACTTGACGAATTTTAAATAATTCGGTCCCCAAATTTGGTGTGTGGCGTTTATCGAAGACAGACTTAAAATTGCTCACACGAACATGGTCCCCGATTTTGAGAAGGTGACGTTTAGGGTCCGTTGTTTTTATGGGGTTAAACAGTTTATCCAGTCGCGGATTATTTTTAGTCACTAGTCGTGGCTTGGTCCCAAGCGTTCTGTGTTTGGTTTCATTGTAACGTGACACTATCTCAGGTACAAAGTATAACCAGCGGTAAGAGTACCGAGCGGTAAACTTTTTCCACATATGAGTTTTTAGCGTTCGATTAAACCACTATACTACACTGGCTTTTAGATTGATGTACGTGGTGTTATGGTGAATATCCAAAGATTTGAGAAACTGGAGAAATCATTGTTGAAAAAATATTTTCCCTGGTCGGTTTGTAACAACTGGGGTTGACGTGTGGATTGTTGAATAATATGTTAAAAAGCCTTGGTGACTAGCGGGCCAGACTTTCGACTCACATGTTCTACAAAGGCCAGTTTAGAATACACATCAATGGCCGTCAACATATAGCGTACACACTCGTTAAAGCTAGCATAGGGAATCATTTCCACCAAATCCGCTTGCCAAATTTCATCCACACCCCGTGTAATCAGCTTGAGTCGCTGATAGTGACGCCTAGCTGGTTGATGCAACTCGTGAGCGATGCCCACTTTAATGGGTGAGGGCTTAAACAATAATTTTGGCATTTCGGGGTTCAATTTCATGAATTTCCCAATCGTGACCGGTGTGGCCAGCTTGACGTGAAGCATGCAACAGCTGTAGCCGCTGGACGAAATTATTGGGATTATGCCAGTAGGGGGTTTTAATTATTTAAATGTCACTCCCGAAGCGGACACTCTACGAATAGCACTTTGACTGGTTGGAAACATTTTGCAATGATGGTTTTATATTTTTGAGATATATTGGCATTCACTTGTTGAGAGGGGTCATACTGTCTTTTGTGGGCATGGGTGTCCAATAAAATGGATTTATATTTATTACGGTCCTGTTGCGTATAATCATGTGAAGATGGGGTACGAGAAAATAACAGCTTTAACAGACCTGGCGTTAATTGATAGTTTGTGATTTAATGATGACACAAGTATCACAAATTTTAAAACCATCATCCTCATAGCGAACAACATACGTCGTATCCGACTTTCCAGTAAATAGATCTGTGAGATAGGGTTCCAGTGTTAATTCATAATATTTTATTAAAATGTGTTTTAATTGATCTTTATGTTGAGGTGTGGCCAAGAGTTGTGACAATGGTGCTTGCTTGTAAGTGAAAGGTGTTTCGACCATGGCAAATGATTTCTTTTTTAAAAACTCTGCAAGGGGTGATGATTTTGTTGAGGAGTAAACGCTTGATCATCCTCATCCTCAACAGCGCTAACACTAGTCAATTCTTCCTCTTCCTCTTGCTCTTCCTCTTCCTCTTCCACAGGGTCCTCGTGTAGAGTCTGCATGGCTTGTGAAACAGTGGGTGGCGTTTCAGATGGCTTGGAAGAGGGTTTAAACATGGCTTTTAGCGGATTTGCTAAATGTTGTTGAATAAACAAAGCATTATCCGCACGTGATCGTTTCAATTGACGAAACTTTTGGCGAATATTATTTTTGCTCTAATAATATGCTTTTTCAATTGACTCTCTGCTAACGCCATGGTGTCTTGACAAATGACTTAAGAGGGAATGAGACAGTCCCTTAAACAATATCCACAGATACAGTAATGAAATTATTCCAACTAAAGATAATGCCAATCGTGACGTACGGGCTAGACGTAATATGGGAACTGCTGACAAAATGTAGCCTAGAAGATATAGAACGAATAAAAGCAAATTTCCTGAAACGAGCACTATGCCTCTCAAAAACTACAAAATCGAAACTTGTGTATGTACTGACAAGACAAACATTTTTCATTGAGGATCTGCGTCATCAACTGGCACTGCCATCTACGTCAGCATATATACGACAATTAAGTGAACGACAAGCGAAAATGGAAGAAATCTGGATGGACTTTTATACTACAGACGCAATGACAAATAGATACTGGATGCGAGCCGACTACGAGCTCAGTCATATGATGACGCGACACGCCGTGTACGGCTTTCACCACCTTATCTGCCAGAACAAGAGCTACCACCAACCAGAAGACCAGTGCATTTGTAATCTGTGTTACAAACTTTGTTTTAGATACCACGTCCTTTACTGTGTCAATAGAAAAACCTCCCTAACAGACTTCTGTCGAGGTTAATGTATAAAATCTGCACATTGTGCGTTATCTGTATTATTATTATTAAATAGTAATAAAATGATCAAACCCTAAGCGATAACGTCCTTGGTTGATTTCACTTTGTTTGTCAATTACCAAGCAGGAAGAGGAGGAGTGTTGGGTGTTCCAACACTTGCCACACAATTCAGTAAACGTTTGAAACGTCATATCTGGATTGACATGTTCATTATAAATGTGGCGATTATTCCGCTCATCCTGGTGAAATAAAACAATGACATTAACATTGTCCACGAATAAGTTGTTTGGACATTTTAGAATACGTTTGTCCAAGATAGAAGCTATCAATTTGTTTGTGACGACCCATGCTGAAATAGCTTTGAATGATGGCTTGTCGTTCAGTGGATACATCATCGAAAATCATGAGTGAATCAGGCTTCACTGGATCCGGGGCAATAACATTTTCTTGCATAGAAAATGTGAAGTAACCCATATTCTCGCTTTGTAATTCAGACATAACTTGATCCAGGAACACGTAGAGGAGTTGGTAAAGAGAGTTTGCAAAAATATAAATATTTTGAAAACGCTGACCATTTGGCGCTGTGATGAGCGTGAGCAAAAGATTGGTTTTTCCACATACTGAAGGCCCCACGATGATTCAACTAATGGAAGACGGAAACAGTGAACCGTGGCGTTGTTCACGTGATGTGGGATAGAGATGGGAAACCATGTCCCCCACTGGGAATGACTCATGCTGCTTAATAATCTTCATATCAACTATGGGTTAGAAAAGCTAGCAGGCTGTCTATATACATAGAACCGGGCCTTGTGATAGAAACAGTAGACCAGTACTACAGGTTGACGATGGATGTCTTTGGACGCGCGTTCATGGCCAAAGCTAGGTCTGTCCCAATACATGATCCTAAACAAGAAACAGACCCTGTTAATAAACACTATGTTGATAGGTCCGTGGAGCCTCGCACTAAACGGGGAGATTATGACTTTAATGGAAGGCGATTAACCCATGTGAAACATCCTGAAGTGTCTACAGATGTCACTACAAATAAGTATGTGGATAACAAGGTGCATGAGTTATATGAAAAAGTACCTCAGCTTACTCTGGATGGCTATACAGCTAATCATAACCGCATTATTCACGTGGAAGACCCACAAGAAGATGATGATGTCTGCACCAAACGTCACGTGACCTATCAAATGTATAAATTTGTCCCATCCATATTTTTAGTGTACCTGATGAATGAAAAACCTGTGAATGACAGGAACAATTTACCGCTAGTCAATGACCACCTTACGTATGTGCTTTCTTGCACTATGATGGTGTCATTCACATTAAACAATCGATGCCTGATAAGAAACATTTACATGTAGAGATAAACCGTCATAGGATGTTGGTACATAACCATCAAGCAGTCAATGCAGGTGATGAATTATCATTTCATGTCATTCTTACATGGGATGAAAAGCAAGCAGGTAACACGATAAACGATTTCCCGCTGTATGTGGAACTTGAATATACAGCCATGAAATAATGATTACACGTTATTTGTTACTTAAACGTTCTTGTGAAAGGTTGTTCGTCATCATCATCATGGTGAAACAAAGATATGTGGTGAAAAAGACCAAAAAAAGACCACGTCATTGCCAAACAATGGGGTTAATGTATTGGTTGACAAGCCCTTGCGAATGAAAAAAATAAAAAATAACGTGTTAACGATAAATAAAGCCCTTCAAGCAGCACAGAGACGTATTATTTCAAAACGTAAACGACAGGTTTAAAAAACATGGACGAGTCATTCCCGTCCCCAAACGAGCCGGATTTTTATCTGCTTTATTCGCCGGTTTGGCTGCCCTGGGTACGCTTTTGGGTGGTGCTAGTGCTGTGGCTAAAACCATTAAAGCTGCACAGCAGAGAAAACATCAATTGAAAGAAAGTCAGCGACACAACGAAACGATGGAAGCGATTGCTATGGGGGATAGAAACGCTAATTTAAAGCCAGCCTTTTATCGACAAGGACTTGGTCTAAGCCTATCGGCAAAGAAAACAAAATTAACCACAGCCATAGCAAGACATGCCCTGACCCATCAACAAGTGTTAAGCTATGCCAAACAACTAAAGCTTTCTCATATTTGAGGTGTGTTTATGCGGAACCAATTACTGCCACGACCCTGGAAACAGGAATGTGCTGTTCTAAATCTAGATGATTACCGAGGACCAGGAACCCATTATGTAGCCTATGTGAAAGAGGGGTCAACGGTATGGTACCTTGAGAGTTTTGGGAATCTGCCCACGCCCATGGAACTAGTTATGTATTTTGGAAACAGGACCAATATATATTATAATGTGAATCGTGAGCAAACGTTTAACAGCCAAGAGTGTGGGCGTTTGTGTTTAATGTTTTATGTAAGACACAGCATTAGCAAAAACGTCAACAGTATGTCAGCAGAAAGTAAGACGTTTACACAGCATGGACGTGGACCTGATGTCAGCCTAGACTTTTACCCTCCTATTGAATTGTGTGAAAGACCTTATGGTTTGGGACTTGTTTCTCTTGAAACGTACAATAGAATATACAACATACGTAAAATGTGAACAAGAAGTTTTACTATGATGATTCTGTGCTAACCCTCAACCCTGGTGGATATACAATAGATGACATTTATGAACACATTTATATAGTGCTGGTCAACCAATATGGTTTAAAGTCATTTATCGATGGAACACGCAAGTTTGAACTTATAGGAAATACCAACATTCATCGCAGCAGTATTTTATCTACTTTTAAGATTGACTTTGAAACACAACCCGATTCCATTGGTCCTTTACCAGGTTTTAAGCCACGAGTGTTGGAACCCAACAAAAACATGATTCAGACTATGAAGTGAAATTCATTGAGGACCATCAAGTGTCGGCGACGTGTAATATTATTAGCAATGTGTACACCAATCAAGAGCCAAGCATTCGCTTTATGATTTTATTGTGACATCACCCAATGGCTATATTATTCGTGAAAACCCTCCTGTGGTGCTTTTTCATTCTGTGGCTGTTGATCATATTAGTAATATAACTTAAAGACTGATCAATATAGACCACCAACTCATTCAACTAGATTATACCACACCAGTGACTTACAAGTTGGTTCTAAAGCCACTATGAAGTTGGTGTATAAAGCAACAACACCGTCTAGGAATGGTGTTAGTTGTTTGCCACGTCAATACACGTCAACACCTAAGGACAAGCAGATTTTACATTATCTGGGTTATCACGTAAACCTACATGATGAATTATATCCTAGAGGTGGTGAACTGCATCAAGGAGCAAGAAGGGGTGGTAAAAATTGATCCCCATTCCTATCAAGCTCAAACATCTGGACTAAATAACAATGATGAAATTCAATTTGTTATCAACAACCAAGATTGTTACACCCAACCCCATGAAAGTGTCATACAGATTGAAGGTCGGCTTCCGAAATCGACGGTTCTACACCCACGACATCCAAGTTAGCCAACCATGCTTTTGACTTTTTGTTTTCTGATGTCCGCTATGTGATTCACAATATTGTGCTGGATAGCACTCGAAATGTGGGTATTTCAAGTGTCATGAAACTATACCCTTCTTATAGTGAGGAAGATGGTAAAATACTTTGCATGGTAGGTTGGTCCCCGGACTCGACCAATGACTGGAACCGATGGCACCTTTACTGGATTTTTACCTCTTAAACACATTTTAGGGTATTGTGGTCAAAGCAAGGCAAGTGCTTTATATGGTCATAGATAGGAGTGATAATAATGCACTCAAGGGAGCTAAAGATGCCCCCATAGATTCAAAAATTCAACTACAACGAATGCTATGGAAAGTACCACATGTAACCCTTTCCGATAGCAAAAAACTGGAAATGCTCAATATTGTGAGAAGAGGAATGCTTTTACCCATGGAATTTAGAAGCTGGGCACTCCATGAGTACCCCCTATTGCCAACCACCAACACGCACAGTTGGTCTGTAAAACAGCACGCTATACAGAGAGACCTCTCTATAGTGGGTTTTCAAACCAATCGCAAGTATAAACAAACCAAATATGCCACGCAATTTGATCACCTGCAATTGAGAAATGCACGTCTTTTCCTCAACGGAGCTGTTTATCCCTATGAAGGACTGGATTTAGATTTTTCAAAAAATAAGTTTGGCCCCCTTTACGACTTGTTTTCTAAATTTAGATGGTCGTATTATCCAAAAGAGAACTGTCTCATGTTGTCACCCCAAGTGTTTAAGGCAAGGGCGCCACTGATTGTCTTTGACTGTTCCTACTTGGAAGAGTCTGTTAAGCACTCCAATATTGACATCCGTCTAGATTTTAAACGCATGACAATGTACCAGCCAATACGACCGCCTACTGTTTGATTATTCATCACAAACAAGTCAACTATTATTCACTGTCCAACCAAGTGACGAGTGTATAAATAACAGGCCAACCAACGTCAAGCAGCTCAGTCATGCATTGCTTTTAAGCCTAGAGAGGTGTCACACCCATAAATTTAAAATCTGAGGAACAATGTTGCAAGACCTTTGCGACGTGGCCTGTGCCTTTCATGAACCCTCAAGAATTGTCAGCCGCTGGTTTATATTATTTGAAAACAAGACATGAGGTGAAATGTGTGTTTTGTTCCATCACCATAGACCAATTCGAAGAGAGTGATGAACCTATGCAAGAACATCAGCGCTGGTCACCAGCCTGCCCCTACCTCTGTAGAATGGATGTGGGTAATATACCCTGCCATTCAAGCTACCCCTCACTAGTGCCTCTGAGTGATGAAAAAAGTTATGATACGTGCGGACCTTATGGCGTGAACAGTGATTCGGTAAGCAGCTCACAGTCAAAAACACCTAGTTTAGAGACATTGGGACATCATCGGTGTCATGGACGTTATAAACACAAAAGACTGTATTGTTGTATGAGTTGGTACCGTCCCTATCCCAAAATGACAAAATAATGTAATACTTGTTATGACAATAAAATGAAGTAATAAAAATAGGTTGTTGTTATTATTTCTAATGTCACCTGTCATACCCTAATCTAAGTGAGAACAATGTTAGTGGGCTCAATTCTTTTAATAGAATGGGATGTAAGTAAATGCCATTGGCACACCTTAGTCGTCGATAGTCAGTCCGTGGTCTGTTGGACTTGGTCCAGGCAAGCGTCAACATGTTGCGCACACTGATTGTGGATTGCCAAGGGTTTAAATTTTGCTGATAACAAATTTATATTTAAAGAAGTGGCCATGATTGATTGTTCCACATTTGGATATCACAAGCTACCCATTTGGTGTTTAAACCGCCCTATGCTTTTGATCTGTTGTATGAAAAAGACCACAAACAAACCCAATGGATTGAACATCATTTGCAACTACACTGGAATCAAGGAACCATTTCGTTTAAGTACCTGGACATGGCGATGAAAGCCAATTTGGCCTCAGCCAATGTGGTATTTGTAAAAGGTAATGAAAAACGGCAATGGCTACAACAGTTTTTGGCTCCTTACTGTCAATGTATCGATTTGATGGACTTGGGGTGCCCCTCGCTGCAAACACTCATGGACCGCTGTCCCTGTGGCAACATTACCAATAAAGTCCTGGCATATGTGTGGCACCTCTTTCATTGGTTAACCACCAATGCCTGCTGTGAGTTCTTAAAGAAAATTAAAACTCAAAGTTTACCTTTGGATGAGAGCAGTGAGATTCCTACAAGTGATGTGTAAACATCTACGTTATATCCTGGAGACAACGGATGCTACTGGCAAAGCGATTGGGAAATTCTTTGTGTGCAAAAAAACTAGACAGTTTTACCAAAGAGGAAATATTGGCGCTCCCCAGTTCGTTCATTTATTATGTGGCAGCCAACGCCGTCAAAGAAATCTGGCAACATGTACCAAAATCATGGACACAAGACCCTGTGTTAAGTGAATTGCAGCCATGTACGGATTACGATCACCATAAGCAAGTGGCCATGGCAAAAATAACATCCATTCGACAGTGTGCTACTTGCCAGCTGGTCAAACTATATCACGGTCATAAAAGTCAGTGTAAAGACTTTGTTTCCTCATTCCACGGGAGTGATGGCGAGATAAAGCAACAACATCAACAAACATCGTCCACAGAGGAGGAGGAAGATCAAACCTTTTCGTAATCGATGGAAAAGGATATATCAAACATGTACTGGCAATGGCGTCATTGAAAAAGTCATTCAATACTTACCTTTTGAAATCCACCTACCTGGTTACCGTTTTTGTGGTTCTGGAACTCGTCTTGAAGAACGTTTGCAGCGTGGTGATGTACCTATTAATCCTTTGGATCAAGCATGCAAAGAACACGACCTTTCTTATCGCCATAGTCATCTTGCTTTACGTTATTTGGTAGATAAAATGTTGAAAAAGCTAAACAACGTTCCTGTGATGCCTCAGGGGGAGAGAGGTTGGCAGCCCTGACGGTAATGAGTGCTATGAAAGGAAAGTTAAGGATGCTTGGACATGAACATTGAAAAAAAAAAGGAATGAGGAATTGGTATTTCTTTGTATTCTTTTTCTGTAAAGCCCTATTGCTATGAAATAGATACAAGGTTTACCAGAGCATGATTTGTTTTAATTTTTTTAAATGATGATAGTTATTTGCTGAAGTTCTTCATTTTCACATTTCACATTTCACATCGTGCCATTGGCCAATTTCCAATTTGCATTTTTTAAATGTCAGTTTAAAGTTTTCGAATTTCATGATATAGAAACATGGATTTTGCAATTTGTGGTTTTCACATTTTTGATTTTGCGTATGTCGAAAGTTCAATTCACGCTTTTATATGGTGTTGAAGCGAGTGCTTGACCATGGCGATGGTGCAGTCTGTCTATGTTTTTGCAGCTACGTAGAGGCCTACTACTACTACTGCAGGTAAAACTGTTTTACAAAATAATGCCTATCTACCGCTGCATTTCAAAGAAACATAACTATTGAAAAACAAAATTACTATTTACTATTCATATATAAGCGTTCATTTTCCCTTCCCCACCCTACCTCACCGTGTTTGCTCTGGTCAAACGATAAATGCTACCTACACACACAAGCTTTCTCTCTTTCTCTCTCTCTCTATAGTCATACATTCACACAAACATGCCTGTCTTTGGAAACAAACACAACCACTCTATTTATTCCCAAAGGACATTCTTGACATGCGCACTCATCCCAAGGAACTTTTAGGTAACAATTTACCATTACAAAAAATCATATTATTATTTAAGTTACTAAAATCAAATAGCACCTTTGTACAGTCTTAAAAACAAATATTTATCATTTACCATTTTTAAATTCCCAACTCAGTCCAAATTTTAAAAAACAAAAACAAAAAATAGGGTTGCACAGGGCTTTAAAGAGCAAAGGACCTAGGTGGTTTCCAATATTTACAAAATCCACTATTTACAATTACAAAACCGAACATTTACAAAATACAAAATCAACTACTACTAGTTACAAAAACCTATGTCTCTAAACAATAAAACACAGAAATCACACCTCCTCCTCGTAATGATAACCCCATGGCAGGCTAGTGAGCAGGTCATCCGGCCACACACGTTTGTTATCCATCAAGGCGAGAGTGCGCTTTCTCTGTTACACAAGATACAAATTATGGTTGTTGGATTGTATCCTGCTTTGTTTATGCGATATTGCTTTACCAATTTGTAAAACCGCTAGGTAGTCGTCTACACGTAGCGATTTTACAACTGCCCTACCTACGCCCTTTGCTCTTTTGGCTTCCTTACAGTCTAGTGTGCGATAAGCATACATTTTGGAAGCCAAACCAATTAATTCCGTCATATTGGAATCACTGCATTCATCTGTTAAAACACCCATTTTCTTCTTGTTTTTATGGGCAGCTGAAACTAATTGTCAGCGCTATACGAAGAGATATCGAATCAGTCACTATGTTGCCTCATCACGACATGGGGTTTGCAGTGGCGAATGTGATAAATAAACGAGTCTGTATCCATATACAAAAGAGATACGTCCTCGAAATGCTGTTTGGCAAACTCGTAGTGGAATCGATACATGAGCGATTTGGAAAAGTCTAAAATGACTTGGCCCAAGTAAATGGGCTCATCCATGGTCACACTGGTCTTACTCACTTCAATGGTGGCCAAATTCTCATTGATAATTTTGATCGATTTGAAATTTGGCAATGTACCGCCCGGCACCGTAACGTCCTTCCCAGTCATTGACTAATTTAATGTCGCAGTATTTGCGGACATTTTCCATTGACTTGCCATAGATGCAGTAGTTCATCAATTTGAAAAGATTGATTTCAAACTGCTGTGTTGCCATTTGTCGGTGATCAGTATTGAGTTGCATGTATGGCTTGAGCCATGCTTTTTGAACAAAGAAATACCTCTATGAAATTTCTTCAACACCAAGCCTTGGACTAGGCATTGCACCAACATTTAGATATGTAGCACATACCGATTTTTGTTGTAAAGTGTGCACATTCATTTTTCAATTTTCACTTTACTGTTAGGGGGGACCATTCGCTCTAAGCAGAATGGAAAATCGGCATGTTCATGATATAAGGGTGAGGAATATTCAACATCTACTTCTTAAACATATCTACGGCATGTTTCTTGGCTTGCCGTGTTCACATCAAACTGTGACACTTGTTTCTCTGTAAGCCAAGCAAAATCCTTATAGGGTAAAGAATGGCTCATGTCATAGCCATACAAATTTTTCACAAAATAGTACATTAATTACGATTCTGGTTTGTCTTGTGAATAAGAGGGCATGTATGGATTATTCGCTTCGGCATGTCACTGGTTAAGCAACACAAAGCCGCCAGGAATGCCCCTTTCAAAGAATAAGACCATGTCTATTTCCGTGAGTAAATACAATTCCACTTGAGTGTATTTCAAAGCTGCATCGAACGACAACCCAGGACTCGTAAAATAGTGAGCGGGGTCAAGTCCATAGATGTGTTGACACAACTCGCGGAATTTTTCAAACATATCTGTCAGCAGCAATACATCGAATTTTAGGTAATGCATTGCATATTCACCTAGCGTCCTTATATCAAACGCTCACCAAACTTGCCATGCATGTGCATAGTCTTCATCGGAGACGGTAGTGTGTGTCAGTTTTGAGTAAAATTTATCTTGTGGTGGAAGAGTATTTTCCTTCAACACGTCCCAACGCGCACAAAAATCATAGGGGAAAATACATTTCCGAATGCACAATTTAAAAAGCTCAGAATGTTGAAAATGTAGTTTGGTATATTTTAATTCCTTCACATACCAGCCATTGACTAGACTGTCTAGAGAGGATGCCATAAACTTGAAGGAATCTAGAAATCGAATGCAAAATTTGCCCAACCACCATGTCAAGGCTGTAAAACGTTCATGGTTTTGAGGGATAATTGAAAACGACCCCTTGCCGACATAACCCAATTCACGAATCAGAAACTGGATATCGTAATTTGCCAGATTGTGGAAAAACACACTGATAAATCGAGGAGCTGGGTACTTCAAATTGCATTCGCTATTGGCGGCTCCTCGAAACTCTCCCGTAACGTGTGAGTGGTCTCTCACTTTTTCCTCTCCGCCTAAAATAGGCTTTTCACAAATATGGCATGTGGTTGCATGCTCATAATGTTGCTGCTGTTCTCGAGCTAGGCTCGTGGGTACTGGGTTGTCCAGTAACTGTTGTACATCATCAGCCAACTCAACAAGTTGGTTCAAAAACCATTTCGCACAAACTGGTCCCTCACAGGATTTGTAATAGGATTGTGTGGGGTCATGGGCACACACCACGTTAAATCCCATAGCAAAGGGTTCATGTTTTTGAATGGGTGTGGTGAGAGCTGCAAAATCCACATAGACCACAAAAGGCACTGTGTCACGCTTGTGAATATCCTTAAACTTTAACACAGAGATACACGAGATACACAATCCACACTATGTTGTTCCAAAAATTCTGGGGTTCCAAAATATTGCAGACAACGATCACAAATATGTTTCTTAGGATGATGTTTGGACATTTGGCTGCCTACGAATCTACTCAAGTTCTTAATTAGGCAATAGTGATTCACCTCTCCGTTAGACAAATATTAAAGATGAATGTGGTGTCGTTTCGGTTCTTTTGTGGCATAAAGGAGACCCACAATTTCATCACCATCAAGACTATACACCATAAACGGATAATCTAAATTATCTTGATCAAACCAATGGATGTCGGTTAAGTCCATAGGGAACGAAACATGAGTTAAATTTAAATTTTGTTTCAAATGTTTGAATATTCCCGGCCAACAACCATCACGTTGTATTGACTGTAATAACGCATCCACAGACAAACAAGATTCCAAAAATTATTCTGGGATTAAACTTTCACTAACATTGGCCAGGCGACCAGAGCATACACGCGATTTAAAACAGCGATGAAGGGGTTTCCAAGATAAAGTATCGGCAGCAGTAAAAGACATCATTTTTATAAAACACTCTCACCTGATTTTTATATTGACCACCGCTCTTCGACAGGCAATCGCTGGTGGCAAAGAAACAAATTGACAAATGTTAATTTGCAGGTGATGAATTTTGTTTCAGGCAAGGCCACTCAGTCCTCCTTGCAGTTTAACAAATTTAGATAGCAAGGCATTGACCACATGGGATTCATACCACTCTTTCAAATTATGGGCTATGAAAAGCTCTCGCATTTTACTGCTAATATAAAATGTTTCTTTATGCTCACCGTCCTTCTTTTTATACCTAGGTATATGAAATCGCACACGAGTTCTGTATTGACCTTAAAAGCCGTATGCAACCCTTACGCTGTACAAATTTAATCCTTAAAAATTTCAAAACAAGATTCCAAAAATTATTTGGGGATTAAACTTTCACTAACATTGACCAAGCGACCAGAGCATACGCGCGATTTAAAACAGCGATGAAGGGGTTTCCAAGTTAAAGTATCGGCAGCAGTAAAAGACATCAATTTTATAAAGCACTCTCACCTTAGTTTTCAGCCGTAGACTGCCTGACAATGGTTCCACACACACTCACGTTCCAGGTGTTTAGCAGCTGTAATTGCTACAGCAGTAAAGATTTTTCCAAATATCTAAAGGGAAATAAAATAAACCACCATAAGTATATAAATTTTAATAGTTCATGCATTTCATAAACAACAACAAAAAACAAATAAAACAGGTTATATAAAAATAAGAAATTTTACCTGTTTATTGTTAAAGCCTTGCTTTTGCCTTCTCGTGGGATAGGGTGGAATGGTTTCCATCTCTGGCTGTCCGTCTTTCTCTTTTCCACAACAGATATTTAGGTTATCTAAAACAAAAAAATAAAACAATCCATTCATTAATCAATTAATCAATCAATGATTGCCAGTAAATATGTATAAATAAAGAAAAAAATACATACCCTCCACTGCACATATGGACACTTTTTAATCCTGAGCCTATGTTTACACTATAGAGTTCAACACAGTAATCATAAGCTATGCGCCATGACATCCTCAACACTCTCTTACCGCGCCCCTCCTCCCCCTACCTCCCCCACCCCTACCTGTTGACACACAGCACTCGTCCGGCTATTGGTGGTTGTGGAATGCAGAGTTCCCTCTGGGTTCCCCCCTCCCCTCCCCTCTATTCCTCTCACCACAGCTGTTTACAGCTCTTGCCCGGCTATTCGCTGTGACTGTGGTGACAGTGGGGAAAGAGTTGTAGTCGCACACTCTGTTATCTGTCTCGCACTTGCCAGCTCGTTTGACCTTGATCTGCCCTCTGTCTGCAGCTAGCGGTGTTGTCAAGTCAGGTCCACACCTTGCTAGCCAGCCCCGAGCATGTTTCTTTTCTTTTCTGCCTTCAAGCGACACACCACCATTGTTCTGTTGTCTTATATAAAGCCAGCTTTGTCTGCATCATAGAATTATAATTTGTCATGTCACTCATAACCATTTACATGTTAAAGATCCCCTTCAGGGGTAAAAATCTTAGCACACTTGACACATTTTGGGATATTAGCGTCCATATCCGAAAACGAACCGTCGTAGACCACCCCGCCATCCCATCAAAATATCAATTGCTATATTGGGATACCACCACCGTGGCCGGTGACAGGCTCGTTGAAACACACGCCTAGCGGTACCATCTCTCTCGACGACCACTCTTTAATAAAACTTAAAACAGGTTTTAAAAAATTCAACATGTATGGCGTTAGGCCCTTTGTGAATTTGTTTTGAAAAATAAATACCACATTCAAAACGGGGGCGTCACTCCAAGTCCTTGGACACTAAGCACATCGTTCTAGCCTTATTGGTGCCAACTATAACAAAAAGTCTAAAAATATGGTTTTACCCCAAAATAGATTTCACCCCTAATCGTCCAACCAAGACCAAGACAGTAGGCCATTCGACATGCTTCCTGGTGTGGTTGAAGACTGTGGGGCACCCATTGGGCACACACTTTCCGCAAGTGCAGTCGTTCCTTCATGATGGGGTGCACACTTCCAACGCTCAATCCGACCACGGCGGCTATGGCGTTCACTGTCACTCGGCGGTCCTGGGTAATGAGTGCATCAACAAGCTGGACGTTGTCATCGGTAATCCAGGGGAGCGCCCCAGTCCGGGCATCATCGGCTAACGACATCCGTCCTTCCCTGAAGCGCTTGTGCCACGCCTTGACCCTTGCAAGGGTCATGCAATGTTTGCCGTACACTTGTGACATTCAGCGATGAATGTCCGTTCCCCCTACTCCTTTCGCTGTCAGAAACCGAACAACACCTCTTTGCTCTTCGTTTGACGCCTTCATGTCACTGTTTGCAATGCGACTGGCAGCGTTGGACGATTGATGCATGCTGCTGCTCGCTTTGTATCGTCACGTGACGTGCACGCGTGCCCTCTAGCGACGGGCTGTGACCTTCTACGCTCTGGTCGGAACCACACCTCGTTACACATGCCATGGTTAGCCGATGTCCTCACCGCATTACAGCCTCCGGTTCGTTACTTTTTGAACTTACTTTATACTACGCAGGGACCAGAGGCTACTCTACTCTGTCCAATAATCAACATTTCGTATAGGGACCAGTGACAATCTCATCCTGTCCATTTAACGACATTTAATTCCAAGAATAATTTTATCATACGTGAGCGTCTACTCTATATTTCGTCAACAGATTATAATTATTATTATTATAATTAGTGTCGGATCTGCTTTCTCTGTTTTAGCAACAAATACCTCCTTTACAAATAGATTGATTACCAGTTAAACTACAATTAATATTATTACATCATGAATTTGTTACAAACAATTTCGCAGATTTGTCTAACTCATGCGGGATAAATAATGAAAAACGCTGTCTGTTCTAGCAACCTTAAATGACGACAATCGATCGTTCAAGAAGTGAATATACTATAACATCATTAGGCATAAATAAGGCAGTCTACTAGACGTAAACAAAAAACTCAACGAGTCCATCTAATGGAACTTAGGCTCTGACCTTCGCTGATAGGCGGAAACAATCACGTTTTATGACATCTAATCATCTGTTTGCCAATACACGTAGCTAACCTCATAAAATCCATGCCAAAATAACAGTCTTTCACGAAGCCCAAAATTAACGTGTAATACCATCCTAATACATCAAAAATAAATATGGGGTAGAATTATGCGTAAATCAACTACATGAACCATTCCCAAATGACTATAACTACAGGATATTGGTTGGTTTTGTCAGACCTTTATAATAATATCAGCTTCGGCAGGGGTCGTCCATGGCTTATGGTTCCCAGGTAAACCATGAAGTTGAACCACGATCCCACGTTGCTTCCTCCATCGGAGCTTGACTGGCTGGTTCTACACGGCCTCCAACTTGATTTTCATCCTCCTGGATAGTTCCATCATCCTGGATGATCCCATCATCCTGGTCGGCGTGTCCACGGTCTTCTGTCCAACTGCTGGGCTACGGATCCCCTCTGGTGATAAACCAGGGTAAGCTTGAGGTCTCTTTGTCAGCATCATCCATCCTTATATTCACCTGTCCACCTCTGTCTAGTCCTCCGTACCAAATCACATGTTACTGGATGTCGACATATTAGCGTGCTGCAGAATGGTGAATATCGTTGCTTTGTAGTTTTCAATCATGTTGTTGTGGTTCATAAGCACATCACAATAGTCACTAGTGATTGCTTCGATGAAATTGAACCTATAGAACATGCGGCTCAATTTACGTAGTGATGGACATTAAATTTGTAAAATTATAAAGTCGTTGTATGTTGTGCATTCAGACTCGTAGATTATGGTGCACTTTGGATGATTTGCCAGCGATGAATATTTCGATGTTCCTCGAACGTCTGAAGTTGACAACTCGGGTAACTTGTACTTTTCGGCTGAGTTGTTTACAAATGCTGCACAGCGTAGCGACCTCGCTATCGCGTAGAGATCTGCTGACATACACAGAATAACATCGGAGACTAGCTTCCGAGTGACTGCGAAGGTTAACGCCGAGTGAAGAAATGCTTCAGGTAATTGACTCAAAGTGGGTCTTTAAAGTCAAGTATGATGAATGTGCTAATATCGAAAGATACAAAGCTAGGTTTGTGGCTCAGGGATTTAGAAGTCAGATGGGATTTTCATGGGAAGACACATTTAGTCCTGTAATCAGAAAGAAAAGTGTGAGGGTAGTGGTAGCTTTGGCTGTTGAAAACCAGTGGTCTGTACATCATGTGGATGTAACGGGTGCATACCTTAACAGTCCCATTTCTCAGGATGTTTTCATGGAACAGCCAGAATTGTATGAGGATAAAGAAAAAGGAAGAGATGTATTTGTATGTAAGCTAAGGAGGAGTATTTATGGGTTACCAAGTGCAATTAAAGACTGGAATTTTTGCCTTGATAGTGTGTTGAAAGAGTTGCACTTCAACCGATGTAGAAGTGATTCGTGTTTATATGTTGGGGGAGAAATCATCATTGGAGAGTATGTAGATGACATGATAATAATGGGAGATGAAAACAAAGTGTGTGATTTCAAGAAAATATTCTCTGAAATACTCACTGGAAAAGACTTGGTTAATGTTACTAAACTTTTGTCAGTGCAAGTGTGACAAGGTGATAGTACATTATTCATAAACCAATCTCTGTACATCAAGAAATTGTTGTCAGGATGTAATATGACTGACTGTAAACCCTGTAGTGCTCCACTATCCATGATAGAGGAACTTGATGATAAACCATTTGAAGATGATCACTTTTATAGGAAGGTTGTTGGTAGTTTACTGTTCATAGCAAAGAACTACAGATGTGACATTGCTTTTGCTGTCAGTAGAGTGAGCCAAGCATGTAAAGAACCTAATGAAGGAAATTGGAACTTTTTAAAGCATATTCTTGAACGGTACTAGTAACCTTTGTTTGCGCACTGAGCGGAAGGGTGAACCAATACGGACGTATTGTGATGCTAGTAGTAACAGTCAACAAAAAAGTACATCTGTGGGATGTTTTTGTATTGTTTGCCGGGGGGCAATAACATGGTATAGTAGGATACAATCATTGTCTGCTATGTCCACAGAAGAAGCTGAATATATCAGCATGTCAGAGGCTGTAAGAGAAATTAAATGGCTTAAGAATTTGTTTTCTGAACTGGGACAGTCGATGTTCACGAAGGAACCGTGTACAATATCGTGTGACAAAACTCAAGCAATTAAGTTGGGTACTACAAAAACTGCAACTGAAAGGTCAAAACATATTGATCTGAAATATAATTTCTGTTGTGAGCAAGTTGAAATTGGTAATGTTGTGTTTTTTAACTTCCATCACATAAAAATGTCAGTGATATTTTCATCAAAATAGTAAGTGGTTCAAAGATGAGATCATGTTTTACTTCATATCCAACAATTTGAGCTGTTGATTAATCAGAAGCCTTTCTTAAGTCATATTGTTTTGTGTTGTTTCAGATATGTCAACGGGTATTGTCGGTATATGTATTGCCAGTTTCTCAAACAGATGTGGATTTGATTTGAATTGCCCGTTTTGTGCGTTTACAGGTTCACGAAATATAACGGGCCGATGACCTAGTAGTTTAGGTCCTTTGGTTAAGAGTAAATAATCCATAGATAATCATTTAAAAGCCCGCCAGAGTCTCACCACTAGTCATGTACACACAACAAGGTATAGTCGCATACCAATAAAATGGGTCCCTCCCATGTGGTTAGGCCCTTTGGGCAAAATTTGGCAAAATGAATGGTTCATGGTAAAGGGGGATTCATGCTGTGTAAAATGACACCTCACACAAGTCTGTGCGTTTACAGGTTCACGAAATATTACGGACCGATGACCTACTAGTTTGTCAAAATTTGGGTAAATCTATAAAGTAAGTGGTCCATGGCAAAGAGGGGCTTCATGCTGAGTAAAATGATACCACACACGACCATCTCCGATGATTGGTTCGGGTCGTATCGGAAAGAAACCGAACGCAAGGTACAGTCAGGTGCGCGCGGCAGTTAGAGTCGGTTTCAAAAGAAATGGGTGCGTTTAGATTCCACCTGGCAATCTGCTCATTGGACTTGGTAGCAGCGGAGGGTAAATACCATCACCATTGTCAGCTGTATTTTTTATTTTATGTAATAATAAAAATGTGCATAGAGTAATTCTTCAAAATATGTTACCACACCAGTGACTTTATAACTAGATATTATTTTGGAAAAAGAACTTTGAAATATCCGCGTATTTCTATATTGACTATACATTGCTTACCATACGATAAGTATTTTAGTTTAGGATGCAACATGGAGAGCAACTGGAGCTCAGGAAGGCCCCCGAACGCTCTTAAAGCGGAAGCTTTTGACAGACTTCGCAAATTCATTGGCGAATGCGAAGACTGTCAGTTTTCTCCCAATGAACTCTTGGAGAATATGAGCTTGTTTTTACCTGAAATTCCGAAGAAAAACCATACACCTGCAAACGATTGAAAGAACAGCTACTTCAGAAGTATGGAACATCGATATTTTTTACCGAAATCCCAGGTCATACCACACTCGTAAATTTTACAGGTATGGCCGGTGCCATACTGTACGACAGTTGGTACCGCGACCGGAAAGGTTGTGTCGAAGAGGAGATATTGCGTGTCGTCCAAGCTGCTGCTGATATAATTCTTGAAGATATTCGGGGGACTGCGTAAGATACTGAAAGTTATTCTGCCACAGATGCACAAGCCATGTTGAAGGATTCAACTGTGTCCGAAACACTCGTCAAGTTTCTTCAAAAAATTATCAGCAGTAAGGGTGTGAACGAAGTAACGACAGCCAGAAAACGTGCTGCTCTTGATAAAGCTACCGTATAGTGTCTGGCTGTCGCCCAAGATCCTACATCTCGCCAACTCTACTTAGTGTAGGAATCTTTACACATCTCACGGGTACCCGAGAACTGGTAGATATGCTCAGCAGCATGTCATTATCAGTCAGTTATAGGGAGGTTCAACGGTAAGATATTAGTTATAAATATACGATATTGGCAGAATCATTTCTTCTTCTTTACTACTGTAATTCTTTTGTCATTTTATTTACAAAATACTTCTGTTCGGTTTGAAAATACTTGTTTCTCTCTTCTTGTTTTTACCCAGATACGAATTCTCTGCCATGAAAGAATTCTGCACGTCCGACGCAATATGCATACTGCAATGTTGATTTTAATATTCGGACACTGACAGGCCTTGACACTTTTCATAGTCTAGATGGTATGAGATTTAACACTCCTAAACCTGCACCAAGTGAAAACAAATTAATAAGCCGTGTCTTAAATCCGCCACCTACCAATGAAATACCTGCAAAAGGATCAGTTCCTATTAGGTTATTCAAAAAGCCTCAAACTCTTGGTTTGAGAGTCCTTTCTATGTACTGTTGGCTACGTCATGTCTGGAAGTGGCCTGGAGGAACTGTGGTCATAAGTATACGCGAAAAACTCTGTGCCATACATGATTTCTGGTCATGCATATGCACGGTCACTGAGAACTCACTTCCTCACTCAACGTTCACACATCACTCTTCTTTTGAAAGTGTCCAGATAAGTAGATAATGGGCGTGTTCTAGGTGAACTTCATGTTGCCACCACAAGAGTGCAGCAGGCATAGGAGGAGTCCAGGCGTATACGAATTGGCGGACATGCTTCATTATTTCCAATGCAATCAGCTGTTCTGTCAGGCATCCAAATGAATGAAAAAAGGAGTATGGGAACTGGAATTTATTTCAGTTGAAGGCGGAACTCGGAAGAAGAAATGCGAAAGTTCATGGAAGGAAAAAAGGAAGATTGTAGTTTAACGTGACCGTTAATCTCGAGATCATAAGCCACGGGTCCTCCTTTTTACGTGGAATCCGAACCACAGGACATGGCATTTCGCTTTGAAAATCTCACATGCATTGACCGGGAATCGAATCCGGTCCGCCGTGGTGGGAGGCCAACAGCTTGACCACTGCGCCACCATGCCCTCAGTTCATGGAAGGAAGGGTGAACTTATAAATAGGTATTGTTGTTTCGAATATCACTTCTATACAGTACCAATTCTATGGATGCTTTTCTCGTCAATATCCGCTTAAAATTTCGTATAGGCTCAAAGATTATGATGCCACATTTAATGCGGAAAATCGGCAGGATGAGGAGGAGGATATTTACGTCATGAAAGTACCAAGTGCAGTAGTATACAAGGATGTTAACCTAATGAAACTACAGACCTCCCAACTGTGACAGCCCAGTGTTTTTCAAGGTATTTAAAGTATTGTGACCAACGTGATTCAGGTGTGGGTAGTAATATGTATAAAGAGACGTAGGTACTTGTGCTTGCGCTGGGCAGTGGAATGTGAATTTACTTTTTTAAAGGCAGAGTTGCGTCAGAGTACAGAAAGAACGTGGTATACCATGGTTTGGCTTGAGTCTTCAGTCTTTTGACTGGTTTGATGCAGCTCTCCAAGCCTCCCTGCCCTGAGCTAATCGTTTCATCTCTACATAGCTACCACACCATACATCTGAGGCAATCCGTATAACATATTCTAACCTTGGTCTACCCCTACAGATCTAGTCCTCGACCCTCCCATCCTTAATAAATTATGCTTGCTATTCCTTGGTGTCTTAATAGGGCCTATGTGTCCTACCAACCAATCTCTTCTCTTCATTAGCAGTCGCCAGAAACATCTCTCCTCTCCCACTCGTCTTAATACCTCTTCGTTTATAGCCCTATCTAGCCATCTGATCTTCATCATTCTCCTGTAACACCACATTTCAAACGCTTCAATGCTCCTCTTTTCTTCTGCATCAATAGTCTAAGTTTAAATTCCATAGAGCGCCTCGCTCCAGATAAAGGATTTCAAAAATGACTTCCTAATACGTAAATCTATATTCGATGTCAACAGATTCCTTTTTGTAGAAATGCTTACCTTGCCTGAGACAACCTACTTTTTATATCCTCTTTGTTTCGTCCATCACTGGTTATTTTGCTTCCTAGGTAACAGAAGTCTCCTACTTCCTTCAGCTTTTCACCTGCCAATTTGATGCCTGTCGTAAGTGCAGGATTAAAGGTTAGAATTAAATAGGTAATTCTGGAGGCGCTAATCAGGCATTTAAGGGACAGTTAGTTTCTGAATACGTTACTGATGATTGAATTGCACGTCCTACCTCGCCAAGTAGAGCTTTTGGGTGCGAAATGGTCGAAACAAACAACACTGCTGTCAGTTGGATTCCATTTAATTCCATTTAATTTAACTGTTTAATTCGCCGAATTTATTTTGTCCATTGTTTTCTCAAACTGGGATCCTTTGGAAACCTATGCCCACCTCTATTTTTACACAGTGGTACACAGCAGCACGTACTGCGCATTATTCACGCATGTAAATGTCAGAATCTATGAAATTTGCTTAGCATTCGCCATTAGTCATATTACGTACTGGACCCGTACTAGTCATGCTGCACTCTGGTGACAACTTTTGGCAGTTACACGCCCATTGTAAGAGTGAATTGAAAACCACTTCTATTCATTCATGTATAGCACCAAAACTATCTACATCTTTGAGAGTACCATAGCAATGCTACGAACTCTGTGGTTCTTTCTATGTAGGAACTTTTCGAGGATTATTCTTCAAAACGTCGTACTTATGCACTTTGTGTTCAGTACATACGGATGGTACGTAATTATCTATTCATCAATAAGTCTGCTTATACAGTTTTGGCGATGTATTTGTGGATGACGAAGCAAGTAGGTAAGTTACGTGTGTTCAATGTACATTGTACTTTCATATGAACGCACCTACAAGGTGCAATCACAGTATATTTCTTAATTAGTACTTTATTCTTTGGCGTTTTAAAAGATTTTTAAGTGAAAATCCCATCACAGAATAATGGCATCACATAATTAGCGTTGCGCGGACGCATATTGAAATGCGGGCTAGCGGGCTATGCAGAAACGATTCTCACGCCACCACTTAAACGCTCGTCGTTCAGTCTCTATTGATCATACAAAAACAATAAATACCCCATTGGAAATATAAAAGTATTCCCTAAAAGGTTTATTTAAAGCCTTTTAGTGTTATCTGCCATATTAAACCGCCCACCACAACAATAGCATAAACATAGAGACGGAAACTTCCCGCCGTTTGGCGCTTCCGGTGGCTCCGGATGTTATAGGATATGCACTTCAACTACATCAGAATGTATCTCTATCCTTCTTCTTTAATTTAAGACATCTCATGTCAAATTTTGTACAACCGTTCACATTAAATGTAAATTCCAGTTAAAACATGTACTCTTCCAGGACTCCATGAGTTCCAGGGCCTGGAATTCAAGGAAGCTGACATAGGGAAGTTGGGGACTTTTGACATGTTGTTAGGCACATAAAATAGGACCACTGTGCAAAAAATTAGCTTTACGTTAATTATTCCCACCTCAAAACCTAAAATTACTGGACTACACGCCGGGGTGGTGGGTAGGTTTTAGCTTTGGATCAACTCTACCTAAGGGAAGATGATCAAGAAAAAAGAAAAAGAAAAAAAAAAGGAAGCGGGTTTCGGTATGAAGAACAAGTATGGATAGATAGGACGGGAGTCCAATGTAATACATAAACTAAAATTTCAAGTAAGTGTTCAGCCACAGTTTCTACAGTACAATGACTGTGAAACATCTAAAGTGGATAGGGGCCTGGACACAGCCAACGGTTAATGCAGCCGGAGCTTGGGCTATTTGCGAGCAAGCAGCATACGTACTTTCCCTCCCAAGCCAATATTTTAATACTATGGGGATGGGTAGTGGTCTGGCAAGACAAAGGGTGATAAGAGATACAGATTTACCGGTTCTCCTTTCAAGGGAGTTTGATTTAACCGAATGTTTAGAACAGTAAAAATAATTTGAATTCGCCGGGATATTTTTTAGTTCGGAAAATTGTTGGATCTCCAGAAAAAGACTGAATGTCCCCAGAGAAAAAAGCAACGACGCAGTTTTAATGCTTTTATAACTGATTTTATCGTTTTTCTTGAAAACTTTGGTAAGGATACCAATTGTTGCACTTAAGAAAGGCTAGGCTTTTACCCAGCAGGCTGCCGAATAAAAGTTTAGAACAGAAGAAAAACTTGAGTTTTAGAAACAAACCATAAGTAGGAGAGAAAATCTCAACAAACAGGAAGCTTGCAGAGCTAGCTGTGCTTGCCTTAAGGGCTCGTTAGAATTAGCTATGACAGCTAAGAGAAACTTTGAAAATGTTGTTACTAGGAGTTTTTGCTTAAATGCAACAAATAGTAAAGATTCTATTATTTGAATAGTTATCTGTTTTCGTGAAGAGGGCTTAAGCCTATAGGAAGAATCCGGGAAGATAAGGACCTGCCTAATTTTGATTCTATTTAGAGAGATAAAGCGAAAAATAGAAATTGTTTATTTTACAAGGGAGAATATAGAAATGTAACATTGCTTATTTTGGAATTTAATTAGAGTTGAGAACAACAATTTTTTATAAAATGTGAATGTCTCAGACCTGATAATAAGTGGTTTACAATTTATGAACAAAATTAAGGTTTCAAACTTGCTACAAGCACTTAACCTATACAAAGGTTTTAAAATGTGCTTAAGAACTTTAATGTTTATAGGAACAATTATGAAGCAATCATAACTTTGATGATTAAATCAGGTACAATGTAGGCGCTTTTAGAATCCCTTCATGGAAATCTTAAAAGGCTATGAACCAACATTAAATAACAAAAAAGGGGAAAATTAGGAAGAAGATTCTATAACATCATATATTTAAACAGGAATCACGAGAATTTTTAAATAACAAAATAGGGCAACTCACCCTTTCGTGAAATCTGGAGAGAAAAATTAGTTAACTCATTTGTGAGTAGAAAGAATCGAATTCCCTAGTCAGAAGGGAAAAACAATATGTTGCTAGACACAATTTTATGCAGAATTAATTTATGAGAAACGTACAATTGTGGGAGGGCACTTGCTAGCAAGCGAGGCCTCATTGAAATAGACATAAATTTATAATTTAATTAGATTGTGTTAGTAAGGTATTTGGAAAAGAAGAAATGGGAATTTTGGGAAAAAGTCTTGGACAAATTTATTGCTCTCATTCAAACTCGACGCGGTTGGTAGTTGAACGGGCACTGTTTTACACTATAGTTTAGTGATGGGTTTTCAAAGTTCACTATTGCGGCACAGAAAGTTTGTAAAGAGAAAAGTTATTGTTGGAGATCACTAGTTGAATTGCATTAGAAAGTTGATGTATTGCAGTTGAATGATGAGGTAATTTTCCCACGGAGGCAAGCAAATTAGGTGTTAACCAGCAGTTTATGTAACGTAAATTTCTCAGTTAGGAAAGGCATCTCCATAATTGAGTGGAAAATATTCGATTACTTTACTTGTAGAAAGATCACTTGACGTTAGAAAGTTCTGGAGTTTTAATGACTGTTGAATGGGGCAGTAAGGTCCCACGGGGGAAAAAGCTAAGTTTAATAGACAGTGATTAGTTCAACAAGAATCCCACGGTGTGAGAAAGCATTCTCAATTAATTTGTACAAGAAGTACTAAATATTTAGGTTTTAAAGTCAGCTTAGAAGTTAGAGCATGACTAGAAAAATCCCTCGAAGACGGTTATTGCACAACAGTTTGCAATTTTTCACACTGTCTATCAAATTGTATTAAAATCCATTGAAACAGTTTAAAATCTTCAGAGATTAGTACTTAGCTCATTTTGTAGAGTAGGCGATGGTTCCTGGAGACCGTTGGTCTAAGATGTAGACATGGTGTCAAATTTAAAAGGTCTCTCGAGCACAGGAGACAAGCTCTTGAGAGAGCCCCAACTGTATGTTTGACGTCTGACGCACAAGTGAGAGCGACACAACGAAGCGTGGAGGGACCAATGAGGCGGAAAAGGGTGGGGGAATAGACAATAGAAATTACATCATTATAACAAACATTAAAAACACAAAAGACTCTTCTTAGATGCGAAGTTCCTTCAGGAATCAGGTTTCATGGAGATGTTAACAGGCGACAACGACGAAGCCTGGAGGATTGGATTGCTGAGGAAGTCCTCTTGAGTATAGAGATATTCAGGAACTTCCGAGGTTAGCTGCCAGATGCCACTAGGTTGTCCATGGAAGATATATATCTAGAACAGGCTCAAGGGAAACATAAATGCCTGTACAAAGGGAAAGGAAATACAAGTAGATCACTGTTGGTGTCTGCAAAGAAAGAAATTAAATAAAAGGAATAAGCAAAGAGCAGCAAAAGCTAACTCTGCCTGACCGTGTATTCCAATGAATACACCATACTGAGGGGATAAACACCAACAGAGAGCAGAAACACAATGTCAAAGGTTGAGAGGAAGGGGGGGGGGGGGCAATTAAATAGATAGCTCTAGCAATATGCCCATTGGTAGTCAAGATCCTAACCGCCCTGACTCTTCCATCCCTTCCCGGGTGACACTCGATCACCCTTCCGGAGACCCAAAATAAGGGGGAAGAAGAATCCCTAACAAGAACCAGGTCCCCCACTTTCATGTCAGGATTAGAAAGAAGCCACTCCTGTCTCCATTGCAAAGAAGTTAAGTATTCCAATTTCCACCTCTTCCAAAAAGAATTACGAAGGGCTTCAAGTTTACGCCAAACTGTCGGTAAATTAGAATCTCTATAAGAGTTAAGAAGGGGAGGAGGGGCAGCAAGGGAAGTGCCAATTAGGAAGTGACCAGGAGTTAATGGAAGCAGGTCGTCAGGGTCATTAGAAAGTGGGGTTAAGGGACACGAATTAACAACATCTTCAAATAGAATAGACAGTGAGTTAAATTCTTCGTAAGTCAGAATGTGACTACCTAAAACATTTTTAGATGACGTTTAGTTAGCTTGACACAAGATTCCCACCTACTGCCGTGATGAGGGGCGTAGAGAGGTATAAATCGCCATTTGAAGCCTTTAGAGTAAGAAAAGTTGGAAATTTGTTCCATGGCAGGAGAAGATGTAAGAGCTTTTTTCCACAAGGAAGCTGCGCCTTGAAAAGTGGAGGCGTTATCGGAGAACATTTCAGACGGAACGCCATGCCTAGAAGTGAAGCGAGAAACGACTGACAAAAAGTAAGAAGTAGAGGCATTTGTTAGCAGTTCCAGATGGATCGCACCAGTAACCATGCAAACGAAAAGAGAAACATAGAGTTTTCCGAACAATTTGCGTTTAGCTTCTGGGGAATTGTGTTGATAATGGAACGGACCCATGTGATCTACGCCAGTTAAAGCAAAGGGAAGTATAGGAGAAGAGCGGAAAGAAGGTAGATCGCCCATGAATTGGGTGCTAACCTTAGGTTTCACCTTAAAGCATGGGATGCAATTGTGAATTACAGAGGAAACTCCATGAACTCCATTTATGATCCAGTACTTTTCCCTTAGTAAACAAAGTAGTGTGCGAGTACCAACGTGCAGATTTCGGTAATGAAAGTCGCGGATGATCAAAGAAGTCACATGATGCGTAGAAGGCAAAATGACAGGGTGCTTTTTGTCTTCGGAGAGTAAAGAATGCGAAAGCCTACCACCTACCCTGGGTAACCCATTGTCATCAAGGAAAGGGGCTAAGCCAAGAAGACGACTAGACTTCGAAAGATCTTTCTTAGCGGATAGCAAAGATAATTCAGTAGAAAAGGCATCTTGCTGTGTTAGCTGCAAAACTTTAATAGTAGCGAGATTTAATTCATGATTTCTTAGGTGCGGTTTAGGAAGAAGAGGTTGGTCAACAACAAGATATTTCCATCGGAGAAGATAGGCAAAAATTCGAATCAGTTTGTGAAAGGAAGAGTAGCGAGAAAACAAGGGACATGAAACGTTGGAAATAAGACACGAAGCAGTAGGTTTAGATACTTTAGCGTCAGGCAAGTTGGAGTTTGTAACCGGAGGTTTAGAAGGCCAGCAAGGAGAGTCTTCGATTAACCACGAGGGCCCATACCAGTACTACTGAGATGCTACCAATTGAGAGGGTAAACACCCACGAGAATGATGTCAGCGGGGTTATCAGCACTAAGCACATGTCTCCATTGACATCCAGAAGAAAGGGTTTGAATTTTAGATACTCTATTTGCAACAAAGGTTTGCCAGAGGGCGGGGATTTTGGCGATCCAAGAAAGAGTGATCATGGAATCGCTCCACAGATAGGTTTGCGAAAATTCGACTTTTAAGACTTTCTGCAGATTTTTGGCAAGTTCTGCGGCCATGAGTGCAGCACACAATTCAAGCCTAGGCAAAGTAATAGTTTTAAGAGGAGCAACTTTAGACTTAGCGCAAATAAGGTTTGAAAATGAAGATTCATTTAGCGAATTGCGATAAACCAAATACGCACAGCAACCGTAAGCTTTCTCGCAGCTGTCGGCAAAAACATGAAGAAAGAAAGATGTATTAGAAGGAGCATTAATTAAATTTCTAGGAATTTCAATAAGAGAAAGATCAAGTAAACTGCATCGAAAAGAGAACCATCTATTAAGAAAAGAAGGGGGAACGGCTTCGTCCCATTCACATTTGAGAGACCATAGCTCTTGCATAAAAAGCTTGGCTATAAAAATAACCAGCGCAAGAAATTGGAGAGGATCGAAAACTTTTGCAATTTCGGATAAAATTTGCTTTTCGTGTTAGGGAGCTCTTCGGAAAGTGAGACTTTAGAGATGAGAGTATCAGTGCGAGTGCACCAGTGTACTCCAAGCGTTTTTATGGATTCGGAATCTCCGCAGATTTCGACGGAAGAGGAGTCTACATCTTCTATGGGAAATTGGGCAAGAAACTCAGGGGAGTTGGAATTCCACTTATGAAGTGGGAATCCTTCATTCTTTAGCAATGCTTTCAGTTCCAGTGATACGAAAGATGCTTCCTCAAGAGTCGGAAAGGACTGGAGGCAATCGTCAACATAAAAGCATGTAGTTAGGGCTTCAGAAGCTTTAGCATTAAATAAATGACCATCTTGAGAGGCTAACATATGTAGGGATCGGATAGCAAGGAAAGCGGAAGGTTTCAGACCATAAGTGACTGTTTTTAAGCGAAATATTTTAATAGGTTTACTAGTTTCGTCACGCCACAAGATTCTTTGTAGATCTTGCTGCTCAGATTGAATCAACACTTGACGGTACATCTGTTTGATATCCGCGATGACTGCTATGGGGAACAAGCGGAAATTTAAGAGGATGGTAGATAAATCGGACTGAATAACGGGACCAGAATAAAGAGTATCTTTGTGGTGTTTGAAGCCATATTTTCAGTGTTGCCTTAGTAAACAAGAGTTTAGTGCTTTTCGTGTTGACCGACTGAAAAGCACTAAACTCTTATAAAGAGTATCGTTGAGACTGTTGCCATTGGTATCAGGTGATGACCCATTAAACACGACTCGGATTTTATCCTTTACAAGAGGGTTCTTCCACACAGGGTGATGATTTAGGAATACAGTTTCTTTTGGGGGGTGTAATTCGTCATCAGATTTGCTGACAACTTACATATGATCCAAGCTTTCGTATTCGTCCATAAATTCTGTGTACTGTTGTTTGACGAGAGGTTCTTTCTTAAATTTGCTCTCGATAGCAAAGAGAGCTTTTCGAGCTTTGGGTTGAGAATCAGTAAGTTTGGGGGGATTGAATACTCTGGGCATCTGGACAATGAATCGACATTCGGGTGAACGAGTAGTGGTGGACATGAAGAGTTGCTTACAGAATTCTTTTTCTGAAGAGCTCAAGTTAGGAGAATCAATGTTTTCAAGTTTCCAGAACTGTTCTAAATCGGTATTAACGAAGTAACATTGCGATACGGGTTGGGGGGAATAATGAGGAAGTTGAACGGTAACAATCCAACCAAAATTAGTATCTCTGGCAACCACGTTTGAGGATAGTTTACGAATTTGTTTACGAAGGCAATTCCAAAAAACATTGGCACTGAAAAGTATGTCAATGGGGCCTTGTACATTGAACAGAGGATCGGCCAGCCTTAAATGAGAAGGAATATTCAGACCTGAGATATCAACAGAGTGCCTTGGAGTATCCTCTCCGATACTGTTGAGAATGAGGCAATTAAGTTTTAGAAAATTATTTCTGTGACAAGTGTCCTTTATGGTTAGTTTCGAGAATTGCAAAGCTTGTGATTTAAACTGTTGATGCCTGATACATTAATGGAAGTGGGGGTTACTGGTAAGCCCAGTTTTTTGATCAAAGAATTAGAAATGAAATCATGGGTTGCCGCTGAATCAAGAAAGCCTCGTGGGCGGACCCAGTTGCCTAATTTATCCTGGACTTCAAATGAACAGTAGACAATAATACTTGAGCACTACGCAAAGACTTAGCGTTTTTAATAAAAGATGAAGCATTAGGACTGCTAGCATTGTCACTCTTTTGAGAAGTGGATGCTGTTGATGACCTCGATTAATCATGACGTTGCAATAAAGTGTGCTGCGGATTTTCACAGTGGAAACAAAGTCTAGAAGACTTGCAATTAGAAGCAGAATGCTTAGGTGAGAGGCAGTTGAATCAATGTTTATTCTGGGAAACTAATTTTCTTCTGTCATCAATTGACAGTTCTTTAAAGGATTTACATAAGTATAAAGCGTGGGAATCTTTGCAAAGTATGCACTTAAACGGTTCATTTAAACTTTTACGGGATTCGCTTTGAGTGTTTAAAGCAAGAGAACTGGCAATACGGCGTTCACTAGACCTAGTTTGGTAACCAGTGGCGTATGACTTGGGTTTAGAAGAGCTAGACCCAGGTTTTTGGGTACTAGACGCTACGTGTTCGCTTCTAGATTTAAGAGACAATGATCCAAATTTAGAACTAGGAGAAGAGGGTTCACTTTGGTTAGCTAAAGCAGTTAAGAGTTGGCATCTAGCATTTATGAAGGTGACTAAATGTTCGTAAGAATACTCGTCATTGTTAGAGAGTTCCATTTCCCAAGCTTTAAGGGTAGCAGTATCAACCTTAGAAACCACTAAATGTATTAGGAAAGTGTCCCAATGGTCAGTGGGTTGATCTAATTGCGATAATGCTTTTACATGAAGTTGTGTCGTATCGATGAGGGTACGCAGGCTAGTGACGTCATTATGCTGTGACGAAGGCAAGTTAAATAGAGCTTTCATATGGCGTTGAATACGTAACCGTAGATTACCGTATCTTTCCTTCAATAAGTTACAGGCAATGGGGTAGTTTTAGGTACTTAATGGAAGTGCTTCGACTAACTGCAGGGCTTGTCCACGGAGAATAGATCGCAAATAATGGAACTTGTAGATGACTTGAATGTCCTCATTGTCATGAACAAGGGAGCAAAAGAGATCGTAGAAAGAATCCCAAGTAGATTCGTCTCCAGAGAAGTGAGGCAAATTAATCTTGGGTAGAATTGGTTTGGGTTTGTGAGTGCCCTCACTAGACGAGGTTTGTTGTTCGTGAAGTGAACCAAGAACAGAACCGTCCTTTTTCTGTTCTTCTTCGAGTTGGCGTATTATTTTAAAGGCAGAGCCTATGCCTTCGTAGTATTGATTTTCTACTTCTACTCGATCATCTGTTTGATTGAGCATGCAGGTTTCGATTTCAGTTTGAATATTACAATAATTTTCATAAGAACGTTCATAATCCTTTACGCGATGTTTTAATAAATCTAATTGAGCTTCTGAAGGATCCAGCTCTGTGATGTATTTTCTAAATAAGACGCTCGTTTGGAAGTAAGTTTTTCATCCCTACCGTCCTTATCTTTATCTGTAGGAGCCATGGCGAAATGGGTAAATTAAAGTATACTGTAAGTTACGAAACTGTGGAGTTTTGGAAATGCTGTCAGACTGGCAGCAGCAAACAAGTTGAAAGAGAGGGACACACCAAAGGATATAGGAGCGACCTCCTTCCCCCTCACCAGCCTTGCACAGTTTAGTTATAGCTGAAAAATTCAAAGTAGATATTAATAACTTGCGAAATATTGATGAATGGATTCTCCCGGTTTTCTGGGACCAAATTTTGGGTAGGTTTTAGCTTTGGATCAACTCTACCTAAGGGAAGATGATCAAGAAAGAAAAAAGAAAGAAAAAAAAGGGAAGCGGGTTTCGGTATGAAGAACAGGTAAGGATAGATAGGACGGGAGTCCAATGTAAAACATAAACTAAAATTTGAAGTAAGTGTTCAGCCACAGTTTCTACAGTACAATGACTGTGAAACATCTAAAGTGGATAGGGACCTGGACACAGCCAACGGTTAATGCAGCCGGAGCTTGGGCTATTTGCGAGCAAGCAGCATACGTACTTTCCCTCCCAAGCCAATATTTTAATACTATGGGGATGGGTAGCGGTCTGGCAAGACAAAGGGTGATAAGAGATACAGATTTACCGGTTCTCCTTTCAAGGGAGTTTGATTTAACCGAATGTTTAGAACAGAAAAAATAATTTGAATTCGCCGGGATATTTTCTAGTTCACTATTGCGGCACAGAAAGTTTGTAAAGAGAAAAGTTATTGTTGGAGATCATTAGTTGAATTGCATTAGAAAGTTGATGTATTGCAGTTGAATGATGAGGTAATTTTCCCACGGAGGCAAGCAAATTAGGTGTTAACCAGCAGTTTATGTAACGTAAATTTCTCAGTTAGGAAAGGCATCTCCATAATTGAGTGGAAAATATTCGATTACTTTACTTGTAGAAAGATCGCTTGACGTTAGAAACTTCTGGAGTTTTAATGACTGTTGAATGGGGCAGTAAGGTCCCACGGGGAAAAGCTAAGTTTAATAGACAGTGATTAGTTTAACAAGAATTCCACGGTGTGAGAAAGCATTCTCAATTAATTTGTACAAGAAGTATTAAATTGTCAGGTTTTAAAGTCAGCTTAGAAGTTAGAGCATGACTAGAAAAATCCCTCGAAGACTGTTATTGCACAACAGTTTGCAATTTTTCACACTGTCTATCAAATTGTATTCAAATCCATTAAAGCAGTTTAAAATCTTTAGAGATTAGTACTTAGCGCATTTTGTAGAGTAGGCGATGGTTCCTGGAGACCGTTGGTCTAAGATGTAGACATGGCGTCAAATTTAAAAAGGCTCTCGAGCACAGGAGACAAGCTCTTGAGAGAGCCCCAACTGTATGTATGACGTCTGACGCACAAGTGAGGGCGACTCAACGAAGTGTGGAGGGACCAAGGAGGCGGAAAAGGGTGGGGGGAATAGACAATAGAAATTACATCATTATAACCAACATTAAAAACACAAAAGACTCTTCATAGATGCGAACTTCCTTCAGGAATCAGTTTTCATGGAGATGTTAACAGGCGACAACGACGAAGCCTGGTGGATTGGTTTGCTGAGGAAGTCCTCTTGAGTATGGAGATATTGAGGAACTTCAGAGGTTAGCTTCCAGATGCCGCTAGGTTGTCCATGGAAGATATATATCTAGAACAGACTCAAGGGAAACATAAATGCTTGTACACAGAGAAAGGAAGTACAGATAGATCACTGTTGGTGTCTGCAAAGAAAGAAATTAAATAAAAGGAATAAGCAAAGAGCAGCAAAAGCTAACTCTGCCTGACCGTGTATTCCAAAGAATACACCAGGTGGCGGAATTTCATCCCACAGGCGTTCCTTAACGTGCCGGAAGCCAACGATATGGGGTTGGCACCTGTAAGCACCCGTAAACGCCACCAACGTGTGCAGGTAAACGGTATTAAATGAGTAGCATTTTGGTTATAAATTGTGACTCGATCATTTCCGTACTATGTCCCTTGCCTCACATTAATCCATTTGCATTCCTCCATCACCCTGTAAGTTTGTAACAACATCACAGATACAACCTGTATATATGATAATAATAATAATAATAACTTTTTAATCGTGTATCCTTCAAGCTCGGCTTCACCCACCCATTCAAGTATCAGCATGAAGGACACCTAGGGAAAAAAAGAGATAGACGAAGTAGTGCTAACAAATAATGAGGTCATCATGTGTGGATGATTGGAAAGAGGTTCACTGCAATACTTACAGATTCTGTAGAAGAGGTTTAGAGAATTTTGCTAGACTTGATAGATAATGGTTGAATATTGTGCTGATTTAAATCATCTGGAGCTTGACAGCTGATTTCTGTAGCTGAACAGAAAATGTTAAAGAGAGGCTATCTTAAAGTATATAATAGATTGAGATTTACAAACAGAATGCTAAAAACAAAACAACCTTAAACTCAATTTGAAGAAATGTATTAATTTTACCAACTAGTGGTGGTGATTGTTGTTTTAAGAAGTGGAACATCAAGGTCATCTGCAACTCAATATGTTACCACGTTGGTACCCTGCTTGTAGATCTGCGGGATTGGGGATGGGTTTTGATATGGCAGTAGATTTTACGGCTGGGTGTCCTCGTGAGGCCATTCAATAATATGAAATGCATGCCACTGGGCAAAGTTTTGGAAGAAAACGCCGTGGCCTATTAGAAGGTACCGTCCCGGCATTTGCTTGGAATTAAACATGTGACAGCGGTAAACCTTGTGTGTTCGGAGTCTGGAGAGCTTTGCCCCAAGGCCCTGCGCCTTAGCTCTCAAAGCTACCCAGTTCGGTATCCTGTTTACTATTTTAACCTATGTGTGTGTGTGCGTGAGTGTGTGTGTCCTTAATGAAATCTAAACGACTGGAGCGATGTCAATGAAACTCGATTAGGTCATAGTACTATTTTGTCCGACCCCAACCTTGCTCTTCAAATTTTATTACGTCTCACCAATCCAACATGTCAGCTGTGCGAAATATTTCACTGGCATTCTATATCTCCAAAACTATTACCGATATCACCCTGAAATTCTATTTGGTGATAAAGGGCACTACTGAAAGTTCACCTACGTGACTTTCAAAAACCTGTTAAGTAGAATACGAACATAGTGGCCAAGCAAAGTTAAAACATTAAAATAGACTTTTCTCGCAATTTAACCATCCGAGCGCAGTGAATCATGGAACAGCAAAGTTTATACACATTGTAATGCACTGACATCTAATTTTGTTTAATTGCTTACATAAGATTAATTTTTTATTTCACGTGTCCTAATCATGCGATCGAAGTCAACGTTGGAATAATGAGCCTACGCAATAATTGCCATCTGATAGTACATAACTCTATGGCTTGCATAATTATATAAAAGTCCAACATGGCGCCCATCCCAAATATTTAGACGGTTCTCAATATCTACTAATCTATGACAGCAAACAAACTGAAAAGTTTTATGTTGATAAAGGCTACAAACATACGTTCACCTATGGGACTTTCAATAACCTAGTAAGCATAAATCCAACAGGGTGGCGACGCGAAATTTGAATATTTAAAAGAACGTTTCTCGCGATTTAACCATCCGAGTGCAGTGAAACTTATATTTATACAAATTTTAATCCACTGACATCTAAATTATTTCGATTGATTTCATATCGACAAGATGGCGGCTGTGCGAAATTTAAAAAATCTTGTCTTTACTGTTTCTTGTGTTCTAATCATGCGATTGTAGTTTGAATACTACACCTACGCAATAATCTTAATGCAATAATACATAACTCTATGACCTACATATATAAAATCCAACATGGCGACCATCCGAAATATTTCGACGGTTTTCAATATCTACGAATCTATTACAGCAATCAAACTGAATTTTTGTATGTTGATAGAGGCAATTAACATAAGTAGGATATATGAAAATACACAGCAGTTGTTACCAGAGGAACAAGAGCCGACGAAGTGAACGCTTCATTAAAAAAGATCTTACATCTGGCCGGATATAACAAAATTGGCACTCAAAACTAACATGAGAGTACTCTTATCTTCAGAAGATAATAGTATGTTTGCTAATTTGTTACTTAGAGTCGGAAATGGAGATTTACCGGTCATTGACGGGAACATTACCCTCAGTCACGGTTTCTGTGTTTCAGTAAGCAGCATTCAAGAATTGATCGATAGCGTTTACCCTCAAATCCATGACCTATCTAAAAAGTCTCATTCATGGTTTAAAGAAAGAGCAATATTATCGCCGACAAACGAACAAGTTGTGAAAATTAATGACTTGGTGTCCTCCAAATTCACTTCCCAGGCTCAAGTATATTACTAAGTAGACGCAGTAGACGATAATGAAGAAGCTGTTCCTAAATTATTTACTTCCTTCTGGCTTGCCACCACACAAGCTTATTTTAAAAGTGGGAGTGCCTATTATATTGCTACGTAATATACACCCACCAAAGTTATGCAATGGGACGCGATTGGTAGTGAAAACTTTGAAAAACATTTTCATTGAAGCAACTATCTTAGCTAACTGTGGTACAAGAGAAACGGTCTTAGTACTCAGAATCGCTATGATTCCTTCAGATTTGCCTTATCATTTCAAACGAGTACAATTCCCAGTAAGAGTCTGCTTTGGCATGACTATAAACAAAGCACAGGGTCAGACACTTAGCGTGACTGGAGTTGATCTCAGTGGAGAATATTTTTCTCATGGACAGCTTTACGTGGATCTATCGCGTGTTACATCAAACCGAAATCTCGTGTTCCCTGCTGGAGGGAAAGCTACTAATGTCGTATCAAGGAAATCTTATAAGACCTCGGTTAAAAGTAGCCTATCACCCTCTCATAACTGTTCCCTGGCGAAGCCTGGGCGGGTTAATAATATATATATATATATATATATATATATATATATATATATATATATGTTTCAAACTTACAAAAGTTCACATAACTACTTTGTTTCGTAAACAATCATTCTAAAAAAAATTATACACATTTTTCATTCGCACTCCGTCATTGTTCTAGACCAATACGGTTCCACATCTGCTCTTAACTATGAATAATCATTCACACCAATTGTAATGAACGATATTAGACGGTCGTGATTAACCTCCACAACAAGATAATTAACTGTTAACTCGTCTGTCGCAAATACATGTAATAAAAATAATACTCCTGTCTCACCTCACCTGTCAAGCTTTAAATTGTTTATCGTTTATTGTTTACCGTTGTAATATCATGTCCACAAATGACGTGATGTAACACAAATAGAATAAAATAACACACATGTTATTTATAGTGTCATATAGAATCCAATCTTGACCGGGATAAACTAGCTTTGTATTCCTAGCCAAAGATTTGAATTAATCTTCTATCAAAAGGTATTTCCTCTAACATATTAAATGAACAAAGCTCTTAGCTTTACAAATAATAAAAAGGTTTGTCAATGTCGTAATGTTTTCCACACTACACAAAGAATATTCAGAGGGATTAAGACTTCGGTCTTATCAAACGACTAGTATTTCTTAGATCGTCGATAGTTTATGTACAATAATGACATAACAATATCATTCGATGTTTCTTCTGTTCTTGAAGTTATATGTCGTTACATTAAAGTGCTCAAATTAAATTTAATAAGAATTTAATTTGAAGCTATGACACAATGTCAGAATACTTGGTTTAAATCAAATTATTAAAATTCGAGAGTCGAAACGACTAGTCTTCTATGAGGCAATATGATTCCTCAAACAAAATTTTTAATGTCAGTTCCATAATTGATCCGTAGAATAAAATTGAAAAATAGATGAAAGGCAATCTTGAAGCATAAAAATCGCAACACACATCTGAAGTGTAAAATACATGAAAATACTGAAATACATGAAAAGTGAACACATAGAAATATGGAATAAGATCGTTGGCTCAGGATGTCACTAATCAAGCTCTATACTACAAATGAGATACACTGCTACCTTAGTTGGACGAAAACTTGAAGATCTATGTAAGTATTCCCACAATACTTTAGATGTTTCCTCAGTACAAGACACTGAGATGGATCTGCATTCGAACCTCGGATCTGCGACCTCAGAGATAGGAAACGTCCCTCTCTGGAATTCACCAACATTCGCCTGGGCTCGAACGACATCCTTCTGGAAAATTCTTCTGTGTTGCTGGGCTACCCCCTAGCATCTTGACAAATCTCTTCTGCAAAGTCTTCATTCTCCGTCGTAAATATGTATCAGCCTCATCATTGGAATAATTTATAGAAATATTCATATAAATGTTGAATGAAATATTTCCATTGCTAATTGATGTTATATTAGTGTTCGTAGACTGACGAAAATGTACAAGATGGACCGTACACTACGTCTGTATTCATGAATACGTCGTCTAACGAAGCTCCATCGTTGTATCTTAACTCCTGCTATCGAATATGTCTCTGGCGCATGACTATTTAGTTCATCATATCAACAATGTTAATTGTGTCGAATGAAAACATTTGAAGAATAATAATAGTCATACTGTTACTGTTTATGTGTTGCGCCAATATTAAAAGTTCTCCGCTACTGTTCACTTGAACTGCGTTCGCCAATTTCACGTTGCAATTTAAAATGATGTTCAGCTTTATTTCCAGCACATTTGAAAATCTGACTTAACAGGCTTATATTGTCGAAACGGTGAATTTTAAAACGCTCGACTTTTCACAATATATAGTATGCGACCTGTTCTTTATATATATTCGCTTATTTATATTCAGATCTCAATTATATAAGAGATATAATCAATTCAATGTTTCTCGCAACTTCACATAGAATGGAAGTGCGGTGATCTCCTACGTTCCACCTAGCTATCCTCGCGTCTCCACAAGACGACAGTCGTCGCACTCGGACTAAGCCTTGGGATCTCCGTTAACCCAGTAAAAACACTTCCTCACTTTTCAAAGACTGCTGGAATAAGAACATCGATCCTTGGATCTCCCCCTCCAAGTCGAAATTTTGGCGGCCATATCAAACTCCCTCCATAATTTTAGCGCGTAAATTACTAATGCTTATTACTGCGTAGATTAACCGATCTGCGGTTTTTAACGTATCAGACATAATTTCTTTTAATATTCTGTTCATTACCAAATAAGAAAATCTTCTTCTATGGGCCTAAATGCATAATGTCATCAAATTGTGTAATTGAAGTTGATCCCGTCTTCAATAAGACCTCTTCTCGTTGGCTCTAGGCTGGGATCCAATAGCATAATTTATAACAATATTTATACTATTAATTTCCAAACTAAGCCTCCGTGGCTTAGGCGGCAGCACGCCGGCCTCCCTCCGCTGGGTCCGTGGTTCAAATCCCGGTCACTCCATGTGAGATCTGTGCTGGACAAAACGGAGGCAGACAGGTTTTTCTCCGGGTACTCCGGTTTTCCCTGTCAAAATTTCATTCAAGCAACACTCTCCACTATCATTTCAATTCATCTGTCATTCATTTAATCATTGCCCCAGAGGAGTGCGTCAGGCCTCGGCAGTCGGCACAGTTCATATCCTCGCCGCTAGATGGGGGCTCCATTCATTCCATTCCTGACCCGGTCGGAGACTGGAAGCAGGCTGCGGATTTTCATTTTTTTCAATTTCCAAACTCGCTGTTGCTATGCCAATTATAGCCTTCTAGAAGCATCCATTGTGCAATATATCATGTGATCGGGCTCTCCCACAGCCTCGAGCTTGTAACACTACACTCCTGTGTCACACTTCCAGAAATTATATTTGTTGGTTAAATTTTATCATGGGGACGGAAAATACTCTCATCTTGTCTCACAATAATTCAATTTCCGGGGGCATTCCTCCGTCATCTCAAGTTAAAAACAGTTGCAAATTGTTTTTAATCATTCTAATTCAAGACTTTTGATATGTCACTTGAACTCGCATATTGAATTATTTTAGCCTATTTTCTTATGATACTTCTTCAAATTCTTAGCGTTGAATTTTCCTAGAATAACGTTATTTTCATCATCAAACAACTCATAACAGTTATTCCCATAAGCGTTAGTTATGCGGAACGCCCTTTCTTCTTGGTTTTAGTGCAGTTATCTTCATCTGACCCGTTCCTCTTCTTCTATTCTTCTCTTCTTCAACGTCTTCTTCTTCTTGTTCTTTTTATGGTTCTTCAACGTCTTCTTCTTCTCCGTTTCTTGGTTTTTCAACGTCTTCTTCTTCTTTTCTTGGTTCTGTGCAGCAGTATATCTCTTCTCTCTTCTATTTCTTTTGGTCAACGTAAATGGTCCCTCCATATCGTTTATGAGAACCATTTCCATTACCTTCTCCTTTACTGGTGCTTGGTTTGGAATCGATACTCAAATCCTTTTTATCACCATTCCCATTTTCCTTGTCTCTTAAATCTTTAAGATAATCTTGTCCTTCCTTATGACGTTCATCATACTTCTCCTTCGTCATAATTTCATCTTGGGAGTTTCTGTTACGATTATCGTTTTGGTTATTCCTATTGTTATTCCTGTTATAATAACCATTATTATTGTATCGGTAGTTATTATTATTGTGATAACAACCACTTCTACGGTTGCCATTGCTATTGTCGTTACTACGTCTTTGCTGTTGCTGGTATGGACGGCCTCCACGGAATTTCTTGTATCTGGGTTCTGGTCTACGATCACGGAAATAATTATTCCTTTCAGGACCAATATTTCCCTTTTCTGTTTCTTTCGGATTGTCTGTCTGTTGGGTTTGGTCGAGATATACTGTGTTAATGACTTTGTTTTCTTGCCTTTGGTTCTTCGCAACAACGTTTGGCATCGGGCTCGTGTAATCGAGTTTTCTAAGCAATTCGCCCATACTTGCTAGATCGTTGATTCCTGACGAGATAATTAGACGTCTGATTTCAACAGGGAGCATCCTGGCTATCGCGTCTACCAACTGAGCAGTAGATAACGGGGGTCGAAGAAATCAGAGTCTGGCTAACTGACTCGTGAAGAAGTCTGCGTAGTGTGTGGGAAGAGTTCCTGAATACTTTCGTGAGTATACTTCTGCGCGTAGGGAATTTTGAGCTTCAATCGACCAGAAACGCTTTATTAGTGCTTCTGCGAATTCATCGAAGTTCATGAAGGTATATCTAAAGGCGCAAACCATTCAAGGGGCCCATCCGACGGATAGCGTTCTACGATCTTCATTTCTCTCTCTCTCTTGTAATATGCGCTTCGATAAAGTAATCCTTGAGATTTCTGATGTACTCTATCGGTGTGAAACTACCTAGGTTGCTGAACTTACGCGGTTTGTCTTCAAAGTTCCTTATGACCGTCACGTTTCTCGGATATGAATCCTGAAGGTTTGGTCGAAAATCTCTATTGTAACTTTCGGTCTCTTTACTCCTCTCCTCTGAACCTTCCGTAAACCTGAATAATCTTCCTTCCGGCCTGATTTCCCTTTCTTCCACTTCTAGGCTATTTCTTCTAGTTTGATTCCTCGAATCTTCGAAATCTATCTTCTCCCTTTCCTTTTCTTCTATCTCAGCGATAATCTTCTTCAGCTGTTGGCCTACTTCGGTTTTTAATTCTTCCTTATACGTCTCAAGCTTGGCAACATCTCCTACATTATGATTTTGTAATTTCTTGGATACGTATTCTTCTAGTTCATTAGTTTTCTCCTCACTCATGGCATTAACGTTAGTGACAACCTTGCTTAATCGTTCATCTATCGTTTTAGTCTTACTCTCTAACGATTCGTTCAAAGCTTGCACATCCTGACTAGACTGAGTTCTATCTTCTACTTGCTTTTCAGTGAGCGTATCAATCCTTTTACCTAAATCCGTTCTTACTTCAATAACCTCTCTATTAATTTCTACTTGGGTACTGGCTAATTTCTTTTCTATGTTATCTTGGATTTGCTTAACATGTTCCCCACTGGATTTGTTCCACTCGCCTTTCCAGACAACTACATTAGCTTTTAACATTGCAGCTATGTCCTCCTCAATATCTGCCTTAAGAATTTTATTATGGTCAATAACCTGCGTTCGTTAAGTTTCTACGTTACCTTTTAATTCGACCAGAGAAGCTGTAATTTTTAACGCATCGTTAACAAAACGTGTCGTTAAAGCATTTATATTCTGTGTACACAATTCTTTAGACGCCTCTACCTCTTGTCTAATCTTATTAATGTCCACCTGGACTTTTGTTACATCTACAAATACCGTATTGACTTCTGTTTGTATTTTACCTATGTCAGACTGTACATGAGTGGCATCTGACTGCATATTGTTTATGTCAACCTGAACATTAGTGACATCGGCTTGGAATGTATCTACTTTAGATTGGACATAGGATACCTCTAACCTCACTTTACCAATATCGGACTGTACATTAGACACATCCGCTTGTACTGAGTATACTTTGGATTGGACAGTGGATACATCTACATGGACTGTATCGACTTTACTTTGAACATGGGATACATCTGACCTAAAATTACTAACATCAGTTCGGACGTCTCCGACATTTGTCCGTACACCACTTACATCATCCTGAATCTGCTTCGAGCTGGCCTGTAAACGCGTGACATTTGCAACCATTTTAGAGGCACTAGTATGTAAACCCCCTAAAGAAGTCTGAACTTCCAGAATTTCAGTTTTGAAACTCTCTTTGACACTTTCAGCGACTTTATCTGTAAGAGAATCAACAACTTTAACAATCACTGTGTTAAGGTCCTCCTTTCGTTCCCGCTTCAGTTGTTCTAGGTCCTGCTTCGCTTCCTGAAATTTACCTTGCATATCTACCATATTCGCAGATAAATTCTCCCTTATCTCACCTTTGACAACATTCAAACTGCTCTGCATACTTTCTTGCAGCTTCACATGCATCTCCTCCAACATTCTCTTCACATCCTGTCTTGCCATTGCAATAACCCTTTATATAATGCTGTAGAGACATAAATGATAACAGAGCAAAATAACAACATCTGAGCAACGTCCTATTCCATATATAAATTTGAGCACCTTAATGTATAAAAGTAACTTAAAATTACCTTAGCATTAATTTATAGTACACCCTATGTTGAATAAACTTACTCATAATGTTCGATCTCCTGTGACTCACTTTAAATATACTACCACAAAGAAAATACTACCATTACAATCATCAAAACAAGTTAGCTTTATTTTTAATATGACCTTAGCAATCGTCATGTAACGGTGAAATAAAATAGATATTCAGATCGTAGGTCGTTTTTTGAAACTGTCTACCTACTACACCTCTCTCAGGTTTCTAAGATCTGATCTTTATCTGAGTGTAACCTTCCTAATATCAATTTAAATTAAGTCTATATAATTACACTCACATCCATCCGAAATTGGATAAGACATCCCACAAATCTGGTAATTATTTCTTTCACTAGAAATGTTCAAACCAACTTCCTTTAGAGACATTACGACGCTAATTTCGTAGCCCTAAAGTTCATAGGGCGCCATTCCTACTGTACCCGAAAATCCGGAAAGGATCCTGTTGGAATATCCATTGTCCCAGCTGGATTGCCTATTTCTAACAGCTCCGGCAAATTACTGCATTATAAATCGCTTCCAACATGGCCTTTAGGGATTTACATACAGCAGTTACAAGAATATTGTGGATCAACAACCAACTACACGGGGCACTTACCTTTACTTACTTTCTCGGGGACTGGGAATTCAGCTTCGCATACAATATATCCACAATACTCTTCTCCTTATATTTAAAATGAATCACACTCCAACAACAACGGATAACAAACTGAATAAAATGTATTAACAATAGTGTAAACTAATCTAGTATAAACAAAATAACAATAAACTGATTTAACAATAGAAATTAAAATAAAAACACGCAATCATTCACACTTCCTTTCAACTCTACATCTTACTACAATGCTGTGTATGAAAATTAAGAGCATAAAATCTTGGCTTGTTCTAGGCCTACATAGCGTAAAAATAAAACCGTTTAATGAAGGCTCTTACATTCGTGGCATTCCTAACACATGGTTTCATTCACTAGCTTGCGTTTGTAGAACGCACGTGCAGTGGCCTTGTTTCATCAATGAAATACTAACACCACGCTGCACTCGGAACTGTTTTATACAATCTATATACAAGGCGGTGAGTGTCCACCTGCTTATATTGTGTCATCGCTCTCCAACTATAACGGTGAATCATTCTCGCTAGCCCACATAGAGACTGCTCTTGTGTGCGTTTATAAAAACACGTAAAAATAACACTTAGATCTTACAAAAGTTCACATAACTACTCTGTTTCTTAAACAATCATTCTAAAAATTTTTATACACTCTTTCATCCGCACCCCGCAATTGTTCATGACCAATTTGGTTCCACATTTACTCTTAAGAGTGAACAATCATTCTTACCAAAAACACCCGCTCATAAAATACACGCTATACCGAAACAATTGATTAATAAATCCTACTAAATTATTTAAATAATTAACTCATTTTCAAAAATCATTTACATGGAATATGTTCCTAATAATATGCATTATATAGTGCTGCTAACACGATACTTTCGAGATTCTGGCTTCTCGGTTACAATACAATTCTCAACTAACTATATACACTGGTTTTTCACATAACCCTTCTCTAACGTTCCGTAGTTTTGACAAACTGCTTACACATCTTCTTATATAGGTTTCATTACAATGTCGGTATAATGCAGTCGACTAATTAAAGTTAACTGTACGTAATTACATAACTTCGGGTTTAATAAAATATAAAAATTGTATTATAGACATGAGTAGACAATCTTTCTCAAGTTGTATTTCAGCTAAAAACACTCCTGTTAACACAGCTAAATCGTTACTTCACAAGAACTGGACTACTTGTATACAACGGCTCTTATCATGATCCATGCCTTCATATCAAAGAACAACAATACTTTGACTTCCTTAAAATGCGGAACTCCCTCGCATGAGCACTCTTCATAGCTCTACAAATCCTCATATAGCAGTATATATGGCATACACAATTATCATCCACTATGTTAAACAATAACCAAAAAGGATTAATTGTTATTAACATATCTTATGTAGGAACTTCTCTCAAATAATGGCATGACCCTCAGTATCATTACACGTGACTACTGGACTACAATTATACATGCGTAAGTTCTTCAAACGAAACTTCCAATTGTAATGAACGATATTAGACAGTCGTGATTAACCTCCTAAAGTTTACTCCACAACAAGATAATTAACTGTTAACTCGTCTGTCGCAAATGCATGTAATAAAAATAAAACTCCTGTCTCACCTCACTTGTCAAGCTTTAAATTGTTTATCGTTGTAATATCATGTCCACAAATGACGTGACGTTACACAAATAGAATAAAATAGCACACATGATATTTATAGTGTCAGATAGAATCCAATCTTGACCGGGATAAACTAGCTTTGTATTCCTAGCCAAAGATTTGAATAATCTTCTATAAAAAGGTATTTCCTCTAACATATTAAATGAACAAAGCTCTTAGCTTTACAAATAATAAAAAGGTTTGTCAATGTCGTAATGTTTTTCCACTCTACACAAAGAATGTTCATAGGGATTAAGACTTCGGTCTTATCAAACGACTAGTATTTCTTAGATCGTCGATAGTTTATGTACAATAATGATATAACAATAACATTCGATGTTTCTTCTGTTCTTGAAGTTATATGTCGTTACATTAAAGTGCTCAAATTAAATTTAATAAGAATTTAATTTGAAGCTATGACACAATGTCAGAATACTTGGTTTAAATCAAATTATAAAAATTCGAGAGTCGAAACGACTAGTCTCCTATGAGGCAATATGATTCCTCAAACAAAATTTTTAATGTCAGTTCCATAATTGATCCGTAGAATAAAATTGAAAAATAGATGAAAGGCAATCATCCCCTACATAATCTTGAAGCATAAACATCTCAACACACATCTGAAGTGTTAAATACATGAAAATACTGAAATACATGAAAAGTGAAAACATAGAAATATGGTATAAGATCGTTGGCTCAGGATGTCACTAATCAAGCTCTATACTACAAATGAGATACACTGCTACCTTATTTGGACGAAAACTTGAAGATCTATGTAAGTATTCCCACAATACTTTAGATGTTTCCTCAGTACAAAACACAGAGATGGATCTGCATTCAAACCTCGGATCTGCGACCTCAGAGATAGGAAACGTCCCTCTCTGGAATTCACCAACATTCGCCTGGGCTCGAACGACATCCTTCTGGCAAATTCTTCTGTGTTGCTGGGCTACCCCCTAGCATCTTGACAAATCTCCTCTGTAAGGTCTTCATTCTCCGTCGTAAATATGTATCAGCCTCATCATTGGAATAATTTATAGAAATATTCATATAAATGTTGAATGAAATATTTCCATTGCTAATTGATGTTATATTAGTGTTCGTAGACTGACGAAAATGTACAAGATGGACCGTACACTACGTCTGTATTCATGAATACGTCGTCTAACGAAGCTCCATCGTTGTATCTTAACTCCTGCTATCGAATATGTCTCTGGCGCATGACTATTTAGTTCATCATATCAACAATGTTAATTGTGTCGAATGAAAACATTTGAAGAATAATAATAGTCATACTGTTACTGTTTATGTGTTGCGCCAATGTTAAAAGTTCTCCGCTACTGTTCACTTGAACTGCGTTCGCCAACTTCACGTTGCAATTTAAAATGATGTTCAGCTTTATTTCCAGCACATTTGAAAATCTGACTTAACAGGCTTATATTGTCGAAACGGTGAATTTTAAAACGCTCGACTTTTCACAATATATAGTATGCGACCTGTTCTTTATATATATTCGCTTATTTATGTTCAGATCTCAATTATATAAGAGATATAATCAATTCAATGTTTCTCGCAACTTCACATAGAATGGAAGTGCGGTGATCTCCTACGTTCCACCTAGCTACCCTCGCGTCTCCACAAGTCGACAGTCGTCGCACTCGGACTAAGCCTTGGGATCTCCGTTAACCCAGTAAAAACACTTCCTCACTCTTCAAAGACTGCTGGAATAAGAACGTCGATCCTTGGATCTCCCCCTCCAAGTCGAAATTTTGGCGGCCATATCAAACTCCCACCATAATTTTAGCGCGTAGATTACTAATGCTTATTACTGCGTAGATTAACCGATCTGCGGTTTTTAAAGTATCAGACATAATTTCTTTTAATATTCTCTTCATTACCAAATAAGAAAATCTTCTTATAAGGGCCTAAATGCATAATTTCATCAAAATGTGTAATTGAAGTTGATCCCGTCTTCAATAAGACCTCTCCTCATTGGCTCTAGGCTGGGATCCAATAGCATAATTTATAACAATATTTATACTATTAATTTCCAAACTCGCTGTTGCTATGCCAATTATAGCCTTCTAGAAGCGTCCATTGTGCAATATATCACGTGATCGGGCTCTCCCACAGCCTCGAGCTTGTAACACTACACTCCTGTGTCACACTTCCAGAAATTATATTTGCTGGTTACATTTTATCATGGGGACGGAAAATACTCTCATCTTGTCCCAAAATAATTCAATTTCCGGGGGCAGTACCATCCTCACCTAGGGTTTCTTTTGCTATGATGTTAAATGTAAATTCTACCGAGTCATTTGCTTGTAACTTTGTGCTACCGTGTAGAATTTCTTTCATGTGCCACGTGCCTAGACTTGTTGTTGGTTTGTTTTTTATGTATTCGAGGACTTCCTCGAGGGTTAGCTTAACGTCAGTTGGGATTTGTTCCTTCGTTTCTTTATTGTAATTAGCTTTGCGGATTAGCTGATTTCTTAACCCGCCGAAGTAGGGTAGGGGTTTTGAATTATTGAATAAATTTTTCACGAAATCTTACTTAAGTCTGGATCTTTTCATTTGCTAGCGTTGTGTTTAGGGTGTGCTTCGTTGGGCGTCTATGACATATTCCGTGCAAGGAACCCAATCCTTTGTGACCACACTTCTCGTGCTACGCTAGCCCTGAAGAAGTGTATCTAATCCTCTCAGGTTGTGGGTTCGAAGGACGGGGTTATTCGAAGCACCATTTGTTGGTTGATGGTACCCGGATAATCTCCTCTAACGGGCTCATACCCTACACTATTTTCTGGCGCCCAATCTGTTGTGGCCGATGTTTGCACGGAGGTCCTATGCTTCACGTTTCTGAGAGGATTAAATATTTCATACTTAACGGCAAATGGACCGGACTGTGACGAATTCAGAGGTCGTACAGCTGTTTAATTAGCCACATGGCATTCATGAGATGTAGAACCATGGCGTAAAGCGTAGTTATATTATACAATTCATGTGAGGTGTTTGATGTTGCCTATGCTTTGTCCGTAGTAAATGTAACTTGTGCTTTGCTTGCTGATGTTTTATTGTAAGGTAAATTCATGGTAATTCATCAATCCAGCGGTAATTCTTGATGTTTATTAAGATGAGATTACACTGAAATTTCACGAATTTCGAGGAAAATATCGAATTTGGGTTTATAGCTCTAAAGAATACCCAGATATGTCATCTATAAAAAAAGTTTTTATTTTTTTAAATACCACCATTTTTAAAGTCTTCAGCACCATTTTTAAATGGCGCTGCGGTGGCATTTAATTGCTCCATGCGCTACTCGACATGCCCCGTCCAGTAGCTGCTAAGAAATTATGTGTTTCTGAAGTCTTTCTTACTGGGATTTCAAATGCTTTTGAAGAATAGACTTGCAGAGGTGATATTATTAGTGAAGTAAATACTAATAACCATGGTTTCACTCCTTGCGCTGAAATGTATTTCATAATATTACTTCAATTGTTTTATAGTGCTACTGGTAGTAATAGCTTAGTATTGTTTGTGCTGTGAGTGAGTTCATCATGGGGTGTGTTAGAACACTTGAAGTCTTACAGTCCATCAGAGCGAAGCCAGCATCAACCTATGCTGTGAAAATTAGCACCCAACGAGACCAAAAGCGCATAAGACAAAGTAGGAAAAGGTGCTCAGGTGACAGCAAGGGGCTAAGAAATAAAGAGGGGGGTGAAAATATCACTGGAGGAGAAAAGAAAGCAGTCTGAAGGGCACACCTGTAGTGCAGGGCAGTTCCAAAGTGTGTGAAGTTGCATATATTTTTATTTTGCAATTTATGGCTTAACAAAATTTTAATGTTTTCTTTCATTAAAAAAGTCCCTTGTCATTCAGTTTTTGCTTGATACAAGTACAATTTTACACAGAAGTAGCTAGATAGTTGGTGCACAAATATTAGTATGCAATTTGTTGTGAAAATACGATTCAAAATTATTTTTGAGCTACCAAATTCTGTTTGCAATCACTTTTTTTTTATTTCAACATTACATTTAAAAAATCTACTTGCTAATGTGTTTGTCAAACAACAAACTGTGACACTAACTTTTGTTAGCATAGGTATTAAGAAGGTTTGTGGAAAATTTGCTACCAATTGGAAAAATATTGTGATGCAAGGGACTTTTTTTAAAGATGGCGGTAAAATGGCATTTAAAAAACTCCTACTCAGAAATTTTTATAGGTACAATATTCAAACTTGGTAACATTACTTTACTTGAAAAGGGCTATCACAGAAAAAAAATTGTAAAAATTCAATGAAAAAAATAGCAGTTAGAAATTTCAGTATATTCTCCCCTTAAATAGGCCACACTTTCTGCCTGGACAGATTTCCTCGTAATGGTAGTTAGTTGTTTCTGGGGCATTTCCCTCTACTTCTCATTATTGATTGTAGTTATGGTGGACGAGGGGACGCTTCGTTGTATACTGGATGGTATGATGAATAAAAACGCATCATTGAACCAGATCAGAGGTGATCTAGGCAATAATACTGCTGCCTTAGATCTGATCAGAGGTGATCTAGGCATAACACTGCTGCCTTAGATCAAGTCAGAGGTGATATCAATGTAGTTAGAAATGACATGGAGGCAAATAGAGTTACACTTAAGTGAGCGGTGACTTAGGTAATAATACAGAAGCCCTTAATAATACTAAAACCACACTGTTAGCGAACACTGCTACACTTAATGAATTGAGAGGTGATATAGACCATATTAGTGAGAATGTAGGAGCCAATACATGAACACTTGTTGGAGTTAGGCGTGATGTCGAAGCTAACACTAATACCTTAGTTCAACTTATGGGTGATCTCAATCAAGTCCGTGTGGACATGGAGACGAATAGAGCTGAGGCTAACGCTAGTTTGTTAGTAGGATTAGCTGCAGTTAGGGTCGATATGATACGACACCATCAGGAGGCTAATGGCCGTTTGGGTACTTTGTCAGGCGACCTTGCGACAAACCGTAATGAGGTACAACCCCGGTTGGACACGATTGATGTCAATGTTAAGGCAGTATTAGACGAAATGGTAGATTTGCACCGTGAATTGACTGCTAATTCAGCCAGCATGACGGAGTTAACCGAGACCGTGGATGGATTAAAATCAACTATTCGAGTGAACAAGGAGGAGTTAGCGATTGACATAGCGATCATCAAGGGAGATGCAACGGAACAAAAGGCCAATTTTGATGCAACGGTATCGAACATTAAAGATGACGTGGCCATTCTTCGGAAACGAATAGAGGAAGTGGCCATCATTGAACGTCTTCAGCTGAGTAATAATGTTCGCAGATCCGTAAGGGAAATCGATAATACTCTGAGAGGAGAGATTCATAGGTTGCAAGAACCGATTAATAATTTAATTACTCAGTCAGATCCACTTAACACACCAGATATTGAACAACTTGCGCAGAGATTACTGGCTAAAATAGAAGCTCAACTGAAGGTGACACCTGTGGACACAACCTTATCAACTATACCCATTGTAACACAACCGAGTACCACTATGCAGACAAGACCATCTGCACCACTGAATTTTGAAGCACCTGTGTTTACTCCGGTGCGGACTTTAAGGACTTTAAGGACTTTAAGGAAGCACTTCTAAGGACATACTGGTCGAATGATATTCAGCAAAGTATACGGGTAGAAATGTATACGAAGCGATACAGCACGAACCAGCCCACAAAATACGCTAATTATTTTGCAATTCAGTTAGCCTGACTGAGATGTTTACACCGCCATTATCAGAACCCGAACTTATCCAAACCATTACGCGACAGTATCCCGCTGATGTACAGCGTGTATTGATAGCTGCAAGCACATCAACTTTCCTGAAATGCGATCAGATTTTGCGCAGGATTGATTCCACCAACGATCAGTTCGTCATTCACCGACCCAAAGGGGAGACACGCCATGTGAATCTGACCACTGTTGATCAAGTGTGTCAGACACCGAAACCAGCATCTGTAATCAATGAGCCATGTCAGCGCAATAGCGCAGGACTCTACCGTCGTACGTGGAACCGTCGACCTACGAACGCTCGATGAACAGGACAATCGAGGATATTGGAGACGGAGATTTGAGAGCGGAAATGAAGAAAATCGTCGACAAGATGACAGGCGAGGAAATAACGATGCGCCTCGCAATCAACAATCTGGAATCGTAAGGAGAGATTACCGGTATAGTGGAGGATACCGAAGGAACCGTGATCCACGTTACCAGGTGGACCGAGATTGGAGAGGTCGAGCTCAAGGAAGTCAGGAATACATCCGACAGAAAAGGAATGATGGAGGAGAAGAGCGAGACCAAGCTTCGTCGCGGAAACTGCAGGACGTTCCAGAGGAGGAACCTGAAAATAGCAAACCAGGGACCTCCAAAGGGGGAAAAAACTTCAAATTAGAAATGACTGTTAAGGAGATTGACTCCAGGGTAACTGCGACCTTACAACTCTGGGAGCCAATGGCCAGCGACCTACTAGACGAACGACGAACGACAACTGAAGTAGAACTCACTCAACTACCGATGATATCAGCGAAAATTAATGGGTATCCTGTATCATTACTCGTGAACACTGGGGCCATAATTAGCGTGATTTCAGCAGATCCGTATGCCGCGCTGAAAACATGAACCAAATTGACCAAGTTGCTTGTCTCAACAATCAAAGTAAAAGGGGTAATCCCCGATCGAACTGTCAAATGTAATGTGCATATTACTTGCGCACTGGAAATAAACTGCCACGCATACTTACACCAATTCTTGGTTCTAAAGGACTTGCGTTATGAGGTCATATTGGGGGACGATTTCATGCGGAAGTATGAGGGTGTGATTGATATGGGTCAAACACGATTATGTTAAGACCACATGAAACTATCTCTTTCAATATTGGAGGGGGCGATCCAGGATGTAATGCGGACATCAACCCTGTGGATACTTTTGATGATATGGAAATAAATAGCATGAAAGAAGAATGCGCAAGATTGGATAATAAGACAGAACCGGTTAATGAGCGATTAGAGGCCATCCTCGAAGTATACAGTGAGATTAAAAATTTTGAATATGACCTTGTGGTCATAGACGACTCCCCTTTTCAGAAAAAGGTATATCCGATCGTGGAAAAAAAGGAAGAAGCCACGCGGAAACTTAAAGAAATGGAGGCCGCCAACATTATTAAAAAGGCACCGACGTCTCTTGTGAACCCTCTGACGACTGTTGTCAAGGTTGATGGTAGCCTAAGGCTGTGCCTGGATGCCAGGGCCTTAAACGACCGATTAGCCCCAGAGCACGACCGACCACCTAGAATCAGAGATATTCTAAGGCAATTTAAGGGAAAACGATTTTTGACATCGTTGGACATGGTCTAGTCCTATTATCACATCAAGTTGTTCGAGCATAACCAGAAATACACTGTTTTCTTGTTTTGGCCGACAACCTATGTATTTTGTAAACTACCTTTTGGTCTAAAGAACGCGGGAGCCGCACTAATACGAGTTCCAGACGCGAACCTGACGAAAGAAGTCAAGGAGAAAATAGTCTGCTATGTCGATTATATAATAATCGCATCAGAGACAGAAGAGGAGCACTATCGAACCCTTCGTCTCGTTTTCGAGAACCTCCGTGTAGCCAATTTCAAGGTGAACAGAGAGAAATGTGAATTCCTCCGGAGCGAAATTAGATTTGTAGGACACATCATCAGTGGAGATGGTTATAGGCCCAACCCATCTAAAATACAAGCTATTTCAGCATTTCCTGTACCGACCAGGGTTAAATATGTAAGGCAATTCTCGGGTGTTATTCAATTTCTTGCCGCACATTGCCCGAAGTATTCGGAGACAGTTGCTCCGTTACTGAACATTTTTCGGAAGAATACGAAATGGGCATGGAATGAAGAATGTGCTACCGCTTTTGAAGAAGCCAAGCAAATGCTTGTGGATAGCATTACTCTCGAATACCCCGACCTTAGTCGTAACTTCATGGAGACTGACGCATCCGCCATGGGAATTCGTGCCAACCTGTTGCAGGAGGATGATGACCGTCAACGCCATTACATAGCTTTCCTTAGTAGGCGACTTAGACCGCATGAGAAGATCTATTATACCACTGAGATTGTAGCTTTGGCAATTGTATACGCTCTTGAGTACTGGCGTAAGCTGCTGTGGGGACATAGAATTGTTATCAGAACTATCCACCACGCTTTGACCTTCATCATGAAAACAAGACTGGCGAGTGAGAGAATTGTGCGTTGGACGTTGTGCCTCCAACAATTCGACATCACCATTGAACATCGACCTGGGAAGGAGAATTATCTGGCTGATTTTCTCATTAGAACCCAGATGTTTTAGTTCACGCCATTGACGTCGAGGGAGACTGTGAGGAACACCTTCGCAGACTTCATTATCTACCCGAAGGCCAGAGACGCGACGAGGAACTCAGACGAATTATACGATTTTTGGAACATCGTATGGACACTCAATGCCCGAAATGCCGCTATAGCCGATGGCTACGTGATGTACCGTAGGGTGTTGTACTGATTTGTGGATCCAGCCCACACACAGCATTGCGCAGTAGTTCCGCGAATGTACCAGGACACTGTTATAAACATGGTACACCTTTCTATCGGACATGGTGGTACTGACAAAAACATCGCTACTAATCAGGAGTCCTTCGACTGGAAAGGGCTAGGAACTTCTGTGAGGTGGTGTTTACGTGCTTGCGACGCATGCCAGCGCAGCAACTACACGTCTCATCTCTTGAGGGAGCCACCCAGACCCATCGTACCTACACAACCTAGGGAGCTTTAGGCCCAGGATATCTACGGGCCCATCCCTAAAGCTCGCAGAGGGATTCGATACGTAGTGGTGACTATTGATAGTTTCACCAAGTACACGATGCATCATCCAATTCAGAAAGTCACTGCACACCAGGTAATTCAACGAATTAAACGCCAAGTGATACCGGTGGCAGGAAAACAGCAATTCTTGTTAACTGACCACGGATCGCAGTTTACTTCGGCTGGATTTGCTGCTGCGATGCGAGAATTACAAATTGGACACGTGCTTTCATCCATCAGGCATCCCGAGAGCAACCCAGCGGAATGTGTGATGGCGACTCTAGCAAACTTCTGCCGATTGTATTGTCAGGAAGAACACTGGAGATGGACGGAAGCCCTGGTTGTTATCGCCAAATGTGTTAATTCGACTGTGCACGAGAGTACGGGACAGATCCCTATGATGTTGCATTTAAACCAAGCACCCGTTCGTATATGGATCAGAATCCTCATAACACCGCCATGCTTGCAACCATCACATGCCAGCAGGATTATTGCTGCGCAGAAGCACTTGAGGAGAATGCGCCACAAGAAGTTTAGAGATCCGCTCGTAGTGGGAGACTTAGTTCTAATTCGCCGACCTGGAATTTCCAACCCAGTCGATAGGGTGTACAGAAAGTACGTTTCACTTTATTATGGCCCTAATCGAGTCCTGGAGGTACTAACCAATAGTAGTTATTGGAGTTCTACGCATTGGCGAGAGGTTAGGCACCTTCAATGCTGCTAACCTGAAGAAATATTTTCAGAATTAGACTGAAAAGATGTTGACAAATAAAAATGCAATCCTCACATTTTTATTTGAAATGACGGAGAGGCATATGATCTCGAACACGCTCATGTCCATAATATTTCTTCAAGAGCAAGTTTGCTTGTTGTGCTCACTTGCATAGAACGCATTCAGAAGCTTCCTCCCTATTCAAGCTTTCTTTTGACTTTGGAGAGACCTGTATATTTTCTTCCTTGATATATTTTAGGGTCGTTCAAGGGGTAGTAATGTGCAATCTATAACCTCTCCTACCAAAATGTCATCCTCTCCTTCACGTGGCGAACTTGCCCGTTTCCACAGACGAGGCTCTGGCGACCAAGTCACGGCGGGATAACCGTTACATCAAGTACAGAGGAAATGCTGTATTACAGCCTGTCCATGGGCTGAGAGATGGCATCCCCATTAATGGACTTACTTCTTTCAGGCTAGCAACCCGTTGAAGGACATTTTCATTGCTTTCAAGTCTTTTAAAGGAAAAAAACCGGACGGATTCTACAGTTGACGAACTTGGCAAAGGAAAGGACACGAATTGGAAAAGGAAGGATATTATTAGATGTGCTACCTGGAATGTTCGGGGTATTGGACACAAAGATGATAAATTAGACGATATTCTATCTAAAAAGATATTTCAATTGCAGTTATTTCTGAAACAAAGAAAACTCTTCAGGGATCCAAGGAGACAAGAAATTATTTACAGTTTTATAGTGGTGTTCAACGAAATGTTAGAGCACAGGCAGGGGTGATGTTTATGGTTCACAAGAAATTACGATCAAAAATTGATAGCTATACTTTTTAGAATGAAAGGATCATTCAAGTAAGAATAAAACTATCCAGAGGATATTTGACAGTTATAGGGGTATATGCACCGGTTGAAGGATACTCGAAAGAAAGTGGTATTTTGTATAATAATCTACAGAAGATAATCAATATTACTAATAGACAAGATATGATACTGTTAATGGGAGACTTTAATGACAGAGTTGGTAATGAAAAAATTCAGAATAACATTGGAATTCATGGAGAGGTAACCCGCAATAATAATGGAACAAAATTAATAGATTTCACTATCTTCAATCAGTTTCGGATTATGAACACACTGTTTCCACACAAGGACAGTCATAAATATACGTGGTCCGCAAGAAATCAGAAATCAATAATTGATTATATCATTTGTAATGGAAAATTGGCAGATTTAGTTTTGGATACAAGAGTTTATCGAGGACCTGAATTGGAAACAGACCACTATTTATTAGTTGCACCTATTCGTTTAAAACCACGGTGGTTCAAGAAAAAGAAACAAAGAACACAGGAAAACCAAACTTTATATAAGGTTAACCTTTTAAATGATCCCAGTATAAAATGGCTATACCAAAACAGCCTTGATAATCACATTCAGATGATTCCACTTTCTGACGATGTGGAAAAAGAGTGGTCCAATTTGAGTTCAGCTCTAAAACAGTCAGCATTTGAAAGTTTGAGAGATAAAAGAAGATGGCAAAAGAAAAAGGGTTTAAGAATTTGGGACGAAGAAATTGCAAAAGTAATCTCCGGAAAAGGAAATTCATATAAAAAGTTTCTGTCAACTGTTAATTAGAAGATAAAATTGAATACCATCATAAGAGAGCAATAGTAAAAAGAGAAGTTCGAAAGAAACACAGGGAAAGTTGGGAAAACTTTGTCTCGTACCTGGAGACTGACATAACAAGACCACAACCACAAACCTATAACATTTTGAAAAAACTAAATAGGGAAGTAAAAGAAGATGTAAAAATTAATGCAATATCTCACAAATAATGGCTTGAGTATTTTCAGAGCCTTTGGTCGAGTCCAAATATTGAACAACTTCTTTTACAAGCATCTAACAACAAGTCTTCGGAAAATATTACACTCGAAGAATTAGAACAGGTCTTGAGGAAACTTCGAAATGGGAAAACACCTGGAGAATATTCAATAAATGCAGAAATGATGAAATATTCAGGCGATGCCTTCAAGAAAAGATTTCTCAGATTATTGAATTTAATCTGGATGGGTAACAGGCCTCCAGAAGATTGGCAAAAGGGAATAGTAGTTCCTCTTCATAAGAAGGGAAATATGAAAGATTTGGAAAATTATTGAGGAATAAGTATACTTAACTCTGGGTACAACATTTTTGCAAACATTGTTAAAGAAAAATTACTGAAACATTACTCTGAGGTAATAGGGAATGAACAACATGGGTTTAGAAAAGGTCGCACATGTGCAGATGCCTACTTCACCTTAAAAATTTTGATCCAAAAACGCAGGGAGTTCAATTTGGAAACACAAATATCATTTGTTGATTTTAAGAAAGCCTTTGATTTTGTTGACAGAAACAGACTTATTGACATATTGGCCAGGTATTGTCTCCACCAATGGTATCCTTACCTTGACGCGGTGGTGGAGTTTGCGTGGTCAAATGATCCTGAGAGCTATGTCGGCGGTAGCTTAGCTAGTGGTAGGGTCTCCCAAGCCGGACAGGTCGAAGGTGATGATCCAGACTAAACGGGATACTCTGGCTCTCCAGGTTGGGGGTTGGACGCGGGGCCAACAACCCCACACCATAAAAAAGAACCTGTTACGAAACAAGGACAATTGCCTCGGAAGGACGGACTTAACAGAAGACGACTTTGGCCTGGATTACGGAAGAGAGATTTGTATATTGCGACGTGGAATGTAAGAACGATGTTGAGACCAGGAAAGATGAATGAAATAGGAGAAGAGAAAACTAAATTTAATTTAGACATTGCAGCGTTACAAGAGGTAAGATGGCAAGGACAAGGAAGGATAGATAAAAGGGAATATTCACTATTGTATAGTGGTCCAAATAGCAGAACAGGACAACATGGTACAGGATTTATGGTATCCAAGGCAGTAAGGAATAGTATTATGGAATATGAAGCCATAAATGAAAGATTTTGTGAATTACGCATCAAAGGAAGATTCAGGAACATATCCATATTGTCAGTGTATGCGCCAACTGACGAGAAAGATGAGGATGAGAAGGAAGAGTTCTATGAACAATTAGAACAGATATGCGATGAGATACAGAGATACGATACATTGATAATAATGGGTGACTTTAACGCAAAGATTGGGAAGGATCTTTTGATGAGGTGTGCAGGGTAACATACACTACATGATGTTAGTTACCAAAATGGCACACTACTTGGGCATTTTGCCATCAGGAACAATATGGTGATCAAAAGCACATGTTTCCCACACAAACGAATACATCTAGGTACTTGGAAGGCTCCTGATTCTACAACCGTGAATCAAATAGACCATGTGTTAATCAATGCAAGATACTCTTCATCAATTATAGATGTGCGGAGTTGTAGAGGACCAAATTGTGATTCAGATCACTATCTAGTCAAAGCAGTACTTAGAGAAAAGCTGGCTAAAACGAAAACGAAATCTGAAACTGGAAGAACAGTATAAACGTTGAAAGGCTAGGACATGAAAGAATTAAGGAGGAATATCAGAGAGAAATACAAAAGAAAATAGAAGAAGAAAAAGAGGGAGATGATCTCAATGAAGAGTGTAAGAAAATAGAGGAAGTAGTTAAACTAGCTGCAGAAGAAATAATCGGAAAGAAGCAGCAAACCCGGAATGAATGGTTTGATCAAGAGTGTAGGGAAGCAATAGAGGAGAAGAATAGAGCAAGAGAAAAGTTGATCTTGAGAGAAACAAGAAGCAACTGTGAACATTATAGGCAACTGAGGTTGAATGCCAACAAAGTATGTAGAAGAAAGAAAAAGGAACACATAAAGAAACAATTTATAGAAATAGAAGAATTAAACCAGGGAAGTGAAGTAAGAAAATTCTATGCGGCAATTGGTAAAATGGGGAAAGGTTTCCAACCTAGGGAAAGAAGATGCAAAGATAGATAAGGGATGATACTGAATGATGAGAACAAAGTGTTAGATAGATGGTCTGAACACTTTAAGGAACTTCTAAATGAAAGTGTAGAGACAGAAATTGAACAACATATGCAACAAAATGAGAGACAAGAAGTAATTAGGTCAGAATCAGAGAATGAGAATGCAAGTATTATGAGTCCTACAAGATTTGAAGTGGCAAATGTAATGCAGAAAATGAAAAACAATAAATCACCAGGGGAAGACAGTATTGTAGCAGAAATGATAAAATATGGAGGAGCGGTATTGGAAGATAGAATACATAAACTATTAGAAAGAATATGGGAAGAAGAGAACATGCCAGATGGATGGAGGGGAGGAATAATATGTCCTATATTTAAGAAAGGAGATAAACTAGCATGTGAGAATTACAGAGGAATCACTCTATTGAAGGTTATTTACAAGATCCTGTCAGGTATCTTGAAAGAAAAAATGAAGATATTTTCAGAAGAAATTCTGAGTGAATATCAGTGTGGTTTTAGACCCAACCGGAGTACAACGGATCAAATCTTTGTAATTAGGCAGATGATGGAAAAGTTTTAAGAACATGATATTGACCTCCACATGCTCTTTATAGATTTTAAACAAGCTTTCGATAGTGTATGTAGAGAAAGACTATATAGATTACTAGGAGAATTGAGGATACCTGGAAAGATAATCCGGCTGATAAGGATGACACTAAATAACACATGGGCACGAGTGAAAAATGGAAATAAGTTGAGGAAACCCTTTACAATTAATATGGGTGTTAAACAAGGAGATGGATTGTCTGCAGTACTCTTTAACCTTGCACTACATAAAGCAATTAGTAAAGTAGACCAGGGAGACACTATTTTTAACAAATCAAGTCAGATCTGTGCTTATGCAGATGATATAGTGATCATAGCAAGAGAGAAGCGTACACTGAAAAGAGTATATTTAGAATTAGAGAAAGAAGCTACAAATATTGGGTTATCAGTGAATGAGAGTAAAACTAAGAGCATGGTAATGTCCACATCTAACACTAGAAGAGCCCCGCAGGATATTACAATAGGCGATAAGACATTTGAGGGTGTGACACAATTTAAGTATCTAGGAGTACTTATTAACAACCAGTGTGATATGACAAACTGTATTAAAGATCGATTACTGGCTGGAAACAGAGCATACTATGCAAACATCAAGATGCTCAGGAATCAACTTATATCACGAACAACCAAATTGAAGATATATAAGACAATCATAAGACCAGTAGTGACCTATGGCTCTGAAGCTTCGACATTAACTATGGATGATGAGAATACTGTGAAGTGTTTTGAAAGGAAAATTCTGCGAAGAATATATGGCCCTGTTAGAGAGGAAGATGGATGGAGAATACGATATAACCATGAACTAAACGAATTGATTGGAAAACAAGATATCGTAAAGTTTATAAAGGCACAGAGAATCCAATGGTTGGGACATATAGAGAGGATGCCGGAGAACCAGATGCCCAAGAGAATGTTGAAAGGGAGGTTATTCTCCAGGAGGAGGAAATGACGTCCTAAGAAGAGATGGTTGGATAGTGTGAATGCAGACCTCGTCGCAATGGGAGTAAGAGGATGGAGGAGCAAGGCGATGGATAGTTCAACATGGAGAGCAGCTGTTCAAGAGTCCAAAACCCACCCCGGGTTGTAGCGCCATGGAGTGAGTGAGTGAGTGGCCAGGGATTGTGTCCCCCAACAGTTAATTGATAACATTTACAACATGTATAGTGGGTACTCTTATTGCAGTAAGGTTAAGTAATCCTAAATCCAAGTGGAAGCCAATCAGCAGAGGGGTAAGACAAGGCTGTGGACTCTCTCCATTGCTATTCATAATCTACATGAATGCTATAATAAAGGAATGGAGGTGTGAAAGACATGGTTCAATACCTATCAGCAGGCGTCTAAGAAATGTAGACGCCATACTACTTGCTGATGATGTTGCATAGGTAGCAGCAACTGAAGATGATCTGCAGTGGTCAGTATTCAACCTCCAGAAAGTGGCATCAAAATTCAGCATGTGCATTTCTACTGATAAGACTAAAGTAATTGCCTTTAAGGGCAAGGACCCTATCCCCAGTAAAATTCGTCTGGATGGTAAAATTTTAGAAAGAGTTAACGAATCCAAGCATTTAGGATATCATTTATCTTTTCAAGAAGAACGAGACATAACTGCAAAAATAACTAATTATACCAGAACAACGGGAATCATCAATCACGTCATGAAGCCATCTCTTGCCCAAAGTCATACACGCTTGCGTTTGTATAACACATTAGCCAGACCAACCCTATGCTATGGCAGCGAGGCATGGACAATAAGATCTCAGGACATCTCCAGACTCACAGCACGCGAAATGACCTTTATGCACCGAACAGCAGGCTATACGAAATGGGATCATAAGAGAAACGAGGATGTGCTGAAGGAACTAAAAGTGAAACCTATAACTACATACATTTGTGACTACCAAGAGAACTGGAAGCATCATGTCCAAAGGATGGAACCTGGAAGATTACCAAAGGAGATCCTTCGCTACCAGCCACGGGGAAATAGATCTATAGGACGTCCGAAAAAGAGATGGAGGGAAAGTGCAAGACCGTAACGGGACATTTGGCCCAATACTTGGAAGGAAGATGATGATGATGATGATGATGATGATGATGATGATGATGATGATGATATATTTTAATACATATCTTGCATCTGCATATCACATGAATTTATCACAAGTAATTCTGTATAAATTACCACTTTATTGTGGCCTTAAATATTATAATTCATCATTTGGTAACGGTATTTGCACCGTAGATATGCGGAAGGCATGAAAGTAAACACTACACGACCTGGAAGTTCTTTGGAACCTAGGACGGAGCTTCCGACCAAGACACACAGTTTTATGAGCCTGACCAAGAAGCACGCGTTTTGTGAGTCCGCCGAGACTAGGCGTGATAGCACGTTTTGTGGAAGCCCACAGTGCTGAAGTGAAGTACAAGTATCTGCAACCATCGAGCTCATTTATTGCAACAAATTGTGTATAATATCATGTGAACGCCGTGTGAGGCGAATGCAGCGAGATTCATCACCAACAATTTTTCGAAAGCATGTATTGGTAAATTTTTCACCACTTGCACGTGGTCAGCTAACATTGATACCACGTTGCCGACAGCATGGAAAACTTCCTTTGTAATATTACACAGAAATAATCATTCTAAGTACTGCATTAATAGCGAGCTAGAAGCCGCAGTGAAAATAATCACGAATAATAGTTTGTGCTTCGAGTATTTCTTTATGATTGCTGTAATATTACGTGATTTTGTGTTTGAAAGTATTAAAGCCTGTGAGCTTAGATACCTCCTGTTGTATCTGTTAGATTCTGTGGCAGTGTTTTATAATCATGTTTGAACTATCTGCACCTGTGTTTAAAATCAGTGCTTCATTTTGAATTGAGTGAATATCGTAAAAGCTGTGAAAATTGTATATTTCTTCGCACCATGCATCGTAACGACGACCACGTGTACGACATGTTTCTATCCGTACTCATGATGATAAGGAGGTGTAAACCCAGCCATGGAGGGGGATGTCAAGGAAATAACACTGCCATGAGGAGGAAATCAAGATGAAACCATGCCGGAAGACCACGTAATGAGGAATTTCAACAGAAGAATAGGCGAGGACTGTGGAGCCTAATTATGGAACCTTATAATCCCTCCCGCAGAACGGAGTTGTATAACCCCTCTGTTCTGAGAGAACACGAGGTGAACTGCAAATTATATCCACTGTGAGTCTGTATCCTCATTACTGTACAGGGTTTGTCGGGGTAGATCTAGTGTAGTAACCGAACTTGATAGCAACCACACAGGTAGGTGTTGTTATTATAATTTATGTCTTTCTTTCTTTCTTTCTTTCTTTCTTTCTTCTCAACTGGTCAATCTTTTTGACACACCCAGTACCATGCTTGCATGGGTGTGCACCTGTATTTTTGTGACACATCAATGTATTTCCAATTTATAGAATCCAGCCATGGAGAGCTGCAGAATCTGTCAATAGTAATTGATATGATGGGAATGAAGATTCATCTTCGATTTTAGGGTACACCCAGTGTAGGAGCCCTAATTTTATTTCATTTACCACTATTTAACGTATCATTTGGTCAGTCGACAGTTACTACCACATTTTGTAAAGCTTTGTTTTCATTATTTGTGGATCTTTAATGCCACGAAGTTCCGAGAGGTAACAGTACAAGCGTAATGTGAGAATTATCCAGCCTGGTTACGAACCAGAGCACATTTCATCGTATCAGTTTAAACAACACAGAATTGTGAAGTGTTGTCTGTTATACCCTTTAGTTGTGTCGGGATGACACGCGCCGTTTCTATCATTGACTGTAAATATCAGGGAGCGAGTGGAATATCTTCGAATTTCAATGCAGTTAAGCTGCATATATTTTTATCTGTCCTACAAGTGTATTTGGTAACTTTATAACGTTATATTTTTGAACAGGGCAGGTTAATGCATAATACAATCTTGTAGTAATGGAGAATGACATCTCAGAGATAAACGGATCACTTCAGGACTGCAATCAGTGATTTCCGTTATATTCTAGACGCACAGTTCTGACATGTTAAGGGAGTGAGATATAAACTGCACTCAAATGAACACAGTAAGACACTGTAAGTGGGGCGTGACGCCCTAGGTCATGAAGTTACTGCGCCCGAATTTATTTGAGGCCAATTCCTAGATCCAGACGGGATATGAACTGGGACTCATGAAATATAAAAGGAACGTATTAATATCTTTTATTCCTTATAAAATAGAAGATCGGAACATTTTAGGCTGAAGATTAATGTATTACCATGTTTTATTGCCAGTAAAAACAATTACGGAAGGCCGGAATGAAAGGAGGAATAATTCAAATTGTTTAAATAATAATTGCGTAAATTATTAGAACAATGGGAGGTCTACAGTCCGGAACGCACGGATTTACTTCCGGGAGGCGAGGTGTGTCGTCACGAAGGAGGAGAAATACAGCACGAGGTAGATACGTAAGGAGAATAGAGCCGCTACGTCAGAACAGAGCTAGGAGGGGAGAGAGCTGTGATCTGGACGCGAGTAGAGGCAAGCCAGGTGTCATTCTTTATTCAGATCAGGTCCGAGTTAGACCTGGATGTTTCAAAGCGAAGTGCGAGTTGAGAAGGCAGTGACTCGAGGGAAGAGCCACGTTCGACCGTGCTAGCAGAGTTGCAAGGCCGGTGAAGTTACTACACACTTTATAATAGGAAACGGAGCACAACTGAGCTCATTTTATTAAAAGCTTACTACGGCGAGACTGTGCACATTTGAAACACAGCTTGTTGTACAAATCATTTCAACTGCAGAGCTAGAATACGCTCAGATGACTACAATAAACATTATTCGGAAAAATAGCTGTATTGTATACAAAATACCATTCATCTTTACGCTATTAACAATGCAGAGAACAGATTGGCAGCGGGGAAGTATTACAGGCTTAAACCTTAACCAAGGAATGACTTCGTGCTAAGCGCATCATATAGGGAAGTAGAGACTACATCGATGAAGAGTGATATCTAGAACACTACAAAATGGATAACGCGATGCTGAAAAATGCAGAACAAATCTGTACTACATAACGAGAGTTCGCATACACCGAGAATACTCTCAGGAACATTTGTAATCAATCGAGTTTCGGTAAGAAGAGATCCATACGAATCGATGGTGCCACATCAGAAGAACTAACAGCATGCAGAGTCGATAGAGGGAGGGGGTGCGACATGCCGCTAGCAGCAAGGTTGACGACCCAAGCCAGACATTGACCGTGCCCTACTGTGATGTAACGAGCAGTCCAGGTCCCATATGTTTCGTGCAGCTGAGAGCTGTGTTCTCACACGAAACACTGTTGCTTGGAAAGGCAATAACCAGCAGAAATCTCGACGGCAGCAAAGGTAGTGAAGCGATTGTATTACATTTTGTTTTATAGTAGATAGTTCTGTGTTTATCCAGTTGACCAAATGTATAATTTTAATCATTTATCTTTGTGTAGATCTTTAATCCAGTTAAATTAGTATTTTATTGCCATTTTTTCTATTGCAAATTTCAGTCATTTTGACAATCTTTATTAGCGAATTGCCATTTTAAGCATTAAATTAGTAAATTGTAGAATAATTTAGAATCGTTCATTCTGCGTAAAATTATGTAAATCTGTTTTATGCAGAGTGTTGGAACGTTATTGAAAAATTGAAATACAGTGTACTTAGAAAGTTACTTACTTCACGAAAGTCAAATAAATTTCAAAAACTCATGATGTGGATTCGAGTTTCGAAATTTACCATAAACCGACTGTGTACAATAATTGTATTACTACACCACAGTAAATATTTTAGAAGAAAGTCAAATAAATTATACAGCCAATTAAATCATTTAATGTCATTTTCATTGTAATGAAACATATAGTTATTAAGAACTATGCTGTGTATAAAGAAATGGACTTAACCATATTTCCAAGTAATAAAATGTTCCAAGAACATTAACATTTTGTCAAAGAAAAGATTTAGAGCATTAAAAATTCTAGATAGAATTTGTAAAGCATAGTCGTTCATGAAGATTACTCAGAAATTCATCGTTAGTAAATTGTAATTAAAAGACGAAGGAAGGACAGGGAGATCTTCTGTAAATCTACCCAGTGTCTGAAAATAAGTTATTTGGACTTAACTGAATTAAATTCAGTATTTAAATTCTCAGGAAGATAGGAAATGGTTATAGTGTTATTAAATGTAAATTCTTGCAGACAATTCTTTGGATGTTACGATAATGTTACAACTAAATTGAACACGTGATGAGAGTTAAGTAATAAAAGTCACTAGGTGATGAAAGAAACTGTACAGAATTAATTGAATTTAAAAACACGAGGAAATACGTTGTATAAGAGTAGGAGAAATTTTGGTAAAGATTGTTTCTTGAAAAATATTCACAATGGTGGTGAATATCTAATAAAGATACTGATTTTCCTTGCATTATGGAGAATGCACCGAAATGGGTTAATGTTGAAATACCGTGCAGATCGTCGACGTAATTGAAGTTTCGTATTGTTATGAGAGGAGGCAGAGTAGTCAAGTTTCCAGGGTTTGATCACAGTGAAGGTGATTTCATTAAATTGCATTGAGGCAAAGTTTCTGTACAGGGTGTCAAGTAAATATTATAATTGTTTGTGTAATTTTGAAATACAGGTGTGGAATTGAAGTTGGAATGCCATGCACCTTGAATATTCACGTTTATTGAAGTAACAGAATGTCTTGTAAAGAATTACACAATTATCGGAAGTTATTATCAGATCGGTGTGAAATGTTAGAGCAGTGCTGAACTTCATCGTTTGTCACTTATGTTCTTTTGATTAGACGAGTATTTTAATACTTTCAACCGATAAAAGTTGTGGTGATTGTTCAGAAATTAGAGTAGTGAAGACTCACATATATGAGAGAAAGAAACATAAATAATTTTAATGTAGAAATTAAAATTTGTGCGAATCACAAATCCTTGTACATCTATATATCTATAATTAATATAAGTCATTTTCACCATGCATATTTAAATTTGGAACTACGGATCAGTAATGAAACGCACTGTGGAGTTTGAAAAAAACGTCGTTTCATATTTTTCATATTTCAGTGGAGCTTCAGAAGAACTTCGCAAGGGTTAAATATTTATGAAATTTTTCATGTTAATTTTGTTTAATTTCAGAATAATGCTAGAATATTCAAGGAGAGGAATTCTCCCATTTTTATTTTCAGGACATTGTGTATAAAATGACCCATTTTATTTTGCTTTTATTTTTGAAGTGTCGAGGAGGACACGAATTATTGATTTAAGTTAGGGACATTTATGTATTGTCCTAAATCAATAAACGACTAGCGCTCTTTAGCAACTTAGTCAATTTAAATTAGCTGACATCTTGCTCATTTTATCAACGTCGAAAATGGTACTACTAGGTAGCTACAGGCGCTCACAACAGTAAGATCTTATCACCCCTCGAGACCGGAGTTTCTCGAATTGCTTAAATGTAAATGTTAGTAGAAATTTGTACCTAGGCTGGTAGTACTATTCTATATAAATATACGCTGTATGATCCTAGAATTCCCAATTTTACTTAGCAGACATGGTAAGTTATTTTGAGCTGGGTATCTATGTGTCTGTAATCCTTTACAGTTCCGCGGATATAGGTGCTGATTGGAGAATTCGGGCGCAGTACCAGGAACTTGTTTTATTACCCAGCATTCCGAGCGAGACACACTTTTATTGATTAATTTTTATGACAATCTGTTAGGTCACAGATATGTGAGGAATGCAGTAGTCATGTATGGGAAGCGCTACTGAACTAGGGAGCACAGCTGATTGCTTATATCTTATGGTAAGATAGCCGCACATCTGGTGCGAGGTTAGCATGCTTATGAGCAACTGTGTTATGCGAATGACTGCGTTCATTCAGCAAATGAGTAAAAGTTTTAGCCCATTATGTAATTGACCCAGTTATATTGTATCAGGCTAGCGACTCATGTATTTGTTGTGTCTTAGAACACACTTGCCAGGGAGTATGGAGTCCCATTGCTATTTATGCCGGAGATACTGAGCTTGTGAGCCAGATCGTCCGAGGAATGTTATGCGTGCCATTGTGTAAGTTGCGCCTGTGTTATTGTTTGAGCCAATTGGTAGCTCAGAGTATTGTTGTGACTATTAGAGTCACGTTTCTTCGAGGTAATCTCCGTGGAGATTTATGGTATTTGCTATGCAGCCTGTGTCTGGTGTCTACAATTTAAACTTTATTAGGGAAATTAAACCTACACCATAGCGTATAGAAGAGAAAGTGACGCGACTTGTGGAGTTTGTATGGTCCAGCCGCTAGGTGGCTCTAGCGTCGGCTAGCGCTGAGTGAGGACGGTATCAATACAAGCAGTTGAATGTTACTTTTCAGTAACTGAATGTTATCAGCTTACACTACGTTGTATTAGACAAGATGATCCAAATATAAAATTCTCCGCACTGAGTATATACAACGCTAACGTCCGTTGTGTTAATTATGAAACATCAGATTGCGTCATAGGTTCATATAATAAGGAAATAAAACATTCTGACGGGGGTCAAAATGTAACTGAATGTGTGAAAATCGTAAAGCTACAGACCATTCACTACTGCACAAATAAAGTAAATATAATATAATACAGTATAATGACAAACTCACCCATATAACTTATAGCTCTCAGTTGTCCGAAGCTTTGGACAGCTTACGCGATGATTTTCCAGACTTAGAAGTTGACTGCTCTTTCCTAATTTCTTTCGTACGAAAGAAAAAGCGCACTTCATGAAATGAAAAATGAGTTTTCCAATAAGGTCCAGTTTATGTTCCATACACCATCAAAAAATCACGGCCCTAAAACAATCTCATCAATGCTGTCCTAACACTCATAAAATATATCAACCCACAAATTTGAAAGGGAAGATAATTCCATTTCAACGACTACTTCGACCTGTAAAAGAATGTTGAAGACACTGTCAGACGGTTGAGTTAGGTAACTAAGGGCATTTATTGTGCCAAAGTCCTTTATATTAGTGAAAGTTGCAGCTGTTGTGTCTGACGGCCTTTTCACTTTGAAGGGTTGTTGCACACTTCACACAGCTGATCCCTTTCCTTAGTTGCTTGACAATATACCCGGCTAGATAGTGTGGGACTGCACCAGGCTTCAAACTCCATCTCTTTCTCGCCATTTCGACTGTCTTTCCTTCTATAATGAAAGTGTCCGTTTTTATAAGGAAATTATCGGAGAAATGTTTGTCACATAGCCTGCATATGACTTACTTGACAATTTAATGTCTTTCCTGGGAATGGCCTTAGTCCATTTAAATAAATCATCTTCGGCTTTTGGAGGTCTAAAAAAGTGCCTACCTGTTGCAGATGACTTGTCGTATCCAGATCGGCACCCGGGAACAAAACAACACGGCATATTCACTTACACAGTTTTGTTTGACGAATCTTACCAGGTTATAATTCACTCGACAGCACAAACGTAAAGAAATAAGTGTAAAGGCTTACAAATACTAAACACACCAGTGTCAAAACGTATGTATTATTTCACTATCGCTTCTTGATCGCATACACTTTTCAACACCAAGAAATAAGGACTAAACACGGCAGCATTTCCATGTTTTCAAACTCGCGAGCGCTTAGAAAGTGTCTCCAGCCAGCCACAACCAACCGCTGCGCAGTCTACCGGCGGGCGCAGCAACTACCCATACTAAAGATATGGCAAACTCGGGAGTCGGCACACTTTCCCTTCTAAACGCTATGCCTACACTATAAACCTGAACTAAATCATATATATAATTGATCTAATCCTACGTGCTTAAATATGGAATAACTGAGTATCTGTGGAAGTGATTTTAATTCAGCTGACACTTTTTGACTGTCAAGAATCGCTGGAGCCAAGAGTTCGTAGCTGACGGTCCGCATGATTCTATGTGATGTTAGACGTAATCTTTATTACGCATTCGCCAACCTATCTTACATTCTTGAGATGACGACCGGGGGCAGAGAGCTTTCCCGATCAGCGTAAACAGGCCTATATAAAATAACATGTGTGTGTGTTCATCTTCTTCATTTATCAGTGTATAACCTGAATTGTTTCCTGTTAGTTATAATAGTGTGTTGAATTTGTTATGTACAGGGTGCTTCAAAAATGTATACACACTTTAAACTATCGTAGTTTTCCCGCTCTACAAGGCTAATGTTATATTTCTTCGCCAGGTGGCAGCATAATCGTCCCTCTATGTTATATTGTCAGTTGGAATTTGTAATATCAACATGGCGGACGTACGTTTGAGTTTTGAAGAACGTAAGCAGGTTATTAAGTGGTACTGGAAGTTTGAGAATGTAAATGAAGTTCAAAGACAGTGGAGAAGGGAGTGTGATACAGAACCACCTTCAAGATTAACAATTACACGCATACGAGACAAATTTGAAGTTCAAGGAACAGTGTGTGATGTGCATAAAGGTCATTCAGGTCGACCTCGAACAGCTACAAGTGATGAGTCATCAACGCCAGTCTTGGAACTGTTTCAACGCTCTCCTAACAAATCTTCAAGGCATGGGGCACGTGAAAGTGATGTAAGTGCTAGCAGCGTGCTACGCATTCTGAAGAGAGGCAAGTATCGTGTTTACATTCCAAGGCTGGTGCAACAGCTAAGTGACGACGATCCAGATCGAAGGTTGCAATTTTGTGAATGGGTTCAGGAGATGGTGATACGTGAACCGGGATTTATGGGTAGCATCATTTGGTCGGATGAAGCCCAATTCAAACTTAATGGAACTGTCAATAGGCACAATTGTGTTTACTGGGGTGAAGAAAATCCTCACATTACAATTGAAAAAGCTGTAAATTTGCCTGGAGTAAATGTGTGGTGCGGTTTGTCTTCAAGGGGACTCATTGGACCTTTTCGATTTAAAGGCACTGTAACTGGTATAACTTACCTAACAATGCTTGCTGATTCCATATTTCCTGCCATTCGTGCATTATACGGTAATGATAATTTTTATTTTCAACAAGATGGTGCCCCGCCGCACTATCACAGGGACGTACGAGCTTACCTGGATCAAAATTTGCCGGGCCAGTGGATAGGACGCAGGGGGCCAATCGAGTTTCCAGCACGCTCTCCAGACCTTACACCACTGAATTTCTTCTTCTTATGGGGCACAGTAAAAGATGAGGTGTACAAACGTAAACCACGTAACCTAGACATTCCTTGGAATGAGATTCAAGCCGTGTGTAGAGAAATCTCATTGGACGTCTTGATACGATGTACAGAATCAGTGGTGACTCGTACTCAGAATTGTATTGATGCTGCAGGTCGCCAATTTGAACAGTATTAACATTTGTTATTTATGTTTCATTTACATTGGAATTTCAGCTTTCTAATTTCCTGAAATTTAACTTTGTAGAACGGTAAATAAATTTTCTATGGAAGTTCAAAGTGTGTATATATTTTTTGAAGCACCCTGTATATTTCTTTTTTTATAGACTGTGGTTGCTATCCTTAGATTTGATTTAATGCTTTGATTACTGACGCATCTCGTCGTAATATTTTATTCATGTGAGGAATTAGCTAGTTGATTAAACGTACATGTAAATGTGGGCGTGGTACTATCCTAACCTAGGGTTTGTTTTGCTATGATGTTAAATGTAAATTTTACCGAGTCATTTGCTTGTAACTTTGTGCTACCGTGTAGAATTTCTTTCATGCGCCACGTGCCTAGACTTTTTGTTGCTTTGTTTTTCACGTTTTCGAGGACTTTCGCGAGAGTTAGCTTAACGTCAGTTAGAGTTTGTTCCTTCGTTTCATTATTGTGATTAGCTTTGCGGATTAGCCGATTTCTTAACCCTCCGAAGTAGGATAGGGGTTTGAATTATTGAATAAATCTTTCACGAAATTTCATTTGCTAGCTTTGTGTTTAGGGCGTCTATGTGCGTCTATGACACATTCCGCGCAAGGAACCCAATCCTTTGGGACCACGCTTGTAGTGCTACGCTAGCCCTGATGCGATCCTCTCAGGTTGTGGGTTTGAAGGACGGGGTTATTAGTTATTCGAAGTGCCATTTTTCGGTTGATGGTACCCGGATAATCTCCTGTAACGTGCTCAATATCTTGAGTTATTAAATATTTAAAAACTTAAACCAACGGTGTACAACAATTAAACCTGAGATATAGTCCTTTGAATGGAAGAAATTCTCGAAAATGTATAACGCTCATTTGGTTGTTAGCCCAGAACTTCACTCAGACGCAGCCGATTTCCATGACCATCTGGGCGAAAGACAGCCCTTGATCGCTGGAGTGCTGTTAAACATAAATCAACGATGTACAGCAATTACAGCCTGAGATATTGGTGACAAAATGAAGAGAAAAGTGGAAAATATGAGGGGGAAAATGTGAGAGTTAGGTAGGTATATGACCGATGATATATCTGGGCATATATACATTTAAATGAAAACGGAATTTAAGAAATCTGCCCGGTATAACGTCCGGAATGACTGAATTTAGTTTTCATAAATTCCTTTAATAATATAGGTTTCTTAAAAATTATATTGACTATTGAGATGGGGTTATGTATTTTATAGGCTATAAGCCTACATTAAAAGAATCAAAATTATCATGATATTCTTGAATAATTATTTGGCCTATTCAGACGTAGGTCTAACCTACCATGTTCAATTTGAAGGGATTAAAATGAGTCCACTTATCAGAATCCTTGGGATGTAACATTTTAATATACCGTACATTAAACTGACAAGTATTCTTTACCGTAGCCGAACTAGCCTAACAAAAGAAATGCCGTATAAGAAAGGCAGGAAATTTAGGTACTGAACCCGTATTTATAAAGTCCAGTGTGAGTCACGAGGCGAGCATCGAACCGGCTGCGCGTAACAATTACATTTTATGATTTTAAGGGACTGAATAGGCTACCCGCTTCAAATACGTGCATTCTGACACGCAAGCGAGCTATGTAGTAGCGTTGAAAGATTTTATCAGGTCATTTATGTGCAGAGAAAGAAAGAGTTTTGTAAATGAATATTTTTAACATGGTAATAAATGAGATTTAGATCGAGCTGGAAATTGTCACAATATCTAGTTTCTGTGAAGACTTGCAGGCAGGAACCGGTCTTTGGCAAGGCACGTGATATAAGCGTGACAGGCTCGACACGGCGCATGGCTTTGCGCACGACACGCGACTGAGCTCGTGGACAGAGAGATCACATGACAGGATTTCTACCAATGGCAATATTAATACTTGATAACGTGGAACTATATTATAATTACTTTGGAGTACATTTAAAAGAAATTAGACCACAGAAATATGAAGAGAATTAAAAATAAAACTCATCGGAATGATTGCAATTTTATGTTGAAAGCTGATAACGGAGATATTTGGTTATGAAGTAAACCGCCATTGTTGCCGCCAATGACGCCATTTTATTTTGACAAGAAGAGAAGAGGTGCGTCCTCAGTCAGATTATTCCATTTTGAGCAGCGATTGTATACAGACGTGCTTCTCTGAGAGCAAATATAGTGCGAGGATCGCAGAGATAGGTTGACGGGAGGATCGTTGTCATCTTCGGTCAAGTTGCGTAGAGGATTCGATGAATGTGCATTACCATAGAAAAAGACTTAGGCTAGAATATTTGAAGCCGAGAAAAAATATATAATTATTTCAATGAAGTGAATTTGACTTATTCGATAAGTAGAAGGAGGTCTACGCAGATATTCGAGATCTGCAAGGAAGAATATCCAAAATTTCAAATCTACGAGAGTTAATGGAAAATTAACAACAATATTTCCACGAAAGAATCTTCGAACATTGAAATATTTCCACTATATCTTTAAAATATTTTCAAATGGTTATCAAACCTGAGTCGACGAGGATATTTAATATGCTCTTCTCGACGGCAGCATTGATGGCACACTAAGCAATTAAGGGGAACTAGCCTACTTCAATATGTGGATTCCCGGACTGACTTAACGCGTTGAGGAACATATAAATGGAAGAAATGTATTGCAACAACTACAATCCACTAAAGTCACTACTGATACAACGACGAAATGAGTTTCCAATCCCATCCCGGCAACCTCATTAATATAACAACAATCGTCTACAATTCACCGGAGAACTTCTAGAGAGATTCGAATGAAACATGAACATCAGAGCTATCTAGCTCAAGAAGCGAACGAGAGATACCAGTTCGTAACCCAATGACGTTGCGGAGGCGAGTTGGTTCGACTTCAAGCAGGCTGGAGCTGTCGCACAGTGGTCCGGATTTGAAAAAAAGCGGACAAAAATATTTTCCGCTAAATGAAATGAAATACTTTTGTATAAAACTTTAAATTAGATGTTACTATTAGGTAAATTTGTCTTAGTACATAAAATTACTTATTCATCCTCTGATCCGGATGAGTCGACTTCTTCTTCTTCCGCTTCCTGCTCCGTCTCGTCCTCGAGTATTGACATTAAATTACACACCTCCTGAGGCAACTGTCTTCATATCTTCTTTGGTAGACTTCCCGTGCTTGAGATAACTGGAGCAGAGCTTAGCAATAGTCTATGGAACAAGTCAAAATTATTGGAAATTCTTGAGGATTTTCTGGTATGGTCTTCTCTATATTTTCTTACGTCTTGGCTTCTAGACTCTAAGACCTCTTCTGAAAGTTCTCCAATCGGAAAAATAGCTGCTTCTATAATGAAAGATCCATGGATAAGTATTTTATGGAGTGTTAGAGGCATGTAACACCACGGATATAGCCGTACATATAAGCTTGCTGTTTCGCACCAGTAGGAATTGAACTCTGAACTATTAATTTCATGACCAGAGGAAATTGCTTTTAAAATTATTCCAAAACGAATTATTAACTCACAGTCTACCCCTGTTATTTCGGATGCTACTTGAGGTTGATCAAAAAAACCTTCGGGCAGTGTTGCCATCACTAGTTGTTCCATATCCATGCTTCGGAATATCAACTAGAAGACCTAATCTCGTTCTGAATGAGTCTTGCACAATTTTTTCTTTCTTTTGAATAAGTTTCGATTACCATCTTTCACGCTCACTTTCCACTTTTTAAAACCCAGGCGGTACGAAATATGCAGGAGACATTCAAAAAATCGAAAGTGGGCGTGTGGAACTGAAATTCCAAACTCAAGTTGTAAATTGTCAACGAGCTTTTGTGCCACTTATGTAGATTTTTCATTTCTGAAAATTTCGCACCATTCGTTTTCCCCTTGTTGGTGTAGTCGTGGTAGCTTCTTTTTAGCTTGGCTGATGAATCATCTTCCTCTGCCCTTAAATTCATAACGGTCGCATAGGCTAGCTCTGATGAAGTGGCACTCTCCCTTAGGTCTTTAATTTTCCTTATTTTGCTTCTCTCCGTTAACTCTTGAAATTCTTTTGGAGGACGACTTCGATCTACTGATTTTGCGGAGCCAGGAATGCTCGGAATTGATATCACAATTTCTGTTTTCAACCAGTCTGAATATTTCTTCAAAAAAAAGCATGTTCTAAGAAGTTACATTCTCCACCGGTCAACATACGGCAAAAAGAAAAGGTTCTTATATTATTATACACTGTTTTCACTACACTGTCGTCAACATTTAATTGAAATTTGTTACGGAGATATGTTACCACAAACTTTCCTTGACGCGCGCGAGACTGATTTTTGTTCTCTCGAATCTTGTTAATAAGATCACTGCGACTAACAACGAAAATTCATTTTTCACTCTTCACAACACACACAACTACTACTAATTAATTACTTCTCGTGATTGAAGATTATTTTGGCTTCATTGCCTCGAGATATCCCTTGCGTAGCATAATCAAATGTCTCAACAGGCCCTTATCTCGCGCGAGTGTTTATCCTCAGAGCGCGCAGTAATGTTCTCTCCCTTCTCAATCACGCATCTGGCGGGTTCTGGCGATGAAACCTTTAAGGATATATTCTCCAGTCTTCATTTTAAAACTTGCATAAGTTTCATGGTATACATATGTATACATTTTTTTGTAGGTCAAGCAAAATTTATTTTTCTTGAAGAAAATAAAGCACTATAAAAAATAAGTATAACAGTCCTTATAAGTGATCTGAAATCGAAAATCATGCTATAATCAAATATATCAGATCACAAACTACATACAGATACAGTGTTATAGACCCCGAGTTTCGTTTTGAAGTTAGAATGATATTTCAAAGTTTACTTAATGGAGCGCGGAATTCAGAAACGAAGAGTTGTCTCACTTTTGTAGTATTATATCTGAGAAACACAGAAGCAATTTCCAAAGAAAAAGTGAAATTAATGTACACTGATTAACATACTTCACTTGGGAGTTGGTTTGGCTTTTCTAATGTAAAGTTGTAAAATCTATTTTTGTCCGCTTTTTTACGGATCCGGACCACTGTGTGTCGCAGCGGAGACGGCGAGACCAGCTGTGGGCTGCACACTCGCTCGCAAGATCAGCTGTTTCCGAACGCGAGTTGAAGCAACGCATTCCAGACTGCAACAAAGGCCCAGGTTACGAAGAAGATATTCGGGATGAAGGTAGAAAATGCGATCTGATTATATTTCGTAGTTTTGCTTGCAGTATTTTCGATATTAGACCTCACCATGTTTTAAGTAGTTATTTGACCATTTTCCATGTTTAATATTAGATAGTCCAGTTTAGTTAATCTATTTCAAAAATTTCACGTCAGTATTTTCAAGGGTCATCGTTTCTCGATTTTGACGTAGCGTAATTGTTATCCTTCGTCGCATATTTAATATTGTTTAGTCTTTCGAATGTCTATGCGAACTAGTGTTTATAGATTGTGGAATACTTCAGAATATTTCTGAATATTTTATAATTACTTCGTAATTATTTTCGTAATGTTCAATTAGGTTTTGTATTTTTATGACGTTTGTCATATTTGCATTTATTTAAATCTTCGGATTTAAAGATAAATATTGACTTGGTTCATTATTGAACGTCAATATGTTTAACTTCATTGAAGCAACGTACTTTTGACATTAAAGTAATTTTGAAAGAATTGATAATTCATTTGCAGAGCAGAGCTCTTGACAACGCTAAACTAGCGAGATATGGAAAAGAATGCAGGAATGTAATTGGAATGCATCGACCTATATTTGTAACAGGTGTAAGTTGAAGGTGAATTGAATTAATATTCATGAATTGTAACAATGAATGGAGAGGAAATGGAACGTATTTTTATTAATATGATAGTTATATACAGACGATTATCTATAATTGTAATAGTTCAACGAAACTGTGGTTTTAATAAACAATGAAATTCTAACGTCGTAATGAATTACTACAGAATTGTATTAAAGGTGAAATATTTAACAAATACAGTATTATGAGTGTGGTAATAGGACAAGACGAAAATAATGCGTGCACGAGGAAATGTAAAGAGCTGTATAATTGGTAGAAGGAGCATTGTATTTTGAGGAAGAAAGTTACGCAAACGTTTGTGATACGTAAATGTGTTTGGATTCCGTGCAATATTGAGTTGAAGTGTAGAGGAATGTTTATAGAAGAATGTATGCGTGTAATGTAACAGCATGTAATACTTGCTTATGGGAAACGGAATGTTTCAGCAGTTTATATTGAATAATAGCGATCTGTAAAATGGTATTAACGACAGTGTTGTCGATGAAAGCAATATATAAGTAAGCGATGAAAATGCGTGTGAAGTTGAATATTTAAAACCACTATATAAGCGATAATGTGAAAGCCACGAAGATAGTCTGATACATAATATCATCTGTTATCGAATTTTATCAAGATTTAGACGCTTGGAACAGTAATTAGCTTAATTGTTTGTTACATAAGATCATTTGAATTTGACAAACAAAAAGCGATAATGTGAATGATTAATGTGATCTAGAAAATAATCGTAGAAGTGAAGGAATATCGTGCTGGTAACGATAAAATGAACAACATTGTAAATATTTAATAATAATGAGAATAATAATGTATGGATTTAAATATTTATATTTAAGGTTTAGAACGTCGAATTAAGTAGACCTACGTATAATTTAGGGAGAAAATGTAAATAGAGAACATCGTTTTACGTATTTATTTAACATGAATGAGTTCAGTATGATCAACAAGTGGTTGATTGTTTCAAGGTCATAAATAGACGAGGTGTCTATTTTAGAACAGTTTTAATTTACTCCTTAATGAGGACACAGTGAAGTCCCAACACCGAAATTCACAGTATATTTTCCTTCTAGGCAAAACTATTATTTTTAATTTGATGCAGCAAGTTTTTATTTATTTAAAAGTGAGATGTTGATTAATTGTTTGTTGGACATTTCTTATTGTTGTCCTTTTTGAATAAACGTTAGCAGGCACTGTTTAGTTTGCCTGTTCCTTTTATAGAATTTTGCGATCTCTTCATTTAATAATCAGCTACGCTGGTACTACTAGTTAGATACTGGCGCCCTCTTTTAAACCGTTCACCCTCGAGATTCCCAGAATCTCGTCCTCCAATACTTTGTTGTAGGATTTGTATGTAACTAGGTGGCAGTACTATCGTATTTTTAAATATGTATGTGTCGAGAGATTCCTAACTAGCCATCTAGCAGGGAATTGTTGGTTTATCTAGCTGGGTATAAGCGTCCCTTGCGATCCTTTCCATCCTTCGGATAATAGGTGGTGGTTACGTGAATTTCGTGTACATAGGAGCTTATTTAATTGTCAATTCCCAACGTGGGACGTTCGATGTCATTTGTGGGACGATCGAAGTCATTTGTAGGGCTCGATTCGTTGTCATATGTGAGATACGATAGACGATATATTTTAATTGTCTTACCCATCTAGGGGATGTCTGATGCTATTATTTACAGATCCCATTTTGGAACAAGTCGAAGTGTATAGACATAACCATTTCGAAGAATACCATAGAGTTGAGAGGTATATTTAGGATTGTTATACCAGCTGATGAGGAGTTTCAGTCATGTAAACGTAAAATTTAAAGTCATTGTTAATATTGTTGTAGTAATAAGTAAGGAATGATTATTGAATGAAGATATTTGAATTGAAGATAGGATCAGTGACTTGGATCACGATCAGGGAGGAACGTAGATGTTAGAATATGCACAGCTATAATTTTAACATAATTATTTTGAAATATTCCACTGGTCAATAGATATAAGAAAGATGGTTGCTCAGGATATCCACAGTATTGTCGTAGGTGATGTTCCCCTGGCGTCTCCAAGTACAAGAAGAATGTTGTCATCAGACATGGATGCTGTTAAAGCTATGTTCGAGAAAGTACAACAGAATCAGGCCCAGATGACATGTGACAGCAACAACAACAACAACAACAATCGCGAAAACGAGGATGGAGAAACAATGAAAACGTCAGGCAATTTTATGACCAGAGAGAAAGGGAAATCCAAGAATACCTTAAGAATTTAAGGCAGAGAGAAGAAAGGAACTCTCAAAATCAGGCGAATAACAGTTCAGAGCCACAAGCTCTGACGAATCGGCAGAACCAGAGCCAGGACTCGAACAGGGTACAAGAAAAATCCGATTTCGAAATGGTCATAAGGAGGGGAGAGATCACATTATTAAACCATGAAATGGCAATTAATAAGTTGTAGCAAGCCACCGATGAGGACTTGCTATATAAAAGAGAGGAGCCAGAGAAGGGTAGAATAGCGATATTGCATATTATTCAGATAGAAACGGAAGGAGAAAGCCATAGAATTCTGGTTGACACAGGGGCAACCACCTCTATATTGTCAGAGGAATGTTATAATCGCCTAAAGGATGGAAAGTCGATTATAGCGATGCGTGTATCAGCTATTAAACTCAGAGGCATTTTTAATGACAAGACCATGAAATGTGAAGTACACGTGTTTATGGAATTCGTGATACACAATTACAGATACGAGCAGATTTTTATAGTCCTTGGAAAGATAAATTGCGACACAATACTGGGAGTTGACTTGATTAAAAAACAGGAGCTGTAATAGACCTAAGAAAGGGGATCATAAAATTTAATGAAAGGAGTATTTAGACCGAAAACTCAGAAGAAAACGATTTTGAATACCTCATAGAAGATGAAACTTCGGAAGAAAATCTGGAAAAGATTGTACTCGAAATTGAAACTGAAAAGCAAGCTCAGTATGGACTGAAAATTGAAGGTTATGAGGATTACCGGGAGAAAATAGAAGGATTAATCCAGGAGTATGCCGTGTTTTCGATGACAACCCAGGATTAATAAAAGGGTTTACATATCAAATCAGGTTGATGGATAATTCTGCATTTCAGAAGAAATTATACCCACTCCCAGAAAATATCCAGGCAGAGGTAGCCGAACTGATAAAAGGCATGGAACGGGATGGAATTATTAGGAAGCAAGCTACGTCTTATTTAAATCCCACAACTTCAGTTAATAAGGTAGACGGTAGTCTGAGAGATTGTATGGATGCCAGGGGCGATAAGAGCCGATTGCTAAAAGAATTCGACCGACCACCGAGAAAAAGAGAACTACTCCAAAAATTCCGAGGAAAAACTTGTTTTTCTGTAATCGACTTGACGGCGGCATTTTACCAAATTGAGCTAACAGAAGGTAGCAAATGCTACACAGGGTTCATGTTTATTCAGACTAGTTATGTCTACCAACGAGCCCTTTTGGTATCAGCTTTGATAAGGGCGTTAGAAAGTATAAGTAAGTTAATTGAGGAAGTTAAGGCTAAAGTCAAATGCTACGTGGACGATTTAATAATATCTTCAGAACCGCCGGAGGAACACTTGCTCCATTTGAAAAGGTTACTAGAGAACCTGAGAGGCCAACATCAAGGTGAATTTTAGTAAATGTCACTTCTTTCAAGAGAAGATTAATTTCCTAGGACATACTATTGATCAGCATGGTTACCATCCTAATAATGATAAGATCGAGGCTATCTTGAAATTCCCAAGACCGACCAAGATCAAAGGAATTCGTGAATTTGCAGGTTTAAGTCAGTTTTTTTAGCGCACATTGTCCTAGATATTCTGAGATCATGGCACCACTCCACGAACTGTTGAAGAAAGATAACAGATGGAAATGGGATGAGGCTACAGAAAGAGCCTTTGTTCAGGCTAAAGAGATGCTGAAGAAAAACATTAAATTAGAGTATCTGGATTTCGAAAGTTCTTTCTTTATTGAAACAGATGCTACAAGAGTAGGGATAAGTGCAGTCCTGTATCAGAAAGATCAAGAACGGAACAACCACTATATTTCATTTAAGACCAGAAAGTTACGACCTCATGAGATAAATTATTTCATGACTGAATTAGAAGCATTAGCAGTCATAAATGCATTACCTCAGTGGAAGAAAATCCTATTGCGACACCAGTTCATCATTAAGACTGATCATAACGCCTTGGAATTTATGTTGAAATCCGACCCATCGAGTGATAGAATGACGAGATGGACGATGTGTTTGCAACAGATTGATGCTACGATTATGCATTTACCAGGCAAAGATAACTTGCTCGCTGATATATTATCCAGAAATCCAACAGCTGAGAGTAATGTTAAAATTAACGTAGTTCAGATGGATGACGAGGACCTGGCGGCTTTGAAGAAATTAGAAAGGATAGCGGTATCACCGAGAAGACACGCTCCTTTGAGGAACATTTATAGACTACTTTCGGATAAGATGAGCATTGAGGATAAAGATTATTTGGAAATGGAGAGAAAATCCAAACATTATGTAATTGAAGGAGACACAGTCTGCAAGTATATTGATGCTCAGCACACTAAAGTGAGAGTAGTGGTTCCACCAAAATTAGTTATACAAGTTATTTGGCTAGTTTACAAGAGTATTGAACACGGAGGTTTCGATAAAATCAACAGGACCGCCCAGGAGAAATTCTACTGGACCAACATGAGAGAAATGATAGCTCATGTAATCAGGTCTTGCGAATTGTGTTAGAAGAATAAGTATGCATCGGAGATGTTGAAAGAAAAACCGAAAGCAATCATTCCAATGAACCCTTTAGAACTGTTCTGTCAGGATATTTTTGGACCAGCACCGAAGAGTGTGAGAGGAAACCAGTAATTATTGGTGACGATGGATGTATTTTCCAAGATTGTAATGTTAAACCCAATGCAGAAAGCCACTTCAAAGTCAGTTGTATATCACCTTGAGAGGAACATCATTCCAAAATTAGGAAAACCTGAAAGACTACTGACAGATCATGGAACTCAGTATACTTCTGTTGAATGTCATGATGCGATGGAAAGACTTGGAATCACGCACATTTTTAGTTCAGTCCGAAATCCCAAGTCGAATCCCATGGAAAGCCTAAAGTCAGAGACGGCAAAATACATAAGATTGTGTAGTTCTGACAACCATCAGAACTGGGTGAATAGGGTTCCTTTAATTGAGTTCTGTATGAATAATACTTGCCATGAGAGCTCCAACGAGATTCCAGTAACGCTTCATTTCGGAGAAAAACCTGTCAGACCATGGGACGGAATTTTTACCATTCCGGAGGATAACGAACCTTCGATGGATAGAAGAATCGAGTCAGCGATGGATCATTTGAACAAGCAAGCAGAGAAAAGGTTAAAGATAGTCCAGGGAAAACGGTACAGTTTACCGCTTAAAGTCGACGAACTTGTACTTATACACACGCTTGTGAAAGCCGATGTTTCGAGAAAGGTCTTTACAAAATTCGCTAGCCTTGTACAAAGGTCCGTTCAAAGTAGACAGAGTATATGGGAAAAACTGCAACAGAATTGTAAGAATTGATGACAATCACCTTATTGGAAAATTCAACCATTCAAAATTAAGGAGATATTATCCTAAGCTCAATTAAGTGGATGAAATATGGTTCAAAGCAAGAAATGAATGTATTGTTAAAGAAAGTGTATGCTCTACCTTCATTAATGAGTCGAACGAGGAATTGAACCCGTATTTATAAATCCCATTGTAAGTCACGAGGCGAGCATTGAACCCGCAGCGAGTAACAATTATATGTTTTGATTTTAAGGGACTGAATAGGCTACCCGCTTCACATACGAGCATTCTGCAATGCAAGCGAGCTATGTAGTAGCGTTGAAAGATTTTATCAGCTCATTTATGTGCAGAGAAAATAAGAGTTTTGTAAATGAATATTTCTAACATGGTAATAAATGAGATTTAGATCGAGCCGGAAATTGTCACAATATCTAGTTTATGTGAAGACTTGCAGGCAGGAACCGGTCTTTGGCAAGGCACGTGATGCACGCGTGGTAGGTTCGACTCGGCTCGTGGTTTTTCGCACGACACGTGACTGAGCTCGTGGACAAACAGATCACATGACAGGATTTCAACCAATGGCATTATTAATAATTGATGACGTGCAACTATATTATATATATATTTATATTTTATATATTTAAAAGTAATTAGACCACAGAAATACTGTATGAAGAGAATTAAAAATAAAACTCATCGGAATGATTGGAATTTTAAGTTGAAAGCTGATAACGGAGATATTTGGTTATGAAGTAAACCTCCATTGTTCGCCGCCAATGACACCATTTTATTTTGACAAGAAGAGGAGAGATGCGTCCTCAGTCAGATTATTCCATTTTGAGCAGCAATTATATACAGACGTGCTTCTCTGAGAGCAAATATAGTGTGAGGATCGTGGAGAGAGGTTGACGGGAGGACCGTCATCACTTTCGGTCAAGCTGAGTAGAGGCTTCGCTGAATGAACATTAACATAGAAAAAGATCCAGAATATTTGAAGCCGAGAACAAATATATAATTGTTTCAACGAAGTGAATTTAGTATATTCGATAAGTAGAAGGTGGTAATGCAGTAACAGTGGACGAATCATGGAAGGAGATTAAAGAAACCATAACAATTGCGGCCCAGGAATTATTAGGAGAAAGAAACAAACGGACAGAGAAGGATTGGTATGATGAAGAAATAAAGCTAGCCTTGGAGAGAAGCAATAATGCATGGATGACATACATGCAAAGGACAACAAGAGCCACTCACCAAACCTACGTGGATTGCAGAAGAGAAGCTAAGAACCTTTGTAGAAAAAAGAAAAGGAAATGCAACAAGATTATGAAGGTAAGAGAAGCAGAAAATTTTATAGAAATGTAAAACTGAGGAAAGGTGGATTCCAACCAAGAGTAAGTTGTATACAGAACAAAGAAGGTCAGCTACTTGGAAGTAACCAAGAAATATTAGACAGATGGGCAAAATATTTTGAGGAAGTGCTGAAACCAGGACAAGAACAAAGTGGGCAAAATGAAGAATATGAATGGGAATTGCCAAATTGTGAAGCTGAAGATAATGAATCGGCAATATGCAATAGCGGGCCACTAACTTTGGAAGAAGTTAAAGATGTCCTCTTATCGATGAAGAATAACAAGTCTCCGGGAGAAGATGGGATAACAGCTGAGTTGCTAAAATATGGTGGAGCAATATTGATCCAAGCATTACGCAAGTTGATATTGGAAATTTGACGAACAGAGGAATTGCCAGAAGAATTGGAGACTGCCTTAGTGCATCCTATCCTTAAGAAAGGAACTAATTGAAATGTGAAAATTATAGAGGGATATATCTGCTGAGTATTGGGTACAAGATCTTCACCATAATAATATCCAACCATTTAGCACACAGGGCAGAACAGGACCTTGGAGAATATCAGTGAGGATTTCGTTCAAACCGGTCAACCATAGATCATATTTTTACAATGCGGATCATTCTGGAGAAATGCTATGAATATAACATTACACTTTATAAGCTTTATGTGGACTTTAAACAGGCATATGATTCAGTGCGAAGAGGAAAACTACTCATGGAGATGAATGCCCTTGGTTATCCGGGGAAACTGATTAGGTTGGTTAAGACAGCTTTGACCGGAAGTAAGGCCAAAGTAGGTGTACAAGGAAGGGTAACGAGAAGCTTTGATGTTACAGTCGGCTGATGCAAGGAGATCCAATGTCTGCTGTCCTCTTCAATATCGCTTTAGAAACAGCCGTACGTACCATCACTGCAAATCATGAAAGGAACATATATCATAGTGTGCCCGTTCAGAGGAGCTGCCAAGACAGCCAACAACTGAAATGACTTCCCTAACATCTCATCCGGCGGACCTATTTGCCGAGAGGATCAGGTGAACTTCCAAACAGGCCAAAGCGGCACGAGAATCCATCTTCCACGGGGATCGTGGTACATGGTGACAAAGGTCATAGACTGCCTAAGGATAGGTTCACCTTAAAAGCTAGACTGAGAAAGGAAACATCCAGACTTATGTAAAACATCATGAAAATTTATTTTAAATCAACAAACCCCTGTCCTAGTTCGGAGGGTTTCTATCGGCTAATCCGCAAGCTAATAAATAATCAAAAATAAAGAACAGGTCCCTACCTGAGAAGTTACAGTAAACCCTCGCGAAAGATCTATCTCACAATTATTAAAGCAACAACAGCAACACTAGGAAAATGGTACGGCGAAAACCCCTAGGTCAAGTTACAAGATCAAGCTAATATCGGAATTTACATTTAACAGGGTAGCAAAACAAATCTAAGTTAGGATGATACCATTTCCACATTTACATTTAATATTAATTCATCTAGCTAAGTCCTATCAATTAATTACAAAATTTACGGCGGTGACGTCCGTAATATCAAACAATTACAATCAAAGCTATGTGACAAGCCATAGAAAAAACATCTAAGACACTCTTACAAACTAGGTGCTAATCAGCACACAAAAGGTGACATAGAGGATTTGTATACTTTTACATCAATAAATCAATAAATACAAGACCACAGTTTTATTCAAAGCCTACCTACACCTTGGTTTACTGTTTGTAAGATATAGTCATTTAACGTGTGTAATTACGGTGACGACTGCGTAGGGAAGACTACGTCTAACTTCGTATGGCCTGCGCTCCACCAGCTACGAACTAAAGGTTCGAGCAAGCTTCAGTCGCTACAAAAAGTGTCAGCTGTCCTAAAGTCATTTCCTCCAGGAAATACTTTCATTGGCACGGCCATGTCAGCAGGTTCCAATTGCAAATGAACAAGGTTAAATAAAAAGGATTCGTTAGTTATATTTTTGTTTATCAAAATTATGCGTTTTATTATTAAGATGTCGGTTTTGATTATCGTTGGTTTATGGCGAATAATAGCTGACAAGCCTGGCAAGGAGCGTCTCCGCGAGATCATCTCTGCCAAAAGCCTCGACTCAAAAGTCGGAATACAATCAACGAGCAATAACAACTCGGACACACAATAACACAAGTTACCAGCGGCGCACAGCTCGCGTTCAATAACTCTGGGACGGGCCAGGACACATCAGTTACCCTCCCTAAATATCTGGTCCACGGGAACAGTCCCGGACATGGTACACTAAATACCTTCATACATGAAAAACCCTCTCCACGGGACTAGCCTCCAACATACTATAAGAAACCTGACATAACTGTACTCGTCAAACAACGGTACACGCAAAAGGCGTTTAACTAACAAATGACAATCTACAGAACATGTGCTCAGACACAGAAATGGACACTGGGTTCCACGAGCTATAAATACAATGAAAAAGAAAGAATGCTACAAGCATTGCGTCCTGTGTTAACATAAGTCTGTCTCACTTAGAACAAGCGCTCTCACTCGTGCGCTGGGAAATATTCACAAACCTGTCTTTGGCACAGCAAGTTGCAGGCTCCCTGCACTATTAGACACAACACGTTGACTGGGCCGGCAATTTAGGCAAGAAAATAACTGTAAAACAGGCCTCATAATAATACCTTTACCATAGGTTATAAACCTCGAAGAATGTGTGCATTGAAAGCACGCTATAAAGCTGAATACAAACATATAACTCTGTCTTTCATAGCAAAGACGTTTAAAAGATAGCAATGTCACTCATTGCTGGAGCTCTCTGCTCTCAAAGATAAAACACTTCATTTGTTACTTGTATCAAACATTCAAATAAATCACGTGTCATCACACTTGACACTAACAAAATAATATTATGGCGCAAACACCACTCTGCTGGATTTGTTTAATGATACGTTGGGAACTGGGTTCGATGCTAGGCTACAACGAAACATCCCTTTTACTTGCAAGGTCTACACTTGACCTGGATGGCTTCTGAGCACATCTTGAATGAAATATAAATGCAGTTCCAAAACTGGTAATTACAGTCGATTACCCAAATGATACGACTACTCTAATGAAGTCAGGGGCGTAACATTGACTGGCTGCAATAAGTGCAGTTAAAGAATCATGACCATGGCATCAGTTTGCCATAACAGGAGTCTGCTAAGACTTGAAAATCACCCCAGATAGGGTTAAACAAAGTAGCCTCAAAATGACTACAGTCACGTTTAGCAATAGACAGAAATTGACGTCCAACGACGTCCATCAGGTTTTACCAGGGTTGAACAAAATATCAAACCCAAGGGTGACTCACAATCACTGTAAATAAATGACATCTAATTATACTAATTACATTCCCTACCTATGAAATGGCTGTCACTAAGTTCGGCTGATTTGCAATCTACACTAATCTAAATATACCACCAATGACTAGAACAAAGAAGGGTTGTACAAACTCACGATATGAAGGAGCTCACACTGAGCTCTCGGTCCAATGACAAGGGTTGAACAAAAGCACCTCTGGCTTTCAGGATTGGCATCGTCCGTATCAGAACTTCCATCTTGGCTCTCCCAAAGACCAGGGTTCGGTCTGTCCCTGTAGTTGACATCGTGAATGGGTTGGACATGCCTAGGAAAGGCATCCTCGATTCCTTCCTTCTCGTTCGACGTTCTTGAAGTTCCATAATCATGCTCGTTCCATCCGAGACATCTCCCTCATACCATAATGGTACTTAGCCCATTATCTCCGACTCGAGCATGGTGTTGTAAATGTCGAACACGTGGTCGGTAATATTAGGCATCATATAGTTCATCATTATTACTTGAAAATTACGGTGTGCTTCGTAGATATCACAGGCGTTAAACATATATCTGGTAACACAGCCTCTACACTTTGCAGATATCATTAATAAACGGCCATGCACTGATCTGCTGTTTCACACGTGCACGGATTCTACTTTCGCAATCACGTGGCATCCGTGAAATAGGCGTCGTATTCTTGTGGATAAATCCACCGTAGCAATTTATATATAATGCGTATTTAGTATAACACTTGCCTAACGTAACAATATCACAATTACCTGTTTATTTCACACCAGGCCTTAGCCCTCCACAAATCACGTGGGTATAAAAATGTGGTGCTACAGAATCGTCGAAAATTCACAATACTTTCCGAATAAGTTCACTTTACTATTTGTGCTGATCACTACACTTTACAAATCGTGATGCACAGTACAATGATGCTCGATGACACTTGATAAAAATTTCCTCGCTATAAAGCGGACTGTTCCCACGTCTTACACGACGGGTATTTCAACACGCCTCAACCGGGCGGATTCTCAAGACGTAGTGCACGGAACTGCGTTCCTCGTGGAATCAAGTCGTCAAACTAAGTCGTGTAGCGACTATTTACATTCCTATTTGCGTATCTGCAATGATATTACCATACCTTAAAGTGGAAAAACATTCTCCAAAATGTTTCAATAATACTGAATGACGAAATGGAATATTCTGAGTCTCGTAGAAAGGTAAAGTTGATTAATAAGACCTCAGGTGAATAATTAGCAGACTTCACCAAAGTCAAAAGTGCGATCCTTCGCTACTCCAAAGGGAATTGTATAAGCTCACAGCTTCTCGTAGCTTTCTGGGTGTGTTCAAAGGTAGTACATCCCATCATTAATGTGTTGTCATGAAAAATATCACATGAACCTTAGCTCAGCGGGTTCATCTGCCTCTCCATCGTTTCAAATAAAATGTAGGGACGACATTTTTATTTGACTCAAAGTTCATTCATAAGTGATATTTTTTAGATTAGCTGCGTTGAAGGTTCCAATGCGCTCTCCTGTCTGAATGTCTTCAATCACGTAACTTCCATTGTTCAGAGGTTGTCGGATACGACTGGGGCTATAATATAAATACAGAAATTTCCCATATATGCGGTCTATAGGACTTGAAATTCCGGGTCTCCTTATAAGAACAAGGTCTCCCGCGACTAGTGGTTCTCTGAATCTCTGGCGTCTAGTTCTTCTCAAACGTTTCGCAGCTTGTCTGTCCAAAGTGTCCCTTGCAGCTAAAAGTCTGCTGGCGTGTTATGGTTGTAAACAAGGTGGACTTACAATCACACGATTCCACATTCTCATCGGCATCTGGTTCAAATGCAAAACAATGGGTATTTGACCAGTGCTCTCATGGACTGTTGAGTTAATACACTTTGCCATGATAACTAGGACTTCGGTCCAACGCCAGTGTTCTTCCTGACAATACAATCGACAGAATTTTGCGATAGTATACATTACGCATTCTGCTGGGTTGCTCTCTGGATGGCGAATAGACGATAAAACATGGCCTATCTCCAACTCGTTCATAGCATTGGCGAATTCTGCGGAGGTGTACTGTGATCCATGATCAGTCAACAGGAATTGTGGCTTTCCTGCCTCCGGTATCACTTGTCGTCTAATTCTCTGGATAATCTGGTGTGCGGTGGCTTTCTGAATTGGATGAAGCATCGTATACTTCGTGAACACATCAATGGTTACAACAATGAAGCGATTCCCACGGCGGGCCTTTGGTATTGGGCCATAGAGGTCCTGTGCGTATAACTCTCTAGGTTGAGTTGGGAGTATGGGCCTAGGAGGTTTCTTCAACAAGTGTGACGTGTACTTGTTCCGCTCGCATGCGTCGCAAGCACGTAAACACTGTCTAACGGTGGTTCCTAGCCTTTTCCAGGTGAAAGACTCCTTGATGGTCGCAATGGTCTTGTCAGTCCCACCATGTCCAATGGATAGATGAACCATAAGAATGACAGATTCTTGACATCTCCTCGGAATGACTGCACGCAGTTGAGTGTGGTCCTCGTCCACAAACTTATACAAGACACGATGATAGATCAAATAGTCATCTGCAAGAGCAGCTGTTCTCGTATTCGTCGTTCCAGGAAGCGGATAATGTCCCTGAGTTCCTCCTCACGTCGTTGTCCTTCTGGTAGATGACGAAGTCAGCGAAGGTGTTCCTCGCATTCCCCCTCGATGTCAATGGCATTCACAGTGGCTTCAGGATTCCGGCTGAGAATGTCGGCCAACACATTCTCTCTGCCTGGTCGGTAAACAATTTCCAAGTCAAACTGTTGGAGAAACAGCGTCCAACGTGTGATCCTGTCGCTTGCCAGTCTTGTTCGTAAAATGAAGGTCAGCGCATGGTGGTCGGTCCTCACTATAATCCTCTGGACTAACAAACGTTTCTGCCAGTACTCAAGCGCGTATACAATCGCAAGTGCTTCAATCTCAGTGGTGAAATAATGAGATTCATGCGCTCTCAAACGTCGACTTAAGAAAGCGATGTAATGACGTTCCTTCTCATCGTCCTCCAATCGCAGATGCATCAGTCTCTAAAATAAAATTCCGGGAGTAGTCTGGATATTCTAACTGAATCGAATCAACCAGCATCTGTTTAGCTTTTCTGAAAGCTGTCTCGCACTCGTCGTCCCAAGTCCATCGGCAATTCTTCTTCAGCAGACCTTGAAGTGGTGCGACAGTCTCAGAATACCTCTCACAATGAGCAGCAAAGAATTGGATAATTCCTAGGAATTGTCTCACGTGTTTCACACGGGTTGGTGTCGGAAATGCAGCAACGGTTCTGATCTTCGCCGGATTCGGCCTGTATCCATCTCCATTAATTATGTGTCCCACAAATTTGACTTCTCTCTGGAAGAATCGTCACTTGTCGAACTTCACTTTGAAATTAGCCTGTCGAAGATTCTCAAAAACAAGGCGTAAAGTTGCTAAATGTTCTTCCTCCGTTTCCGAGGCTATGATGATGTCATCCACGTAACATATCACCTTCTGTTCTACTTCAGGAGTCAGCTTCGCATCAAGTGCTCTAATTAATGCAGCTCCGGCATTCTTCACTCCAAAGGGTAGTTTTCGAAAGACATAGGTGGTCTGATCGAACAGAAACCCTGTATACTTCTGAGTATGCTCAGATAATCTTATATGGTAGTAGGATTGTACTAGGTCCAATGACGAAAATATCTTCTTCCCCTTAAATTTTCTGAGGATGTCCCTAATCTTGGGCGGTCGGTCAAGCTCAGGAACTAAGCGTTCGTTTAAGGCCCTCGCATCGAGACAAAGTCTCAAGCTTCCATCCACCTTAACCACAGGTGTTATAGGATTCAAGAAAGGAGTTGGTGACTTCTTAATTGTACCTGCTGCTTCCATCTCATGGATCTTCTTAGCAGCTTCCTCGCGGTGTTTCTCTGCGATAGGATAAATCTTCTTCTGGAGCGGGGAATCATCCAGTAGTATAAGATCGTACTCGTAGTCCAATATCTCACCAGGTGTGGTGTCGAATATATCCTCGTATTCGCTTAATATTGCATCTAGTTTCTCTCGTATAGGTGCTGATAATTGTTCTGCCTCTTCGTCGGCATCTTGTGTCTCCTCAATTTCCTTGCCATTTAAATTCTCAACAACGTTGACTTCGGATTCAAATTCCGGTTCTTCCTCTACTAAATTCATTTGGATGGGTTCGTTCCCATATCAATGATTCCATCGTACTTCCGAATGAAGTCTGCACCCAATATGGCATCATGATGCAAGCCTTTCATCACTAGAAATTCGTGCAAGTACTCGTGGTTCGAGATTTCTAAAGTGCATAAAATCTGAATTTTGCACGTTACGACACGGTCAGGTATAACTCCTCTGACTCTTACTGCCGAAACTGGCAGCTCTGTCACCTCAGAGTTTGCTTTCAGTCTGGCATGGCAATCGGCGGAAATGACACTTATCATCGCTCCTGTATCGATGAGAATGACTACGTCGCATCCATTCAGGGTAGCTACAATCTTCGGTAGACGCATCAATTCGTAGTTGTGGTTCGTCGTTCGTCTAATAGATCTTCCTGAATCGGCTCCCAGAGTAAGATAGAGGCAGTTACTCTGTTCTCAATCGGGTAAGAATCTACTGGTTTTTCGGCGGTTTTTTTCTTCTCTTGGCGGGAAGTACCGGGCTGGTTTCGCCCCGTTTCTTCCGCCGGAATATTTCGTGTTTCCCGCGAAGTCGGGTTCTGATCTCCCCCTTCTTGGATTTCTTGGAGTTCTCGGAGTTGCTGAAGGTATTCACGACGCTCCTGTGCTCTTCCTCTCCAGTCTCGATCGGCCTGGTATCTGGGATCCCGATCTCGATTGTATCCTCTGCTATAGCGGTAATCTCTACGGATACCTCCCTGCTGTGGGTTCCGGTTATTATTCCCTCGGCGGTCGTCATCGTAACGACGGTTGTCGTTCGTTCCTCGATCAAAGCATCGGTTCCTGTAACTACGACGGTCATCTCTCCGGTCTCTAGCGTACGGAGTGTTATTCCAATTTCTGCGACCACGATTATATTCATCACGTTGGTCAAGGCTCTCTTGAGTCTGTGTTTGCTGTGGCGTCTGGCACACTTTGTCCACGGTCGTCAAGTTAACGTGTCGCTCGTCACGCCTGTCAGCCTTCTGTTGACGGTGTGTTGGAAACTGTTCAGTATTGGCGTCCAATCGTCGTAAGATCTGATCGCACTGCTGAAATGTAGATGCTCCTGCAGCGATCAATACTCGTTGCACGTCTGCAGGGTATTGCCACACGATGGTATTTACAAGGTCTTGCTCTGACAGTGGGGGTTGCAAACAACGAAATTTCGCAAGCTGGGTTGCGAAATAGTTCGCATAGCGCGTCGGAGTGTTCGAGCTGTATCGGCGTGTGTACATCTCAGCTCTGATACTTTGCTGGATGTCGCTTGACCAGTAAGTCCTCAGTAAGGCTTCTCTGAAGTCTTGGTAGCCTACGAATGAATAGCGGAAGGCTCTGAACCAAGTGCTAGCTTGTCCCTCAAGCAAACGCTCAATGACTCGGAGTTCTCTCTCCGGAGTTACCATTGTGTCCCTTAAGTAGCTCTCCACATTCGCTAAAAATTCAACGGAAGTGATGCCACTTCCAGTGCCTGAGAATCGAGCTGGTTGCTCTTCTCGCGAACGGATGATTGTCACGTTCCCCTGCGTGTGCGCGGGTCTGAATGAACTCGGCGTACTATTATGCGCTGGCATACTTGTCTCCTGACTTTGTTGATTACGTGCAGGTTGGAAAGGATCCGCGTTATAATTTAACGCTTGACTCTGCGCTGAACCGGTAACTTGGAATGGTTGTGGTTCCACGGGTGCGCTAGGTTGAAAGAGTGTAGGCATTATCCCTGCGGATTGAGATCCTGGTGTTGCCTGAGAATCTCCCATCTGTGAAGGTAAATGTATCTCCCTTGGTTGAGTCTCAAGTCGGTCGAGACGTCTCTCGATAATTTCGAGCCCTGGGATAGTCTTAGCTGCGACCTTATTTCCCAAATCGTTGAGCTGCAACTCAATTCTCTCGACTTTACCTTTGAGCTTGGTGTCGACTTCACGAATTGCTGTCCTCAAGTTGTAACTGTGGTCTAACCTCTCGGTTATTGTGACTTCCTCAAATCTTTTCTGCAATGAGTCGATTTCTCCCTCGACTTTGGACATGTTGTCCTTGAACCGACCTACGTCATCCTTGACCTCGGCTACCTTCGCCTCCATTATAATTTTGTGCTCATTAAGGTCACCCCTCAACAGCATTACATCGACCTTATTTTCTTATCGATGAATGTCTACTGTCTCTCGTAGCCCTGTTACGGTCTCGGTTAATTCCGTAATGTTCCTCTGATTCGTACGCAACTCGTCCTTGACCTGGATCAAACTATCGACGATTGCCTTGACATTATTGTTGACGGCGTTCGCTGCACCTCTCATCATTACGAGTCCTATGTTCATGGTAGCCATGTCCTTCTTAACGATGTCCATTAATCCCTCGACGTGAGTTAATCGAGTTCCAAATTCCTCTCGAGTATGGTCTAAGTCAGCCCTCATATCAACCTGAACTCTATTAATAGTAGTTTGAATCTGAGCGGTGTGCTCCTCTAGTCGGGTCTGCACGTCCTCCCTAGCTCTATTCATTCGATCTGTCAAATTATCAATACGCTGGTCAGCCTCCTGATGGTGTCGTATTACGTCAACCCTAACAGCTGCTAAACCTGCCGTAAGATCATTTCTGGCCTCTGTTCTATGAGCGTCAATGTCGGCCCTGACCTGCGTTAGATCAGCCCTAACATTATTAATTGACTGTGTGTTAACCTCAAGATCCGGTCTAACATTATTAATTGACTGTGTGTTGACCTCAAGATCCTGTCTAACTTGGTCCACATGACCACTTACATTGTTAACAGCTTGGGTATTCTCACCCAAGTCACCCCTTACAGTACCTACTTCCTGCCTGACTTCACCTAGGTCAGCAGTAATCTGCTGGAGATTGGCATTGACACCTGCCAACATCTCCCCAAACACACGACGAATTGTTTCCTCATCCATGACAAGAAATTATTGAGAAAGAGAGGGATCAATCTCTAATGGAACATACAGCTATGATTAGTTACTTGGTGGTATAATGCTTGTTTCATTTAAATAAACATCACGAGTACAGCTGGAGTATGCAAACTAAGTGCTTCTACAATTACAAAGACAACGGCGAGCAAAGCAAAGTATTACATTTACTCAGGATGAGGCATCATCAAAGAAAATCCTATCCTCCATCATTTATCTAACACAAAAGCCTCACCCCATGGACTTGTATCAAACATGAATGCCATGCGGTTAATTGATCTGCAGTACGACTTTCTAAGTTCGTCCCAGTCCGGTCAATTTACCATTGATCAACATTAAGATCCTCTTAAATAACATGGAACTGACGGTCACCACGTTAACGTCGGCACATGAGTTGGGCGTCACTTAAATAAATACATAGGCATATGTGCCCGTTGAGAGGAGCTGCCAGGAGAGCCAACAACCGAAATGACTTCCCTAACATCTCATCCGGCGGACCTATTTGCCGAGAGGATCAGGTGAACTTCCAAACAGGCCAAAGCGGCACGAGAATCCATCATCCACGGGGATCGTGGTACATGGTGACAAAGGTCATAGACAGCCTAAGGATAGGTTCACCTTAAAAGCTAGACTGAGAAAGGAAACATCCAGACTTATGTAAAACATCATGAAAATTTATTTTAAATCAACAAACCCCTATCCTAGTCCGGAGGGTTTCTATCGGCTAATCCGCAAGCTAATAAATAATCAAAAATAAAGAGCAGGTCCCTACCTGAGAAGTTACAGTAAACCCTCGCGAAAGATCTATCTCACAATTATTAAAGCAACAACAGCAACACTAGGAAAATGGTACGGCGAAAAACCCTAGGTCAAGTTACAAGATCAAGCTAATATCGGAATTTACATTTAACAGGGTAGCAAAACAAATCTAAGTTAGGATGATACCATTTTCACATTTACATTTAACATTAATTCATCTAGCTAAGTCCTATCAATTAATTACAAAATTTACGGCGGTGACGTCCGTAATATCAAACAATTACAATCAAAGCTATGTGACAAGCCATAAAAAAACATCTAAGACACTCTTACAAACTAGGTGCTAATCAGCACACAAAAGGTGACATAGAGGATTTGTACACTTTTACATCAATAAATCAATAAATACAAGACCACAGTTTTATTCAAAGCCTACCTACACCTTGGTTTACTGTTTGTAAGCCATAGTCATTTAACGTGTGTAATTACGGTGACGACTGCGTAGTGAAGACTACGTCTAACTTCGTATGGCCTGCGCTCCACCAGCTACGAACTAAAGGTTCGAGCAAGCTTCAATCGCTACAAAAAGTGTCAGCTGTCCTAAAGTCATTTCCTCCAGGAAATACTTTCATTGGCACGGCCATGTCAGCAGGTTCCAAATGCAAATGAACAAGGTTAAATAGAAAGGATTCGTTGGTTATATTTTTGTTTATCAAAATTATGCGTTTTATTATTAAGATGTCGGTTTAGATTATCGTTGGTTTATGGCGAATAATAGCTGACAAGCCTGGCAAGGAGCGTCTCCGCGAGATCATCTCTGCCAAAAGCCTCGACTCAAAAGTCGGAATACAATCAACGAGCAATAACAACTCGGACACACAATAACGCAAGTTACCAGCGGCGCACAGCTCGCGTTCAATAACTCTGGGACGGGCCTGGACACATCAGTTACCCTCCCTAAATATCTGGTCCACGGGAACAGTCCCGGACATGGTACACTAAATACCTTCATACATGAAAAACCCTCTCCACGGGGCTAGCCTCCAACATACTATAAGAAACCTGACATAACTGTACTCGTCAAACAACGGTACACGCAAAAGGCGTTTAACTAACAAATGACAATCTACAGAACATGTGCTCAGACACAGAAATGGACACTGGGTTCCACGAGCTATAAATACAATGAAAAAGAAAGAATGCTACAAGCACTGCGTCCTGTGTTAACATAAGTCTGTCTCACTTAGAAGCAAGCGCTCTCACTCGTGCGCTGAGAAATATTCACAAACCTGTCTTTGGCACAGCAAGTTGCAGGCTCCCTGCACTATTAGACACAACACGTTGACTGGGCCGGCAATTTAGGCAAGAAAATAACTGTAAAACAGGCCTCATAATAATACCTTTACCATAGGTTATAAACCTCGAAGAATGTGTGCATTAAAAGCACGCTATAAAGCTGAATACAAACCTATAACTCTGTCTTTCATAGCAAAGACATTTAAAAGATAGCAATGTCACTCATTGCTGGAGCTCTCTGCTCTCAAAGATAAAACACTTCATTTGTTACTTGTATCAAACATTCAAATAAATCACGTGTCATCACACTTGACACTAACAAAATAATATTATGGCGCAAACACCACTCTGCTGGACTTGCTTAATGATACGTTGGGAACTGGGTTCGATGCTACGCTACAACGAAACATCCCTTTTACTTGCAAGGTCTACACTTGACCTGGATGGCTTCTGAGCACATCTTGGATGAAATATAAATGCAGTTCCAAAACTGGTAATTACAGTCGATTACCCAAATGATACGACTACTCTAATGAAGTCAGGGGGGGTAACATTGACTGGCTGCAATAAGTGCAGTTAAAGAATCATGACCATGGCATCAGTTTGCCATAACAGGAGTCTGCTAAGACTTGAAAATCACCCCAGATAGGGTTAAACAAAGTAGCCTTAAAATGACTACAGTCACGTTTAGCAATAGACAGAAATTGGCGTCCAACGACGTCCATCAGGTTTCACCAGGGTTGAACAAAATATCAAACCCAAGGGTGACTCACAATCACTGTAAATAAATGACATCTAATTATACTAATTACATTCCCTACCTATGAAATGGCCGTCACTAAGTTCGGCTGATTTACAATCTACACTAATCTAAATATACCACCAATGACTAGAACAAAGAAGGGTTGTACAAACTCACGATATGAAGGAGCTCACACTGAGCTCTCTGTCCAATGACAAGGGTTGAACAAAAGCACCTCTGGCTTTCAGGATTGGCATCGTCCGTATCAGAACTTCCATCTTGGCTCTCCCAAAGACCAGGGTTCGGTCTGTCCCTGTAGTTGACATCGTGAATGGGTTGGACATGCCTAGGAAAGGCATCCTCGATTCCTTCCTTCTCGTTCGACGTTCTTGAAGTTCCATAATCATGCTCGTTCCATCCGAGACATCTCCCTCATACCATAATGGTACTTAGCCCATTATCTCCGACTCGAGCATGGTGTTGTAAAAGTCGAACACGTGGTCGGTAATATTAGGCAACATGTAGTTCATCATTATTACTTGAAAATTACGGTGTGCTTCGTAGATATCACAGGCGTTAAACATATATCTGGTAACACAGCCTCTACACTTTGCAGATATCATTAATAAACGGCCATGCACTGATCTGCTGTTTCACACGTGCACGGATTCTACTTTCGCAATCACGTGGCATCCGTGAAATAGTCGTCGTATTCTTGTGGATAAATCCACCGTAGCAATTTATATATAATGCGTATTTAGTATAACACTTGTCTAACGTAACAATATCACAATTACCTGTATATTTCACACCAGGCCTTAGGCCTCCACAAATCACTTGGGTATAAAAATGTGGTGCTACAGAATCGTCGAAAATTCACAATACTTTCCGAATAAGTTCACTTTACTATTTGTGCTAATCACTACACTTTACAAATCGTGATGCACAGTACAATGGTGCTCGATGACACTTGATAAAAATTTCCTCGCTATAAAGCGGACTGTTCCCACGTCTTACACGACGGGTATTTCAACACGCCTCAACCGGGCGGATTCTCAAGACGTAGTGCACGGAACTGCGTTCCTCGTGGAATCAAGTCATCAAACTAAGTCGTGTAGCGACTATTTACATTCCTATTTGCGTATCTGCAATGATATTACCATACCTTAAAGTGGAAAAACATTCTCCAAAATTTTTCAATAATACTGAATGACGAAATGGAATATTCTGAGTCTCGTAGAAAGGTAAACTTAATTAATAAGACCTCAGATAAATAATTAGCAGACTTCACCAAAGTCAAAAGTGCGATCCTTCGCTACTCCAAAGAGAATTGTATAAGCTCACAGCTTCTCGTAGCTTTCAGGGTGTGTTCAATGTGTTGTCATGAAAAATATCACATGAACCTTAGCTCAGCGGGTTCAATAGATTGTGTACCAATTTTGCAAATCGGTACATGTTCATCTTATCTTCGAGACGCAGCTGGAGCTCCAGGTCTGGGCAGATTCTCACAAGAAAATACACCAGCCCCCTTCTGAGAATTCCATTCACCAAATTGGCACCTGGGTACTGCTGAAATGAGATCGCCTAGCCCCTTCCGACATGATTTGTGCCCTTGTGTGTGCTGTCACCTCAAGGTTTATAATAAATGGAAAAGAGGGATAAGTCAAGCTTTGATCCGTGAACTTTTGAAAGGTGAACAATTCCTGTCAGTCTCATTCGCTAAGCTTTCTGCCAGGATTTCTGCCCTTCGTGCGAACTGTCACTTAAAGTATTATCCGTGATAGACACTCGTCAAGAGAGAGAATCGAGCCTTGTGCCTGCAAACTTTGGAAAAGCGAACCTTACTGTCAGCTGCATTCGCCAAGTTTTATTCTGAGAAAGATCTTACAAAGAACATTGTGTAACACCTCGACTCCTAGAAGGTTTCTACGCAGTAACCTGTATGGGCTGCTATTCTATAGTACCCACTCAAGACCTTGAACCCTGGCTTTTGTTTTGGCCGGTTGTGCAACTAGTCGCAGTTGGTGCTACTGGAGGGTTGTGGTGGGGATAGGCTGATATACAAGGGTGGAATCGGTGACTCGAGAGAACAGTACGGGCAGAACAGTACGAGAGGAACAGTGTGTGAGGAAGTTTGGTGACAGAAAGACTCTTGGGCACTTGCCTCCGGGGAAAACGTATGTGCAGTTTTCCCCGGAGGGTTCGAAGACAGCAGGTGGTACTATCATGATTTAATTACTAAGGGGCATAACCAAGGACGATCAATACAAACATTGACTGCTAAATTTTGTAACGTCATTTTAAGGCCGCGTGTCGGCGGGCCGTAAGATTAACTAGATAAAGTCTATTTTAGCACTTTTAGTATGTAATCTTTTGGAGGGTCTAGTAAGGATTTAACTTTGGTCAGATAGGCTTCAGAAGACAGTCATTGCTGGCCTCTGAAGTTTCTCAGACGTTTTCGTTCGCTAAGGAACGCGTAAGTTGCTTATGTAACATTGTTTCAGAAGTGACGTGGAGTCTAACTTCATGTTGTTATTCCTTTAGTTTTGTCGTCAGGGGAATCTTTCAAAACAAATTCATTTCTACCACAAATGTAGATGTGTGTAATCTTGCCAACCGGGCAAGTGTCTGGTTTGATTAGGTTAAGTGATTCATTGGTGTTTAATTAGAACATATTTGTCAGTTAGTTAATTAAGTGGTGGAAGACGTGTCTCTTGTAATTGTTTTATTTTACCGCTCAATACATGTTAGCTTATTTCGATTTGTCATATTATTTATTGCATGAAGTCACTAGGAAGATTATTCCCCTTTTCATTTTTCATCTTTGGCAGGGTCAATTTAATACGGCCTGCTGAGGTACGCATCCAGCGCTCCGCTCAACAAGCTGGTCTTGACATTGGTTTCGTCCCGCCTAATCTCTTTTCCTAAATCAAATGAGGGTGTTCTTGAAAACCAAGCAAATCGGAACATTCGCTCCTAGGTTTTTTTTGCTGTGAACTCAGCTGACCTAGCGAGTAATTAAATTAGGCCTTTCCTGTGTTCTTTATTATTAATTCTGGGTGTGGTAATGTCATGTGATCATTTATTTTGATATGCTAATATTATTATTATTATTATCATTTTGGCCTATAAACAGGGTAAGGAGGGATGGGGCTAAATGTTACAATGGTAGCAGAGAGCATGGTTTTACTCTGTGATCTTGCCATTAGTAAACAATCCTTCCTATTGACTGATTGCAGTAATTAATTAAAATTAAATTCAGTAACTTAATTAATGTAGATTGGGCCCTCCATACTACTAATCTTTTCTCCAATAGGTAGGCTAGTAATTAGAGCAGAACCTAATACATGTTGTGATTTGATTTCATGTAAAATAACCGCTGTGTACACCGAAGACCAAATGAACAATTCTGTCGTCAGCTGTTAAGACGAGCAGATAGCCGAAAGTGGCGATCACGTGCGCTGGACGAAATCAGGACTGACGGGAGAGTAATGGCCGTGCTGCGTTGCCAGATTGACGAGTAGACCGGCTGAAGGAATTTCACACGTGGTGAGTTTTGATATGCTGTTTGTATGGTTTTGGGGTGGTTGTAAATTCATTCTGTTCTTGTAGGAACTAGTCCAGCTCAATTTTACTGCACCTGTGTTAAATCTACACCTCGGGAAGTGTTGTTTTGACTAAATTGTGTCACGTGTTTGAAATAATAAAATGTTTGTCTGGTTGGAAGTAGTGTTGGTAAAATTTAAATTAGTGACGTTTTAAATTCTCTTGAAAATAGGCTGAAATTGATAAACTTGTATTTCCAGTAAGAATAACTTAGTGTCTGTTTTGATGTGCGTTTAGTACACGCCTGTTGAATCACGTAGTGATTTTGAACCATCATGGCAGACGTCTGTGACAAGTTATTGTTTTATGCAACTGATATCAGTAAAAATGTGAATTGCGTGTGTGGATTTATCATCAGCAGGTTCTTTGGGGTAAATCTGTAATTATTCTTAATAATTGTTAGTGACGTATGGCTGGAAGTGTGAAGTTCTGCGATTCGCTGTGCATAATACGTGTGAGGTATTATTGGTAGTGATCAGCTGTTCATTAGGCCAAACATTTCAAGTTTTGTTGTCATTTCTTTAGCTGGGGGTTAATTATTTCGCTGTTGGTAGTTCTGTCAAATTAAATTGGACCGTGAGAGTATTAAAATTTGGTATTGTCAACTTATTCTGCGTTAAATTAATTCTGGAAAATGGTCGAATTGCTGTCTATATGTACGTTCGGTAATTGTATTTTGAATGATGTTAAATGTCGAATTGCGTGTGTGCTAATTCAGTATAAATGAATCAGGTGAGTGTTTATGTATGTATGATTTATGTTTAAGTTTGCTTAGTAATTGGGGGGAGAGTAAATTGTCTTGTTGTGACATGGGGATTTTAAGGTTAGATTGTCATCTAAATTGGTCAAGTATTAAATGGCTTTAATATTCAGTATATTAGTGTGTGTTCGTTGAGTGACTTACTAAGTGGGATGTTTCTGGGAGGCAGTCACCTTCACGTCGCATCTCATTTAGGGTGTAAATAAATATTTTCCCCCGATTCGTGTCTTTCGTTTTAGGACGTTTTTTTTACGATGTAAGGAGAACTGTGATTTCAGGGCTACAACTACGGGTTGTTTTATCAGGTCCTTACGTGAGTTGATACTCCGTTGGCGTTATAGTGTCTTGACGATCCGAATACTAACATACTGATGTAAATGGGGAATTTTAGGATTGTTCAGGGAAGGGAGCATGTATGTCTGGTGGAGGTATGAATGTATTTCTGTGGTTGATTGTGTTCAGGGTGAAAGAGTATGTGTGATGCGATTTTTATTGCTGCCCTGAGTAGGAATCGAACTGGTGTTCTTTGGTGGTCAAAATTGTATTTATTTTCTTTGGTAATCCTTCAGTTTTTTTTAAATCCTGCTGATTGAATGAAAGTCATGTGTGAATGAATTGATGTAGGTTTGCAATTTGAATTTGGGTGGGAGTAATTGAGGCCTAATTGCCAGTAACGTAAGATGGATTATTATTAATTTTATATTAGTTGTATTTTGAAAATGGACCTATTATGCAGATGTGCTTCGTATGGGGATCTACTGTCAGGAGTCCATTTAATTTGGGGTGTGAGTACCATCTTGATTGGGCCCAGGCAGGGTGTATATAGTATTTGCCCGAGTCGAGTGACTATAGGAATGGGACTTCGTTATCTCGGTGAAAGGCGAATTTTTTTTTGGGGTAGTTGAGGCCGCTCAGTCAGTGGGGAGTCGGGGTTAAAAGACCTCTACGGAGGCCCTCTTGGTAAGAGTCCGCAATACCATTAATTTTGTGTTCATGATATTTGTACGATTGCTAATTTGCATAATTGAATGTAATGGGTTATTGTCGTGGGTGGTAAAATCTTATAATGATATGTTTGAGAAGGATGTGTGATGGATGATGGATGAATGTTAGGAACTGGAGTCCTGTGTTCGAGTTCCAGTGATGAAGTTGGTAACTCTGGGAATACTTGTTGATTTTTGGTATATATAAAAAAAAAATATTTGGTAGTTCGGTTGGTGAAAGTTTTCCTTTAGGGAGATATCCTGCGGTGGCATGCTGAGTTGTCGTTGTATGTCAGCTGCTGTGTTCACTAGTCTGATTTTGAGATTTTTGGGAGGTTGCAATGCTTCGTTTGCGATGGCATTGAAATGGGCTGGTTCGTTGGTTATTCATAACTTGCAGTTTCTTGCTGTTAGGCGGCTAGGTTATTTCTATTGTGGTCGCATTTCTGAAGGGTTGTAGGTTCGTGAGATTTCATGTAGACTCCCGTTAGCTTGGGTGTGTTCACTTCACAATCAGCTGTTGTAGGCGTTCATGCATATTTTGATATTTTGATTCCGGAGTTTTCACTTGAGGGTGCTTCAGTGCATTAGTCGGTTAGTTATTTATAGCTTGCAGCCTTGATCTGTTAGACCGCTGGCGTTTCTGTTGTAGTTTCAACTCTGAAAGGTTCTGGGTTCATTAAAATTTCGTGTAGCCCCGTTATTTTGGGTGTGTATGAGTTTGGCTGTTGCCACCGGATGTTCTAATCGATTGTGAGCCTTAGTGACAGTTAGTGTCCTGGGTAGTTACTGGAGTAATCATCTTTGGTGGTAAAAATAATTTAAATTCTCTGAGTAATAGAGTGTTGATAGCTTGGCAGTTTTTTTTGGTGCGAGGTTCCAATGTGGTTAGGTGCGAGCTGGATTTATGGGCTTATTTTGAAGATTTTAATTGCTTCGTGCCTTTTGAGATGTAACATCTGTCACTTCTGTGATTTGTAATTCTGAATAAATTAGTTTTGATATTCTGGGAGAGATTTTATTGGCGTTAGCATTTGGTGAGATACAGACACGTGTTGTTAGTCAAGGAGGTTGTGAATTTTGAGATTTTAAGTAGCTTCGTGAAGTTAATGTTTTAAGAACGTTTTGATGACAGTGGTGAGTTGAAGCATCATGGGTTCGATTTGAGTGTGGTCATAAAGTGTCACCCGGTATTTGGATGGTGAATATTAATGGTAGGTGACACACGTTGTTAGTTGGAGACGTCTGTAGTCTGTGGTAACGCCACGTAGAGAAATTTTCGGGGTTGTGATTGTCTGTGTTGTGTGATTGGAAGGTGAACCACGTGCACTAGGGTGTGGGTGACGTTTGGTGGGTGCCCTACCTTGTGTCGAATGTGTATTTATGTTTTGGTAATGTGTTGTACTGTCATCTTCTGAGGCGGCCATGCCTTTGTGGGGGAAGATGTTAATTACCCTCTGTGGGGTCGTGAGTTGATCCAGAGGGGGAGCTCAGGTACCGAGCTGATTTTGTCGTGATGGCCAGGGTTTGGTGGCGCGAGAGTGATGTTCCTCCCGGTGTCATAAGGGAGAGGACCTGTCATGTGAAGGACAGGGCGGTGTTTGTTTGTGTAGTGTGTGAATGACAGTACATACTGTTTTAATAATTCACGTCAGGTTATGAACTGCAGTCCTCGTGCTGTTTTCCTGGTTCGCAAGTTGTCCTATGGAATTTAGGATTATTTATGTTTTGTGTTGTCGCCGGGAACAAGTGCCCGTAGGCAGTTATGGAGTGGGAGCGTTGTGTTGTCGCCGGGAACAGAGCCCGTAGGCAGTTATGGAGTAGGAGACGTTGTGTGTCACCGGGAACAGTGCCCGTTGGCAGTTATGGAGTGGGAGAAATATCGGGGTGACAGCCCGATGGAATTAAGGGCATTCTTATTATTAAAGTGTGAATGTGTGTGTGTGAATTATGTGGGTGACGTGGTTTTTCCTTATTTTGTTTGTCTTGCTGCTAGTGTGCTTGCGTGATAGGATGTTGTGGTCTCTGTTCCTCCTGTCCTTGGAGGCCACTGAGGGCAGTGTGGGTCAGGAACATGTAAAATTGAGCAAGACATGTAATTTGTGTTTGTGTGCATATCAAAACGAGCTCTGTGTGATGCCTTCGGTGCGGTAGGTAATTTTATAATGTATTAACTTGAGCGGTGTCACGGGCGGTATAGTAAATGTAGTTTCTGATGGAATGCCCCGTGCGGCATGTTAATGTAATTGTCATTGTGAATTTTGGAAATAGTTACGTGCTGTCCTGATTTCGTGAAGTCGCAGAAAAATGGTCCTTCGGTTTTGTTAAAGTAAATTCATTTTGAAACATTGTTTAAAAATTTTGGTGGGCAAGTTTGTAGGTGCCTTTGATTTGCATATTCTAAAGAAAAAATTCTGGGTTCTGTACACCTTAGTTAAATTTTAGTTATTCTTGCTAAGTATTGTAGTGAACTTTCAATTAAGCTTGTTAACGTCAGTCATATCGTATAGTTGGTTGCCCCTTTCGTGTGATTTTAATACTTCAGTGGACCTTTAATTATGCCCTGAACACTATCTCCTTGCGTAGAACCTTGTTTGAAGCCTCAAGTATCCCTTGTGACATGAAAGACTCTTAAGTGAACTTCGATGGCACACTAATGCTTCGAGTGATGTTTTTTTTATCCTTCCTGGGATAACTTCAGCTGTTATGGGCTGGTTGGCTGGCCTGGAACGATTGTTCCCTCTAAGGGAACTGTATTTGGACCATACGCTGCTGTTCTGATGTGTGTTTCAGTGGTCACTATGTGGGACGTGTGCCACCAATCTGGGCCCAGTTTGGAGGTACCATCTAGGTCCCATGGCATCTTTCTACCCGAAGAGATCTACTTCAAGGTCCGCTGGCGGGGATTGGAGTAGCCTCTTCAGCTGCCAAGAGACCAGCTGGACACCATCACCCTGTTCATCATCCCCCCATCGTCTTCCTTTGGAGGAGGAGGATGTACCAATTTTGCAAATCGGTACATGTTCATCTTATCTTCGAGACGCAGCTGGAGCTCCAGGTCTGGGCAGATTCTCACAAGAAAATACACCAGCCCCCTTCTGAGAATTCCATTCACCAAATTGGCACCTGGGTACTGCTGAAATGAGATCGCCTAGCCCCTTCCGACATGATTTGTGCCCTTGTGTGTGCTGTCACCTCAAGGTTTATAATAAATGGAAAAGAGGGATAAGTCAAGCTTTGATCCGTGAACTTTTGAAAGGTGAACAATTCCTGTCAGTCTCATTCGCTAAGCTTTCTGCCAGGATTTCTGCCCTTCGTGCGAACTGTCACTTAAAGTATTATCCGTGATAGACACTCGTCAAGAGAGAGAATCGAGCCTTGTGCCTGCAAACTTTGGAAAAGCGAACCTTACTGTCAGCTGCATTCGCCAAGTTTTATTCTGAGAAAGATCTTACAAAGAACATTGTGTAACACCTCGACTCCTAGAAGGTTTCTACGCAGTAACCTGTATGGGCTGCTATTCTATAGTACCCACTCAAGACCTTGAACCCTGGCTTTTGTTTTGGCCGGTTGTGCAACTAGTCGCAGTTGGTGCTACTGGAGGGTTGTGGTGGGGATAGGCTGATATACAAGGGTGGAATCGGTGACTCGAGAGAACAGTACGGGCAGAACAGTACGAGAGGAACAGTGTGTGAGGAAGTTTGGTGACAGAAAGACTCTTGGGCACTTGCCTCCGGGGAAAACGTATGTGCAGTTTTCCCCGGAGGGTTCGAAGACAGCAGGTGGTACTATCATGATTTAATTACTAAGGGGCATAACCAAGGACGATCAATACAAACATTGACTGCTAAATTTTGTAACGTCATTTTAAGGCCGCGTGTCGGCGGGCCGTAAGATTAACTAGATAAAGTCTATTTTAGCACTTTTAGTATGTAATCTTTTGGAGGGTCTAGTAAGGATTTAACTTTGGTCAGATAGGCTTCAGAAGACAGTCATTGCTGGCCTCTGAAGTTTCTCAGACGTTTTCGTTCGCTAAGGAACGCGTAAGTTGCTTATGTAACATTGTTTCAGAAGTGACGTGGAGTCTAACTTCATGTTGTTATTCCTTTAGTTTTGTCGTCAGGGGAATCTTTCAAAACAAATTCATTTCTACCACAAATGTAGATGTGTGTAATCTTGCCAACCGGGCAAGTGTCTGGTTTGATTAGGTTAAGTGATTCATTGGTGTTTAATTAGAACATATTTGTCAGTTAGTTAATTAAGTGGTGGAAGACGTGTCTCTTGTAATTGTTTTATTTTACCGCTCAATACATGTTAGCTTATTTCGATTTGTCATATTATTTATTGCATGAAGTCACTAGGAAGATTATTCCCCTTTTCATTTTTCATCTTTGGCAGGGTCAATTTAATACGGCCTGCTGAGGTACGCATCCAGCGCTCCGCTCAACAAGCTGGTCTTGACATTGGTTTCGTCCCGCCTAATCTCTTTTCCTAAATCAAATGAGGGTGTTCTTGAAAACCAAGCAAATCGGAACATTCGCTCCTAGGTTTTTTTTGCTGTGAACTCAGCTGACCTAGCGAGTAATTAAATTAGGCCTTTCCTGTGTTCTTTATTATTAATTCTGGGTGTGGTAATGTCATGTGATCATTTATTTTGATATGCTAATATTATTATTATTATTATCATTTTGGCCTATAAACAGGGTAAGGAGGGATGGGGCTAAATGTTACAGATTGATTCAAATTATGGCATATGCGGATGATGTGGCCATAATTTTTCGTACAAAGAATGCACTTTTTGAAACCTATGATGAATTGGAGAGGGGAGTGCAACAAATAGGACTGGTAGTGAATAACAGTAAAACAAAATTCTTGGTGAGTTCCAGAACGAGTGAACCTGCACAGCATTTAGAAGTGGAGAAAGGTGTTTTGAGGGAGAGTCGAAATATAGATATCTAGGCTCTCTGATCACTTCACAAAACGAAGTTAAAAAGGAAATCAGCACCAGACTGGCTGCAGGAAATAGATGTTATGCTGCTTTAATTACAACATTAAGAAGCAGGCAAGTCACGGAAAGCTAAGGTTACTATTTATAAAACTGTCATTCGACCAGTGGTTACATGTGGAGCTGAGACTTGGGTATTAAATAAAACAGAAGAAAAATGGTTAATGACATAGGAAAGAAAGGTACTGAGAAAGATCTTTGGACCAGTTAAAACGGAGCTGGGATGGTGCAATAGAACAAATCAGGAGCTTAGAGACCTGTACAATGAACAGGATATAGTAACAGTGGCGAAGACTGCTAGAGTGCATTGGCTTGGACATGTCCATCGAATGGAGGAAATGAGAGAACCTAAGAAAGTGCTGGAGGGGCATCCAGGATGTAGACGACATCGAGGTAAGCCAAGAAAGCAGTGGATCGAGGAAGTGGAGGACGATCTACATACGATGAGAGTCAGGAGATGGAGGACCAAGGCAATCGACAGAGAGCTTTGGAAGGAGATAGTTGTGGAGACCAAGGTTCTGCAAGGGCCGTAGCGTCAAGGAGTAAGTAAGTAAGTGAGAAGGAGGTCTACGCATATATACGAGATCTGCAAGGAAGAATATCCAAAATTTTAAATATACGAGAGTTATTAGAAAATTAACGACAATATTTCCACGAAAGAATCTTCGAACATTGAAATATTTCCACTATATCTTTGAAATATTTTCAAATGGTTATCAAACCTGAGTCAACGAGGATATTTAATATGAACTTCGCGACGGCAGTAGTGATGGCACACTGAACAATTAAGGGGAACTAGCCTACTTCAATATGTGGATTCCCGGAGTGACTTAACGCGCCGAGTAAGTAAGTAAGTGAGAAGGAGGTCTACGCATATATATGAGATCTGCAAGGAAGAATATCCAAAAATTTAAATATACGAGAGTTATAGTTGTATTGCAACAACTACAATCCACTGAAGTCACTACTGAAGCAACGATGAAATGAGTTTCCAATCCCATCTCGGCAACCTCATTAATATAACAACAATTATCTACAATTCATCGGAGAACTTCTAGAGAGGGGTCGAATGAAGCATGAACATAACTGTTGAGATCTCTTGATTCTTCAGGTGGAAGACATTAAGCTGACACAAACTAACAAACTAACTCCCTGGAAATGGATAAGCTGGCAGGAATTATAGATCTTACACTGATAATGTCTGACACTATGTAATTCTGGCTGTGCACATCTATGTACAATCTACAGGTTGACCAACCTAAATCTTTCATCACATCTATATCTGAGACAACAATAGATATTGAAAAACGACTTTCTCAGGCATGAAGGCAGGGAAGGGGCTCATTAATGAAAATAATGTGGGTCATTCAAAAATATAAGCAAATATGATGTTAAGCATAAACTTATATGTTTTTAAATGAACACCACATATTATTTATTGCACAATTGGTAACATGGAAACTCACATTAAGTGGCTTATGCGGCAGCACGCCGGCCTCTCACCGCTGGGTCCGTGGTTCAAATCCCGGTCACTCCATGTGAGATCTGTGCTGGACAAAACGGAGGCAGACAGGTTTTTCTCCGGGTACTCCGGTTTTCCCTGTCAAAATTTCATTCCAGCAACACTCTCCACTATCATTTCATTTCATCTGTCATTCATTTCATCATTGCCCCAGAGAAGTGCATCAGGCCTCGGCAGCCGGCACAGTTCATATCCTCGCCGCTAGATGGGGGGCTTCATTCATTCCATTCCTGACCCGGTCGGAGACTGGAAGCAGGCTGTGGATTTTCATTCAAACTCACATTAAGTATGGTGTTTGTTGCATCACAATAGATCAATTACAACCTGAAAAATTTCAACGTGAAGTTGGCACTTGAAATAAACAAAGCACACATCAATTTCACATCCTGATGTTCAGACATTTCCTTCCCATTGCTGATTGCAGTTCTTGTCGCACCATAGTATATCAATCAGCTCTCGATTAGAAGCAACATGCAGTTCGCACATGAACGTCAGCATGTGCAACTGATGCGCATTTCGTTTATCTAAAGTGTTAACTTCCTGCTACAATTTCTCAGGATGTAATTGACCTATTGTAGTGAAACGAATGCCATTCTTAACATGAGTTCCATGTTATCATTTGTGCAATAAATAATATGGGGTGTCCATTTAAAAACACATAAGTTTATGTTGAACACCATATTTGCTTACTTTTTGAATGACCCATACTATTTAGTTTAATGAGCCCCTTCCCTTCCCTGCCTTGCCTGTGAAAATCTTTTGTCAATATCTAATGTTGTTTCTTACCTATATTTGTGGTGAAAATTTAAAGTGGGCCACCCTGTATACTGGCAGTACAATTGAAGACTTTGTGGTGGAGCACCAAGGAGTAGGAACACAGGGAAGCAGAGACAGTGAACCCAGCACCCACAGTGGCGTGCAAAGACGACTGGATGTGCACGTCTGAACTTGGTGAAACTGAAAAGCCCAACTATATACGTGCTCAAGACAAACTAATAAATACATTAACTAGTAAATGAAACTAAACTCACCAGTATTTACTGAAGATGTTGAAAGTGAACTTGAGCTGCAATGCAAGCTTTAAATCTTGTAATTGGATTTTGAAACTTTCTTTGCAGTTGGTAGACACTGATGGAACACGCGGTGTACCCAATTTTGATATTTAATTCTTCTGCAGTTTGACGAATATTCCTGTAAACTTTCCCTTTACGATTTCCCCATGGATAAAAGCCAAAGGCACTTAAACCTTTACAGATGATTTGATCTTTGAACACTTCCTGTTACCATCACATAGAACTATGGGATGTTGCACTTTCTTGCTAGAAATAGCCGCACGTTTTCTCTTCTTCAGTCAGTTCAGAAAAAAATATTCTAAAATGTTGAGGATATATCGGTCAGAACCATGCACCCACTTTCACATCATGCAGAGTCTTGGATGTAAAATGTGAGGGTTCTCTGTGCTCCTGGTCCTATTGTTTTATGAATTGAAATATCCACTCAAATGGAACCACACTTCACCGCACATAAAAGGAAAGTGCGAATCCACGATACTGTCATGGATACTATTCATTAGCCAATTGAAAATTTTTCTTCTAGCAATGAAATCGGCAGGTTGTATGTTATGGTCTGAACGAGACCAGTAAGGTTGTAAATTTAATATATAATAATAATATCGTATGGCCTCGGTACCGGGTGTAAGCTTTGTTATTTGACAACAAGAGGGTAGCTTGCATGTCGAATTTTGTTGTCCCTTGAAGCACTACGAAAGTCAAGGAGGTTAGATAATGTAAGCTCCTTGAACACTATAGCGCTTTCTAGTAGAGAAATATGGAACTTTGTGTCGGCAGAAACTCCCGAGATTAATTTTGCCATTATGAGCACGGCCTACTGAATTCAAATGGGTTCTTTGACACGCCAACATCGTATGACATGCTTATCGTGATTTTTGCTGCCTTTCAAAAATCACTTACCACGGCCAGGAGGGAACCTGCAAACTTGGGGTTAGTAGACCGACATGTTAACCACTCACCCATCGTGACAAGCGTAAATTTAATAAATTTGTTGCATTAGGAGCAGACAAATGTGAAGTACCAGTTTCCTGAGCTACTCTCTTAAGTGACTTACGTGGACTGATTTACAATCTTTCCCTGCATATTATTTAACCTCTCTTGTGTGAGAGCTGATCATTCGCTGTTTTATCTTATTACTAACAGTAGTGCCCGGCTTCGCCCGGTGGATTTTTTGTTTTCTGGATGATAATGAGTACTACTACAGAACTGGAGCGCTCAAGGATAAGGATCGGAAAGCACCAATGCTTATTGCAGCTGATAACCTCAGTATACTGCACCAACACAATCGCCCTTATACAGAGGCATACTATTGTCATGATGATAACTGTTTTAAAGGGCCTAAGAAATTTTTTGCACGAATTACTCCCCGTGACTGCAATTTATAAGCAGCTCGCAATTCTGCACCAGAACACTGGTAGGGGTGACGTGATGCAGCCCGCATTACCACGCAACAATAGACTTAGGTATAATTGGAGATATCCGGGAGCGCTTGTTCTTCCGACTTACTGAACAAAAATCAATCTTTATGGTTACCTGAGAGGTGTAGCATAATGCTACATAGCCTAAACAATTCCTCTCGAATCTGGTTATCATATACAAAAAGAATTTTTCAAATCCGACTGGTGGTTTCAGAGATTAGCGTGTTTAAACACATAAACAAACACACAAACTCTTCAGCTTTATTATATTAGTATAGATGTACGAAACGTCTAGTACGCCACATATGAATGAGTTATTGGACATAACATTTTTGATGGTACGGTCGAACCAGGAAACAGTCTACAGAATTTTCAAAGGCACTTTTAACTGGTTCCTTCTTGTGAAAATAGTACTAGACCAAAAACATTCTCTTTGCTGTAGTGTACTTTACCATCGAGATAATATTACAATGCACCTTAAAGTCCAATAGTTACTAGCAAACTGAGAGATAGAGAACTGCATTTCCAGCTTTGTCAGCTGTCAACACTTCTATTCAAGCAAAGCTTGACACAAACCACATGGTACTCGATCGGGTAGTGGATCAGAATCTCTCAGGGTTTCCCATAGCAAGTGGCCCAAAGAGCAAATTATCCACACTGTACAATCCCATAATAAATCCCCTTGTTGCCCAATCCAAAATGACGTGGTAAGTACCCTGTACCGACTTGATTGTAGCAGTGAACTATGTAATAAATGTCACCCTCTCCACAACTGTGTTGTAACAGTAGAATGGAAAAGATTTAACTCCCACTTTGGTACTTTACCTTATTTCACATAAAATGAGAAGACATTCGCCATTAAAATCCATATGACAGAAGTGAATCAACTATTCAAGTAATACGCCAAATCAATACTCAATTTATATATAATTCTATATAAATAGGACATGTTTCGGCCTTCAATGAGGCCATCTTCAGCTAAACAAGAAATTAATTAAGAATTAAGTTAAACTATTAAAAAATTACTTAAATCTAATAACAAAGAATATTAATGTTAAAATTGAATAAAATGAATTACTATTAAAATGGATATCCTTACAAATCAAATTTTAAAAACGAAAATAAAATACTTGTCATTTTTCTTCAAAATGTAGTTAAAAACGAGAAAATATTATTGGTGAATGTAAACAAATATTAAACGATATAATAATTCTTATCAAAATAATATACTTAAAATAATTTAAAAGTAAAGTTCTGTAACCAATCATTACTATAGATCAGTGAAATTGAATAAGCACATGGTTAAATGCTTAAATGCTTATTTCATGTTCCACTAATTCTTAGTTTTAACTGATGAGATACTGCCCCACAATGTAACAATTGTAGCACTAGATGTTAGCAACTGAAAAATGTGCTCTTAGTCTCAGCGATACTGATAGGCTGTATTTGTACAACAGTTACATGGTGTATTTGAACAGGGACTTACTCATGCAAAGTTCACTTGACAAACCAACCTGCCTGATTTTTTAAAGATCTCATCATAAAATTGTAAGTACTATATTGTACTGCATTACTGTTTTATTTACAGTAAATGGAGATGTGTTTAACCTTACTATTGTACAGTTTTGTATTTTATTTGGTATGTACTGTACATATTGAAGCCTCCGTGGCTTAGGCGGCAGCACGCCGGCCTCTCACCACTGGATCCGTGGTTCAAATCCCGGTCACTCCATGTGAGATCTGTGCTGGACAAAACGGAGGCAGACAGGTTTTTCTCCGGGTACTCCGGTTTTCCCTGTCAAAATTTCATTCCAGCAACACTCTCCACTATCATTTCATTTCATCTGTCATTCATTTAATCATTGCCCCAGAGGAGTGCGTCAGGCCTCGGCAGCCGGCACAGTTCATATCCTCGCCGCAAGATGGGGGCTTCATTCATTCCATTCCTGACCCGGTCGGAGACTGGAAGCAGGCTGTGGATTTTCATGTACTGTACATATTATTGCATTTTTATTTGTGTCTTGGCCCAATTTTGTTTTTAAAATGCGGCCCCTCTCATTTAAGGACACCTCCCTGATACGGAAAAATTAATGTCGTCCGATTAGTGACCGCAATGGAGAGGTTTCACTGTATACAGTTCCGACTGAAGGAAAGATGTATGTGAATGGTCCGAGTGGACCTCTTCCACTAGTTGTTGCCACAAGGGCCCCGTCCACCTCTCAGATTGAATCAAAAAGGACTATGACTTTAAAAGTATCAAAACCAAAATATTGGCCATCAAACTAATTTGGTGCATCTTCCTAATTACAGTTTGTATATAGTGATGCTTCTGCAAGTTTGGATGCCCTCAAGATCCCAATGATTAAGCCTTCTGTACCTGTTGCATAAACCCAAACCCAGACCTCAAATGTTGACTTGCCAGTGTTGTCGGGAAAAAAGGACATCTCCCATTGAGAATCTTTAATGAAATGGGTTGCCAGCAAGTACTGTATTCTAGTGAGCATCTTATACAAAGGACCTTAGGAATAGAAAGTATCAAAGATGATGCAACTCAGTTCATCAAGGGTAGACATTGCAGGTAGTACCTTGGAGACTAGTTGGTATAAATGTGACTCTTTGAAAAGGTAATTCCTAACTATCATTTGTGAATTATTTTAGTTTTAATTCAAGGGATTGTTTCTTCCAATATAAATTGTGCATATGTTCGAAATTTGCAGAGGAGTGAAGAGCAAGACTTTATTAGGAGTGCTCTTTATACCTTTAGATCATGGTAATGACTCATCATCGGCTTTAACTCGAATCCGAGTATAAATCTTCTTCCTTCAGTCCAGTTTGTGGATGTGTTTACGGTGACTAAAGAGTCCAATCCTGGCATGGAACAAGCGACCACACAAGTCGCATAGTATTGCTGGAGGAGGACGTGGTTGGGCTGCTCGAAGTTTCCTAGCTTGACGCTTGGCCTCTTCATGTATGCGTCGATCCCTTTCAAACGTCTTTACAGAATCCGAGATGGTACGGCGCCAAGTTGAGCGGTTTTCAGCCAGCATGTCCCAGGTTTGTGGATCAAGACCTGTCAATTTCAGGGTCTGCTTAAATTGGTCCTTGTAGCGCCTCTTAGGACCACCATGAGGTCTGGTGCCATAGCATAACTCACCATATAGCATTTGACGAGGTAATCTCACATCATCCATCCGATGGACATGACCAATCCATCTAAATTGGTGACCTATTATGGATGATTCTATGCTGTTGATTTGAGCCTTTTCCAGAACAGCAATATTGGTAATGCGGTCTTCCCATTTAATCCTCAGGATTGATCGAAGTTTTTGTAGGTGAAAACGCTCAAGCTTCCTAAGATCACGTCGGTAAAGGGTCCACGTTTCACAGCCATACAACAATGTAGAAATGACTACTGCTTTGTACACCATAAGCTTTGTACTCATGGATAGATCTTTATTCATGAAGACCCGGTGCGCTAATCGTCCATATGCTGCATGGGCTGCGCCAATTCTCTTATCCACATCCTGCTCACAGGTACAGCTCACAGAAATGGTACTGCCCAGGTACGAGAAGTGGTCAACCTGTTCTAATGGCAAATTTGAAATGGAGATATTGAACTGAGGAAGAGGTGTGCCTGGTGAAGGTTGTGCCAAGACTTTAGTCTTATTGACATTTATGGTAAGACCAAAGCGATCACATGCACTTTTGTAACAGTTAACTGACTCTTGCAGCTCTTCTGGTGTGAGAGTTGGTGACGCAGCATCATCTGCATACAACATGTTAGTAACCTTAGTAACCTGAGTTTTCCTCAAGGAGCGGAGACGAGTTAGGTTGAAAAGCCCTCCATCAAAACGATACTTGATCTCCACACCTGGGATGTTTGTGGGTGAATCATAAAGCATTGCAGCCAAGTACAGCGCAAAAAGAGTTGGAGCCAGTACACATCCTTGTTTCAGTCCATGGGTAATGGGAAATTCATCGGACATCTTATTCTGATGGCAAACCTGACCTGTCATGCCATCATGGAGAGCTTTGATTAGATCTACAAAACGCTGAGGGCAACCAAACCGCTTCAGCACTGCCCACATGGCTGGTCTTGGAACCGAATCAAATGCCTTTTCCAAGTCATAAAAGACTAAGAAGAGTGGATTCTGTTGTTCTCTACATTTTTCTTGTAGCTGTCTCACACAGAAAATCAAGTCAATTGTGCTTCTGGAAGTTCTAAATCCGCATTGTGACTCTGGGAGGATCCTCTCAGAGATAACCTTGAGGCGGTTAAGTAGAATTCTTGCAAGAATCTTCCCCACAATTGATAGCAGTGATATACCACGGTAGTTGCCACAAACACTGCGATCACCCTTTTTAAAGATAGTGACGATAGTGGCATTCTTTAGGTCTCCAGGTACCTTTCTTGATTCCCAAATTCTGAGGATAAGGATGAAAATTCTTGATTTGAGGGAATGACCTCCGGCTTGAATTAGTTCCAGAGGGATGTTATCTGGGCCAGGTGCTTTTCTGGGTTTCAATTGGGTGAGAGCTGCACTGAATTCATGATAAGTAGGAGGTACTGCCAACCACAGTTGTTCAGGTTGTTGCGGCACATCACAGAGGAAGTCTTCAGCAGCTTCTGAAGGACGATTTAGGAGATTGGAGAAGTGCTCCTTCCAGCGTTCCAAGATTTCTTGACTATCAGTAAAGGTAGTAGAATTATCAGCGCTTTTCAGTGTACCTGATGATGAGCGAGATGGTCCATATATTTCCTTGAGTACGGCATAGAAGTTGCTCAAGTCTCGAGCATCCGATAGTCTCTGCAGTTCCTGAGCCTTCTGTTGCCACCAAGTATTTTTAATCTGCCTTATCTGCATCTGGCATTTACCCTTGAGTTCCAGTAGTTTATCTCTCTTTGTGTTGGAAGTTGGGTCTTGAAGATGGGCAAGATAGGCATTCCTTTTGGCATTGATGAGAGACAGAATTTCCTCATTGTTGTCATCAAACCAGTCTTGTCTTTTCCGCACTATAAAACCAATGGTTTCCTCAGCTGACTGTGTGATAATCTTCTGTAATGTGGCCCATTCTTGCTGAATATCATTTGTTACTGGGTTTTCTGATAACTGGGTGACGATCCTGTTTCCAAAATGTTTGTACATGGATTCATCCTGAAGTTTGGATGTATTAAACTTCTTTCTTGGCAAATTTTTGATGTTCCTAGGTGGTTTAGGTCTGATGGATATCCTGAGCTTACATATAAGAAGTTTATGATCTGTCCAACAATCGTCTATATTCCTTGCTGTTCTGGTAATAAGAGTGTCCTTCTTATCACATTGCCGGGTAATGATATAATCAAGAATGTGCCAATGTTTGGAACGAGGATGCATCCACGTGGTTTTGAAGCGGTCAGGTAGCCGGAACTGCGTGTTGGTAATGAAAAGTTCGTGTTCTGCACAAAGACCAAGAAGCAACAGTCCATTGGGATTACATTTTCCCAGTCCCTGTTTGCCCATCACATTATTCCATAGCCTGTGATCTTTCCCAACTCTGGCATTGAAGTCACCGAGGAGCAAGAGTTTATCTGCAGATGGTACCTTGGAGATGATTTCACTTAGCTGATTATAGAACTGAGCCTTTACTTCATCATCAGAATCTAAGGTAGGAGCATAGGCAGAGATGAGTGTCATAAAGGAACCTCCTGAGAGTGGTATGCGGAGAGTCATGAGCCTTTCGCTGATTGCAATGGGCGTAAGTTGGTGATAATTTACCAGTTTGGTCTTCACAGCGAAGCCCACACCATGAATACGACATTCACCCTCATCCTTTCCTTTCCAGAAGATGGTATATCCTGTTCCAGATTCAGTAATCTTGCCTTCAGCAGACAGCCTAGTTTCACTGAGAGCAGCAATGTCAACGTTGAGTCTTGATAACTCATGGGTTACGAGAGCTGACCTTCTCTCAGGTCTAATGTTATTGTCAAAATCAAGCAAGGTTCTGATGTTCCATGATCCAATAATCAAATTGTGATTCTTTACTGATTTTGAGTTTCGACCGCATGAGGGGTGACCTGCTGAGTGCGGTTGCCCAGCCGGACCAAGATTGTTACTTCCGATGTTTAGCCCACCTTTTCTAGGGCCTTCCCCATGTGGGGTGGGCAGCGGTGATCCTAAATAGGCCTGCCCAAACACAGATGCAGGACCGAATTCCTGAGTAGTCACAGAGTCTCCGGAAGACGACCATCACACATCTGCTGCCAACGTGCAGGTCCGAACTAGGGGCTTCCAGTTACACCCATAACCTGCCCCCACCGTCCATATCCCATCGCCGTTGGACTTTGAAAAGTGACGTTCGGAAGAAGTGCCACTGGCGTGAATTTGTTTAGGGTGGATCTCAGCTTGCCAGGACGAGACCCACACACTATGATCTCTGAGCCTTATCCTGCGGCTCACAAAGAATGAGACATGCAGGACCGAACACAGAGACTGCAACGAACTGCCGCATACTCAAGTACTACTGAGGTGCGCCTTTACAGCCAGTCCGTCTGGCGTGGCCTCTTCCGCCTCTATGACCGTTGGGAGCCATGAGAGTGATTGGCTCCTCATCCTCTCATTTTGCCGTTGGGCCAAAACCTGCCCATCATAACTATGGACAATAGTTTGCCCTATTAAACCTGAGCAATAGGCTGCCCCTTCCGCCAACCACACTGTGCCAGAGTTCACCTCTTTCACTGCAGTTACCGTTGAGGACTTCACCGTAACCCTGGCAAGGGACCCTAACAAGGTACTACCAGCCGGGCCAGCTGGACCAAGGTTTTTTAAAGAGGTGTTACTCCTCTATCACTCCCTACTTGATCATACTATATATATATACTGTAACACTGTATAACACTACACTAGGTGCTATTGCACCACACTGTAACACTCACCTGGTAGCAATACCAACACTGTATAACACTACACTAGGTGCTATTGCACCACACTGTGTCAATTCACTAGTAGCAATACCAACACTGTATAACACTACACTAGGTGCTATTGCACCACACTGTGTCACTCACCTGGTAGCAATACCAACACTGTATAACACTACACTAGGTGCTATTGCACCACACTGTGTCACTCCACTAGTAGCAATACCAACACTGTATAACACTACACTAGGTGCTATTGCACCACACTGTGTCACTCCACTAGTAGTAATACCAACACTGTATAACATTACACTAGGTGCTATTGCACCACACTGTGTCACTCCACTAGTAGTAATACCAACACTGTATAACACTACACTAGGTGCTATTGCACCACACTGTGTCACTCACCTGGTAGCAATACCAACACTGCATAACACTACACTAGGTGCTATTGCACCACACTGTGTCACTCCACTAGTAGCAATACCAACACTGTATAACACTACACTAGGTGCTATTGCACCACACTGTGTCACTCCACTAGTAGCAATACCAACACTGTATAACACTACACTAGGTGCTATTGCACCACACTGTGTCACTCCACTAGTAGCAATACCAACACTGTATAACACTACACTAGGTGCTATTGCACCACACTGTGTCACTCCACTAGTAGCAATACCAACACTGTATAACATTACACTATGTGCTATTGCACCACACTGTGTCACTCCACTAGTAGTAATACCAACACTGTATAACACTACACTAGGTGCTATTGCACCACACTGTAACACTCCACTAGTAGTAATACCAACACTGTATAACACTACACTAGGTGCTATTGCACCACACTGTAACACTCACCTGGTAGCAATACCAACACTGTATAACACTACACTAGGTGCTATTGCACCACACTGTAACACTCACCTGGTAGCAATACCAACACTGTATAACACTACACTAGGTGCTATTGCACCACACTGTGTCACTCCACTAGTAGTAATACCAACACTGTATAACACTACACTATGTGCTATTGCACCACACTGTAACACTCACCTGGTAGCAATACCTACACTGTATAACACTACACTAGGTGCTATTGCACCACACTGTAACACTCCACTAGTAGTAATACCAACACTGTATAACATTACACTATGTGCTATTGCACCACACTGTGTCACTCCACTAGTAGTAATACCAACACTGTATAACACTACACTAGGTGCTATTGCACCACACTGTAACACTCCACTAGTAGTAATACCAACACTGTATAACACTACACTAGGTGCTATTGCACCACACTGTAACACTCCACTAGTAGCAATACCAACACTGTATAACACTACACTAGGTGCTATTGCACCACACTGTAACACTCACCTGGTAGCAATACCAACACTGTATAACACTACACTAGGTGCTATTGCACCACACTGTAACACTCCACTAGTAGTAATACCAACACTGTATAACACTACACTAGGTGCTATTGCACCACACTGTAACACTCCACTAGTAGCAATACCAACACTGTATAACACTACACTAGGTGCTATTGCACCACACTGTAACACTCCACTAGTAGTAATACCAACACTGTATAACACTACACTAGGTGCTATTGCACCACACTGTAACACTCACCTGGTAGCAATACCAACACTGTATAACACTACACTAGGTGCTATTGCACCACACTGTGTCACTCCACTAGTAGTAATACCAACACTGTATAACACTACACTAGGTGCTATTGCACCACACTGTAACACTCACCTGGTAGCAATACCAACACTGTATAACACTACACTAGGTGCTATTGCACCACACTGTGTCACTCCACTAGTAGCAATACCAACACTGTATAACACTACACTAGGTGCTATTGCACCACACTGTGTCACTCCACTAATAGTAATACCAACACTGTATAACACTACACTAGGTGCTATTGCACCACACTGTGTCACTCCACTAGTAGCAATACCAACACTGTATAACACTACACTAGGTGCTATTGCACCACACTGTGTCACTCCACTAGTAGTAATACCAACACTGTATAACACTACACTAGGTGCTATTGCACCACACTGTGTCACTCCACTAGTAGCAATACCAACACTGTATAACACTACACTAGGTGCTATTGCACCACACTGTGTCACTCCACTAGTAGCAATACCAACACTGTATAACACTACACTAGGTGCTATTGCACCACACTGTGTCACTCCACTAGTAGCAATACCAACACTGTATAACACTACACTAGGTGCTATTGCACCACACTGTGTCACTCCACTAGTAGCAATACCAACACTGTATAACACTACACTAGGTGCTATTGCACCACACTGTGTCACTCCACTAGTAGCAATACCAACACTGTATAACACTACACTAGGTGCTATTGCACCACACTGTGTCACTCACCTGGTAGCAATACCAACACTGTATAACACTACACTAGCTCATTGCTGTATGTAACAGTGGTATATAGAGGATTGTGGGGACCCAAATATAGTCCAGTGCATTTATGTGAAAATGATGAATTTCACCAAACTGAGCTTGCATTGATATTTTAAATATTCACTGCCAGTTATTATAATGCAGTTCAGAATCTACGAGTGCTAGCCATCTTTTCCCTGTATGATCCCTAAACCCAGTTGCCTGTATTGGCAAATTCTAATGCATGCCATGTGGCATCTGTCTTGTTTCACTGTACTTCGCTAATGCTCTATCTGCTTGGGTAAGCTATCTGCGTGAGTTAGTCTGCCCTGTCATTTCCCCCTCGCACTGGAGACTAGGCTGCCTTGTATTTTCATTAACACAAAAATCCTGTAAACCTGAATTCCTGGCTCAATTTCGATGTTGGAAATGCCATATTTTTGGTAAGTTCTGTTTACTGTACTATACAGGATAAACAGTGAGGAAACAGCAGAGTTTTTTGGCTTTCCCTTGAAACAAGGAAGAACAATTTGTTGCAATTTCTATTGTCCAAAAAAACCTTTATCACTCAACTTTGGCATTCTCAGTTGTTGTTTAAATTATCACTGTCCTGCGATGGTTTCATTGCCACCATCCTGCATTGCTTTCTAGGATGACTTCTGCATCCTGAATCAGGATCCGATGTTAATTTTTCCCCATCACATCACATTTTCTCAATAACCCTATATTACGTTTATTTCATCACATGCACTAATGCACTTCTGACGTTGTTAGGACGAGTGTTGCCATTCGGTATTCCAATGGTGTGGCAAGAACCCCCAGACCACAGTACTCACTGCTACTTCTGTTCTGTGAATGTGAAGGGATTTAACAGCAGCAACAAAGGTAACATTGTATATCCAAGCAATATTCTATCTACAATTTTACCCGTTCATCATGGCCGTGATATACCAGTACCACAGCATCCAGAACATTTACAGGGTTGTCTCTCTTCTGAATCTGACGCAGAAATGGCGGGCACTAACTCTGACTGTGGTTTCTCCGCTAAATGTGTTGAAAAAGAATCGAGACTGTACGAGCAAAGTGCATTAAATGACTTAGTTCAAGATCTTGGCCTTACAAAGGAATCTGCCGAGTTACTCGGGTCTAGACTTCGTGAAAGGAACATGTTGGCACCAGGAACGATGTACTATTAGTACAGACATCACGAACATGAATTTACACCCTTCTTTTCTGTAGAGGGAGCCTTGGTTTACTGCATCAACATTCCGGATGTTATCTTACAACTAGGAGCACCATAGTTGTCGTCGGCGGCTTTAACTCGTTTCCGAGTATACATCTTCTTCCAAAACAGTCTAAAATAATCTAAGGTTGAGGTCTGTGGGCATGTTTGCGGTGACTGAACAGCCCAATGCGTGCATGAAACAAACGTCCACACAGATCACACAGAACTGTTGGTGGAGGGCGTGGCTGTGCTGCACGGAGCTTACGTGCTTGTCGCTTGGCCTTAACAATTCTACGACGTTCTTCTTCAAACATTTTGACAGCAGCCGGGATGGTCTGGCGCCAAGTTGAACGGTCTTTAGCAAGCTGGTCCCAGGTTTGTGGATTGAGACCTGTCAACTTCATATTCTGCTTGAATTGGTCCTTGTAACGTCTCTTAGGGCCTCCATGAGGTCTGGTGCCGGAGGTGAGTTCACCATACAGAACCTGGCGTGGTAGTCTCGTATCATCCATCCGTTGGACATGTCCAATCCATCTAAGTTGATGACCAATGATGGATGATTCTATACTATTAGCAAGCGCTTTCTCAAGAACATCAAGATTGGTGATGTGGTCTTCCCACTTTATCTTAAGGATGGATCGAAGCTTCTGTTGATGGAAGCGCTCAAGCTTTCGGAAGTCATGTCGATAGAGGGTCCAGGTTTCACAGCCATACAACAATGTTGAGATAACAACAGCTTGGTACACCATGAGCTTCGTCTTCACGGTCAGATCTTTATTCAAGAAGACCCGGTGCGATAGTCGCCCAAATGCCGCATGGGCAGCACCGATTCTCTTCTCAACATCCTGCCCACAATTGCCGTGTACAGATAGCAGACTGCCCAGATACGAGAAGTGGTCTACCTGCTCCAATGGAGTATCTGAGATAGAAATGTTGAAGTGCGGAAGGGAAGTGCCTGGTGAGGGTTGTGCCAGAACCTTGGTCTTCTGAACATTAATGGTGAGACCAAAACGTTCACATGCATTCTTGTAGCAATTAACAGTCTGTTGCAACTCCACTGGCGTGAGTGTAGGTGATGCTGCATCATCTGCATACAACATATTGGTTATCTTCGTAACCTGAGTTAGCTTCTTGGAGCGAAATCGAGCTAGGTTGAAGAGCCCTCCATCAAATCGGTACCTGACATCTACACCTGGGATGTTTGTGGGCGATTTATAGAGCATTGCAGCCAAATACAATGCAAACAGTGTTGGAGCAAGTACGCAGCCTTGTTTCAGTCCATGAGTGATAGGAAATTCGTCAGAGATCTTATTTTGCTGACAAACCTGACCGGTCATGCCATCATGGAGAGCTTGGATTAGATCAACAAAGCGTCGAGGACAGCCAAAGCGTTGTAGCACCGCCCACATAGCAGATCTTGGAACTGAGTCAAAGGCCTTTTCCAGATCATAAAAGACTAAGAAGAGTGGATTCTGTTGCTCACTACATTTTTCTTGTAGTTGTCTTATGCAGAAAATCAAGTCAGTTGTGCTTCTGGAAGATCGAAATCCACACTGGGACTCGGGGAGGATCTTTTCTGAGATAACCTGAAGGCGGTTAAGTAAAATTCTGGCGAGAATTTTACCCACAGTAGATAGTAGCGATATACCGCGATAGTTGCCACAAACACTACGATCACCTTTCTTGAAGATTGTGATGATAGTGGCGTTCTTTAGGTCACCAGGTACTTCTCCTAATTCCCAAATTTTGAGAATAAGAGTGAAAATCCGCGTTTTGAGGGACTGACCTCCAGCTTGAATTAATTCCAGTGGGATGTTATCTGGGCCAGGTGCCTTTCTTGGTTTCATTTGATTGAGAGCTACACTGAATTCCGTGTAAGAAGGAGGTACAGCCATCCATGGTTGTTCAGGATATTTCGGCACATCACGGAGGAAGTCTTCAGCAGCTGTTGAGGGACGATTTAGAAGGATGGAGAAATGTTCCTTCCAACGCTCTAAGATATCATGGCTGTCAGTAAGAGTGGCAGAGTTGTCAGCACTTTTTAGTGTACCTGATGAAGAACGAAGTGGGCCATATATCTCTTTAATCCCTGCATAGAAGTTCCTCAGATCACGAGTATCAGATAGCCTCTGAAGTTCCTCAGCTTTCCGCTGCCACCAAGTATTCTTTATCTCTCTTATTTGTGTCTGACACTTACTCTTGAGTTCTAAATACAGAGCTTTCTTCGTATTTGAGGATGGGTCTTGAAGATGAGATAGATAGGCTTCCCTTTTGATGTTGATGAGACGCAAAATTTCTTCATTGTTGTCATCAAACCAGTCTTGACTTTTCTGCTTTACCAAACCAATGGTTTCTTCAGCTGACTTAGTGATTATCTCCCTCAGATTGGTCCATTCTTCTCGAATGTCACTTGTTTTAACTGGATGATCTGATAGCTGGGCATTGATCATATTCTCGAAGTTTGTGGAGATAGATTCATCCTGAAGTTTGGAGGTGTTAAACTTTCCTCTGGATGGGGTTTGGAAACGCCTTGGTGGTTTTGGGCTGATGGATATCCTGAGTTTACAGATGAGAAGTTTGTGATCCGTCCAACAATCGTCAATATTCCTTGCTGTTTTGGTAATAAGTATGTCCTTCTTATCACATTGTCGGGTAATGACGTAATCAAGGATGTGCCAATGCTTAGAACGTGGATGCATCCACGTGGTCTTGAAGCGGTCAGGTAATCGGAATTGAGTGTTGGTGATGAAGAGTTCATGTTCTGCACAAAGACCAAGAAGAAGAAGTCCATTGGGATTACAGGATCCAAGACCTTGTTTACCCATCACATTTTGCCATAGCCGGTTATCTTTCCCAACTCTTGCATTGAAATCACCAAGGAGTAAGAGCTTATCTGTAGATAGTACCTTGGAGATGAGTGTGCCAAGCTGGTCATAGAACTGGCCCTTAACTTCATCATCGGCCTTCAAAGTTGGAGCATAGGCAGATATGAGAGTCATGAATGAACCTCCAGAGAGTGGAATGCGGAGAGTCATAAGTCTTTCGCTGATTGCAGTGGGAGTAATTTGGAAATCATTAACTAGCTTGGTCTTTACAGCGAATCCTACACCATGAATACGATGTTCTCCCTCCTCCTTTCCCTTCCAGAAGATGGTATAACCTGATCCAAACTCAGTAATTTTTCCTTCAGTGGACAACCTGGTTTCACTGAGAGCAGCGATGTCAATGTTGAGTCTGGATAATTCATGAGTAATAAGAGCCGTTCTTCTTTCAGGCCTGTCGTTATCTTTTAAGTCAAGCAAAGTTCTGACGTTCCATGTTCCAATGATAAAATTGTGTGTCCTTATTGACTTGGTAGTTTTTGTTTTTCGACCGCATGAGGGGTGACCTGCTGGGTGCGGCCGCCCAGCCGGACAGTAGATGTGACTTCCGATGTTTAGCCCACCTTTTCTAGGGCCTTCCCCATGTGGGGTGAGCAGCGGTAATCCTAAACAGGCCTGCTCAAACACAGATGCAGGACCGAACTCCTGAGTAGCCACAGAGTCCCAGGAAGACGACCATCACACATCTGCTGCCAACGTGCAGGTCCGAACTAGGGGCTTCCAGTTACACCCATAACCTGCCCCCACCATCCATATCCCATCGCCGTTGGACTTTAGAAAATAAGTGACTGATGGAAGAATTGCCACTGGCGTGTATTTGTTTAGGGTGGATCACAACTTGCCAGGAAGTGACCCACTCACTATGATCTCGGAGTCGTGTCCTGCGGCACATATGAAATGAGACATGCAAGACCAGACACAGAGACTGCAACGAACTGCCGCAGACTCAAAATATTACTGAGGTGCGCCTTCACAGCCAATTCGTCTGGCATGGCCTCTTCCGCCTTCACGACCGTTGGGAACCATAAAAGTAATGGATTCTTCTTCCATACATCGGAGTTCCGCCCGCTTTTCATTGACGCCACCAAGCGTAGTTTGAAGTGTGTCCTTCAATGAAAATAAAGTTGCTTCCTTTCCCATTGCTCATTCAGTTATTATGCGAGAAACATATGGAAATCTCGAAATGCTGTTGTGTAAAGTGCAGTACCAGGAACACAAGTGGCAAGTGTGTGGTGATTTCAAAGTGATAAGTGTCCAGTTAGGTTTACAAGGAGGTTACACAAAGCACCCCTTCTTTCTGTGTGAGTGGGACAGTCGAGCAGTTACATCTTTGCCTGTTAAATTGTCGATTCCTTCCAGTCATTTCATGCCTAAAGCTTGATGCTCAGATGGATCGAGATTTATGTTTTATGACCTATTATCAGATGCAGGAAAGTCCACGAGTCTGATACTCCCCAAGTAAAATAGAGTAAATCTTTCTTTCCCTCTGTCGCTGTGCACCCATCTTGAATGGACCCCAGCTGAGTCATCAGGCTGTAGTAGTAACCAGATGTACCGTTTTTGGGGGGATTGTCCCTTCTTTCAGTGATTGGCCCCAACAAATACAGGGTGATTATCTATGTGCGCCCCGATAAACACGGCAAGCTAAGCCGGCTGTGATTGGCGCAGATCGCAGGCACGCTTACCCGGTTCAGCCGGTAATTGGCGGGCACTTTCACACTTTAACCAAACATGTTCAATAATGTGTACTTACAGTGCTCACAGGCGATGCTGAAAATTTCCTCCCTCTCTTGTAACACACGCCTGACATCTTCTGATGAAAGAATGTCTGTCAACTCTTTCATTTATGGAGCATGTTTTCTTGAATCATTTAGCAAGCCTCCTAATTGTACTGACATTATGCACAGGTCTTCCTGGAAACTTGATTCAAAATTTTCGCCTTGTTCTAGAACAAGATTTTCTGCTTTACATATACAAATTATGGATATAAACACGTTCGCGCAATGTGAATTGGTGTCCAGGCAAGATCAACAATCACAGTAATCACAATACTCACTAAACATGCAGCACTAACGTCTAAGCTTTGCAGATACACGTCCATATGAATGACAAAACACATGTGAATTAACGATATGAGTCAGTGGAGCACGCCCACCACCGGCTGAACTGCATACGCGTGCCAGTCACAGCCGACTTAGCTTGCTGTATATATCGCGGCGCACATAGATAATGATCCTATACTTAAACATCTTATATACGTAGTTTAATTGGTACAAATTTATCCATGAAACCAAATGTGAAGTATGATGACTTTATAGTGAAAGTCCTGATTTTCACATCAATGCAAACTTATTAGTAGCTCACAAAAATCTAAATATATACATTTTGCTATAAAGCAAAGGACACCTGAGACAGACGGACTATGTTCGGACCGCGCTGACTAGTACAGTCGTGCGGCCGACGGCTTTTGTGGGATTGTTGACATCATATTGATAGTGCTGTTTTGCCATAAAAAAATAAAAATATTCTGCATATACAAATTGAATGGTACTCCGATGTATGGAATGTGCAGGAAATGAACTCAAGTGTTAAGTAAATAATATTGTAACTTATTCCAAACTGAAATGTGAACATATTAGAGAGCAAAATTCAACAACATTTTAAAATGTGAACAGATAGTACAGACCGAGTGACTTTTGCTTTGTCATTTTAACGAGCTTTTAGTTTTGGAGGAAACAATCTTCTCCAAATTGGGAACAATATGTCTGGACACAGCTACTCATGAACAATTGCGCAAGTTTCTATCGCTCATCGTTGCACGATGTTTACTTTGGTAAGCTTAAGAACCGGAAAAAAAAACCTCTCACAAATGTACGTTGAGCCGAACATTGACAGAACTTTACATGCATGTTTATACAAAAAGGGGGTATTCTTCTAGCGGAAAGCCGTTGTAAAATTCTTCTTCACTTGGTGGCATAAGAAAGCGGTCTTTAAGACGAACATTGCACTGCAGTTCAACCAGCTCCATACATAGTTACACTCGTCGACCACTCCCATTTTAATCCCATTGACTCAAAAACACCCTCCACATATTGGAAAATATTGAATCCGGTAGTGGTGTCTTTGAGAGCTACCACGTCTAGGGAATCCTCGGTGACCCGAAGATCGTGGAAAAAAGTGGGTTTTTCGGGAAACATTAATCATATCTCTCTTAATAGGCACTGTATCAGAACCGTACAAAATGGACAATTTTCCCCTAATAATTTCCTAAAACTTTTGTCTGAAAGAATGTTGATATGACCCACCATTACGCCAAGGGATAAGAAAAATGATTATGGAATTATAAGAAAATGCCAAGTGCCAACAGAGGTTACCATGACAACGCTTCTAAATTGATGAGGGATGAGCTATCATAGGTTGCCACGACAACGCCATTGCACGAGATCACATTAAGTTTTCCATCTGACTCTGTGGGAAGCGGCTTCGGTGACGTAACTGGTACTGTAGCATGCTGAACTTCTATGCCCAAGGTCGCGGGTTCAAAGCCGGCCGAAGTCGCCGGATTTTCTAAGAGCGTTAAAAATCCCTCAGTATGCTTTCCTTCGGAGGGGAAGTTCCAACGTTCGTTGCAAGTTGCTGGTTGCGGTGGCATCTAGTTGCCAAGTTCACAGCTAGGTATCGTTGATGGTACTATTTGGTAGCAAAATTAGGAACTACTACTTGAAATTGACTAAGGAACCAATCAACATCTAGGAGGGAGATTGCAAATGTCAGGTCAGGTCAGGAAGAATCAATAGACAACCTCACAATATGGGCTAACAACAATGAATTCTCCATAAACTTGGAAAAACAAAACTAATGGGTTTCTGAAAAAGGGGGGGGGGGGGGACGTCTCGCAGTAGGCGATTATATCCATCTACAGGACAATATTCTGCAAATTACTAATGCTTCCCCCCCCCCCTTCTGTTTATGCTCTGTACGGGGGGGAAGAATAAGACAATCAATGAAAGCAAATCTTCTCGATAGGATTTGATACATTTTATTTGCACCTCTCAATGTGCCTAACAATATTTTACACAAGTAAAAATAAATGTTCTCAAATTATAAACGTGCATAATCCCATCGTTTGTCAACAATCCGAAAATTATTATGTTTTAATAAAAATTTCATGAAATTACTTTTTTTTTTAAATTTTTGTCTCTGGGGGTGTAGATTGATACCCTTAACCTCCGCTGTGTCTATATCAATCATGTGTAATAAGTGGCAGAATATCCATCACTCACTTCGCACAATCCGTGAGGTCAGTCCATACCAATAGTGTAACGCGGGGGAGTTAGGGGCATCAAACCCCACCAGAGCCAAATAATTTAAAAAAATGAAATTCATTGAAGTTTAGAATTATGAATAAAATCCAAACTTTGGTTTAATAAACTATTTTGAAAATCAAATAATAGTGTGTTAGTTAAGTTAAGTTAATCATTGGTTAGTAGCTTCAGATGATTTTGCAAAAATGTTCCGAAAATTTGACTTTATAATTTAACACCAACTTGTAGACTATTATCTAAGTTTGATGTATACGTAGTCAGTAATCTACTAATGGATACCGGAAGAAGTCTTATTAAAGGCAAATGTTTACAGGAGGGCAAAATACTCATTTTAATGTTAACAATATTGACCTATGACTTGACTTTCACAACATCCAATATCGTAAACGAAATCTTCATATAATTCGCGTTTCTTAGATCAGAGCTTTTGAACTGGGCGAGACTTCACGTCTAAACAAAATTGTTGATTTTCGTTTTTTCGAGCTCCTGCACATACAAATAGATACCGGTAGGTGCACATTATGACTTCTCAAATACTACCAAAATCAAGCACGAAAAAAAAACCAAACGTGAAATAGAGGTTTCGAGATTTCGAGTATCCTATAATTTGTTTTCATTGATTATGCATCATTTTCCCGAACCAATACTCCCACTACATACACTCTTCCGGCCAGGGCCCAGGAGTAGGCAAGTTCGACAGAAAGATGTGAAAATATTCGTTTCTTACTGATATTGGTTAGTATAAGGGTAGCAGTTAACTTTAGACCATCCTTTGTATAAATATTTTTAAAAACTGAAATTACCTGATTTAATAGTCGGGAGGATATCAGGAGAGGATTGAGTATTAGATGTTCACTGCTCCGCTGTCATAGACCCACCATCCCGCCCAAATAGTGACACGACTTATATAGTTGAAATCGAAGTTCTCACCCCCATCTTTCTCACCGAGTCAGTATTGCCAACCCCACGCGTTTGGTACTATTTCACACGTGATGTATGAAATCACTAAGTGAACTCAATTACAGTGTTTATTTATGTAATGTTTTACATACAAAAACAGACCTAACCTGGGGCTTACGCCCCAGACCCCCTTGCTTTTAGTACTAGCAGTAATTTTCCGCAAGACAGTGCCTAACTTAGTAGCGAAGGCGTGTGGTGAATTTCTTTACTCAAGTTGGTAACGTAGTCACATGATCGACTTTCGGGTGTCACATGACTGTCAAAGATGGCGTCCGTAAGTGAAGAAAGTGAAGAAAAATTGCATTCTTTCCGTGAAATAACAATTATTGCGGTGCAGCAGTGGCTATTGAGTATGAAGAGATTGTGAAACGACTCCCAACAACTCCCCGAAAGGTATGCATATCATAAATTATATATTTTCAATAAACTAAGGTGTTAAAAGTTGTTAAAAGTGATGAAAAGGGAGGATGGTCTAAAGTGAACAATAAATGTATAAGTTACTACATTATTAATGATTTGGGTGGCAAGGCTAGCCTTCATTTTTCTGTCATAGGAAGACGGGGAGATGACATAGAAGTTGTCCTCGTGGACTTCCTTTATTTGATAAAACCGCCAACGACGGAAAAGGTCGCTAGCTAATAGGCTTAGATCATACATCCAATAGATGGCTGATGACGTCACATTGGTGAAACCAACATCTCGATCAGCTGACTAAAGGGAACTGCCAAGAACTGCGGATAGTTTGGAGCACTGAAATACTACACCAGTAGCGGCTGGCCCATAAGGACTCCAGGACGGTGTCCTTCCTAGAGAACGAAAAGGGATTTAAATTTCCTCTTGTTATTTTAAGTCAAAAATTGAACTCTAATAATGCTAAGAAAATTACATGTAGCCCTATCAATCAGGAAGACTGTGTTTGGTGGTATCACGCTTTGTCAGCGCGCAGCACACCACAGAACACTGGTCAGTATGGAGTTACGGACTCTTGGCCTTCCGCCCTAAGATTGTGCCCGGGCGAGGGGGTTGAGAGGTGCGGGGAGTATGGAGACTGGTGCGCTTTCGGGCTGCCAGAGGGGGTAATCTGTGGGCGCGGTGTGCGGGTAGTTGTCTTGAAGCCAGGCGGAGTCCTTAACAGCTCTGTAGCACCGGTAAATACGTCATCTCCTCTCACTACTCTAGACGTCATGCAACAGTATCTACTACTATTGGTTAGTAAGAAAACTTGTGACTAGCATCAGAAGCCAATAAGAAGTAGATCGTTCAGGGTTGTCAGATGTGTCATTATCATCATTCTGCTGTCAGCTTCTGCACGCTGAACTTCCATTAGACAAGCACTGTCGCCTGATCCCAACCCGCTGTGACACAGGTTTGACAACAGTGAACAGCAGCAGCATTTCCTCTCACACCCCTCTACTGCTCGCGCCCAGCCGGGGAATTACCCCATTAGCAAATAAAGTAGATGAATGAATAAAAGAAATCTCCACGGTTGCATATAATAAAAATTAAAATTAAATAACAATAATCCATGATGTAGTATCATTATCCTTATCTTTGAACACAAAAAGATATAATTATTATAATATATAATATTATTGTAGCATCTGAGACCAGGGATCTCGATTCACATTGCAAGGATGAAGCAACACGGACCTCTGATTAGAATCCTGCGGTTAGTGAAGGTTGGCACCAGTGAGCTATTTCGCTTTTGTGCTGGAAAGTCTTAAAGCAGTGGTAATATTCAGCAGTTGTTGCAATCTCTGTGTTGGTGATGATTAAGCTTTGTAAGTACCGGTAGTGTCTTTGTTTAAATTTACCGGTGCGACTGTGGTTTGGAAGTGCTTACGCTTAATCTCCTGCCACGTTATTATTATTATTATTCCAGTTTTTAATTTGCTGTTAAATTCACTCTCTGCTAGTAATTTAAGTAATCTATCAGAATAAAAAGCAATTCAACAGGTTAGTATGAATGAAAATGAAACATAATGTGACTCGGGAGGTACATTTTCCTAAAATTCATCTCTCAGCTCGAACACTGACATTGATTGTTACTGGCACTTGTATATTTCCAAATTTGAATATTAAAGTATATTTCCAAATTTGAATATTAAAAGAAAAAAATCGTGTTCCATGCCGAATTCAAGTGATAATCCAATGTCCACATTTTAACAGCCAACGCTTTTAGGCTTGAGTTTGGAGTTATTAAAATAATAATATTGTATATTCTATGTTATAATGTACTGGATAAATCGTTGTTTAATTCGTGTATTCATGCAAACTGGGATTTGTCAAGTTTTGAGCTCACAAGGATAATGCTATGATAAAGAAAAAGACCCAAACACAAGCTCCCTGGGATTCACGTGTTGCGTTTTCGTCTATACGTAATTTTCACATCAGGTTCTCAGTGTTGTTACCCTATGAAATCATAGTTGTAATACTAAATGAGAAAAACCTCTGATCCGACATCAAGAATATTGAACAATAATGCAATATTTTCATTGCATATAAAAGTAACTCGATTTTACTCTTTTTGTCCTCTATCAATTTATGAAGAGGTGCGGGGAAAAATACTGTGATCGCCCTACCAGCCTAAGAGTCTGTCGGCCGCCACTGTACTACACGTGATGATAGAATTGGGCTTTTCTATTCTATTCATTACCATACTAAGTCAGAATGGTGTATTACTGTGCAGCGTATGGATGTAAGGAGACGTTTAGAAAAGGATCGGGCATTTCTTACCATACGTAGGCCTAAGTTAATTCATTGTAAAATAACCCTAAAATTCTTGACTTCACTACTTGCATTTCTTGAAGTTTCCTCGTAACTCCGAAACATGAAAGAAAAATAATTTAACAAATTACAAATTATTAAAATTTACCCTATCCCTTACTCCACTGAACAGGCCTATGAAGCAAAATTAGGACCATCACAACATAAAAGAACCTTCCTTTTCAATCATGTTCAGCGCCAAATTGCAGGTTATGCTACTGATGTGACGATGTAGTCTTCGATAATAAATACGCTGAGGTAATATTTGCCATCTTATTAAACGTATGGACAGTGCGTTTGGTTGAGGAAATTTTCAGATTCTTCTAGGATACATTGCAGCCCTAAATTAGTCAATTCTTCGTAGAATTTGAAAGTTCTGGGTTATTTTTGTGAAGGATTCTATGATTCATGGAAAATGGAATTTAAAAGTAAACAGTTCATTGGTTGTAATGTTCTCCTTTGTCGCAAATGTATTGCATAGTTTTTAAAAAGCAACGCTTACTAAGTCAATAGACTTCCTTTTTTCCCCATTTGCCCATGTTTTGTTCACTTTCATAAAATGCTCAAGTGGATGGTAACGCTGAATAAGAGCTAATCGTACGATAAAATGTTGTACTGAAATTAGCCAAAATACATTTTCTAATGATGAAAAACAAATTAGGAAATGATGTAGTAATAGATTGAACTTGTTTGGAGCTCTCGGGCATACAATCAAAAATGACCAGCTACACGAACACAATTCTGTTCAAAAATCAGTAGGCCTAATTCAGAGCTGGATTTGTTATTAATTATTTACAAGAGGGGCTCCTGGATGTATGAGTATTATGGAACACGACAGCCACTCTTTACACAAACACAATTCTGTTCAAAAATCAGTAGGCCTAATTCAGAGTTGGATTTGTTATTAAGTATTTACAAGAGAGGATCCTGGATGTATGAGTATTACGGAACACGACAGCCACTTTTTACACAAACACAATTCTGTTCAAAAATCAGTAGGCCTAATTCAGAGTTGGGTTTGTTATTACGTATTTACAAGAGGGGATCCTGGATGTATGAGTATTACGGAACACGACAGCCACTCTTTACACAAACACAATTCTGTTCAAAAATCAGTAGGCCTAATTCAGAGTTGGATTTGTTATTACGTATTTACAAGAGGGGATCCTGGATGTTTGAGTATTAGGGAACACGACAGCCACTTTTTACACAAACACAATTCTGTTCACAAATCAGTAGGCCTAATTCAGATTTTGGATTTGTTATTAATTATTTACAAGAGGGGATTCTGGATGTATGAGTATTACGGAACACGACAGCCACTTTTAACACCAAATATGTTACATTCATAACCTTTGTTACCTTCATGTACGTAAAGAAACATGCGATGCTTTTCCCAATATCATATAAATTATGAAAACGTGTGTTTAAACCTTCATTAAAACTCATTTCCCCACCTACTCCTATCACCTTCCATTACGAGTTCCTCTGTTTATCCTTTAGTCAGCTGATCGAGATGGTTTTTTTTTTTTTTTTTTTTTTTTTTTTTTTTTTTTTGTAGGTTAGGTAATGGGCATAGCACGGATGCTCTGGACCCAGTCGCAGCCCTAAAAAATACTGTTACACGTAAAAAGTATCCAATATTTGAACTATAAACTACTGGAAAATTGGGACACAGATATACAAGGACACAAATAGGTACTAATCTTCACACCAAGCGACGTATCTTAGTGACTTACTACTTGAACACAAACATGACATCGTCACACGTAAGGGTATGGAAATTAAAAAGTAAGGGAGCATTCGTGTAGGAATCTAAGGAAGGCATGAATAACAGAAGGAATAGGAGTATGAAGGAGCACGGAAATGTGGAGAGGGAGGGGGAAACTTAAAGAACGCAAAGTATGTAGAAATGGGACTCGTTGAGTGTCAAATATAGGGCATTGAAAAATTAAATGATTAATAGTACCGATTGCCTGAGAACAGTCGCAGAGAGCCGAAGGACGAAGCTTACAGCGGGCCATATATACCGGAGTCAAAGCATGATGAAAACGTAAACGGATAATCGTAATAATATGCCGTCGAGTGTATCGAGATGTTGGTTTCACGCAAGGCTAGTAAACTACAGGGTTTCACGTCTCAGTACAGGCGCTGGCAATGCTCGAAGCTTCTTCTTCTTCTTGTAAGGGGGTTTTTGTGGGCAGAGCGAATAGCTTTTTACCCAATAACTAGGTTCGGAGCGTAATTAAGATTTGATGGACCAGCGACAAATGAAAGAAATGGGGTTAACAAAAAACGAAAAAGGAAAATGAACCAAGGAGACGAGGAATTATTCTTCACGTCAATTGACCCACAATGACGACTTCCTAAAACATAAACACAACCGGGTCACACATAAAGGTACGAAATTTAAAAAGTAAGGTTACACGCATCAATAAATGCTAGGAGAGAGGTAATGACTGGGGCGGTGGGGTCTGTAAGAAGCGTTTCAATGGTTAAGGGAAGTTGAAAGCCATAAGTAAATAAGGTGTGAAAAAATGAAGGTCGGTGAGAATCATAAAGGGAACATTGAAATACTATGTGATTGACGGTACCTAAAAACTTCCCGCAATCGCACATTGGTGAAGGTCGGAAAGAGAGGCGGGCTAAATGAACAGGGGATAAAGCATGATTAAAACGGAGGCGAAGAATGGTTGTGATATGACGACGAGTATATTGTCCGGTAGAGAACCAGGGCTTGAAAGGAGGTATGGGCTGCAATCGGTGATAAAAGGTTGCTTTGGAGCGGGAATAGGAATGCCACCATTGTTGCCATTCATGCCGTAAGTGGGTGTGAATATCAGGAAGCAGATCAGCGTACGGTATCGCTAAATCATATGTATCGCCATGACCTTGGGCAGCATGTTTAGCCATAGTATCGACCAGTTCATTTCCAGAAATGTGAGAGTGACTAGGGAGCCATAAAAAAATAACATCAAAATCAAGATTAGCAAGGTCGAATGTTAATAGGAGAATTTGCATAAGGTAGGCTACCAATTATCTGTGTTGGAGATATTCGAAAGAGCTCTGAGCACGCTAAGTGAATCGGTACAAATCAGAGACTGGCGAATGTGATGTTGCTTAATATAAAGCAAAGCCTGTCGGATGGCAAAGGCTTCAGCCGTAAAGATGGAAAGCGAAGAAGATATACAATATTTTAGTGAAAGATCTAGTTGAGGAGAATAAACGGCTGCACCAACACGAAGGGGGTTGAAAAATTTGGACCCATCAGTATAAAAGACAATGTGATGAGGGTGCGTAGATAAGAAAGTGAGTACCAGGGAGTTAGTAATAAGAGGATTGTGACGTAGATCGGTAAGGGGAGAGTCGGCTAAATGCAAGTAAGAATTCGGGGAATAATAAAGAATAGGGTATGGCACCGTATAACAGAGAGGCTTCCGTGTTTGAAGAATGGAGGAACGAGAGGGTTGTAGAAAACGATAAGCAACTAAGAGGGATGGGAGGAAATTCCGAAACCGAGGAAAGGTTTGCGTATAGGTATGTAATAATTGCAATTTAGGTATAAGTGGAAATTGAGTTATAGCCATCTTACCTAGAAGATACTTAAGCGATAAATACTGACGCCTTAAGACGAGGGGAAATTCAGCAGTTTCAATTAAAAGCGCACCAGTGGGAGTGGAGAGAAGAGCGCCTGTAATAATACGTAAGGCGGTATATTGCATAGTGTCCAACTTTTTACAGCGGGTGGGTGACATTAAATCGAAAAAATGACATCCATAGTCGAGAGTCGCCCGAATGAAATTTCGATAGAGAAGTAATAGGATATAAGGATCAGCACCCCAATTACGACGGGTGAGAGAACGAAGAAGATTAAATTTGCGTTGGATAGTAACAGAAATCTTTTGAATATGTTGTGTCCACAGGAGGCGATCATCAATAGTTACTCCAAGATAGGTAATAGAACGTCGCAGGGAGATATGCCCATATCGGAAGCGAATGGGAGATCGGTCATAAAGACGGCGGGGAGTAAAAATGAGAGCAGCACTCTTAGAAGGGGCAGTAGTTAACCCGTATTGGTGCAACCAATCATGACTGAGATTTAAAGCCGTAGTCATGTTCCGGCGGCATTCAGATAGCTGGGGGTGAGAGCAATAGAGAAGAATGTCATCCGCAAATTGCAGAATACGTACGTGAGGATTCACTATCGTCTCAAGTTCATGGGTGTAAACATTGTATAAAAGACCACTTAATATGTCACCTTGAGGTAAGCCGAGAGATGTATAGCGATCATTGAGTTCAAGGGTAGAGGAGAGAACGGATAACCTTCGATTGGTAAGTAGATTATGGATAATAGAGATAAAAACGAGAGGAAATTGTAAACGGCCCAGAATCTGTAATAATAGAGAAATGTTGACATTATCATAAGCGCCTTGTACATCTAAAAACACTGCAAGAAGATGATGTTTTCGATATCGGTTGAGAAGAACATCCGTTAAAAATATATTGATGGCATCGATAGTGCCCTTCTTTTTGGTAAAAGCATATTGATTCACGGGGAGAAGAGAATAATATTCTAAGACCCACATAAGGCGCTGTAAGAGGATTCTTTGAAAGGTTTTGCGAAGACAAGAACCAAGACTAATACCCCGATAATTATGAGGATCCAGGGGATGTTTACCCGGTTTAAGGAGGGGTACGATTCGAAACGCATTCCACTCAGGCGGAGTAAGGCCCGTTTGAAGAATAGAGTTATAAAAGTTTATTAATGTTATTTGAGCCGAAAGTGGTAAGGAAGTTAACATATTATAGGTAATAAAGTCCAGTCCCGGTTGGGTAGATTTGCGATGATGAAGTGCTTTAGTAAATTCGGAAAGAGTTATGGGACGGAGTAAACACGAAAATTTGGTACCAGTGGGAATGGGAGGTAAGGAGAGCAGTGGGGGAACAAAATCCGGCGTAAGTTGACGATAAAAGGAACGAAGAACATCATCAGATATGGAAGAGGGGGAACTGGGAGAAGAATTATGAGACAAAAATTTAATTGCGGTCCAAATACGAGAAATAGGAGCGGATCGACTTATAGAAGTTGTGAAGCGTTGCCAAGCGGCTCGACGTTTCATATTAAAATTTCTTTGAAGTTGAGCGGTAATTTTTTTATAATTTAGATAAGTAAAGGGGGCATTAAACTGCCGATATAATTTGAAAACGTGTTTGCGACGTTTAAGTAACAAGGCACATTCATTATCCCACCAAGAAATTTGAGAAGAAGGGGAAGCAAGGGGGCGGCGAACTGTGAAGGGATGATAAATATCTAAATAAGCGCCGATCGATGATAAAAGATGGGTATAAGCAGTAGATGAGGTCCCATGAGGTGAGGGAGAGGTATGTTGAATATAATCAGCAAACAAGGAAGGATCGAAGTGGCGAAGCAAACGAGTGGGCGGCGAAAGAATAGAAGGAAGTAGAAGGAAGGAAGGAAGATTGTAGTTTTACGTGACTGTGAATCTTGTGATTATGAGCCACGGGACCTCCTTTTTACGTGGAATCCGAACCACAGGACATGGCATTTCACTTCGAAAATCTCACATGCACTGACCGGGAATCGAACCCGGACCGCCTTGGTGAGAGGCATACAGCTAGACCGCTGAGCCACCACGCCCCGAAGGAAGTAGAGAAGGACGGACAAGAGAGTAGGACATAAGAATAGGATAATGGTCACTTTGATGGAGATCAGGAATAGTTTGCCAATGAAGACGGTGTGCTATATTAATGGTGGTGAAAGCAAGATCAACGGCACTTTTTGCCTGGGTCGGTCCTGTGAGTCTGGTGGGGGAACCATCATTCAAAAGGTGAAGATGGAGTTTGGTAAACGCCGAATAAATATGTCGACCCTTGGGAGTGGTTTTCTCACAACCCCATACAGAATGGTGAGCATTATAATCACCAGTAATAATGTGGGATCCTAAGCTACTGTGATATTGTAAAAAAAAAAAAAAGAAAACCATTGACGAAAATTGCCTTTGATAGCTGGGGGACAATAAAAAAAAATCGTGACATAGAAGGCATCTAGGCGTATAGTTAAGGAATACGTGCGGGGAATAGTAAAGTGGGTGGGGACAAGTGTATACGGAATATGATATTTAATCAAGGTCATGACTCCCCCATAGGGAGTGCCATCACTGCGTTCAATGTGGTAATTCGGGAGATAAAAAGTGAAATGTGACGGTAACCAAGTTTCCTGAATTAATATGATGTCAGGATTGAATTCCTGTACAAGTAGAATAAGTTCATGCTTTTTGTGGAGCAGGCTCCGACAATTCCATTGAAGGAGGCGCATCTAATGGAGAGGGATGGGGTTCAGGAGTTATCGGGGATTTAACGGGGGAAACATGCGATTGTGGGGGTAAAAAAGTTAGAAAGTTGAAAAATAATTTTTTCAATAACATTTGCCATTGAGCGTTGGTACCTAATAACGCGAGTAATTGAGTATAATCAGTATACAATTCTGTGGGCATACCGGCAGGCGGTAGCGGATCGGACGAAGTAGGGGGAAATGGGGGAGGGGGGTTCAATGAAGACGGTCCAGCAAGGGACCGAGAAGCAGAGTGGGTGGGAGGATGTAAAATCGCCTGATAGGCCTGATGGTCATACCCCGGAGGGTTGGGTAATTTGGGAGCACGTGACAGAACAGCAGTGAATTTCCGCTTTTTAGCGATCCCCTCTGTTGGTAGAGAATTGGGAAGAGCTTGGGAAGATACAAACGGAGTATTAGCTGCCGCTAATGAAGGGAATTGTTGCGGAGTATACAGGGGATTGACTGTGAGCGGTTGATGTTTGGTTACTTCCTCATAAGTTTGATTATTGAGACACATTTGGCGTTTGATTGCTATTTGTTGTTGATGGAAGTCACATCTAGCAGAACCACAAGGATGATTCTGTAGACAATGAGCACAATAGGAGAGTACACTAGTGCAATCAGTCGTCAAATGGGACTGAGCGCATTTGCGGCATCTTGGCGATTTCGCTCGACAATTGAGGCCAACATGACCATAACGTTGACATCTCTGACATATGATGGGTAGAAATACAAATATTTCTACTTCGAGGTAAACGTTAAAAAGGGAAACTGCTCTAGGCAAATTTTGAGACGCAAAGGTGATTTTTACAGTCCCTGTGGGAACATATTCAGTGCGGCCGTCTCTGGTCACTCTTCTAGTCATACGTTGAAGTTTAGCAATGGGTATCGGAGTTTCAATAAATTTCATGATATCTTCAAGAGAGAGGTCTAAATCTACTCCACGGACAACCCCTACTCTCTGAATACTGGAAGAGGGTATGAAAGCTTTAAGATTGCGTTCTTTCAGGATAGAATGCAACATGAAATCATTTGCATGGGCAGCTGAATGAAATTTAATTTGTACCCGATTACGACCTTTTCGTTGAATAGAGGTGATACCTGTAATTTTGCGATCGTAAAAGGTTCGGCCAAGACTCATGGGATGTAAGTTCCCCAACCTCCCTTGATCAGTAGACTCGACATGTACGATATACGGTCCCATGTGATTAGGAGTGTAAGCCGCAGAAATATCAGAGCAAATGAAGATGTCGGATCTGGGACGATCCGATGGAGTAATTGGAGAAGGAGCAGAATTTTCGGTATCCATTTGAGGTTGAAAAGGTGCCGTAAGAGGGACTACATCCGTAGTAAAATGCTGGAGTTCAGGTGGTCGAGCATGCAATCCACCGTCACTAGAGGACGCCATTACAGCATGCACTAGATTACCGGGAAAGACAACAAAAGGTTTACTCTAAAGATAATGATCACACAATAAGGAAATAGGTAGACTATGGTACACTCCGAACACACGCGGTACGAAACACCAAGAGCACTAACACACCACGTCCTGACGCACGGAGAATCCCAACTCGTGCTCGAAGCTAATAGGCCTAGGGCGCAACCACAGATTACCTACTACTACAGATAGCCGACAGCCATGCTAATTTTTGGCACCTAAGACTTCAGCGCTGCCTGGTGGTTGACTGCAGTACTAGTTGACGTGTAGCACGGCCGACTGAATGCGCTCATACCGGCCTAGACAATGAGACCTTTATCATGAAATCTTGTTAGTTACTCAACTGCTCACACAGCGCTGTTCACCAAGCATTGCACGACTAAGACTTATCTCTACTTAGTGTAAAACAAAGTCTCCGATTCTTGGATATCACGGGTAATCTCGAGAACCACTGGATGGATTTTGATGCGGCTTTCACCATTCTGTACAGGTAATATCGAGGAAGATTTCTGTAGAAAATAATTTATTTATGATCAAAGGGAGCCAAGCAGTAACGATTTTAGATTTCAGTGAATAGGTCGAAGAAAGAACTTGACGTCCGTGCGCTTTTTAAGCTTACGCTGGACAAACCGTTAACAATATCAATATACTATGAGTGTAAGAATTGTTCAGCATGAAAAAATGTACAAAAAAGTCCGCGTGAGCATATCTCTATCTTCGATACATCGCCCACTATAAGTGTTTTTAGTTTGGACGCCATTCTTAAATTACGTCTGAGAGGAATTCTTTGCACATTCATAACTATTCCCGGGCGAAGCCGGGGCGGGTTCCTAGTGACACTATTATATTATCATTATAATTCCCACAATATCAAAATGCAAATTATATCACAAAATAAAATAGCGTGCTAATAAATCTAAGAGAAATTAGACATACCTTGCACCTCGTTACAGTTGAATTCGATCAGAATCACTCGGTTTTCATTAAAGTTTATGCATTTTTCTGCTGAACGGTTTGGAAGTTCGGCAACAGGAAACTAGGACTGTTATTTACTTAAAATATTCATTTTTGTATTTTTGTACTATTTGTGTACATGATTTCATTACATTGTCAGAATTACCGACAGTAGTGGCTACGCTGGCTAAAGCGCAGCGTTAGGCCATGGGGCCAAGCTCTCTGCTGACTCGGTAGACGCGTGTGTTCGAGCCCCACCGTCGGCCGTCCTTGAAATGATTTTTCGTGGTTTCCCATTTTTCAACACCAGGCAAATGCTGGGACGGTACCTTCTGACAGGCCACGGCCGCTTCCTTCCACATCCTTGCCCAGTTTCATTCATCTTCATCCATTCCATCTCTCATCCTGACGCGCAGGTCGCCCACGGGCGTCGACTAGAAAGACCTGCACTCGGCCTCTCAGGAGGCCACACGAAAAAAATGTCAGAATTAATGCTTTAATTAGTAGGGTATACTATTCAGTGTACCTATTATAAATAAAAACCGTGAGGTTTCTCACCTCCCCATATTACGAAACCCGGTTGCCTAATACGAGGAAAGTGCACTTTTAAAGTTAACAATAATATCAGAGGGTATTACAACACCAAACGTGCCCATATTTGTAATATACATAGTATATCGCCTGAGGTTTACATTGGTGAGAAAACCAAAATTATTCCGTTCCTTCTTATGTCTAATGTGAGCCCTATAAAAAAAACTCCCCATATTTGGCGACTTTCCTCTACCCATTTTTAGAAGATACCTTATGCACTGGACAGCTGAATCCGTGATTAATTGTATAGGTAGCTTCGTAAGTCTCAGAACTCAGGAAGTCCTTTCTAGCAGCGTTACTAGCAGCTTTCAAAGTTTCAAGGTAAGAAAGAAAATATTCCTCTAGCCAGTTTAGGCGACTGACATTTAATGAGAAAAAATGCCCTTTATCTGGATTTCTAGACTGAATATGATGATAAGTGATGCTTACGTCATGCATAGCGAACCATTTATTAACGTTTTTCAAAAAAAAATGGTTGCTTCTGCGTCCATGAATGTGTACGCTTCCGGGTGCATGCCTATATTTTCTTTTAGTGTACTAATGGCACCAATAACTTCTGACGAGAACACTTCCTTGGCACGCCGAACATTCATTTTTTCAAATTTATTGGGTTCGATGTGTTTTTTAGTGAGGTGTCTGACCGGTTTGACGATCTCACCCTTTTGCATTGTGTATAGTAATGACAAGTATTTCCCTGAAATTATTCCAGTACCATCAGTCATCTCTCGTTACAGAAACTGCGTTCTAATGGTTTTTTTTAGAATGTGACAATGATCAAAACTAGGGAATACATTCCTAGACTCGTCGTATGGGTGATTGACCATTGGTTGCAAATTCCCTCCCCCTAAATGCCTCATCATTGTAGTGTTAGTTTTGTGATTATCAGAGACAGTTATTATAATTATGAAACTGCATTGTTCAACCTCGAGAATAACGTCCAGCAGGAGTTTATGTAAGTCCCGTCCTGACAGCTGCTTCGTGAAAAAGAAGGCACACGGTATCTGATAATTTGTCGAAAGATCTCTTAGCACAAAACACAACACACGATTAGCTGCTACTTGTTCCCGGCTGTAATTTTGATCCTCTCTTTCCTTTTAATGAGATTGTGTTGGAGTAGTGTCCTTGTACCCGAAGAAGGTGCAAGGTATGTCTAATTTCTCTTAGATTTATTAGCACGCTATTTTATTTTGTGATATAATTTTAATTTTGATAATGCGCCCGGGAACAGTTATGAAAGTGCAAGGAATTCCTGTCAGACGTAATTTAAGAATGGCGAGGTGCAAGCCAAATGCCCCTCCCGTCCAAACTAAAAACACTTATAGTGGGCGATGTATCGAAGATAGAGATATGCTCTCGCGGACTTTTTTGTAGAATTTCTCACGCCGAACAATTCTTACACTCATAATATAATGATATTTTTAACGGTTCGCCCAGCGTAAGCTTAAAAAGCGCACGGACGCCAGGCTATTTTTTCGACCTTTTCACTGAAATCGTTACTGCTTGGCTCCCTTTGGTCATAAATAAATTATTTTCTACACAAATCTTCCTCGAGATCACCTTTACAGAATGGTGAAAGCAGCATCAAAATCCATCCAGTGGTTCTTGAGATTACACATTTAATATACGTACTGTACAGCTTATTCCTTATCGCGCCTATAATGGGAGGGGAGTGCGCTCTACCGGCAACGAGTAGAAACTTTCCAATTACATGTTATATATGGGTTCTGACTGGGAATGTCAAGGCCGGTATAGAGCGCAGCTCGTATTCAGTCGGCCGTGCGTGTAGCACGGCCGTGCGGGAAGCCTACCCTTCCCCTCGTTCCGCTAAATATTGTCGTCCTAAATGCTCTGCCCACTTCAATGTTCCGAAAATCACAATCTTCCCATTACTTATAGCACGTTTTTAAGTGTGGAGATAATCATATGATCTACAAGAAATAAATCACATTCAAAATACCAATAACAGTTTTTTTTAATAATACCAAAGTGGGAAATTGTGAATTCCAGAACTCTGAAATGAACAATCACAGCATTTAGGACATGTTAGTTAGTTATTGTTGTTTTAAGGGGCGGAACTACGAGCTTATCTGCCCCTATTTTAGGACATGACCTCATCAATAATTTACATGATTACATTTCTTTCAGTTGCAATTGGAGCATATTGCATTGGTGACAAGAATTAGGCTACTAAAAGGCCTGCAGCATATTATTACTCACCTTAAAAAAATGGCCCCTTCCAATTAACCACAGTAGGTCCAATTAGGCCTATAACCAATTAGTTATTAGAATAAACAACAAAGGAAAAGTACTGGGAAGGGAGAATATTCATATCTTAAAATGCTTCATGCTGTTAGCAATAATAGTAAAATGTTAAGAGAGAATGCTAAGGGAACAGGTGATGTAACCAGATCACACTAAAATTGTTAGTGCAATTAGTGCCAAATTCATTAGGAGAAAAATAATATATGGATAATTGGATATTACAAAATTTCTATACAGTAGTTCATTCATATTCCCTTTAAAATATATTCAGTTCACCAATTTTTGCAGGGTGAAATACAGTAAGTACATCAAAAAAAGCATCGCACACTAATACAGTAAATGCTGTGAAAAGGAAGGAGAATAGGACTTTCAATGAAAAACAAGAAAAACACTCAATACTGCTAGAAATCATCATGTTTTATTTAAAAAGTTATCAACGAAGAAAAATAACAGCGAGAGTCAAGATCACACTTAGGAAAAATACAGTAATCAAATCTGGTCCTCCTAAAAGTACGTGTTGAGGCATGTTCCTTTCTTCTTTCTTGCCAAGGCATATCAGTAGGCTATAGCGCAGGATAATGAACCTCTTCCCTCCTTTATGCCATGGCTAACACTGATGAACAGCAAATTCCTACAACACATGCAAGTTTGTATGTTGAAACAGTAAACTTAATAAAAAATGTAATGCTTCAAATGGAGAACTTCAATTTGCTGATATGTGTATGGTTGCATCTACTTATAACTACATTTTAAAAAAATATCTTATAGTAGAATCATTGTGTTGTTGATAACATTCATTTAGCCCCGTGTATTTGGAAGTGTGTAGGATTTGTATGATAATCTGTGTTATTGTAGTATATGTAGTAGTGTGTACTGCTCGGGTCTAAGCTGCATGAACCTGAGAGGAATGTGCATCGCAGACTATGAGAAGTGGTGTTGACGAGTGATGAGGTTCCTCAGTCCGTGCATAGTACAGAACCAAATACATTGGTCAGTGACTCACTCAGTCATTCCTAACACCACAGTGGTTTGAGCAACGGCCCTATGTAAGCATTATTGGAATAGAAAGGAATAACAGATATCACGGCGGGCTGTTGACAGACCCTTCTCTTCTCGCCTGACCCTTCCTTGCTCTTTCCCCTCACCCCGCAAGTTCACAGAGCTTGGACCCGAGCAGTATAGCCTACTTTTTGTAATTCAGGCGACAACTGGAAAGGAGACAGCCATAGTCTTAAGTTAGGATCAATCCCAGCATTAGCCTGGAGTGGAAGTGGGGAAACCACGGAAATCCACTTCTTGGATGGCCGAGGTGATAATCAAACCTACCTCTTCTCATTTCTGGCTCACGAAGCTGGTTGTGAGTCGTTCCAACCCTCAGACCAGAATTAAATTACTTGGAAACTAGCCCAGGACCTCAGGAGTGGCAGCTACCACACCACAAGGTGGTATTATAGTAACACTGAATGAAAGCAGAACGAGTGATAACATTCTCTCTAAGGGGCAGATGACCTTGTAGTTCCGCCCCTTGAAACAACAATAACTCACTACCTATAGGTGTATTTTCCAGAGTTGGAATCTGACAGTTCAGCACCACTGGGCAAAAACAGTTGACGACTAGATCGCACGCATGGCTTGTTGCCATGGAAACTATACAACGCTGCCAATTTGAGCGATGCTATTTGGCCACATGCTTGTCGCCGATCAGTCGCTCGTTTGGTTGCCTCCAGTGCACACTCAACTTGCTGCGTTTCATAATCTGTTGTTTTTATGAGTTATAATTGTTTGATTTAATTGGTTAATTACTTTTTCGTGTAGGATTTATAACTTACTTATTTATACTTTATACTTATAATTCATTAGAGATAAATTTCATACTGTTAGTTACCATGCCAATAAGAGTTTGTTATCTAGACCTCCTATACGGTTACCTAGGCAACAAATATTCATCATCATCATCATCATGTTTCTCAGTGAAGCGAACGAACTTCATCTGTATTATGCCTATTATTTGGAATGTTATTCGAAGAGAAAATTCTGTTTATTAAAACTGATTGAAACGAGAACCTTCATTTCACCCTCACAACTTGGTTAATACGGATGCGTGACAAAATTCAGGGTTGCATATATGGCTATCACTCTACCTATTAATTAATTATTGTTCCAGGCCAAACCCATCGGTCTATAGAAAGATTTATTGATGTGTGACTATTCGCACTGTGTGTGACAAGAACTTGGGTTGCATAGGCTGCACTATCTAAGTTAGTAATATTTGGTCGAGCCAAATACTTAAAAGTTGTTGCATCTAGACTGTCATTGGAGTTGCGATGGACTGTAGTGAAATCGTTAACATGATAGAGGGATTGGGATTTCTACGTTCAATATCTGCCATTGCTAAACTATTATTTGCTGGCTTATTCTCGTTGTAGTTGTTCGAAAGGTTTCATCTGCATCGGAGTTGAAAAATGAAATTGTTCCAACGTTAATTGTATCTTGAGAATCACCTGTTGCTGGTTATATTACTATGTATAACGTGGTTGTGACCATTAGGTTATCTAGTAACTTATCATGTTATGTGTACTACTTACAAATGAACATATTGGTTGTAGCATATGCACATTGTACTGTGATCAGAATGTTGTGAAATTGAATACGAGTATCTCAAAAATAAAGCACACAAATGTTTTCTAGTTATATCTTAATGCTGCAACCAATATGTGCATTTGTAAGTGCACATATCATAAGTTCATAGTTACTGGTCTCACAACCATGTTATACATTGCAATACCACCAGCAATAGGTTATCCAGATACAATTATCGTTGGAACAATTTCATTTTTCAACTCCGATGCAGATGAAACCTGCTGGACACAAGAGAGCATAGCAATAATACGATTAAAACTTGTATGCAAGGAATCGTTCATTAAACTACACAAAATGATATAGGCCTACATATTAAGTTAAGAGCTATGTGGAGTAAATAAATATTTCTTTTGGAGCTATTTGAAAAACTACAAAGAGAATAAGCTGGCAAATAATGGTTTGGCAATGGCAGATATCGAACATAAGACATCTCAATTCCTCTATCGATGTTAACAAAATCACTACAGTCCATCGCAACTCCAATGGCACAGTCTAAATGCAACAACTTCTATTTCTAAGTATTTTACACTCAAATACTATGGTATAACGCTGATCCAGTTTTGGAGAATTTGCTAACACCCAAAATACGAACCAATAAGGAACTTTAAATTAAATTATTTTAAGGATATCAATTTCTCTTAACACTTGGTAACCTAGTTCATAATCCATTTACGCTGATGCTGAAGAAGGTACAGTACCGGTATCAATGTAATGCCAAAACATGTAGCCTACATCGTTTAATATATATTACATCATAGTATTGACAAGGTGGTGGTTCATCAATTGTATCACCAGCCAATATGGTTAACTATTATCACAATAAAATGGTAAATATATACGCATTCTAATAAATTTGTCCATAATTCACGCGTAGGCTATAATGGTCGACACAGCCGGAATTTTACTATAAGTCGTGATCTAATAAAGGGTACGGTGGGTTATAGATAGCGGAGGAGTAAACTAAGTTACCGTACATAATTTCCAGATTCAATTTGTATCATTACAGAAGGTAGTTATTTTGGCTAATATCCTCAGCAGTCTATAACCCAACCACCTTTCTCTTTCTTTGATCACAACTTATATATATTCCATCTGTGTCAGCCATTAACCGCATGAATAATGCACAAGTACAGTATTGCCAACCCCATGTATATGGTACCAATAATTACTAGATAGCACGGACCGACCTCATGACAGGTGTATTTTGTAGGCCCATCTTACATGTTGGCAACACGAACGTGACGTCAATGTATGCACCTAGGTAACAGTTGAAGAGACCTCATGCGCTTGAGGAACATGGCTGCCATCGTTGAAAGGGCAAGAAACAAAAACACAAACTTGTACTATAATGAGCCTCATTATATTTTCTGACATATAATATTTACATTTCGCCAGGGTCGAACATAAACATATTAACCAATCTTCTTTACACTGTTTTATGACTTAACACCCCTTCAAAACTGATTAGTATTTATTTTAGTAAGACACAGAAGCTTGTTTATTAATGTAATGGACATCTGAGATTGATGCAACCCATAAGATTGCCACTCTCACCTTTCAGTAAATAACTAAAATTTTAAATCTGTGACTAATTCACATGTGAGTCCACTTGGTACCATCACATCGATCACAAATACCCACAATCCCACCAAATTGCTTGATATTTGGCAAGGGGGTGGAGGTATCCCTCCCCCAATATAAAAGAAAAGATGGAGCCACATATTAGGCCTCTACACATTATCCAATAAAAATTCATTAATTTCATTACTGGTAATTCATGGATTTGGACCAAGAGATCTTACAAAATTTATGATTAGGGAATATTTCTTCCCAATAATTTCTATTACACAACAATTCAAAGGTAACTCCAGCATATCTTCTAGATATGGTGAGTGGTTTTGTTACTGGTTCTGCAGGTATCATCCTTCTGAAAGATGTATCATCATTTCTAATTCTATTCTTACTCTTCTGCCAGAGAGAAACAGTTTTGCAATGCATGAATACAGTGCTGTAGCTGCTGAATTTTCTAAAAATAATTATGGAATGATGGGAAGAAAAATAAATATAGCCTATTCTAAAATAACAACATACGCACAAAATGAAACCATTCTGATGAACTTAATAATCTTCAAATTAAGAGTACAAATGCGTTCACCATTTGGGGCTTCGTTCATTTGTATATTTTGACCAAAATTTAGACCTCTGAAATAAATTTTAATGTTGGACTTTGCTCCACAGAACAAGAGCACACAGCCACCCACAGGACCAGTGTGTGTTAAGATTTTAGAACCTGTAATTACAGTTCTACATCAGTAATGGCATTACTACCTATTCTACCAACTGAATAGGTACTTGCCACAGCACCAGTAACTAACATGTACAAGAACTGATCTTTTTTTGAATACAGTACCAATAATAATTTGAAATTCAAGGAAGGGAAAATAAAAAAGCTTCGACACGTTGTCAAGAATCATGACATTTTTAATCTACCGCAATGTAAAATGAATTATTAACACACCTCAAGAACTTGAGTACACATATGCAATAGGCTCATGGTACTGGACGTATCTCTGCAAGATGTAATCAAGTTGAAAACATTACGGTAACATAAGACTCTTACCTGGTCATTTCTAAGGAGAGTAGGCCTAATTGCCACATTCCTCTGCTATTTCGAGAACAGCAATTTACGATTTGTTTGTTCCCAGAATTTGGTAGGCCTACCTGTGGGATGAATAATAGTGAAAGTTAATTAATATGTCAAGTGGAATGTCACCTGTACACTGCGTCTAATATAAATTCAAAACTAGGCTACGGTATATTTTGCACACGCAGAAACACGTTTTTACTTAAATTCTTAAAATAAGCGTACTTACTTGGCGTAGCAGAAGAAGAACTGTTCACTTCTCATTACCACAAAGACAAGTTGATATAAGAAAGATGAGAAAGAACACAAAATTAGCTATTTATATACGGCCAATATTGTTCTTCTTCTTCGCATTACGGTAGTGGGCATAGTAAACTCTTTACCCAATTGCTACTGTTCAGAAGTACGTATCTTGAGGTAAACATTGACTACCGAGAAAAAGCGTAAGACCAGTGAGGAACAGGTTATTGGCAACTCAAACTAACACTTGGGGCGCTGCGGTCGGTCTGGATAAGTAGGGTTTAAAATACTCAATAACACGCGTTTGATATGGAACACTTTTTATTTTTCGGTTATAATCAGTAAATGTGGTCTCTAAAGTAATGACAGTGTTATTTTTAATTGTATATATGTATAACTGTGCGATACACGTGACCTAATTTGTGTGTTCCACTGGATTTTTTGGTGTCATTTGCATATTATCAAGCATCAGTTTTTATGGTTGATGTAGATCAGCTGATTCAAATTTACACAGGGCTACACTTCGGACATTATTTCGGTACTATTATGCGCAATATAATGTAAATGTCGATCCTGAGTCAACGCCGAGGACATTCAAATAGAGAAATACGGTACATAAACAAATAAATAACACACCGAAGCTGTGCTACTTTTATCATTCCGAGACTAGCATCCACGCAAACCAGACGCCACTGTTCCAAGCACCGACTTATATCGTGAATTGATGTCAAACTGATGATCCGCCAGCCTTTCCGCCAAGCCTACACCTCGTAATCGCTAAGTTCTTCGATATTCGAGCTATTCCACTACGAGTCATATAGGCCTAATTTGCCTCCCCGTGGGCACTGTAGAATGAGTGATTCCGCTACCATTCAAATATTCAACACCAAACCCACCTTTTAATCATCCAAATCAAGCAATCAATCAAGTAATTCCTGTCGCCCCACGAGTTTTAATACAAGTTAAACTCATCCCTTCTCCCTACCAAGCAGCCAATAATTAATTAATTATTTAATTAATTATTCAAGTAAATTCAATCTTACCAGCGCGCCCATCGTAACAGCTGTTTTTAAACTGAATAACCTTCGCCGGCTTTACGTCGCAGGTCTTCTGTCTGTCTACCTCGACAAGTGTTAGATCCTTCCCGGGGTGGAAAGGTATTATTATTAGGTATTAGGTATTATTAGGTATCATCACATTTAGGATATTGCTATTTGCATCTTTTGGAAAGTGATGAAAACGTATATCCGCAGCCCTCTTATACATCGACTTACAGCCGTAAACTAAGCAATACACTTTGCTTTTACTCTTTTTTCACTCTATCAACGAGTAAAACTTATTACTTATGTATAAAGACACGAACAATTTACCACGATCTGTTTACCAATACAAGAAACCATATACAAACAGTCACCACGTGACAAATGTACCCTACCTGGTAAGTTTCTCATTTTTACCGCTAGATGTCATATCAGATAGCTGGAGTTGCCAATACCAAACAAAGGTATGACGTAACGTGGAGACAAAAGGGGCATGAAAACAGATGAAACTAGACTGGGACACAATTGGTATTTGACTCTTCACACCGAAGTGACCCACCTTGGTGACTTGACATAGAGACGTAGGCTACATGACCGGGTCACGATTATGGACCAGGTAAAAGGAATACCAGTTCAAGGTCTAAAATCAATGTTGTCAAAAAAGGATACTAGGCTACTGACCAGTGGAATGGTAGGATTAGAAACTAATGTGGCAACATTTAAAGGCAGTGTATACCCTAGGGAATATAAATCGCGCAACAGTATTGCACGGTGAAAGTCATATTGAGGACATTGAAATAAAATATGATTTATAGAGCCCTCCATTTGCAAACACGAACACAAGGCATCATTACGTTGTTTTATACGGAATAAATACACCGGCGTTAATGCATGATTAAAGCGGAGACGAATAATTGTAATAATATGTCGTCGTGTGTATTTACCACCCTGAAACCAGGGCTTTCTTAAAATATTCGGTTGTATCCCAAAGTAATGTTTGGCTTTCGTTTTTGCGTAGTTAGTCCACGTGACCTGCCAGTCATTCTGGATCTTCGAACGAATTATAGAACGCAAATCAGAAATGGGTATAGCGATATTATAAGCCTTACCTATACCATTAGCCGCTTCCTTGGCGAGTTTATCAGCGATTTCATTACCTTCAATATGTGAATGGCCGGGGATCCACATGATATTGACATCAAAACCCTCAGTATGTAAAGTATACAATTGATGCATTAACTGGCATAAAAACCAATTATCAGCCCCGCGAACATTTTGAAGTGATTGAACGATACTCATAGAGTCTGTACAAATTAGCGAAGGCCAATATTGTTTACAACATGCAACACTTCCAAACAGAGCGACCATGATCATGATCAATGCCGCCAACCCAGTAGAAATAATGTTTATTTAATGATTTTTTTTGTAGGTTAGGTAATGGGCATAGCACGGTTGCTCTGGACCCAGTCGCAGCCCTAAAAAATACTGTTACACGTGAAAAGTATCCAATATTTGAACTATAAACTACTGGAAAATTGTGACACAGATATACAAGGACACAAATAGGTACTAATCTTCACACCAAGCGACGTATCTTAGTGACTTACTACTTGAACACAAACATGACATCGTCACACGTAAGGGTATGGAAATTAACAAGTAAGGGAGCATTCGTGTAGGAATCTAAGGAAGGCATGAATAACAGAAGGAATAGGAGTATGAAGGAGCACGGAAATGTGGAGAGGGAGGGGGAAACCTAAAGAACGCAAAGTATGTAAAAATGGGACTCGTTGAGTGTCAAATATAGGGCATTGAAAAATTAAATGATTAATAGTACCGATTGCCTGAGAACAGTCGCAGAGAGCCGAAGGACGAAGCTTACAGCGGGCCATATATACCGGAGTCAAAGCATGATGAAAACGTAAACGGATAATCGTAATAATATGCCGTCGAGTGTAGGATCCATTATAAAACCAAGGGTGTCTAGGGTTAGTAGGCTGAATTCTATAATATAACCTGGCTTTTGTGCGTGTATAATCCTGCCATTGGTGTAACCAAACATTAAGTAATTGAGATTTGAGAATGGGGAGATAATCTGAGGCGGGGGTAGCCACATTCATCAATACAGCATGACCCAAAGCCGCATCCTTGGCCGCTTTATCCACTAATTCATTCCCAGAGAGGTTGGCATGTCCGGGTATCCAAGAAAACACTATCTGAAAGCCCGAATGATATAGGTCATACGTTAATTGTACAATATTAAATATATACCAATTATTCGTAGTTTGGACATGTTGTAAAGCCTGGAGGACACTTTGAGAATCCGATAGAATTAATGCTTTAGTGATGTTATTCCGTTTAATATATAGAAGGGCTTGTCGAATAGCAAAGGCTTCAGCCGAAAAAATAGAGAGGGTATGCGGTAATTTAAAGGAGGCAAGATAAGATAGAGAGGAGATATAAAAAGCAGCACCCGTATTCGAAGGAGAGGGAAATTTTGATCCATCTGTATAAATTGTCGTATATTGTTGATGATTCAATGCAAGATTATATACATATTTGCGGGCAATCGTAGGGGTAAGCATAGAAGACATACAAGATACATGCGAGGAATGTCTCACTACATCAAAAAGCTTGTAGTTTAACGTGACCGTTAATCTTGAGATCATGAGCCACGGGACCTCCTTTTTACGTGGAATCCGAACCACAGGACATGGCATTTCACTTCGAAAATCTCACATGCATTGACCGGGAATCGAACCCGGACCGCCTTGGTGAGAGGCATACAGCTAGACCGCTGAGCCACCACGTCCCCTTCTCACTACATCAGGTTGAAACATTAATACCGAGAGCGGTGCATTATAACAAATGGGTTTTCGTGTTTGAAGAATTTGTGGGCGAAAACCCGAAAGCTCTAGATAAGCCAGGAGAATAGAGCGAGGTGCATAGCGTTTGAATAAACTTTTTTGATGATATTCGGAGAGAAGTTGTAGTTTGGGAAGAATGGGTGTTGTTAATAGTGCCATTTGTCGTAGGAAATATCGTGAAGACAGATAACGTCTCCGAAGGTGAAGCGGTTGCTCTGCCGCCTCAACGAGAAGAGCTTGTGTGGGGGTGGAAGTAAGGGCCCCGAGAGCAATTCTGAGGGCGGAAAATTGTAGTTTATCCAATTCATTGAGGCGTGTTTTCGGCATGACGTCATAGTAGTGACTACTGTAATCAAGGACAGATCGAATAAGATTTCTGTAAAATAACAATAATATCTGAGGATCAGCTCCCCACTTACGACGAGTTAATGACCGTAAGATATTTAATTTCTGGAACAAATGAGCTTTTAAGTGAGATATTTGAGGCGTCCAGGTCAACTTATCATCTATAATGAGTCCTAAATATTTTGTATGGTGTACAATAGGAATGGTACCCTGATTATAACGGATAGGCAACCGGTCACACACCCGTTTATGAGTGAAGAGCAAAGCCGCATTTTTGAGCGGAACAGTATCAAGGCCATGTGAGAACAGCCATGAATGTAATATCGTGAGAGCACGTGACATGATCTGTCGACACATATTTATATCAGAATGGGAACAATATAGGAGTATATCATCAGCATATTGTATTAGGCGGACATGAGGAAGTAAAAGCCTCTCAATCTCACTAGTATAAATAAGGTATAAGATTCCACTCAAAATATCACCCTGCGGCAAACCAGAAGACGAATAACTGTAATTTAACCCAGTAGGAAAGTTGGAAAGTGTGATATGCCTTCTTCGGAGAAATGCCGAGATGATTTTAATAAAGCTGATCGGAAATTGTTGTTGGTGTAGTGTTTGCAGTAAAAGGACGGTATTCACATTATCATAAGCCCCTTTAATATCTAAAAAGACTGCTAATGTTGAGTGTTTACGGCAAAATGACAACATGACATCAAGAAGAAAAATATTCAAGGCGTCAGTAGTAGATTTCCGTTTAGCAAAGGCGTATTGAGTTTTCGGAAACAGATCATAATATTCTAAAGTCCATACTAAGCGTGTCAACAGAATACGTTGGAATGTCTTCCTAATACAGGAACCAAGATGTATACCACGATAACTTCCTGCTAAATCCGGATTTTTCCCTGGTTTTAAAATAGGAACTACTAAAAACTCATTCCAATCCTCGGGAACATTGCCGGAGGCTAAGGCGGCATTAAAAACATCTATTAGAACTTGTTGTGCATTATTGGGGAGACTCTTAATGACGTGGTATGAGATATAGTCTGGTCCAGGTGTAGTAGATTTTTTTTGTGATAAGGCTGATTGAAATTCGGAAACAGTAACCGGATGCAAAAGACAAGAAAACATATGGTTGTGTTCCAGGGATGGAAAGATAATTTCTTGTTCTACAAATTCAGGAGTCATCGTGTGATAAAATTCTACTGACTGATCATAATTCAAACGATGCAGACTTGGACCTAAGTGGCGGCGCGATAAGGTTTTTAACACAGTCCATATTTGAGTAATGGGAGTCTGGTGATGTATATGAGAGACGTATTCTCTCCAAGCCGATCTTCTTTTATCATTAAAAGACTGCTGGCATTTTGCAACAAACTGTTTATAATGGCGATAAGTATACGGAGTATTGTACGTTCTAAAAAGTCGTAATAAATATTTGCGTCTCTTTACCATTCTCGTACATTCCTCGTCCCACCAGGGTAGTAAGGACCTGCTCTTTCCAGAGGTGCGTGCATTGGGAATTAACGGATGATAGGTGTCAAAATAGCGAACAATGTAAGTAAGTAGCAAATTATAGGAGGAACGAATCGGGGGAGCCGTATTACAATAGTGCTGTTGGATATAGGTGAAAAATTGAGCTGAATCAAAACGTTTGAAACTCCTAGTAAAAACCGGAGTATGCAAGGTATTACTAGGACGAGGAGCCGAATCAAAGGTCATCAAGATCGGATAGTGGTCACTTTGATGTAAATCAGGGGTTGTGTGCCATATAATTCGGTGGGCCAGAGAAAGGGAAACAAACGTTAGGTCAACCGCACTGGGGGCCTGAGCAGGAGGAGAAATACGAGTGGGTGAACCATCATTTAAAATCTGGAGATGAAACTGCTGAGCAGTGGTCATGATATTCCTACCCTTGGGTGTTGTGCGGACACAACCCCAGTCAGTATGATGGCCATTAAAATCCCCACCAATAATGTGGGAGGTGAAGGAATTACAGTAGGAAAAAAAGGAATACCATTGTCGGAAATTACCTTTGACAGCCGGAGGAATATACAAATTAGTGATATGTAGGGAGGCAACAGTTATAGTTATCACATAGGTTCTGGGGAGAGGAAAAAGAAATGGGGTAACTTGGTACGAAAGTCTTTCATGGATTAATGTTAGGACACCACCACATTGCGGTCCATCTTGGCGCTCAATATTATATCGTGGAACGTGAAAAGATAAATTTGGGGATAGCCATGTTTCCTGGATGAGAATGATATCAGGGGTGTACTCTTGGATTATAAGTAATAATTCATGTCTCTTGTTTTGAATGCTACGTGCATTCCATTGAATAATTTTCATGTTGAGGTAACAGAAGTACCAACAGATTGTAATATTTTACTAGAAGACGGTCGGGTTTCAGCAGGAAAGGATAAGAGTGAAATCTTCTCATAAATATTTTTAAGTAAATGGGCCCATTGGACATTGGAACCCAATAGTTCCATCAAATGCATAACATCCTCTGTAATATCTTGAGGCACACCCTTGGCGGGAGGCATTGTAAGTGAGGGAGTAGGGGTTGGCCCCACCTGGGACGGTTGCAATGAAGCAGAAGGGGGTACATAGCCTGAGGCTTTGTCCCCATGGATAATGGACAAATATGCAGGTCGGTCATACCCCAAAGGGGAAATGACCTTAGGGGGGCTCGTGACGATCGTGGTAAACTTGCGTTTCTTCTGTACAGAATTCTGTGTAAGAGAAGCTTGCTGTGTAAGGGGGGGAAATTGCTGCGGGACTGAAAGGGGTTGAAACGGATGTCCTGATAGGGAATGGAGAATTTCTTGATACGTTTTATTTTCAGTGCACATCCTAGTTTTAATGTCAATTTGTTTTGCGTGGTACTCACACCTCGGTGAGCCACTCATATGATTTCCATCACAATGTGCACAGCGCACCAAAACCTGAGTACATTGAGTCGTTTCATGTCCTTGGGCGCAACGCCCACATCTTGGTGCCCGAGCTCTACAGTTTTGTCCAGTGTGCCCATATCTTTGGCATCTATTGCAAATAATAGGGCGAAAGATGAAAACCTGCACTTCTAACATCACATGAAATATAGAAACATGGGTGGGCAAAGTTTGAGTTTCAAAGACAATCTTCACCGTACCTGTAGGTAATAAGTCGACCTTCCCATCCGTGACTTTTCTTCTGTTCATGCGTTGAATTTTTACAATGGGGCAAGGCGACTTCAAATATTGTAATATTTCATCAGTCGAGAAAGAAGTGTCAACCCCGCGGATCAGACCCACTCTATGTATATTAACTGAGGGAATGAACGCCTTTAAGCTTTTTTCCGTGAGCAGTGGGTGCTGAAGAAAGTTATTGGCATCCCGGGAGGTTCGAAAGGTGACCTGAATTCTATTCCTACCTTTGCGGTGGATTTATTGTATTCCAACAATCTTACGTTCGTAGAAAAGTTTACCGAGACCCATCGGATGTAAATTACCTATCCTGTTGGTGGGATCAGAAGATTCCACCATGACATAATATGGTCCAGTATGGTGCTCATAATACATTCGGGGTGACTCATTCACAGTAGGTGGTATGACGGGAGCTATAGAGATTGGTTGTGTAGGTCGTGTATCAGTCGAGGGAATCAGAGGGGTTACATTAAGGACAGGTGCCGTGAGATCAATGACTTCTGTAGTAAAAAATTCCATCCCTTCCTCGGGAGGACGCGTATCTTCACCCCCTCCACTATTATCACCCATGTTGTCGTCAGAAGAATGGTATGTGACTGACCATACAGGAAGGAAACACACACACTAAAGAAACAAAATGGTAGGACACACAAAAACTATTGGATACTCTCACCAACAAGTATTTCTACGGAGCAGGTATACGTCAACCGTCACACTCGGAAGGTCACACGATACTGTTATTTAATGATAAGTGCCGTAATTATCGTCTGTGAGCAAGTTTTTTTTTTTTTTTTTGTGGTAAGGTTGATGGACACAGTTGACCTCTTCGCCCAATAACTTCTGTATAGAATTCACCAACGTAGCACATAACATTCACACGGCATGTTTCTGAACACCAACGAAATATAACTAACCTAATCATTCACCTTCGAAAATAATGCTGTAGATATGTTCCAGAGCACTCTGGTACGCACGAAACTTTGGAAAGGGGTCAGAAAAATCAGTACATACATACTTCATGACATATCATAAAAAATTGCAAAAAAAAGGGAGGGACCTTAGCTTATAGCATAAAAGGGAGATGATCTAAATATTCCAGTATGGCCTCGACCAATGGAACTACAGGATTATGCAACATAGTAGACATATTTAATGGTAAGGTATAACCTAAAGATCTTAACTTGTGTAGCATCACCATCCTTGGTTCATTGAAAACATCACACTGGAACATCAGATGACTCAGTGTACTCCGCGTCTTACCACACACACAACTCGCATTCTCGCGCAGGCCCATGCGTGCCATATGATCAGGTGTCATGGCATGCTGAAAACGTAACCGTATTATGGTAATAATGTGGCGTCTAGTATATTTGCCAACCCGAAACCAAGGTATTGTTCGAATCGTAGGTTGTATCGGAAAAAAATGACGCGCCTTAAAGGGACCGATACTAGACCAAACCATTTGCCATTCATGGAGTAGCTGTGCATGTATAACAGGCTGAAAGTCTGTATGAGGTACAGCGACATTATAAACTACTCCAGACCCCTGTGCTGCCCACTTTGCCATGCTGTCGACATCCTCGTTTCCTGGTATACCCGAATGCCCCGGGATCCAAGTGAGCATAACTTTCTGCTCCCTAATCTGAAATTCATACAACATTTGAGCAACTTGATACACATACCAATTGTCGGAGCTACTCGGATTCGATATTGCCTGAATGACACTCATGGAATCCGTGCAAATCATTGCTGGTGAAATACTGTTTTGACGTATATACTGACAAGTTTGACGAATGGCAAATACCTCAGCTGTAAAAATCGTTAGATATTTCGGCAAACTATATGTTCGTATAATCTGTCGATCCGGAGCATAAAAAGCCGCTCCCACGCCAGCTGGTGACAACATTCTGGAGCCGTCTGTATAAAAAAAAAGTATACTGGGAATATTCATTGACAATCTCCCGAAAGCATCGTAAAAGTACTTGCGGCAAACGCTGATAGCTCCGGAATAGCGCCGGTAAGGAAGTGTACAATATTTTTGGCTTGGATTGTATGACCTTATATGAAACCGTGTATGGTAAGGGTTTAAGTGTCTGTAGTATATCTGTCCGAAAATCTTGCAAGCCTTCATACGCCAGTACCAGAGCCGGCTTCTTCAGACGTGTAAAACGATTTTGCTCATAATACTCCACAAGCAGCTGTACTTTATTGAGAATGGGTGACGCAGACAAGGACATTTTAGCTGCCAGGTACTTACTTGCTAAAAATCTCCGTCGTAAGTTCAATGGTAACTCACCAGATTCAACTAGTAATGCACAGGTTGGACTGGACGAAAGCGCCCCTAAAATAATTCGTAAAGCCCGATACTGTAACCTGTCAAAAGTGACCAACCTACTACTCGCCATTATGTCATAGAAAAAGCAATCATAATCCATCTGGGAACGAATAATATTTTTGTATACCGTAAGTAATAAATGCGGATCCGCCCCCCCCCCCCCCCCCCCACCTACGCCGTGCTAGCGCTCGAAGAACTTGGAGTCGTTTTTCAATTCTCACCGCGAGTATCTGCACCTGGCGCGACCACAGTAATTGGTCATCAACATGTAATCCCAAATATTTGATGCTACGAACTACCTCAATGGCTCCTTGTCCAAATAAAATTGGAGAGCGATCAACTTGCCTTTGATGGGTGATAATGATAGCAGCATTCTTACTCGCCGATGTTACAAATCCGTGATTATGGAACCAGGTATGAGCTGCAGTTAATGCATCATATATATCCTGACGACAGAGCTGAATATTATCACGCGAACAATAGATAAGAAAATCATCTGCATATTGAATAATTCGTGCATGTGGAATAATAACTGATTCCAATGTCTGAGTGTAAAGAGAAAAAAGAATACCGCTTAAAATATCTCCTTGAAGCAATCCACGAGACGTCTGACGGTTATCCAAGACACCAGTGGGGGTGTGTAAAAATAGTCGACGATGATGTAAAAAATTCCGTATTAAACATATGAAAGGTAATGGGAAAAGCAGTTCCCCTAGACGATGTTGTAATATGACCGGATCCACTGTATCATAGGCCCCCTGAATATCCAAACATACGGCAATCGTGTGTTGTTTGCGAGCTTTCGCTAATAATATATCCGTCAAGAAAATCGTAAGAGCGTCGATTGTTCCTAACCGTTTACGAAATGCAAATTGTGATCTCGAAAACAAATTATAGTACTCCATACACCATTGCAATCTACGTAATAAAATCTTTTGAAATAATTTTCTGAAACACGAACCAAGATTAATTCCACGATAGCTGAGGGGGTCTCTGGCATCTTTCAAAGGTTTTAATATCGGTAGAACTTCAAAGTTATTCCATTCCGCAGGATATGTCCCATGTGTCAGTACCTTATTGTATAGCTCAAGCAAGACCGTCAGTGCGCGGTCCGGGAGATGGGCAAGCATCCCATAAGTAATGTAATCCAGACCCGGACTCGTGGATGTCGTATGACGCAACTCAGTCAAGATATCATGACGCGTGATTGGGTGTTGTAAAAACTGAAACTTATTCGAAGTCAAAAACGATGGTACCGATACATGACCAGAAACTGAATCGGGCGTTAGTGAATGATAAAAAATTTGAAAACCTGTTGGCGTGAGTCCCGTACGTGGACGAGAGCTACGAGTATTTGATAATTGTTTTACCAATGACCATACGGTGTTTAAAGAAGTATGGGAATTAAATGTACTGATATGTTTTTGCCACGCCAACCGTCGTTTTTCATTAAATGTCTTCTGCAGCTGCGCAGTGAGACGTTTGTAACTTAGATAATTATCAACCGTCCCATGTATTCGATATCTTTTTAAAAGTGCCTTCCTCCTACGCACAAGCAAAGCACACTGTGCATCCCACCAATGGACCGTGCCCGGATGCTGTGACGAAGACAATGTTAACGTGCGCTGTGGGTGATATCGATCAAGAAAGCTTTGTATTATCTGTAATAAGGAATTATACTGTTGATACGGCGATGTTCGAGAAGTCCCCAAACCATCATTTATAAAGTGTTGAAAAAGTTCATAATCGAGATGCCTTAAATTCCGCTTTACGGTAAAATGACATGGTCGCTCAAGATTCTCTCCAGATTTCGCATAGTATATTAGAATTGGAAAATGATCACTTTGATGTGTGTCCCCCAATGTTCGCCATTCCAAATGATGAGCAATATCTGCTGTGGTAATGGTCAAATCTACCGCACTCTTTGGACGTCCCGGTGGAGTTATACGCGTAGGCGACCCATCATTGAGAATATTCAAAGCATAGGTTTGAATTGCATGCACAATGTGTCGACCTTTTGGATTGACTCGCTCACTGCCCCAGAGACCATGATGGGCATTAAAATCCCCAAGAACTATATGTTTCGGATATTGTACAATATAGTTGAAATACATTGCCCATTGACGTTGCGATCCCTGAACTTGGGGAGGGCAATATAAATTACTAAAAATAGTATTACCGATTTGAAAACACTGATGAAAACTTCTTGGTAAAAGATAAGAAATTGGGATCTCGGTAAAGGGAATATCATTTCGAATGAGGGTACTTATACCGCCATAACCGGGCCCATCTTCTCTCACAATAGTATATAGTGGTATCGTGAATCTATTTGGTGTTGATAACCAAGTTTCTTGTAAAAAAAATAACATCTGGGTGATAGTCAGCAATTAATTTGAGTAATTCATGTCTCTTGTTGACTATACTCCTGCAATTCCATTGAAGTATCCACACTGCTCATCAAAAAATAACGGAAAAAGAAACCCAGTGAAATTAATGACCCAAGGTCATGTTGTCTTTCCGTACTGATTTTTCCAACGGGGGTAACAAAGGTAATACCCTATCTAACAAATTTTTGACACAATGCGCCCATTGCGCATTATGCCCTAACAATTCCATAAGTTTCGTGAATTCTGCCAAAATAGTTTTTGTAGGCTCCGATTCAGGCGACCCTGAACCTGTCCCTGGATTGTATAGAGAACTTGTCTCCATCGTCTTAGCTTCGAAGACCGGTGGAGACTTTTCCAATCGCGGTTGTTGAAAAATCTGACAATAAGCGCTCCTATCATAACCCAACGGCTGGACCACTTTAGGGGCCGCGTGAACTATTTCTGTAAACTTGCGCTTACGTGCCGGCTCATGCTGTCTGACACTTGGAGCTGGACTTAATGGAGGAAATTGTTGGGGTAAAGTTAATGGATTAAATGTGGGCCCCCTTTGACCTTTCATGATTTCATTATACGATTTATTTTCCACACACATTCTTCTTTTTATATCAACTTGCTGTTGATGTATTTCGCAGCGAATGGCACCCGCCGGGTGATTCTCTGCACAATTGGCACATTTGGCTAAAACTTCCTTGCATCCCATAGTAAGGTGCTCAGCTGCACAATTGCCACAGCGTGGGGCTCGCGCCCGACAATGTAACTGTACGTGCCCGTAACGTTGACACTTAGTGCAACGTAGGGGCGAGAAAATATACAGATGAACTTCTAGCATAACATTAAAAATACTGACATATGGAGGAAGGTTCTGGGTCTCAAAAAATATTTTCACCGTCCCCGTTGCTATCCGCTCCGTCTGTCCATCTATCGTTCTGTTTCGAAAGAAGCGCTGTACCCGTAAAATGGGAACAGGAGCCTCGATATACTTGATTAGTTCCTCATTTGTAAGTGATGTGTCGACCCCACGCACAAGTCCAACCCGTTGGACATTTGAGGAGGGTATAAACGCAGTCAAATTCCTCTCCCGGAGGATCTTATTTTCCAAAAAAAACATTAGCATCACGATAGGTTGCGAATTGTATTTGGACTCTATTGCGACCCTTCTTCTGAATTTCACGTATACCTGGTATTTTGCGGTCATAGAAAAGCCGACCCAAGGCCATTGGATGTAAATTTCCAACTGCCTGAGCCCCCTCCCCCTGAACAAAAACGATATATGGTCCAGTATGAAGATGTGGATACCGATAGTCCGTGGCCGGGGTTCGTGCTTGTTCCTGTGAGGATCCCATTATCGGGGTCGTTGTTTCCTGAGTTGAAGTAGTCGGTTGATCATGAACGAGTGATATACCCTCCATAGGGACTAGACCATCCACGATAACATTCGCTGTATTATCTGGGGGTAGTCCCATTAACGTCCCATCACTCTGAGCCGCCATCTCGACCGCACCCAACTATTATATAATACTTATAACCAGCCCTATGATATAATGGCACTGAACACCAGAACCAACCACTAACGAAACACTAAATGAAAAGAACACTCCAACGGATCACACACACACGCAAGCTGCAAGCTTTAGAGGTGTTGCTGTGAGAACAGCTGTCGTGAGACCGTGAGCAAGATAATTACAAGGAAATGTCAATTAGGAATTATGTGTATATTTATAGACTAAATATAGTGTTGTTTGTTTGTTTGGGTTGCGTTGCTGGACACAGAAGCCTCTTCTCCCAATAACATCCGGCTGAGAATAGACAAACAGTAGCCATCGCAGTAAAATGCCGCAGCAAATTGGTCCATATGTTCAAAAACCACTAATCTCTTGGACTTCGTTTGTCACATTGAGAAAACTGATGTCCACATTATCCTCTTAACTATCGGAGCTGATCTTTAGCACTGATGTCTAAAGCAATATAGTTATCGCACACGCCAAATAGGAGGAATAACGAAAACAAGATCTATACGTATATATATATGGGGAACCACAAGCCTAAAAACCACACCCAGGAGCACCAGAACAAATAACGGGAAGGATCCCCTAGGAGCCCACCTATGATTTTACAATTGAAATGGAAGGTGATCCAAATATGACATAATGGCTTCCACCAATGGAACTGTAGGACTATGTACAAGTGACGTGATGTTTAAAGGCAAAGGATAATCAAGTCGCCTCAATTTCTCCAACATAATGTCTCTCTGCAGATTGAAGGTTTCACACTGAAACAATATGTGATGTAATGTACCTCGTGCCCTACCACATACACACCTATCATTGTCCCTGAGATGCATGCGCTCCAAAGCTACTGGTGTAAGAGCGTGCTGGAACCGCATTCGAATGATGGTAATAATATGACGCCGCGAATATTTTCCGACCCGGAACCAAGGCTCCGTAGTTACAGATGGTTTTATTAAGAAAAAAATTTTTGCTTTACATTTTGCTATCTCGGTCCATTCATTTTGCCAAGCACTAACGACTCGCTGATGAATTATCGGTACTATATCCGGATACGGTATCCCGATATTATAAACTGTTCCCTGACCGCATGCCGCATTCTTTGCCCAGTGATCGACTGTGTCGTTTCCCGCTATATGACAATGCCCAGGAATCCACATGATAACCACGTCTTGTCCTCTGAGTGTGAATGTATGGAAATATTGCACTATTTGGTAAAGATACCAATTATTCGAGTGCAGAAAATGAGGTAAGGCATTAATAACACTCAAAGAATCCGTGCATATTAGCACGTGATGTAAACGCTGGGCATGAATATAGTGACAAGCCTGGCGTATAGCAAAGAGTTCAGCTGTAAAGATTGTAAGATGAGGGGGGGGGGGGGGGGGAGGCAATAAGTGCGACTGACCTGTAAGTCAGGAGAGTAAAAAGCCGACCCCACGCGATCCGGTCGAACCATTTTTGAACCATCCGTATAAAAAATCGTATAATTGGAATACAAATCCTGAATCTCTCGAAATGCACTAGAAATGATATTCGGATGATGCTTGAACATTTGAAATAGCAATGGAAAGGAATTATGCAGAATCTTAGGTTGGGTATGCAAAAACCTGTATGGGATTGTATATGGAAGTGCTAAACGGGTTTGTAACACATCCTTCCTGAAGGGTTGTAAAATCTCATAAGCCATGCCAAGTGCCGGTTTATGTGAGCGATCTAAACGATTTCGTGCGTAATATTCCGTCAGAAGTTGTAATTTAGAGATAATCGGAGACGCCACTAACGACAATTTGTAGGCTAAATATTTACCCGCTATAAATGTGCGTCGTTGTGATAAGGGTAACTCACCGGCTTCCACCAACAATGCACTCGTGGGGGTGGAGGCCAAAGCCCCTAGAATTATGCGGATAGCTTTATATTGTAGTCTATCTAACATTAACAAGCGACTGTTCGCCATTAGATCGTAAAAGAAACTGCCGTAATCTAATTGTGAACGAATAATGTTCTTGTACACTGTCAATAATAAAGCGGGGCCCGCACCCCAACGACGCCTTGTCAAAGCACGAAGGACCTGTAACCGTTTTTCGATTTTAACTTCAAGATATTGTACCTGCCGTGTCCACCGGAGTTGATCGTCAATATAAATGCCTAAATATTTGATATTGCGCACAACATCTATGGTACCTTGTCGAAATAAAATAGGGGTCTGATCGTACCGCCGTTGATGCGTGAAAATTATAGCAGAGTTCTTACCCGGAGATGTTTCCAAGCCATGATTACTTAGCCATTCATGGGCTAGAGTTAATGCAAGATATAAATCTGTTCGACATTGATGTAAAGTGTCACGGGAACAATAAATCATAAAATCATCCGCATATTGTATGATACGGGCATAAGGCAAAATCACCGCTTCTAATTGTTGAGTATAAATGGAAAACAGAAAACCACTAAGTATGTCCCCTTGCGGCAAGCCCTGAGACGTCTGACGGTGGTCCAGCATCCCCTCGGGGGTACGTAATATGAGACGCCGATGAGTTAAAAAATTGTGAACAATACAAAGGAATGGAGAGGGGAACCGAAGCTCCTGCAGTTTCCGTTGTAAAATCATGGGATCTACGGCATCGTACGCCCCCTTAATATCCAGACAAACAGCAATAGTATGATGTTTGCGTCCTTTAGCTAATAACACATCAGTTAAGAAAATCGAAATAGCATCTACAGTACTGCTACGTTTACGAAATGCGAATTGATACTTAGAGAATAAGTTGTAATATTCCATACACCATTGCAAACGTTGCAATAATACTTTTTGAAATATCTTCCTCACACAGGAGCCTAAATTGATCCCACGATAATTCTGAGGGTCACGTGTGTCCTTCGAGATTTTTAAGATAGGCAGGATCTCAAAGATATTCCACTCAGTGGGAAACGTGCCAAAACGTAATACTTCATTATATACAGAAATAAGCATCTCCATTGCCTTGTCAGGGAGATAGGCAACCATCTGATATGTTATGGAATCTACACCAGGACTTGTCGATTTCGTACCTCGCAGGGCAGATTGAATTTCCACGTGCGTTATAGGTTGCAGTAAAACATTGAAATGATCTGAAGCTGTATAAGACGGAAACGGGACCGTATTGATAACTGTATCTGGCGTGAGATTTATATAAAATTCTTGAAAACCCTGCCGGCTAAGGCCTGTAGGCGGCCCCTTATAACGAGTATTGGACAAACTTTTGATGGTAGACCATAACTTAGTTAAAGAGGTTGTAGCATTTAATGAGCTGATGTGATTCTTCCATGCGTCGCGTCTCTTTTCATTAAATACACGTTGGATCGTGGCTGTGACGCGCTTATACAAGATATAATTGTCATGTGTACCATGTTTCCGATATTTTCGTAAACACGCCTTCCGTCTTTTTTACTAATAAGGTGCACTCTGCATCCCACCACTGTATAGTCCCAGGGCGTTGGAACCTACTATACGGAATTGGACGCTTCGGGTGATAACAATCCAAATATTGCTGAATAAGGTGATACAAAAGAGAGTATTTCTGACGTGGGAGGGGTGGAATGCGGCCCAGATTATCCTGAATGAATGTCTGAAAGAGGTCGAAATCAAAGTATTTTAAGGAGCGAGTTATTTTAGTGCCCCGGTGTATCGATGGTGCTACCCCAGTGCGATCATAAAAAATTAAAATAGGGAAGTGATCGCTCTGATGCATGTCCCCGATCGTGCTCCAATCTAATTTATGCGATAAGTCCGGGGTAGTGAGATTTAAATCTACCACACTTTTTGGACTGCCTGGGGGTGTCAATCGCGTAGGAGAACCGTCGTTTAACACATTTAAGGAAAATGTGGAAATCGCATGAGCAATATGTCTACCTTTAGCATTAATTCGTTCACTGCCCCAGAGTCCATGGTGAGCATTAAAATCTCCTAGAATAACATGCTTAGATCTTTGTGCCACATATTTAAAATACATGTGCCACTGTTGTTGCGTGCCCTGAACACGTGGTGGGCAATAGATATGACTCACATATATATCCCCCACCCGAAAAAATTGATGATAACAAAAAGGGAGTTGATAAGGCAAAGACAGCGGAGTTATTTGTAAATCCGTTTTACAGAGGGTTATTAAGCCTCCGTATCCCGGACCATCTTCACGAAAGACCGTATAATTGGGAATTTGAAAACGATAATGTGGGTATAGCCACGTTTCTTGGATAAATACGATCTCAGGGTGATATGTAGATATTAAATGAAGCAATTCATACTTCTTATTTACCACACTCCGACAGTTCCATTGCAGCAGCCACATCCTTCACCTATGAACGACATGAGATGAAGAAAGAGACTAAACGAATACAACCCAAAAACGAAAAGGAAAGAATCTATTGACAAACTGCACCAGTGCCCCGTGGTAGTGGTTTTTCGAGGGGTGGAAGTAATGGCAGTATTTTATCTAATAACTTTTTAACACAGTGCGCCCACTGTGCATTGTGGCCTAAAAGATCCATGAGTTCTGTAAATTCGTCGAGGATGATTTGGGTAGGAGCAGACTTATCGGGCCCCGAATCGGGCTCCGGTCGCCGGACACCGGATGTGCCCGGTTCGCTGGGCTTCTCAAGTGGTGATATCCGTTCCACGGTTGGGGTTTTTATCAGTTGCAGATATGCCGACCTGTCATATCCCACGGACGTAATCAATTTCGGAGCCGGATGTACCAACTCTGTAAATTTACGCTTGCGCGGAGGATCAAATCGTTGCCCACTAGATGAAGCTGCCAAAGGGGGGAATTGTTGGGGGAGTGCTAAAGGGTGAAAAGGGGTACTTGTCTGGCGCTTCACAATTTTATTGTGTGATTTGTTTTCAGTACACATCAGCCTCTTTATCTCCATTTACTGCTGATGCACCTCACAGCGCACCGCCACTGCCATATGATTGCCTTGACAATTAACGCACTTGAAAATCACTTCTTTGCAGTCACTCGTTAAATGCTCCTGCGCACATTGTCCACATCTAGGGCCCCGAGCCCGACAGTGAAGTTGCACATGCCCGTACCTCTGGCACTTCTGACATCGAAGAGGTGATAAAATGTACAAACTTACTTCTAAAAGAACATTGAAGATGCTGACATGAGTCGGCAAGTTTTGAGTTTCGAAAAAAAAATTCACGGTGCCCGTTGCTATTTTTTCCGATTTCCCATCTACGGTTTTAGTACGAAAAAAACGTTGTAAGCGAACGATAGGTACGGGAGAGTCAATGAAACGCATTAGTTCCTCCTGCGTAAAAGAGGTATCTACCCCCCGAATGAGTCCCACTCGTTGTATGCTTGCCGATGGAATAAAGGCCATTAGATTTCTATCCTTTAACACCGGATGTTCCAAAAATGAATTGGCATCTCGAAGTGACTTAAATTGAATTTGAACCCGATTGCGCCCTTTTCGTTGGATTTCTTGAATTCCTGGGATTTTACGTTCATAAAACAAACGTCCCAAAGCCATGGGATGCAAATGTCCAATCGCTTGAGGCTCAACGCCTTGAACGAAAACTATATACGGTCCCGTATGATTTGAAAAGTAGCGATAGTCACTGGGAGGGGTACGAGGTTGTACAGGGGTTTGGACCACAGGAGTAGCCCGAACTTCCGACATTGTAGTGTTCTCATGTTCTTCCACAATATTCATTGCTTCAATGTTGGCGTAACCATCAATAATAACCGCCGATGAATTATCCGGTGGGAGGCCTATTTGACCTCTCCCATTCGTCTCCGACATTGCGGCGAAGAATTTCCGAATGTATAGTACTTACATAAAACGTCACCAAGCACAAGGAAATAAAGACGAAACAACACACTTAAATATGGAGAGCTCACCGCACACACAAACACCAGACGAAAGCGACGGATATGTTACTGCGTTCACAGCGGACGAGCGACTCGGTCTGAAAATATAGTGATATGCAGGCCTAAGAAAGTCCATACTACTTTCTCCGGCCGTTAAATAATTATTCTTTTGTTTGGGCCCGAACTCGGTAATGGTTTTGTTACCAATAGTGGCGTGGCGTGGAATTTTTTCGAGGGTAAGCTGTGAAGAAGACTCAAAATATAGGCTTAAACCATAAAGCAACTTCAGCACCCGGTTCCAGCTATGCCCTTGTCAATGTTGAGGTTGATATCTGAAGTAGCAACAATTACTCTACACACATAATTATTAGTCTTTCACATTTAAAAAAATAAAAATAGAAAGAATTGTAATACAGCACAGCTCATTTTTCCCTTTTCAACTTGAGGCATGCCAATCCATGTACATTAATTGCGGAGAAAATTATTCATCAATAGGGTTGGCGGGCTTCTCTTGTCTTGTATCATTTGAGGATTGAACAGTGTGGCAATTTGTGTTTTTGTTGTTCGCATTTCTTGGCCTAAGGAGCTAAACTTTTAGGTTATTACCCGTAAATTTTCTATTATGCGTGGCTCAGCGGTAACGTTCTAGCTTGCTGAGCTTAAGATAGCAGGATTGAATGCCGTCGCAGTCAGTCGGCATTTGAGGGTGCGCAAATGCGAGGGAGCCGTGTCAGTATATTTACTGGCACGTTAAAGATTCCCTTCGGGTCAAAATTCCGGCATCCCGGCGTCTCTAAAAGCCTCAGTAGTTAACAGGGACGTAAAACCAATAACATTATTATTATTATTATTATTATTATTATTATTATTATTATTTTCTATTAGACTATGAGACCTAAGTGAACATTAAAATAATAAACATGCTATTAGTAGACTAATAGATATTCTTATGTCATTGGATTGCATGTTCAGTTAATATTTATTTGCAAATATCACTCAAATTGTACTGACGTAGGCTTTCACGGCTTCATTAGTTTGAATGACTTAATTGGGGCGTAGGCCTATAACCTATGCAAACTAGTACTAAGGGGGGCGTGGTGGCGCAGCGGTCAAGCTGTTGACCTCTCACCAAGGTGGACCGGGTTCAATTCCCGGGCAATGCATGTGAGATTTCGAAGTGAAATTCCATGTCCTGTGCTTCGGATTCCACGTAAAAAGGAGGTCCCGTGGCTCATGATCGCATGATTAATGGTCACGTAAAGGTTCCTTCTTTTTTTAAACTAGTACTAACAATTCCGGCATCTAGTGCATCAGTGGAAAGAATGTTTTCTACCATGAAACGTACAAAAACCTTCACCCGGAACTCAATGCATCAAGAAGGACTTTCCATTTCGCGCTTCTTTCCATTGAAAAGGTGTTATTGTGCAGCCTTCAGGGGAACACTGATTTTCACGACCATGTAATTGATGAATTCACTAAGAGGGAGAGAAGAATTGAACTTCGCTACAAATGATCCGCCAAGGTACAGTAAATAGTGGCATTAATTAATTTTGTACAAATGAGAACTTGATAGACCCTACCTACCGTAATAACCAAATGAAAATCCACAGCCTGCTTCCAGTCTCCGACCGGGTCAGGAATGGAATGAATGAAGCCCCCATCTAGCGGCGAGGATATGAACTGTGCCGGCTGCCGAGGCCTGACGCACTCCTCTGGGGCAATGATTAAATGAATGACAGATGAAATGAAATGATAGTGGCGAGTGTTGCTGGAATGAAATTTTGACAGGGAAAACCGGAGTACCCGGAGGAAAACCTGTCTGCCTTCGTTTTGTCCAGCACAGATCTCACATGGAGTGACCGGGATTTGAACCACGGACCCAGCGGTGAGAGGCCGGCGTGCTGCCGCCTAAGCCACGGAGGCTTCGTAATAACCAAATATTTTTTTAAAATAATGTGATAGGTCTTTAAAATATTATTCAAATTATACGGATGTACATACATTTAAAATTATGTATCCTTTACACCTACTCTTTGAATATAATTTGAATGATAATCTGAGCAACTTTTCGGGTTGATGGGTCACTCTGAAGATTCCAACGCACTGTACACTCCAACACAATAATATCAACAGTAGTTACGGTATACTAAATTTTGCTAATTGCACTCAAAAACATAGAGTTGTGAGTTAACCGGACGAAGAAGAATTTTAACTACCGCGCCCAGCAAAGGTCGGGTCTGATGGTCAGATGGTGGGTGGGCAAGGAGTGGGTGCGGACTGGAGAGGCGCGCCAAATGATTTTAAGCAGTGCTGGTGTCCAGGCTCGCTAGGGTAAGCCACCCGCATCGAAGCAGACCTTGCTACCCGCTTTGACTTGTCTCGACGACAGCCCTGTGGCTATGGAACGCCACACCCCCTGTCTTAGCCAATCAAGGACGACCTGGCGTTGTTGGTGTACCACTCCATCGGCCATAGCAGTGTTCCGGGCCAGAAGGCTCCTGGAGGTAAACAAGCCGTTGTCCTAGCGACCAGCCGCACTCTTTCTTCTTTCTCTCCAAAGTAGTACTGGCTGATCGTGGAGAACTGCGGTAGAGAACGAGGAACGTCATTCAAAGTGGCGTTTTTGCAGATGCTTGCGCGTTAGAAAGTGATATTATATACTTTATTCTTATGAGAATATGCTAGGTAAGCGGTGCTTACCCCGTGGTATTGGAGAAAACGCCACTGGTTACCAACCTTGTTTGCTTGTTTGTCACTAGATTTTAGGGGCTTTCCGTTCATTTTGTTGGTCCTTGGGAAAATCATATTTCCATGGCAACGTGATCATAGACGGTGAATGGATACATGTGATGAGGAGTTTGCAAATCAAGATAATTATTACGTCTCAACATTTGGTGATTTACAGAAAGGTAATGGTAGTTTCAGTCGATAAAATGGCAGTATATTGTTGGTTGATTGTGTGTGAATTAAGTTCTGTTTTAGGTCGTGCTAATTTTATAATAATAGAGACATAATGAGATCTTGTATAGGTTAACTGATCTTAAGCTCTTCAATATTTGAGAAGTAATGATAGATGTGATGTGTGTTGCTCGTAATCCAGCCATCGGCTAGAAGTTTAGAAACTCTGCCCGCGTATGAATGAGAAATTATTATAGGCTATATATTGAAAATGTGTTAACACATACAGTACCAGTAGACTTTTTCTATTGGGATTAATGGTGTACATTATATTTAGGGGAAGGATGAACTTCCTCTTTAATCTCTACTTGTAGCCTACATGCTCATCATTTCTCAAACTTTTGTTTCACTTGTTCATGATGAATAGTCTTGTCACTTTATTGCAGAATTACCATGCTGGCAAGAAGGTCGTGTACTGCTCTGAATTGTGATGGGACATCTAACCAGGATAGGCACCTGCGTGGATTTCTCTTGGATGACCGTATGGTAGTAACTTAGTTTTATACCAATCCTTTGTATAAACCAGGTACAGTATTGCCCATTTTAGTCACCTTTATCTGTGATGTAGATTTGTGTCTGTTCATCCCTGTAGTTAGGCTATTATCAGTCAGGTAGTTGAGGTTTTAAGGGGCAGAACTACGAGGTCATCTGCCCCTATCAGTAGATAGCAAAGCTTCACCCAGTTGTTCTCCATGAGGAAGTTTTGTTTCTGGTTTGAAAAATCATGATAATTATGTCTATGGTGACACCGTGAAAGAATTATACATGTAATTGCAAGTTTCTACGGTTAACATAGAGCCAAAAAATTAGGCTTGTGACTGTTTGGAGTGTGATAAGTTATCAGCAGGGCCCGGATAATCGTGTACTTAACTCCCTCCTCCCAAATGCCTTGCTGTTTGGTGGGTTGTAATATCTGGACGTGTAGCGATGGAATTCATAGACTTGGTATTATTACGAAATGCCTCTGGAGCTTTGTCCCTTCAGAGGTAGAAAAGTCTTAATTGGAACAACTGTGAATGTGGATGCCATTGCTATTGTAAACCGGATACCAATTGCCTGATCAGGTATACTGTACTGCCACTTGTCGCACATCAACTATGCACAGTGTCCGTATACATAACTTCTTTTGTGCCTCATTGTGTAGTGGCTAGTACTCTTGGCTGTCACTGCGGAGGCCCGGGTTCGATTCCCAGCTCTGCCAAGAAGTTTAATTCTGGCCTGAGGGTTGCACAAAAACTGAGAAGAGGCAAGTTCCAATCACACCTCAGCCAGCCTGGAAGTGTCTTTCTGTGGTTTCCCCACTTCTATTCCAGGCGTATGCTTAATTAAGACCACAGCCGCCTCCTTCTTAATCCTCATCTGAGTTACAACTACACACACTAATTCAGCCTTCACAATAACACCAGTTATCAGACAAATTCCACACACACCTAATTACACGGGGCCAAATGACCACAATGTCGCAAAGCCCCGAAATGAATCAACAACGCAATATAATTTCTTTAGGTAGCTTCAACACTGCAGCCCCCTGTGGGTGGGGGTTTAGACTACACCCATGGTATCCTCTGGCTATCGTACAAGGCGACTAAAAGGAGCAACCTTGGCTATTCTTTGAGGCTTCCTACTTGTCTTATGAATTGCCCCCCTCAAAGGTGGGAGGGATGGAATACACCCACAGGCAGAGTAGGATGGTTGGCACACGTGCTGTGAAAGTATTCTGGAAATATATATAATCTGGTGTAACAATATGTTAATGTTGTAGTAATTTCTAAACATTGCACTTTGTCAGTACATGTGTCTGTACTGTATAGTTTAATGTAAAGTTTTTACATATTTGGTAGCTGCAATCATGTAAGTGCAGTGCTAGGCTATGGGGTCTATCTATCTGGTGATTGGTTTTCGATTTTTTCTGGTCAGGTTTACCATTTTCAACATCCCCCAATGGCCTGGACGTACCTCGCTTCATTCCAACTGCTTGGTCATATTTATTTATTTCATCCTTTTATCAGCTCCTTGTGATGTTGCCATCTATTACGACATCCGGCTGTACACATTGGCTAGGTGGAGCCGCATCGACTTAAATTAATGCAATATTTTAATGGTGGTATTGTATTGGATGGCGGTTCACTGAAATCTTGTTTCAATTTTTATAGCAATTCATTGTATCTCATCTCCGATCCCTCTGAAAGAATAATAATTAGGTGTAGGTATGCCAGCAGCTAAAGCGCAGCGTTCGGCCATGGGCCCAAGCTCTCTGCTGACTCGGTGGACGTGGGTTCGAACCCCACCGTCGCCATCCTTGAAATGGTTTTCCGTGGTTTCCCATTTTCAACTCTAGGCAAATGCTGGGATGGCACCTCTGACAGGCCACGGCCGCTTCCTTCCACATCCATGCCCAGTTTCATTAAATCATCTCTCATTCCGGTGCGCAGGTCGCCCACGGGCGTTGACTAGAAAGACCTGTACTCGGCCTCTCAGGAGGCCACACGACAAAAAAGATGACCGGGGGTAGATATACGTGCACATGTTTTGAACTTCACCAGTCCTCTTCAACAAAGCAACGTCGTCATTGCCTAACTTTAAAACGATAGATTTTAGCATTTAATGTGTACATTTCAAAACACACATGTTGTGAGATAATGGGTGAAGTTGAAAGTCCAATGTAAATTTATATTTAAAGGGCATAGAGTATTTTCAAGGATATTGACAACTTGTCTGTAGGACACACTCTTTCCCGGCGGCTTAGGTGGCGTAGTTGGTAGCATGCTGAGCTTCTATGCCCAAGATAGCGGGTTCAAACCCGGCCGAAGCCGTCGGATTTTTTAAGAGCGTTAAATATCCCTCAGTATGGCTTCCTTCGAAGGGGAAGTAATGTCGGCGGTCCCATGTCATAGATTTATGGCATGTTAAAGAACCTTCCACTAATTACACCTGTGTGAAGCTACATTGGATAGGTTAAGAATGTAAACAACGCTCTTAGGTTTCTACGTTCGTTGCCAAGAGCCGACTGTGGTGGCGTCTAGTAGCTAAGTTCTGAACTAGGCCTAGTAGTCGTTGACGGTGGCGTTTGGCGGCAGAAGTAAGAACTATTTGAAAAATTCTAATTTGCAGTCTGTACTTAAATTAAAAACAGATACACACACTAATACAGCCATCACAATCAACACCGGTTATCAGACAGATTCTACACACACCCAAAGTACACGGGGCTACATGACCGCGTTGCCGCAGCCCCTAAACTGAGGAACCAACCAACACTCTTTCCCCTCTCTCTTTTAAATCAATGGGCACAATAATCCTGTGATGCAGATTTTTTTCTGTGTATTTAACAGTAATATGATACGGCTTCATACATTTGGCCTGCAGGGGTCCTTTTAACATGCCCGAAACAGGAGGTTTTAATTACCATTAAATGTAATTGGTAATGTGTTGCACCATTACGTTCAACCACATCTTCCAAATGTCCCCTCCCTCTTATTTCTTGCAAGAAATGCTGCGTTAACTGGAATTGTGTTGCTTTACAGGCTGAAAATTCATGTTCACCAAAAATAATCCTCTTTGAGTTTACAGCTTCTTCAGCCGGAGGATTGATCGAAGCTAGCCAAGAGGTTTTCCTGCGTTGGAGTGTACTTGGCTGTGGGTGATCAGTTGTTTTTCACCGTCCTGCAGCATAGCCGATCATCTGAGTGCAGCCCGGCATGGTCTTCTTCAATCCTGTCTCCAGTCGACTAAGCCATTGACGTTCACACATCAGAAGTTATGACTTACATGTGAAAGAATGTACAATGTGTACAGTGATTGAACATAAATTAATAAATCAATTGAAACTGTCTGGAAAATCAGCTTTCTCATTTCCTTGAAGACAATCCTCAACCCTGCCTATATTTTTTCTGTAGATACAGTTGAAAATCATTTAATCATTGAGGCCAAGTTAATTGTAATGAAATGACATTATTGGGCATATACAATTTATTTAGAGAAGGAGGTATATGCAGACAAGAAATCGGCCATAGTGATGTACTGGGTCGGAATAGGGGTACGGTAATTTTGAGGTTATGGTATCTTAATATTGCAGACTTGCATGAAACTTCATGATTTATTTATTTCTATCGTTGAAACTTCAAAAAGACTATTCGCTTGTACTTAAACGTCTTAAAAGGGCGAATCAACTGAAAAAAGTAGGAAATAAAACAACGACCGTCCTTTTGTTTTCTTCTCATCGTACCAACGTCATAGACCACAACGGACGTATCAAATTCAAGTTAACAGTGTCCGTTGCCTCTTAATATTCAATCTAAGTAATATATTGGCGTTCAAAAATAAAACGTAGACACTTTAAAGCAACAATAACGAGGTGTATCCAGATTAATCAAACTCGATTCGATTTCCTCTCATTTCGTAAGTTGGCTAACGTACTCAACGAAAGCAACCTAGATCCTTCGGTCACTTATATTTCTTGTACAATATACGGCCAGTTATTGCATCTCAGTGGCGTTGGAATTCGCCACGTGGTGCGCACCATGAAACGCTTTTTAGTAGCTTTGCGCACCATGTGCGTTTGAGTTGGAGCAAAAACAATGACGCAATCGCTGAATTTAACGGAACGCAGAAATAGCAGAGAGTCCCTACTCTGTTATTATATGCTCCTTGGTGATATGTTTGCAATTTAATTACAACGTTGTATCATGCATATGCTGGCAACACGATATACAGCGCTCCAAACGACTGACCGACGTACTACACCGATGGTTCAAATAAATCCTATCTGGTTGACACCCCCTGGGCCACAGATTACCTACTACTACAGATAGCCGACAGCCATGCTAATTCTTGGCACCTAAGACTTCAGCGCTGTCTGGTGTTTGACCGCGGTACTAGTTGAGCACGGCTGTGCGGGTAGCCTACCCCACCCCTTCCCCTCGTTCCGCTAAATATTCTCGTCCTAACTGCTCTGCCCACTTCAATGTTCCGAAAATCACAATCTTCCCAATACTTATAGCACACGTTTTTAAGTGTGGAGATAATAATATGATCTACACGAAATAAATCACATTCAAAATAGCAATAACATTATTTTTTAATAATACCAAAGTGGGAAATTGTGAATTCCGGAACTCTGAAATGAGCAATCACAGCATTTAGGACATGACCTCATCAATAATGTACATGTTTACATTTCTTTCAGTTGCAATTGGAGCATATTGCATTGACAAGAATTAGGCTACAATAAGGTCTGCAGCATATTATTACTCAATTTAAAAAAATGGTCCCTTCCAATTAACCACTGTAGGCCCAATTATAACCGATTAGTTCCGAGATTAAACTAGAAAGGAAAAGTACTGGGAAGGGAGAATATTCATATCTTAAAATGCTTGATGCTGTTCGCAATAACAGGAAAATTTTAAGAGGGAATACTAAGGAAATAGGTGGTGTAACCTGATCCTCATCACACTAAAATTGTTAGTGTAATTAATGCCAAATTCATTAGTTTCAGAAAAATAATTGGATATCACAAAATGTATATACAGTAGTTCATTTGATATTCCCTTTAAAATATATCCAGTCCACCAATTTTGAAGGGTGAAATACAGTAAGTACATGTACATAAACAAATTTCATGGCACACTAATACAGTAAATTCTATGACATGCTGTGAACGGGAAAGGAGAAATAGGACTTTCAATGAAAAACAAGAAACACACTCAATACTGCTAGAAATCATCATGTTTTATTTAAAAAGTTTGTCAACTAAGAAAAAATAACAGGGAGAGCCAAAATCAAACTTAGCAAAAATACAGTAATCAAATCTGGTCCTTTTAAAAGTATGTGTTGAGGCATGTTCTTCTTTCTTGCCAAGGTATAACGGTAGGCTACAGCACATGATAATGGACCTATTACCTCCTTGACGCCATGGCTGACACCGATGAACCGCAAATTCCTACAACACCAGCAAGTTTGTATGTTGAAACAGTTAACTTAATAAATGTGTAATGCTTGAAATGGAGAACTTGAATTTGCTGTTATGTGTATGTTTGCACCTACTATAACTATATTTTAAAAGAATCTCTTATTGTAGAATCATTGTGTTTTTGATATTAATTTTAGGGCTTTTGATAACATATTCATTTAGCCCCATATATTTGGAAGTGTATAGGATTTATATGATAATCTCTGTTATTGTGGTATCTGTAGTAGTGTGTAGGCTATACTTTCTGTAATTCAGATGAGGACTGGAAAGGTGGCAGCCATAGTTAGGGACATTTATTTTTAAGAATTTTTAATAATATGTACTAAAATGAAATTGAAATACCAACAGGAACAGTTACAGATTCCCTGTCCACTCAGCCAAGATATTCTGCAGATCGCTTCTGTGGGCCTCAACATTTATTTTATTTTATTCCTTTCCTGATGGAAATCCGGTAGTACCTTATTTCAACTCCTGGGGCACCTCCCCAAGCCTGTCCCTTATAAAGCTACACACACTACTACAGTCATCACATAATCGGAGCAATTCTACCCACACCCAACTGCATGGGGCTGATGACCAAGATGTCCCAAGCCCATAAAATGAATTAACAGCAGACAAAATCAAGGCATTATGTTATTTTGTGTTGTGTTGGATTCTGACACATGTATGCGTTTGACAGAGTGCCATTTAAGCTCATGAATAGGAATGAATGAATACGACTGCCCTACTTGTTTACGGATTTACAGGAGGCAGTCAAGATAGGAATTACCTAGAAATTTATATTCTGTATGTGTGGGAACCCATGATAAACCACTTGCTGGGTGGCTAAGCGGAGAATCAAACCCAACATTTCCCGGTTTACCTCACTAGGCTGTGTGTACCCTGTTCTTACCCTCAGACTAGAATTAGATTTCTTGACATTCAGCAATCAAACATGGACCCCAGAAGTGTCAACCAAGAACTATACCACCTGGTTGGTCTCATTTATTTTTAAGAATAATATGTACTAAAAAGAAATTGAAATTGATCCAAGTTATTTATTTTTACTGTGCTTCGAATGGAGGTTGCGGCGTTGTGTATAGTGCAGCCATTATATCCAATGTTGCAATGAGTAAATGTTCCCCGATATTGGTATAGGACACATTACCTGTATGTACTCTGAATAAGTGAAGCAATAGAGCAATACTTAATTAAATTACTAGAACTGAAAGTACCGGTAACAATTCCATAGCCAAAATTGTGACGTGCCTTTTATTTCTTAGTTGTTTTGTAGAAAATACCGTACTAAGAGTGAAGAGTTGGAATACAACTTGAACAAGAACACGACAGCCTAGAATAAATACACACGAGACACGACAATAGAGCACTTTAGAACAGTAACGAGAGCGAACTTTCAGTGGAGATGTTGGCAACCATGTGAATACAAACAATTTATGACCAGAACGTAAAACTATGCCAGCGCTCAGAGCATGTTAAAACAATTGGGATCAGTTCAGTCGTTTGCAAGCGACTTGTTTATGTTACGGTGAGTAGTCGTTGAATTCATTCGACTGTTTTCTAAAAGCAGTCAAACAAGTCGATGGTTTTAACTTTTGTCAGTCGACTGCTGATGCCCATCTCTACAAACCAATTGACAACCAGAATCAATTTGAGCGTACACACCCTCTGACTTGCTAAAATGCTATTAATATTGGATCCCAATATAAAATATTTTCTGATTTAATTTTCCTGGAAAATCTATTCTATGTTTGCATCGATCATTACTATCACGCTATGGGGAGAATTTCATAATAATTTTCTTGTAATTCATTTATCACGCGGTAGAATAAATGAATGAAATTCAATCATAAAATAAATAGAACTCTAAGCCATAATTGGTAAGCCCATGTTCAAGTTGTGTAATAATTCAAGAATGCACCCAATTCTCATTAAAAGTGTATAGACTGTGTTAAGGAGTTCAAACATAACCTAAATATTGAATGCTTAACATTTCCAATGAAATGACATACATATATATTTGGACAACTGGACGTAGGCTATTTCATTGAAAGAATCTACGAACAAGAAACTGTATAAAACTATAGGCACCTACAGCCGTCAAGTTGTCCTCACAGTACCCGCTGGAGATTTACATCACCACTCTATCTGTACGGTACCTCGAGATAAGCCTAAGTGTGCCAACTGTGAGGGAACACATAAACCCTTCCATCCCTGCCCTCATGTCTTTACCACTAACCCCCCTCCCACACAGCACGCCACTGCTCTGACACAGTTGTTAGGCCTGATACAACAACTCTCAGCCATAACCCTGTAAACTACAGCTAAACCAAACCCAGAACCCCCTAATACACTTCATTTGCAGAGCAATAAAATCCATAAAACAACTCCGCAACAAGCTTCACAAAACCTAAATTATAAACGAAAAGACTACTCCACAACCACCAAAATCAGTAAACCTCCCTCATTTCAGCCACACTACACCTTAAACAGGCATAGAAAGCATAGTCATGACCCCTTCATGGAGTAGGCTATTGTCTAAACACGATCATGTCTCCTTCAACCTTACTGAAGACTTCATTAAATTCTATTAAAAATTCATAAACTCATTCCACAAATCTTAAAATCAGTATACATCCCTCATTTCAGTTACTCTATTCAATAAACAAACATAGAAGGCGTAACCATGACCCCTTCATGGAGTAGGCTATTGTCTAAATCTGACCACGCATACTACAACCTTACTCTAATTCAAAATTACAGCCAAATGATCCATCTGACTGGGAGGCTTGCCTGGGATGATGGGCCAGAAAACCGGGAGTTCAAGCATAACCTAAATATTGAATGCTTAACATTTCCAATAACTTGGACAACTGGATTTAGGCTATTTCATTGAAAGAATCAACGAAATGTATAAAACTATAGGCACCTACAGGTATACTTAACTTATTAATTAAAGCTCTACAATAAACATACAGCACAATGAATTGTATAGCATGAAGTTATCCTGAAGAAGTCGTTTGATTAGAACGACTACTTCAATTCGAATGACTCCATTCGCTTGGAATTAGTCGTTTGCCAACGACTTGTTTCATTCCAATGATTTCCAACGATTGTTTTGAGATCAGTCGTTTGCAAACTACTTGTTTATGATACGGTGAGTAGTCGTTGAATTCATTCGACAGTTTTTTAAAAGCAGTTGAATAAGTCGATTGTTTTAACTATCGACTAATTCGACTGTTTTCAGTTGACTGCTGCCCATCTCTACACACAACTAATTTTCTACACCAGCCGCTACTGAGCACGAGCTGTGACTGGCTTAGACATTAGCATTCTACGTGTTGAAAAATATTGTAAGTAACGTGTAGGAATAAAATACTACCTATAGGTATGTCAACCATTACATTGGCATATAATAAATGAATTATATTTATCTTGTATCTATCTATCCCACGATATAACATAATACAAGGTGAAGAGTCCTTTAAAACAAATTGTTTACTGTGATACTGGAAGTTCTAGCCTGCACCTATTTGTTAATAAAATTTCATGTGATTTCACTCAGATCTCTGTTGTAGTGGCTTATTATATGTGCACCTTGTAACTCAATAGTACATTATGCAACGAGCCTATAATGACAATAATTATAACTATTTTATGTTCGAACATAAATATTCATAAATATCTGTCGAGATTTCACCAGTTTTATATACTGAACAGAGCGCATGGGATGCAGAGAATACCTTGTATTTGACCGTGGCCTCCTGGAATACCTCACTATGACACTCGCCACGCAGTGAAATTTAAAATAGGGGGCCATGGAAGTGAGTGCAGGTGCGATGCTATCCTCACCTAATTGGTCACACAACTGTTTCTTGAGCTCTGATTGGTGGGAGAATCTGTATCATAATGAAAACTTGTACTATAATGAGCCTCATTATAGTACAGTTTTCTGACATAATATTTGCATTTCGCCAGTGTCGAACATAAACATATTAACCAATCTTCTTTACACTGTTTTATGAGTTAACACCACATCAAAACTGATGAGGATTTATTTTAGTTGGACACAGAAGCTCATTTTTTAATGTAATAGACATCTATGATTGATGAAACCCATAAGATTGCCTCTCTCACCTTTCAGAAAATAACTAAAATTTTAATTCTGCGATTAATGTAACTAATCCACGTGTGTTTCTATTACACAACAATTATGGGTAACTCCAGCATATCTTCTAGATTTTTGATGTGTCTGGTGAGTGGTTTTGTTACTGCTTCTGAAAGATGTCTCATCGTTTCTAATTCTATTCTTAATCCTCTGCCAGAGGAGAAATAGTTTTGCAACGCATGAATACAGTACTGTAGCTGCTGAATTTTCTAAAAACAATTATGGAATGATGGGAAGAAAAATAAATATAGCCTATTCTAAAATAACAACATACGCATAAAATGAAACCATTCTGATGAACTTAATATGCTTCAAATTCAGAGTACAAATGCGTTCACCATTTGGTGCTTCGTTCATTTGTATATTTGGACCAAAATGTAGACCTCTGAAATAAATTTTAATGTTGGACTTTGCTCCACAGAACAAGAGCACACAGCCACCCATAGGACCAGTGTGTGTTAAGATTTTAGAACCTGTAATTACAGTTCTACATCAGTAATGGCATTACTACATATTCGACCAACTGAATACTTGCCACTGCACCAGTAACTAACATGTGCAAGAACTGATCTTTTTTGAATACGGTACCAATAATTTGAAATTCAAGGAAGGGGAAAATATTAAAACTTAGACACGTTGCCATGAGCCATGACATTTTTAATCTACCGCAATGTAAAATGAATTATTAACACTCCTCAAGAACTTGAGTACACATATGCAATAGGCTCATGGTACTGTATGTATCTCTGCAAGACGTAATCAAGTTGAAAACATTACGGTAACATAGACTCTTACCTGGTCATTTCTCAGGAGAGTAGGCCAAATTGCCACATTCATCTGCTATTTCGAGAACAGCAATTTACGATTTGTTTGTTCACAGAATTTGGTAGGCCTACCTGTGGAATAAATAATAGTGAAAGTGTAATTAATATGTCAAGTAGAATATCACCTGTACACTGCGTCTAATATCAATTCAAAACTAGGCTACCGGTACGGTATATTTTTCACAGGCACTACAGAAACAAGTTTTCACTTAAACTCTTAAAATAAGCGTACTTACTTGGCGTAGCAGAAGAACTGTTCACTTCTCATTACCAAGAAGACGATTTGATGAAAGAAAGATGAGAAAGAACACAACATTAGCTTATTATAAAATATTAATATACGGCCAATATTGTTTACTCCAAGCACGACATAAACAGAGCGTCCATGTTGGTCAATGCCGCCAACCCAGTAGAAATAATGTTTATTTAATGATAAGTGCCGTAATTATCGTCGGTGAGCAAGATAATTGCAAGGAAATGTCAATTAGGAATTATGTGTATATTTATTGACTAAATATAGGGATATATTTGCAATTTAATCACAACGTTGTATCATGCATATGTTGGCAACACGATATTCACGATATACAGCGCTCCATACGACTGGCACGTGCTACTACACCGATGGTGCCAAATGATCCCTATCTGGTTGACACCCCCTGCCCTGGGCACAGATTACCTACTACTACAGATGGCCAAAAGCCATGCTAATTCTTGGTACCTAAGACTTCAGCGCTGTCTGGTGGTTGACTGATGTACTAGCAACACGTCGACCGGTAGCGCCACCTATGAGCAGATCTCGTAAACACTAACCCTCCCGCCCCCTCCCCTCCACCCTGCCCCTTCCCCTCGTTCCGCTAAATATTCTCGTCCTAAATGCTCTGCCCACTTCAATGTTCTGAAAATCACAATCTCCCAATACTTATGGCACGTTTTTAAATGTGGAGATAATAATATGATCTACAAGAAATAAATCACATTCAAAATACCAATAACAGAAAAAATTAATAAAAATAATAACAAAGTGGGAAATTGTGAATTCCAGAACTTTGAAATGAACAATCACAGCATTTAGGACATAACCTCATCACTAATATACATGTTTAAATTTCTTTCAGTTGCAATTGGAGCATATTGCATTGGTGACAAAAATTAGGCTACTACAAGGCCTGCAGCATATTATTACTCAGCTTGAAAATGGCCCAAGTAGGCCTATAACCAATTAGTTATTAGAAAAAACTACAAAGGAAAAGTACTGGGAAGGGAGAAAATTCATATTTTAAAATGCTTGATGCTGTTAGCAATAACAGTAAAATTTTAAGAGAGAATGCTAAGGATCAGGTGGTGTAACCAGATCCTCATCACACTAAAATTGTTAGTGTAATTAGTGCCAAATACATTAGGGGACAGAAAAAGAATTGGATATCACAAAATATCTATACAGTAGTTCATTTCATATGCCCTTTAAAATATATCCAGTTAAAAAAATTTTGAAGGGTGAAATGCAGTAAGTAGGCGACACTAAAAATTATCATCACACACTAATACAGTACATTCCATGACGTGCTGTTAAGGGGAAGGGAGAAATAGGACTTTCAATGAAACAAAAGAAAAACACTCAATACTGCTAGAATTCATCATGTTTTATTTAAAAAGTTGTCAATGAAGAGAAGATAACAGCAAGAGCCAAGATCAAACTTAGCAAAAATACAGTAATCAAATATGGTCCTCCTAAAAGTATGTGTTGAGGCATGTTCCTTTCTTCTTTCTTGCCAAAGTATAACAGTAGGGTCCAGCACATAATAATGGACCTAGTTTCTCCTTGATGTAATGGCTGACACCGATGAACCGCAAATTCCTACAACACATACCAGTGTGTATGTTGAAACAGTAAACTTAATAAATGTGTAACTTAATGCTTGAAACGGGGAACTTGAATTTGCTGACATGTGTATGTTTGCACCTACTATAAGTTAACTACATTTTAAAAGAATCATTGTGTTTTTGATATTAATTCATTTAGGGCTTTCGATAACATATTCATTTAGCCCCATGTATTTGGAAGTGTGTATGATTTGTTGATATTTGTTGTTTTAACGGGCCTAACATCTTGGTTATCGGCCCCTAATGGTTTGGGTGATCGTGAAGATGAAAATCAAATGTAAACTATAAATGAAACTAACTACAAACTTATATAGGCTACTAGAAGAAGAAATGGAAAACAAAAGGAGAATAAGGCAAACAAAGGACAGGAGGAAAAGAAATGCCCTCAAACCCTCGAAGAATGAGGATCGAGACACTTGGAAGGAAGGAGAGCCACGAAAGGCCCCAGAGGCAATGGAAGAAAGGGGAAAAACCGACCCAGCTCAGGAATCCCTCGGGGTCGCCATCTCCCGAACTCACCAGCCGTGAGCCCCTGAGGGTGTAGCAATATCCAGGGTGCACCAAAGGTGGTGGGGCTACATACACCCTGCCCCTTGAGGGCCTTGAGCAGAAGGCAGTAGATAACAAGAAAAGAAAAAGAAGGCTGACCCCTCGCAGGAGGAGGGCATCAGAAAAGATGAGACAAGGGCCAATTAAGGCGGGAAAGGAATAGACTCCCTAGGCCTCGGATACCCTAAAACCGCGGGGGTCGGAAGAGAACAAGAGTTGACCAAGTGAGGTCGACAGACAAGAAGACAGAGAGGAGCCCGGCACAAGTAAGTGGAAGCAATGCGGGACTCAGCTGGGGCCCCATTGTCGCCAACCCACGTCCCACTAGATGTGAGCCCCTGGGGGAGTGTATGATTTGTATGATAATCTGTGTTATTGTGGTATCTGTAGTAGTGTGTATACTTCCTGTAATTCAGGTGAGGACTGGAAAGGAGGCAGCCGTAGCCTTAAGTTGGGAACCATCCCAGCGTTAGCCTGGAGAGGAAGTGGGGAAACCTTGGAAAACCACTTCTTGGATGGCCGAGGTGAGAATCGAACCTACCTCTTCTCAGTTCTGCCTCACAAAGATGAGTGAGCACCGTTCCAACAGTCAGACCAGAATTAAATTGCTTAATCAAGCTTGGAAACTAGCCCAGGACCTCAGGAGTGGCAGCAACCACACCACAAGGTGGTCTTATTACAGAATCAATTGATGAAAAAATCCCTCCATGTAAGCTTAGACATTGGCATCCTACGTGTTGAAAAATATTGCAAATAACGTGTGGGAATAAAATACTACCTATAGGTATATCAACCATTACATTGGCAGAACTAGTGCAACTGGAAACACAGCAGGTCAAAAAGCAATTGGGGGGAGAAATTGACAGAATTCAGGTAGCTACTAAAGAGGTTAAGGAACAGCTGGGGGGTAGAATTGAGAAAGTCCACTCACAAATAGCTGCAGAAGTAAATGATTTAAGAGAGAGTAATAGAGAGAGCATAGCAAGATTGAGGAGAAACAAGCAAAGCTATATGATAAAGTAGAAGAATCAGAAGGAAACATTAAATTAACAGTAAACAGTATTTATTGTAGGGTTGCCTTCTACTTACATACGAATTTTCATGCCATTCGCTCGAGTTGTTTTGACTTTAACTCATTACAAACTGGCAAAAAATATATATTTGGTCGATACACCAAAAACAAAACAAAGAAAGGAATTTGAGCCGAAATTTCAAAATGTTCAGACAAAAACCGGTCAAAAAAAGACAATCTGGTGAAATATCTCACCATGAGCATAATACAGAATTACACGTAACTCATTTATATCTATATATTTTGTATCCCTGATACCGGTGTTAATCACAGAATAACGCTTATAGTGAATGGTTGCAATCGACCTGGGGTTTCTTTAAGCAATATAATACGAATTGTACATTAAATTCGAGCTAAACGATAAAATCTCCATCAGGTAAATTCGAAATCGCATAAAATCTAAATTCCAAATGACAATTCTAAAACGTCACAAAAATCGCTTATAAATAAAAAAAATCGATGAAAATCGGAAATTAAACTTCTACCTAACATATCGATGAAAATATCAAATCGAAAAGTAAGAAAATGACAATTCAAAGATTTAGAAAAATGGCATTAAAATACTAAGTTGTCGGATATTCTCAAAAGTTTCTACAATTCTACAAAATAATATTTTAATAATTTAATAATATTATTATTATTATTATTATTATTATTATTACTGTAAATATTGTCAATTCAAATAACAGTACAGTACGTATGTAGTTAGTTTTAGTTGTAAGTAGGTAGTTAGTTTGTCTATTAGATATATGTCATTGTTCTATTAGACTGTGGTGTGTGAGTGTGTCTGGTAGCAGTTGCATTGTTTATTAGTTCTAGTTCATTGTTTCAGTAGACTGTGATGTGAGAGGGTGCATGTGAGTGTGCCTGGTGACAGACTGTTATAGTGGTAGTATTTGTTGTTGGTGGAACTTTAGTATTTTTTTTTTCGTTAGTAGAATTTTGGTATTTAATTGTTAGTACGGTAGAAGGTTAGTATTTTTGTTTAGTAGAATTGCTCTTTACTTATTCTGAAAGGGAGTAGTAGCCTTTCAGAATAAATCAATTCTTTACTAGTCTTATAGACGGTTAAGATATTGATAATATAAGCCAAATAATGGCTACACTGCGTCCTGCTGCACGGCTGAAAGCAACGGGAAACTACAGCCGTATGCTATTCCCGAGGATATGCACCTCTCTATGCATAATTACATGTGATGATGGCCTCCTCCCTTGTAAAATTTCAATCCGGAGGTAAACTAGTCCCCCGTTCGGATCTCCGGGTGGGGACTACTCGAGAGGGGGTTAACATCACAGAAGTGACAAAGGGGAAATCTGACATTCTACGGATCGGAGCGTGGAATGTTAGAAGTCTGCTAGGAAGTGGAAGGTTAGAAAACTTAGAAAGGGAAATGGATAGGTTGAGGTTGGATTTGGTTGGGATTAGTGAAATGCGCTGGCAGGAAGAACAGGACTTTTGGTCAGGAGACTATAGGGTCATTAGCACTAAATCAAACAATGGCCAAGCAGGGGTTGGCCTCATATTGAGTAGGAAACTTGGACAGCGGGTGGAATATTATGAACAATATAGTGAACGGATTATTGTAGCAAAAATCAATACTAAACCTACCTGCACCACAGTGGTACAAGTCTATATGCCTACCAGTCAAGCTGATGATGAGGATGTTGAAAAGGTCTACGAAGAAATAGACGAAATTCTGAGGTATATCAAGGGTGATGAAAATGTTATAGTAATGGGAGATTGGAATGCTGTGGTAGGAAAAGGGAGAGAAGGGAAAATAGTAGGAGATTTCGGATTAGGTGAAAGGAATGATCGAGGAAGCAGGCTGGTAGAATTCTGCATCGAGCATGAGTTGGTCATAGCTAACACCTTATTCAATAACCACAATAGAAGAATATACACATGGATGAGACCAGGAGATACAGGGCGTTACCAAATCGACTTCATTATGGTCAAGCAGAGGTTTCGAAACCAGATTTTGGATTGTAAAGCATATCCTGGTGCTGACATAAACTCTGACCACAATCTGGTCGTAATGAAATGCAGATTAAAGTTGAAGAAACTGAAGAAAAGTCAAAAGCCAAAAAGGTGGGCAATAGACAGACTGAAAGAGAAGGATGTAAACGAAAGATTCAAGAAGAGTATAAAGGAAGGACTAATGAAAAACCGTAAACAAACTTCAATTGCAGACGAATGGGCACTTTTGAAGAATGAAATAACAAAATCCGCAGAAGAAAACATTGGTAGGAAAGAAAGAATAGGTAGAAAACCGTGGATCACTCAGGATATACTAGAATTGATGGATGAAAGGCGGAAACACAAGAATGTAAGAGATGAGAAGGGGAAAGCAGAATACAGACGTCTGAGAAATGAGGTTAACAAGAAGTGCAAGGAAGCGAAAGAAGAATGGTTGAAAGAGAAATGTGCAGGTATAGAAATTTGTCTGAAATTAGGTAAAGTAGACACAGCTTATCGAAGGATTAAGAATACTTTTGGGGAAAAGAAGACTAAGTGCTGTAATATTAAGGACACAAATGGAAAGCCTCTAACAGATAGGGAAGAAAAGGTTGAGAGATGGAAAGCTTACATAGAGAGTTTGTATAAGAGAAAGGAGATTGAGAATCATATAATGGAAAGGGAGGAGGAAATTGATGAGGATGCGAAAGGAGATTTAATATTGAGATCAGAATTTGATAGAGCTTTGGAAGACTTAAGCAGGAACAAAGCACCAGGCATAGATGATATACCGATTGAGTTGCTACGCTGCATAGGAGATGAAGGTCTGATCAGGTTATTTCACTTGGTGTGTAGGATTTATGAGACAGGTGAGGTACCCCCTGATTTCAAGAAGAATGTAATCATCCCTATACCAAAGAAAGTGGGAGCTGACAAATGTGAAGGTTACCGTACAATCAGCTTGATTACTCATGCTTCAAAGATCCTGTCTAGGATAATTTACAAGAGGATTGAAAGCCAGATAGAAACGGAGTTGGGTGAAGACCAGTTTGGTTTCAGGAGAAATGTAGGAACAAGGGAAGCTGTACTAAGTCTTAGGCTGATTTTGGAAGGTAGAATAAGGAAAGATAAGAGAACGTTCATGGCTTTTGTAGACTTAGAAAAGGCTTTTGATAATGTTGATTGGACTAAATTGTTTGACATTTTGAAATCGATTGGAATAAAGTACAGGGATAGGAGGGTGATATACAATCTATACAGAAACCAGACAGCAGTCATTCGAGTTGAAGGACATGAGACAGAAGCTGGTATTCAGAAAGGTGTAAGGCAAGGCTGCAACTTATAACCCATACTTTTCAATCTTTACATTGAACAAGCAATGAAGGAAATTAGAGAAAAATTTAAAGTGGGAGTGAAGATTCAAGGAGAAATAATTTCTACTCTGAGATTTGCTGATGACATAGTCATCTTGGCCGACAAGCCTGAGGATTTGAATGAGTTTTTAAATGGTATGGACTCCGTCTTACAGAAAGAATTCATGATGAAAATTAATAAATGTAAAACAAAAATACTGGAATGCAGCCGAAATAAATCAGAAACCTCTATGGAGATCAAATTGACAGGTGAAAAGCTGAAGGAAGTAGAAGACTTCTGTTACTTAGGAAGTAGAATAACCAGTGATGGACGAAGCAAAGAGGATATAAAAAGTAGGTTGGCTCAGGCAAAGAAAGCTTTTCTACAAAAAAGGAATCTGCTGACATCGAATATAGATTTAGGTATTAGGAAGTCATTTTTGAAAGCCTTTGTCTGGAGCGTAGCGCTCTATGGAAGTGAAACTTGGACTATTGGTGCAGCAGAAAAGAGGAGAATAGAAGCATTTGAAATGTGGTGTTACAGGAGAATGATGAAGATCAGATGGGTAGATAGGGTTACAAACATAGAGGTATTAAGACGAGTGGGAGAGGAGAGATGTTTCTGGCGACTGCTAATGAAGAGAAGAGATAGGTTGGTAGGACACATACTAAGACACCCAGGAATAGCAAGCTTAGTTATGGAAGGAAGGGTCGAGGACAAGAACTGTAGGGGGAGACCAAGGTTAGAATATGTTAAACAGATTGCCTCAGATGTAGGGTGTGGTAGTTATGTAGAGATGAAACGATTAGCTCAGGACAGGGAGGCATGGAGAGCTGCATCAAACCAGTCAAAAGACTGAAGACTCAAACAACAACAATAAATCAATTATATTTGCCTTGTATCTATCTCGCGGTTACAGAATATCATCGACAGAACCTAACACTTATTATCTTACCAAGAGTATAAAATAAAAATTGGCAGATAAGGGTGGGGTTATCGGGCCAATGGTTCCATGGTTTTATTGGATTTTCACGTTGGACTTAGTTCCACAGGACATGACGTCCGAAACGGGGGAGGAGCTTACGGTCAGCTGTTTGCAATATGGCGGCGATATAGTGACGAGACGTAAGCAAGACAGTGATAGGGTGTGCGTTTGTTATGGATTCTAATTTATGATGGCAAAATACTACATATTTTCTTTTATTGATAGAAATATTTTTATAATCAATTTAAATGCAGTGCTTAATTACTACCAGTTAAAAATATTACCCACCTGTAGATAGTTAATTTACTGTCTGCCGTTACATTTATGAAGCCTGTACTTGGGAGCCTAGCGGTGTCGATGTTTTTATTAATTTCACAATATATATATATATATATATCCAGGGGCGGATCTAGGGGAGGGCGACCGCCCAGGGCTCCGCGGTCTGGGGGCCCCGCGCAAAGGATTTTTAAAATTTAATTAATTAATAAATTATACGTTTCAATCTTTTCAAACTAAGTTATAATTCATAGTCTTCTTTTCAGTGCAGCTATGCCCTCCCGTGACCGTTTAGCAAGTTTAGATTTCAGTGAAATAATATAAGACTTCAGCCGGGAAAAGAAGTCGCAAAGTGATATTTTAATATTTCATAGTTTACATAATCTTCATCAAGGGGACATAAAGGTTTCTTTCATTTTCTTAAAATAATGTACTGTAGTGTATTCAAAGTATGGTAACTATTCTTTATTTTATTATTATTGCAAAACTATTTCCCATTTGATTTGATTTTTTTATTATTACCTATTGTTGTCGGCCCCACCTTATCATATCGCCCAGGGCCCCGCAAGGCCTGGATCCGCCACTGTATATATCTCACATAACACAAAGGACGACTCCCTGATAATAAATTGAATCCAGCAACCCTGAATTTGCATGAATGTTTTGGGTTCAAAGAAGCGTTACTTGGGATGCTCAAATCATACTTCAATATTGCTAATATTGACCTACATACTTGCTGTTCAAAGGCAAGAATATAAATTTATTAATCTCTTGCCACAGACAAGTTAAAATGGAGGCATCCTCTTTATCAATATATTTAATTAAATATTTAAAATACAGATATTTAACAAAGCTGGAGTCTCCATTTGAACTTGTCATAAGCAAGCGGAACAGATCTAAAACTACACTTTAAGCTAAATCAAATTCACTCCCCAGCTCGACATAAACCATAATACCAATTAAAACCTATACAAAACATACTCTCCTTACTGTTGTACAACTTTCAAACCAACTATTCGCACTCAAAACTGAAAAACCTTGAAATGGAAACTAATTAAAGTTAGAATAGCCTAGGCCGATCAGGTCTCCTGCTACATTACCGCATATGTATACTTAAAATCACTACAACTTCTAAATTACGGCTAAGTGACCTATCTGCCTGAGTAGTATAGGTGTTACCGGCCTGCCTGGAATGATGGGTTTCCAAACCGGTACTTAAAACTAAGATTTTACACATTAATTAACTAAATTCAACAGTAAGGAGATCATAGACAAAAACACAATTTAAGCCAAATAATACTTCAATATTGCAAATATTGAGCTACATAGGCCTACTTGCTGTTTAAAGGCAAGAATATAAATTCTCTGGCAAATTAAGGCTAGGGACAGCATTTTTCTTAAGTTTTCTAACCATTCGCCTATTGTCAATCGGAAGAACCCCTAAAATAAGTTTGCGAAGAACGGATTACATTCTATGTACGACACAGAAGTATTAGGCTACAAGTTTATCAGTATTTTTGATGTAGCTTAATCCTTGCGAGTACAATTAGAGACAATAACTATCAATAATCAACAGTATCGGTGCTTACGCTGTGGAAAGAAGTCGTCTTCACAAAAATTCAGACTGCACACTGTCATGTAACGTGTAACACGTTTTCCAATTGACAGCGCCGTATCCCATCTTTCTCTCTGAACTTTTTGTACAGGAAAGTAGTGAAGAGATTTCGTACCCATTTTATACGATTTGCAACCGTATACAGAGCAGTACCTCCTCGAATTTGACAAATTCCTTTCTGTTTCCATCACGACATCAATGTTTCATCATGAAAATAAACCTCACCAGTCACAATGTTACAGCTTCAACATTCTACCGCGTGGCTGCGCCATCCAACTTTTCTGACGTCAATAGTTACACATTGGTAAGACTATAATATGATCCTAGGCCATTAAAACTATTAGACCATGGGGGTGTATGTTAAGTTTTAATAACCTGTAATTACAGTCCTACATCAGTATTGCCATTACTACCAATTCGACCAACTGAACACCCAGCCCAAACACTGCATTCCTACCATAACATAAACCGTACAGCTTATTTTCCTGTGTATCTACAAAAATAAATACAAAGTGCCCATAGCATGAATATGCAAGGAAACACATCTACACATTTGTTTGTTCTTGGCTTATTAGAGGAGGACAGGTGCATTTGAATGGTATTTGGGTCGCAGAACATTACACGAGTCGACTACTTTAGCACCATGACTTAGCATAAGTATATTCAGGATGGACTTCGTTCCACAGGACAAGAACACATTAATGTATATAGTTACACATTGGTAAGACTATATGATATAGGCCATTAGACTTATTAGACCATGGGGTGTGTGTGTTAAGTTTTAATAGCCTGTAATTACAGTCCTACATGGCATTACTACCTATTCTAACTGAACTGATCTGTTTTGAATACTGTAATGAATCATGAGATTTATATTCTATTGCAATGTGAAATTAATTAATTGATTATTCACACTCCTCAAGATCTTCAGTACACACATGCAATAGGCTCATTTAAATATTTCTGCGAGTTGTAATCAAGTTGTTGCAATGGTTTATGGAACCCAACCTTATTCATCTTGTACTCTACCGTAGGTCTACATTATAGGCCTATTAAAAAAATCCATTACGAGAACCCACAGTACCTAGTTCCACTACCCACTGCCAAAACATTACGGTAACACAGACTTCTTACCTGGTCATAGACTGGATCATTTCTTAGGAGAGTAATTGCCATATATTCCTCTGCTATTTCGAGAACAGCGATTTACGATTTGTTTTTTTCCTTCTTCCGGTGATAGGCACAGTTCACAGAATTTGGTAGGTCTACCTATGGGATAAATAATAGTGAAAGTTAATTGATATGTTAAGTAGAATGTCACCTGCGTCTAATATCAATTCAAAACTAGGCCTATATTTTTCACAGCCACTACAGAAACACAAAACTTAAAATAAGCGTACTTACTCGCCGTACCAGAAGAAGAACTGTTCACTTCTCATTACCACGAAGACAATTTGATATAAGAAAGATGAGATAGAACACAACATTAGCTTATTTGTATACGGCCAATATTATTACATACAACTCGTAAACAGAGCCGCCATGGCATGGTCAGTGCCGCCAACCTAGTAGAAATAATGTTTATTTAATGATAAGTGCCGTAATTATCGTCTGTGAGCAAGATAATTGCAAGGAAATGTCAATTAGGAATTATGTGTATATTTATTGACTAAATATAGTGATATGTTTGCAATTTAATTACAACGTTGTATCATGCATATGTTGGCAACACGATATACACGATATACAGCGCTCCATACGACTGGCACGTGCTACTACACCGATGGTGCCAAATGATCCCTATCTGGTTGACACCCCCTGGCCCTGGGCGCCACTAATACTCACAAAGTTATCCTGTTGGACAACAGATGGTAGCACTAACTAGGTTGTATTCTTTGACTTCTTTATATATTACTGGAATCCACTATTTCGTTCAAATCAAACTAAATTATAAGAAACCTTTTATTTAAATTAATTTGAGAGCTATTTTGTGTCCTATGGCGAACACAAATTGTTGTCAGTTTGTAAAATAAAATAAAGAAAAACAATCTGGGTGAAGCCCCGCAACAGACCTGATAAAATAAAGTATTTATAGGATAATATACGTACTTGAATTAAGGATAATTCCATCAATAACACCGATCAAATAAAAGATTGAATGTTTTACTGTGAATAAGAACTTTATAACTAAACCTAAGTTAAGTGAAATGAAATAGCCAGCGTTAACGCACCAATGAGAAAGCGTTGAATTTGTAGTGGAAATAATAAGCAGTAATACCAACAATATATGAAACGATATGCGAGTATTAATTGCATGTTTATAACGAAAATAGGGTGCTTTATATAATTTTTAGCTAGATTGGATATAATAAACTTATTATTTACCAACGTGCATATTGTTTCAAGATTGAAGAGGCTGTCATATAAGGATTATCGTATTAATACGAATGTAAGAATGTTGGTGTGGCTAGGAATACTGAGTTTGGTTTTTGTTCTGTGGAAAGAGCGTTTGCCATTCGAATTTCATTAATTTCAATGTAGAAATTGTCAGATGATGTTACCCCGTGTTTTCTTCACTATCACAGATCCTCAATTTATCCTTGATGTTTTGTACTTGGCGTTTATTGGTCTTTTACTGCCCAACACACGGGCAGTACCCGTCTTGCCATTGGGCGAAGCTCATGAGTGCCCAGTAAAAAGAAGAGGAAAAAAAAAAAATTAAATGGCTAACAACGACTCATATTCTTTGGGTTTGGAAGATTCAAACGAGGTTGAATACAGCGGTAAGTTGCTCAGTTGTAGAATGAATAGCCCCTATTTTATTAACTCTAGAGCGGGCGCCCCTATAAATGTTTTACATTGCCGGCCTCATGGTGAATTTCGTTCACCATTCTTCCAGTTTCATGACAGCTGTGCTCACAGCAATACCTCAAAAGCTTGGGGCTTGCGTGTGTGTGTGATCCGTTGGAGTGTTTTTATTTTATTAAGGATAAGTGCGCACAATGTGCATTACATTAATTATTTACAAAATTCTGTAAGCGATGACAACCTTTTACTACACACGAGAGCGTGGTAAGTATCGAATGACTTTTAACACAATTTACAAATGCACTTTGTTCTGGGCACATGTGGTGAAAACCGTGCACCGCGAATCGGGTCACTGTGTGTCTCAAATTATAGGCAGTGCCCTTCCATTCTGTTGACGTCATGGCCATAGTGGAGTAGAAATCAATTGGGATCTTCTTTTTTGCAAGTAGTTCTTGTAGCAAATCGTTGTATTGTCTTGTGGATGGTAGTTGGTGAACCAGTTGGAGTTCTTCTATATAGAAAGGTTCCCCGCTAGTTCATACGCCAGTCTCGATGGGGTGAATTTTGACAAACAAAGCAGTCTTTTTAAGAATAAGGCTTTCACTTTCTCTAAGTCCTTCAGGCTATTTTTGCTTAAATTAACCCATATTATATCCAATCCATACGTTGCAATTGGTGTAACTTTTGCTTTAAAGAGTCTCAGTGCCGATTGCAGGGACATATCCCTGAGATGACTAATGTCGTTCATTGATCTGACAGCACAGATCATTTTATCTTTGATGTGATGTGTAAATAATTTCCCTTGTATTTGCAAAGTAATTCCTAGATATTTGTAATGACTGGTTTGAAGCAAAGGTTCATCTCTGAGGTAAAGAATGTCATCTTTGGCAGTTCTTCCACCCTTTCTGAATATCATTGCTACCGTTTTCTGAAGGTTTATTTCAAGATCGTTGTTTTGGGCCCATATTGCAAGTTGATTCAAGCTGTCTTGTAGCTCTTCTCTTGACGACGAGGTCAGAACCATATCATCGGCATATACGATGATTTTGACTTTCTGGGAACGTAAGAGACATACCACATCTGCAGTCGCGACATTAAATAGAAGAGGACTTAGAGGGTCACCCTGAAGTACTCCCATTGTTTGATCGATTGGATTAGATATAGTTATTCCGTTATCTATTTCTACCTGGTTGTTATGAAGAATATCCTTAATCAATCTGGTGATGAAGTGGTGCTCCAGACCAATCATTTCGGTGAGTTTCTTTACTAGTATGCTTCTATTAATGTGGTCGAAGGCCTTAGAGAAGTCTATGAAGACTGCATATACTTTCTGTTTTGGAAGCCTTAAAGTGTCCTGTATTATGTCGAGCAAGTAATTGACAGCTTGCAGTGACGATCTCTGCTTGCGGAAGCCAAACTGCTCTTCCGGAATTTTATCGTCTATCAGTTGTGTCAGTCTTGCTGTGAGTATTTTCATCATAAGTTTGAAGAGAGTATCTTCCAATGCAATGCCTCTATATGCATTAGGATCACTGGAGTCACCTTTCCCTTTATACAGCATTTTTATTCTGGATCGTCTCCATGAGTCTGGTATCCTTCCCTGACGTAAGCATTCGTTCATAAGATCGGTCCACCTTCCTATGAGCATCAGTGCGGCTTCTTTAAGATGTTCATTATAAATCGAGTCTGGCCCACATGGCTTTCTTTCTTTACTGCTTTTTATTGCAAGTGAAAGTTCCTCTACTGTGATGGGATCGAAAGCACTTGTGTGAGAATAATCCTTAATTTATGTTGCCTTTCTGCTATATTATTACTAGAAGTTCTAATTTCATGTTCTGGGCACTCATTTTGTGTTTGTTTTGTGTTTCGTTAGTGCTTGGTGTTGGTGCTTTAAGCCATTGTATTATAGGGCTGTTAATAAGTTTTATATACTAGTGGCGTGTGGTCGCGATGGGACGTTAATGGGCCAATCCCCAGACAGTGCAGGGAATGTTGTCGTGGATGGTATTATCCCTATGGAGGATATGTCAATCGTTCATGAGCAACCGATTATTTCAACCCAGGAGACAACGAAACCAATGATGGGATCCTCAACTGACCCAGTACGAACCCCGGCCACGGACAATCGTTATCCTAGCCATCATACTGGACCATATATTATTTTTGTGCAGGGGAAAGGGGCTCAGGCGATTGGAAATTTACATCCGATGGCCTTGGGTCGGCTTTTCTATGAAAGAAAAATCCCGGGCATACGAGAAATTCAGAAAAAGGGACGAAATAGAGCACAAATACAATTCACAAATTATCGCGATGCAAATACTTTTTTGGAAAATCCGATACTACGTGAGAGGAATTTGACAGCTTTCATCCCCTCCTCAAATGTCCAACGGGTTGGACTTGTGCGAGGGGTTGACACTTCTCTTTCGAATGAGGATATAGAGGCTCCTGTCCCCATTTTACGGGTACAGCGCTTCTTTCGAAACAGAACTGTTGATGGCCAAACGGAACGCATAGCTACGGGGACTGTGAAAATATTTTTTGAGACTCAGAACTTACCACCTTATGTCAGCATTTTTAATGTTATGCTAGAAGTTAATTTGTATGTTTTCTCGCCTCTACGATGCACCAAGTGTCAACGTTACGGACATGTGCAGTTACATTGCCGGGCTCGAGCCCCTCGCTGTGGCAATTGTGCCGCTGAACACCTCACCTCGGGATGTAAGGAAGTTTTATCTAAATGTGCCATTTGTGCAGAGAATCACCCGGCAGGTGCCATTCGTTGCGAAATTCATCAACAGCAAGTTGAAATTAAAAGACGGATGTGTGTGGAAAATAAATCCTATAATGAGATCATGAAAAGTCAAATGGGTCCCACATTCAATCCATTAACTTTACACCAACAATTTCCGCCTTTAAGTTCAGCTCCAAGTGTCAGGCAGATTGAGCCGGCCCGAAAGCGCATGTTTACGGAAATCGTTCATACGACCCCCAAAGTGGTACAACCTCTGGGCTATGATAGGAGTGCTTATTGCCAGCTTTTTAACCAACCGAGATTGGAAAAGGCCCCACCGGTCTTCTCAGCCAAGACGTCGGAGACAAGTAATCTACACAGTCCCGGGCCTGGTTCAGGGTCGCTTGGATCGGAGCCAACAAAAATTATTGGTAGCGCTACACACGACTTATATAGCAGAAATGAAGTCTTTTGGAGCCATCTTGCTTACTAAGTCAGGAATGCCAACCCCACGCATTTGGCACTATTTCACATCGGGTATAGAACGAGTAAACAAAAGAGCGTCGATAAAGTAATGTAATGAAAAATTGCGCCAATTGTCAGTGTTTATTTATGTATTTATAATGTTTTAACAAATTCACAAAGAAATTTTGATACAATGGTCCGGCTAGCTCAAAACAGTCGCCAGCGTTTTGCCCCAGTGTACCAATGGGCTCTTCAGTTGGTTATGGTACACCTCACCAAGACGCGTGGCTAGTACACACTGTGAAGGCCGCTGCAAGGCACAAATGTTGCCATGAGCAGCGCCAATGTACTACGGAAGTCAAAACTTCCTTTCAAAAATAATGTTAGCTTACCTTGCTAATCCATATTGGAAATATCTGTTCCCGAAGGAAACAGGATGTAAAATTGTCCGATTGAGCTATATGCATTAACAAATTCACAAAGAAATTTGATACAATGGTCCGGCTAGCTCAAAACAGTCGCCAGCGTTTCGCCCCAGTGTACCAATGGGCTCTTCAGTTGGTTATGGTACACCTCACCAAGACGCGTGGCTAGTACACACTGTTTTGACTTCCGTAGTACATTGGCGCTGCTCGTGGCAACATTTGTGCCTTGCAGCGGCCTTCACAGTGTGTACTAGCCACGCGTCTTGGTGAGGTGTACCATAACCAACTGAAGAGCCCATTGGTACACTGGGGCGAAACGCTGGCGACTGTTTTGAGCTAGCCGGACCATTGTATCAAATTTCTTTGTGAATTTGTTAATGCATATAGCTCAATTGGACAATTTTACATCCTGTTTCCTTCGGGAACAGATATTTCCTTTATAATGTTTTACATACAAAAACAGACCTAACCTGGGTCTTACGCCCCAGACCCCCTTGCTTGTGGTACTAGCAGTAATTTTCGACCAGGCAGTACCTAACCTAGCAGCGGACATAAATTCTATCTTATTAATGTTTTACATACTAGAACAAACCTAACCTGGGGCTTACGCCCCAGACCCCCTTGCTTGTGGTACTAGCAGTAATTTTCCGCAAGACAGTGCTTAACTTAGTGGAAATTAGTAACAATTTCAAACTTTACGAGTCATATGGTGAATTTTGCATTGGACATGTTGGTAACGTACTCAGATGTTCGTTTTTCGGGTGTCACATGACGTATGACGTAGTGTCCAAGATGGCGTCCATAGTAAAATGAAGACAATGCTAAAAGCATTATTTTCGTAAATAATCAATTAACAGGAATTATTCCGGTGCAGCAGTGGCAATTGAGAAAGTAAAACGACTCCCAACATCTCCGAGAAAGGTTTGTCAATCATAAATACTATATTTTCAGTAATATACCTTGTTGAAAGTTACGACGGCTTGGTCTCCTGTTCTGTAGATCGGCAATACTATTTTTAGTAATTTATATTGCCCTCCCCAAGTTCAGGGATCGCAAGGCCAATGGTTGATGTATTTCAAATATATTGCACAATTTCCTAAACATATAGTTCTCGGGGATATTAATGCCCACCATGGACTCTGGGGCAGTGAGCGTGTCAACCCTAAAGGTCGCCATATTGTGCATGCACTTCAAACTTATGCTTTGAATATTCTTAATGATGGGTCGCCTACGCGCATAACACCACCGGGACGTTCAAAGAGTGCGGTAGATTTGACCATTACAACAGCGGACATTGCCCATCAATTGGAATGGCGAACACTTGGGGACACTCATCAGAGCGATCATGTTCCTATTCTTATATATTATGCGAAACCTGGTGAGAAGCTTGAGCGTCCATGTCTTTTTACCATCAAAAGGAATTTACGGCATTTCGACTATGAAATTTTTCAACACTTTATAAAAGATGGATTGGGGACTTCACGAACACCTCCGTATCAACAGCTGATACAACGATTTCTTGATTGTTATCACCCCCAGCGCGCAATATCATCGTATTCGTCACAGCATCCGGGTGCGGTCCATTGGTGGGACGCAGAGTGTGCTTTGCTTGTTCGTCGGAGAAAGGCATGTTTAAAAAGATATCGCGTTCATGGGACTGTTGATAATTATCTACGTTACAAAAGTCTCACTGCCCAGCTTCAGAAGACATTTAATGAAAAATGACGGATGGCGTGGCAAACTCATATTAGTACATTCAATTCCCATACTTCTTTGAGCACCTTATGGTCTATGATAAAACAATTATCGAATACTCGTCGTACTCGTCCTAGTACGGGACTCACGCAGACAGGTTTTCAAATGTTTTATCATTCCCTCACGCCAGATTCAGTTTCCGGACACGCATTTGTACCACCTTATTTGACTTCGGATAAGTTTCAGGTTTTACAACAACCAATTACGCGCAATGATATCTCGACTACGTTGCGTCACACTAAATCCACGAGTCCGGGTATGGATTACATTACTTATGGGATGGTTGCTCATTTCCCTGACCCAGCACTGACGGTCTTGATTGTGCTATACAATACGGTACTGACAAATGGTACGTATCCTGCGGAATGGAATAATTTTGAAATTCTGCCGATATTAAAACCAATGAAAGATGCCAGAGACCCCCTAAGCTATCGTGGCATCAATCTTGGTTCGTGTCTAAGAAAATTATTTCAAAAAAATTTATTACGTAGATTGCAATGGTGTTTGGAGTACTATAATTTATTTTCGAGGTCACAATTTGCATTCCGTAAACGGCTCGGCACAATCGACGCTCTTACGATTTTTTTGACGGATATCTTATTAGCGAAAGCCCGCAAACAACACACGGTTGCCGTATGTGTGGATATTCAGGGGGCCTATGATGCGGTGGAACCAGTCATATTACAACATCGACTAGGGGAGCTGCTTTTCCCATTACCTTTCATATGTTTAATACGGAATTTTTTACACCATCGTCGACTATTTCTACACACCCCCACTGGTGTACTTGATAACCGTCAGACTTCTCGTGGATTGCCTCAAGGTGATATTTTAAGCGGTATTCTTTTTTCAATTTATACTCAGACATTAGAATCGGTCATCCCTCCCTATGCACGAATCATTCAATACGCAGATGATTTTCTTATTTATTGTTCGCGTGAAACTATCCAGCTCTGTCGTCAGGATATATATGATGCATTGACTGCTGCTCATACATGGTTCCATGATCACGGATTTGACACGTCGCCGAGGAAAAATTCTGCCATAATTATTACTCATCAAAGGCAGGTTGATCGCACTCCTATTTTATTTAGACAGGGAGCCATAGAGGTGGTTCGGAGCATCAAATATTTGGGATTACATATTGATGACCAATTACTGTGGTCGCGCCAGGTTCAAACACTCACTGTTCGAATTGAAAAAAGACTACACGTTCTCCGAGCGCTAGCACGCCGGGGTTGGGGGGCGGATCCTCATTTATTACTTACGGTATATAAGAATATTATTCGTTCCCAGATGGATTATGGTTGCTTTTTCTACGATATGATGGCGAGTAGTCGGTTGGTCACTTTTGACAGGTTGCAGTATCGGGCTTTACGTATTATTTTGGGGGCGCTTCCGTCCAGTCCCACTTGTGCATTACTAGTTGAATCTGGGGAATTACCTTTACACTTATGACGGAGATTTTTGGCCAGTAAGTACCTGGCTTCTAAAATGTCATTGTCGGCGTCACCGATTCTCAGTAAAGTACAGCTGCTTGTGGAGTATTATGCGCAAAACCGCTTTGCACGTCCGCATAAGCCGGCTTTGGTATTGGCATATGAAATCTTGCAAGCATTTCGGTCAGATATACTGCAAACGCTCAAACCTTTACCATACACGGTTTCATATAGGGTCCTACAATCCCAGCCAAATATATTGCACACTTCCTTACCGGCGCTATTCCGGATGTATCAGCGTTTTCCGCAAGTAATTTCACGATGCTTTCGGGATATTGTCAATTGCTATTCCCATTATACTATTTTTTATGCAGATGGGTCAAGAATGTTGTCACCAGATGGAGTGGGGGCGGCTTTTTATGCTCCGGATCGACAGATTATACGCACATATAATTTGCCAAAATATCTAACGATTTTTACAGCTGAAGTATTTGCCATTCGTCAAACTTGTCAGTATATACGTCAAAACAGTATTTCACCAGCAATGATTTGCACGGATTCAATGAGTGTCATCCAGGCTTTATCGAATCCAAGTAGCTCTGACAATTGGTATGTGTATCAAGTTGCGCAAATGTTGTATGATTTTCAGACCATGGCTCAGGAGGTTATGCTCACTTTGATCCGGGGGCATTCGGGTATCCAAGGAAACGAGGATGTGGACCGCATGGCAAAGTGGGCAGCACAGGGATATGGAGTCGTTTATAATATCGCTGTACCTTTTACGGACTTTCTGCCTGTTATTTATTCCCAGCTCCTCAATGATTGGCAAACTGAATGATCTAATATCGCGCCAATTAAGGCTCGTAATTATTTTCTGGTACAACCCACTATCCGAACAACACCGTGGTTTCGGGTAGGCAGATATACGAGACGGCACATTATTACTATAATACGTTTGCGTTTTCAGCATGCTCTGACACCGGTGTAAATGGCACGCATGAACCTTCGCGAGAATGCTAGATGTGTGTGTGGTCGAATGAGGGGTACACTTAGCCATCTTATGTTTCAGTGTGACGTTTTCAATGAACCGAGGATAGTGATACTCAGAAAGTTAAGATCGTTAGGTTATACATTGCCCTTAAATATGTCCACTATGTTGCATAATCCTGTAATTCCATTGGTCGAGGCCATAATGGAGTATTTAGACCATCTCCCTTTTACATTATAATTTCTGGTCCCCTCTTTCGTTTGCTGTATTTTTCTACGTTTTACGATTTGACACGAAGTATGTGTGTGTTGAGTTTTCCTTAACCCTTCTTAGGGTATCGTGTATACCTTTGTGCTACGGACCATATGGATAGATTTTGTAGGCCAATGGTTAGGTTAGCAAATTTCTTTCTGTGTTTACAAACATTACGTGTGACGGGTATGTGCTACTGTGGTGCAATCTGTACAGAAGCTATTGGGCGAAGAGGCAACTGTGTCCAGCAATCTTACCAAAACAACAACAACACCATTCATTTTTTTAAGTCTTGGCAACTGGTTAACAAGTGCTTACTCTTACACGATTGATATTGTTACTCCTTATGTGTTTTATAAACCTTAGATATAATAATTACAACACAAATTACAAGTGACAGTACATACATATAATAATAAAGGGTCAAAATGTTCATGGGTTGAAGAATGAAAATACAATTGAATCCGATGAATACTTCTCTCATGAGAACTTAAAATGAAACAATTCTAACAATCTTCATTAATCATTATCATTATTCTCACAGCTTACACATCTAATGCATCTTCTAGAGTGTGTTTTACACACAAAGTTATGACACTCGTGACACTTCATTGTGGTGACTTGATTTTGTTTCCGCCCACAGGGATTGCATCGTCCTCTCTTCGTTGGCACTTTTATTTCTTTTGTTGTTTCTTCCTGATGGTATGGGGATAACACTGCTCGGATATCTGGAGGCAGTGTTCCTATCTTAGCCCGTTCAACCAACCACTTATTCACGAGTTGAAATGAAAGATTCTTCAAAAACACACGTCACTTTACTGGTTGGTTCTTCGGATTCCCTTTGTAAAGAACCTGACTATTTATTCCAGCAATGTTGAGTAGAGCAAAAAAGACACACATTGTCCACCATGGGGTTTTCTGGGCTACCGAATACTTGCCTTCCATTTGATCGGAAGTATCGACTCCGACTTTGGTTAGATTATAATCCAGTATAGCATGGGACTTTGAACTGTTGGGATCCACAGAGAGTTCGTCATGCATAGAAGAAAGTAAGGTAATTGCTTTATTCATTTTAGGAACATGCAAAATGAGCAGGATTTCATACTGAAACCCAAACGTTGTTGAACCAACTGGCCTATCTTTATGAGGAAGAAACTGCTGTGGAATTTCTCTTTTATTCTTCCTGAGAGTGCCTATACACGTTATTTTATCTTCTAAAAGATCGAGGACTAGGTCATAGCTGGTATACCAGTTGTCGATTGTTAGATTACGATTTTTTCCCTTCATGTGGTCTATTAGACGTTTCACTATATCATATGCTTTATTAGAGTGTTCATAGGGGCCAGGAGGTTGCCTGCCACAGTATAACTCCAGAGATGAAGTATAAAAAGTTTTAGCATCATTCAGGGCGTAGAATTTTAACCCATACTTTGCCTGCTTACTTGGCATAAACTGTATAAATGCACATCTCCCTCGAAAAGGCACTAGCTTCTCATCTATTGTTATGAACTCACTTGGTGTGTAGCTCTTTTTACAGTTCACCACAAAGGAATCCAACTATGTGCAAACTGCTGCTAGTTTATCTATTCGCAGGCAATCGTTACATGTAGTTTTGTCGTCAAAACGAACACTCCGTAACAAAAATAGAAACCTCTTTGAAGACATGTAGGCTATTGCTATTCCCATTCCAGTTCCATCTTTCGCCCAGATTTCTTCTACAGATGTGTACTGTTCACCTTTCAAACCACGGAGGAACAATAAACCAATCAAAGCAATTATTTCTTCATGGCAAGTAGGTTTAGCATCGCGCTCACGACTGTAAGTCACTTCTTCGCAATGCCTTGCAATATAAATGTTAGTATAAGAAACTCTTTCATCATCATTTCAGAATCAATTATGTGTAAGAAAGCATCCATTTCACACGACACTGTTTTCGCATCTCCTTTTGGACAAGGAAATATTTTTATTATATTTTTTTATTTAATACTACAGGCGGCCCTTGCAAAGCTATTGGTGCACCACATTGCTTCGTCTTTCCCGAAGAAAAAATCCCTCTCTAGTTCATCGTGTTCATAGCTATCAACTAGGCTACATCACCTTCTTGTTCACTCTCACTGTCATGATTAATGTCTGAATAATTTACCACTTCATCTTCACCATCAGAAAAATCACAAACTTCAGCTCCCTCAGTCCCTCCTCCTCATCAGATAATTCCTGTAACAGCGTTTGTATGTCTTCATCCGTCTCAAACTTCGCCCTACAATAAAAATAGATAGTTACTTTTGTATCCTCTATATCAGCGGTTCCCAAACTTTTTCGGTCACGGAAAACTTCAGTAGTCATGGTTTTCTTCCACAGAACCCTAACTCCATCCCTTATTTTTACTGAGCATTGTGAACCCACAACGTTCTTCCTGCTTTCATCTATTCTTATTGCCTGGGTGTTTTGTATAGCCTAACGCTAACGTAATAGGTTTGGAAAAAAGAGAAACCATTTTAAATATACAGGGTACATACAAGCCTTTATTTTGGTACAAAAATATTAACAATGTTTCAGAACCATAAAAATTGGATTTTCATCTAATTTCTAATGTGATGAATGAAATTGTATCATTTTCGTTCTTAAAATAGTTTTGAAATCGTGCTTTATGTCCGACAGCTGAATACGTAAATCCGGGGCAGCATTCAACTTACTCCTAAATTTGTTTCTGGTGTAAGCATAAGCAGAAAAGCCTGCTTCGCATTGATATGTGGACACGAAGGGGAGCAGAGCTCGGATAGCCTTTTCGGCTACGTCTATCAGTCCTACCCAAAGTCATTCAGCGGCACTAATTCAAATTTTGTTTCAAAAGCGGAGGTACATTGAATTTCAATAAGATCTTCATTGTCAGGCATGAACATGTGAGGTTTATTTCGGTTGGCAAATGGATTTTGCACCCACTCGATGCCCTTTATTATGCTGCTATTTGGGAAGTACTCCATCATAGATTTTGAAAGATTAATTAAATGCTCACAAATGTTTTTGTGCATATCAGCTTCGATTTCCATCTCATTTTCACTCAGAAATTGTGCCAGGAGAGAAAAAGCATTCAAAGTTTTTCTCATTTACACATTCGATCCAAAAGTTGAGTTAGGTTTTGAATTATGCTATTTTGTCTGTGAATGTGAACGTTTATATCTTTATGCTGCAAAGATGTAGTAACTTCATTCAGTTTCCCGAATATATCAGCGAGGTAAACACATCGCATGAGCCACTTCTCGTTGCGTGAAAATAAATAGCCTCGTGTGGTTTTATTTTAAAATCAGTTTTAATTTTGATTTTTAAAATTTATCGTGGAACCCCTGCGATGCCTTCGCGGAACCCAGTTTGGGAACCGCTGCTCTATATTCTATGTTTTAAAATAATGAAACTCCAAGAACTTATAAGGTACAATTTTACTTGTATTTCCGGGCGCGTGGTGAAGAAAGTTCACCAAATGACGGCACTTGCGAGTTAAGGTCAAATAGTGTGACACGTACAACTTCCTGAACAGATACCGCTACACTGAGAGTATCGATAAGACATCGCCGGAAGGTACTAGCAGCTCTTACAAACTAACAACAACAGATGAAATACGAGGGTTGGTGAACGAAATTCACCAGCTCGCCCGGTTTAGGGTGAATATTTTATTGTTTAAGGCTCTTTTTTAATCTTTTTTGGTGCCGGTAATGTCGATGTTTGTGATCTCTAAGACAGTGTCTCATCTTTGGACCTGGCATTGGCTTTTCACTATCCATCATGTTACATGTTTTGTTGACTTTTACTCCAATTTCCTCTTATACCGGTACGATTAGTTTTAATAAAACATATGTTTGTTGTGGTTGTTAGTATTGTTCTATGAGTCAGGCAGGTGACATTAGTAACAAATATGAATCTCACATGCCTGTTACCGCATATTATATTCACTTGTTCTTGAAGATGCCTGAGATTAAATTGTTGGGTTCCATATCACACTTCATAGTGATGAAGTGATTTACGCCTCTGCTTCACAGCATTTGTAGGATGCAGATTAAGTGGTACATTTGAGTGTTCACAGTCGGAATGATTGGTCAACATCAACTTCATACAGTTTGGTGGCGAGTCGGCAGTTATAAAGTTCAGCCGCAATGTGAATTCTGATAGTGACTACCGTGTCATAATGGGCTTTGAAATGGACCCTTTTGGTCATCTGGTAGAGGGGCAGATGACCTCGCTGTTCTGCCCCTTAAAACTCCAATAAATAACTAATGAAGAGTTTCCGTATTGACTTACAAAGGCAGAAATCTCATATAACTCACCGTACCATGTCTAGCCAATAAAGATATCAACCGTGTGTAACCATCGCCCATGGTTCATAGATAAAACTACACGATGTATATAGTTTAAATAAAAGATTTCCAGATACCACACCATTTTATGGAATAAATTCTTATAGACACCAAGTTAAACAAAACCTAACCTATCGCACTACTTCTTGGTATATACTATAGTGCCGCCATCGTTACTTCCGAGCTGACAGTTCACCGGATGGCGATACGGTGTTGCCAGTCCACTAACACGAATCAGCTGACGTACATGATTCATAGCGGTAAAGTTAACAAAACACTCGTAATGTGAACAGACATGTTTACACACATCATCATACTCGTGAATAAGTACATAGTAGCAGAAATTACACATATACTGCGGTTAACAGAATATTTCCGATAATGAAGCAGAAAAAAATTGTAACAAATAAATTACTCGCCATTACCGCCTCACATCCGGAGTCGAAGATGTTCAGAGTTCGAGAAAATGTATTATAAAACCTATAAAGGGAACACACCACTTATTTCGGAGTCATGTCGTCACGTAAAGGAATGTTGTGGCTCGTCAGCCACTCAATGAGCACATTCTTTCTTGCTGCCATTGTTGGAGCTTTGTCGTGAATGACACTATGACACGGGACATTGTCCATAACAATTGTGCTCTTCTCAGGCAAGCTGTTCAGCAATATTTCTTCAAACCATTTCCTCTCTTGGCGCTTGTCTTCCTCGTGCTAGACCCCGGCATGACACTATCACACACACGCACGACAGAAATAACATAAACACTCACTGACCTAAAGCTAACTTACAACTACACGTAATCATACTACAATATGTCAAACGACACACAAATACTAAGCTATTATATAACAACAGACTAGGATAATATCAAAAAGAAATTATACCGGTACGATAAATACGAGAATGCACAAAGACCGGCAATGAAACTAACCGAGCACATGTGTGAACGCAAGATGTTAGCTAGCAACATCGTCAGCGTAACTCGATTTATCTCGGTATATCAATTTGAATGGCTGCCTGTAATTGGCTGGTTAGAGTGTAGCTGTGACGTAGCACTGAAACTTCAAGTTGGAAGTAAGGGTGGCTGTAGTATAGGTGTCTCAACTAAGCGTTGAGGACTGCTTGCTAAGGGCGATCAACCTCAATAGGGTGCTATTTAGGTAGCGGTTCACTTTAGACCATCCTTTGTATAAATATTTTAAAAAACTGAAATTACCTGATTTAATAGTCGGGAGGATATCAGGAGAGGATTGAGTATTAGATGTTCACTGCTCCGCTGTCATAGACCCGCCATCCCGCCCAAATAGCGACACGACTTATATAGTTGAAATCGAAGTTCTCACCCCCATCTTTCTCACTGAGTCAGTATTGCCAACCCCACGTGTTTGGTACTATTTCGCACATGATGTATGAAATCGGCTCTCGTGTAGTATACGTTGCCCGTTTCGAAGGTGCGTTATTTTACTTAGTAGCACTCTGAAAATGGTTTGTAATTACTCTGCCACGTTATTTAATCCATTTGCCATTTACAAACACCCCGTAAACACTTCCAAAATAAGGAAATTGTCAACATTAACTTTCAAGTAATAAACTTATCAAAAAGCACGTCGCCATGTTTGATTACGTAATGCTGCCAACTTACTGATTGTACTACTAGGCAAAACCATTGGCCTGGATAAAGATTATTGATGCGTGACATCCCCACTGTGCGTGACAAAAACCAGGGGTGTTTATATTAGCCCGGGCCGCGCTACCTAACCTTTATTGGCCTGGACGAAAACCATTGGTCTGGATGAAAATATTGGTCTGGAAACAATAATGTTGGCACACTGAAAAAATACAGCAACACTTTCTAGCGATAAAAAATTCAACTCCTGTATATTAGTAACATTGGCCATTTCTATAGAAAATTTTTCGGATTTTAATGGCGCCGGGCAACGTATACTACATGAGTTCCATGAAATCACTATACTCAATCAAAAGTGATCTCAATTACAGTGTTTATTTATGTATTTACAATGTTTTACATACAAAAACAGACCTCACCTGGGGCTTACGCCCCAGACCCCCTTGCTTGTGGTACTAGCATTAATTTTCGACCAGGCAGTACCTAATCTAGTAGCGGACATAAATTATGTGTTATTAATGTTTTACATTCAAAAACAGACCTAACCTGGGGCTTACGCCCCAGAACACCTTGCTTGTAGTACTAGCAGTAATTTTCCACAAGACAGTGCCTAACTTAGTAGCGAAGGCGTGTGGTGAATTTCTTTATTCAAGTTGATAACGTAGTCACATGATCGACTTTCGGGTGTCACATGACTGTCAAAGATGGCGTCCGTAAGTGAAGAAAGTGAAGAAAAATTGCATTCTTTCCATGAAATAACAATTATTGCGGTGCAGCAGTGGCTATTGAGTATGAAGAAATTGTGAAACGACTCCCAACAACTCCCCGAAAGGTATGCATAACATAAATGATATATTTTCAATAAGCTAAGGTGTTAAAAGTTGTTAAAAGTGATGAAAAGGGAGGATGGTCTAAAGTGAACAATAAATGCTATTTAAAATACAGCTTTTCCTCTTGTTACATGGTCACTGTCCTTGGATTGATAGACCATCACAATAGACTTAAAATATGATGCCGCTCTATGGATTGTTCAGATGAAATTTGCTTTAAACCATTTTGTTTTTAATGGGAGAATTCATGATATTTTGCATTTATAACTGGTCGTTTCATTAGGTCAACTCTCCCTAGACATTAGTAAAACACAGTTGAAAATATTTTCAGAAACTCCAGAGAAAATGTGCCTGTTTGACTTCCTTGGAATAGCCCACTGTAAATTCTGTTTAGTTAAACTAGGCTATAAAAATTGATTAATAACTTCTATAACATTCAGGGAGTAAATAGGTAAAATATATTTTAGAAAATCTTTCCGCCTAAAGTCTGTTAGCCGAGTCGAGATAGTGGAAGTAAACACAGTTGTAAACGTGATTGCAGGGCTGCCCGCAAGTGGTGCATAGAGCTGTGCCTGTTGAACGTACGCCAACGTCAGTGCTGTGCCTACATGTGAAGCGGGCTGACTTATCGGTTACACGCTACTGCACAGTTTATTTATTGTTTGTTTATGTATTTATTTAATTAATGAATTAGTTCTTAACTACTTATGACAGGCAACAGTGTGTAATGGACTCTTGCTTAGGCTGGGATGACAAGTGAAACGGTATTTACTTTGCTCCACGTTGAGCGTACAAATGTAATGGTTTCTCTAGCCCACACTGTTGGGAGAGAAATGCAACTGTTTACCTTTGCCTAAGCTATGTTGTTTTAATGGGCGCCAAGACCTCAATGCAATGTTGAAATCTAAATTTGTATTTAACAACGTCTAGCTCTGGCAGAACACATTCAAGACTCTATTCACTCAGATCGTGGTATGATTTGATCATTAACCCAACAAACAATTGTATCAGGAGAAGGAATTGGTCTATATCTAATGCTACCTACTGAAAGCAAAGATTGCATTGTAAAAGAAATGAATTTATTATATAAAACAAGTATAGCAAAATTAATAATAATAATAAGTTTAAAATTTAAATTGGAGCGTTGTGATTTGAATATTACCGATAGAAAATTACGTGAAAACGGAGTCTGATAAATTGATTTTACTCTTATTTCCAAGCTATGAAGTTACTGAAATATGAAATATAAAACAAAGAAAATGAGAGATTGCGTATTTCTGCGTCATGTGCGCTTACCATTGGAAATTGCCAAAGCATCTCCCTCGTTCTTGATGATGCTGTGTGCTTCCCACAGTCTCCTGGACGTCGTCATCTCCGTCGAAATTTGATGATATCCTGGTAGATTATATAATTCTATGGTCCGTACCTCGGACCCAAACTCGCGTAAAACCGCACTGGTTACGTTTTACAAAAGTTCGTCGCTAACTCCACTGAACATCGGAGCGACACGCACTTGCGACCGTACACCGCAAGTTCTACACAGATAGTCCTTAACTCCACCGAACATCGGAGCCACTCGCACGCGCATCCATACTCGTCAAGTACTATACAGATTGTTCACGTTTCACGGCGCGTCGAACGATATATTCACCTGTCGGTTCCCCCACTCCAGTCTCAACTAGCTTACGTCGTCTCCCCTGATTGGCTGAACCACCACGCGATCTTCTCCTCCTCCGGGTCATTACACTCGGCGACAGGGTTCCGTTTCAACAATTCGCCTCTTCTTGACGATGCGACCCAAGATTGCGTCATGCTCCTCGACAGGAATCAGCTTGTATTAGAATTCCCAGTGAGTCACGTCTCTCTCAAATACCCTAACTGACAAAAACTCCGTAAAATTCCGTAATCAGATAATTTTCTATGATATCGTCGTTCGTAATAATTTACTTGATAGCGTTTTCTAAGACATAGAAAACCTATCTGAATGCTAATAATTTTTATAAAATGCTCCGAAAATACCTTAATAATAATTACAATAAATTAATAATAATAATAAATTACCATGAAAAATTGTCTTGGCAGAACAATTTGCCGCGTAAATAAATATAGAATGGCTTCCTACTGACTTATGCCAGTTGCATAAAACCCCTCGAAAAACACGTTACATATTCGCCTCGGATCATCGGATGATTTACCGTGACGACGGTCCATTATCTGATTATCCCAGACACGTTAATAAACCCCATCCAAAATACATATTACATAAACGAAATCACCCTAAATTACAGATATATACACTCATATTTTTTCTTCACGCACTTTGCGTCAAAGTTTGTTGTCACTATGGATTGCACTTTGCAACCAGTCCAATGTTTCTCATATAAAATAGTGTTCCACGGATATTTCCGCCTCTCAAATTCCTCTATGTTGGAGAAATAGACATAATAAATGTGTGAGCACTATGTATTTATGATGTCATATCACACGCATTGAAGGTGTTCTGATATATTTATATCACCATAGAACTTCCTAATTTCACTGGAGGTCCCCTCCTTATGGTGACATTTAATTCCACTTATCACTGAGCACACGATCACACTATTGTGGCAGCGCCTCGTGACCATAATACTTAATCTCTCTTTAAAGTAGATTAAATTAATATTGACTTCTGAAAAAAAAACAGTAAATGCGCATTACATATAACACCAAATATTTCTGTGCCGTAATCGCCCTGTCTTGTTAAGTTCCCGTTAACCATATTCTACTTAATACTAGTTCTCAACACAGACCATTTCTCCTCACACAAATAATACCATTGTACAAATTATCTTAAATTACACACTTACAAATCTTACATGGCGAGGCCGTAAACAGAAATCACGTGTGCTGATATGTATGAGTTTCATGAAGGACTGTCTCGCATTCTGATGGCCCATCTTTTATCTCGTGGACGCCTTAAGCTAACAAGCCCTATACAAGCGCTCCCCCATCTCTTGGAGATAAATGGGAACCCATCAGCGCTGCCAAAATGGCCTTGGTGCATCGAGACAATTTAGTGCTCAACAGCATCCGACAATCCCGTCATATTTCCCTGTACCTTAAAAACTCTCATTTACTTACATACTACCCCCCTGTGTGACTTCCGATACGCCTGCCTTAAGACCAGATCCTCCACGCACCAGATACTACACTTACTCATTTGATAGGCTGGCTCGCCAGCTAAACACACTCACTTTATGACACATACTTTCGGAGACTATGTATATTATACGTCCCGTATAATCTGTTTCCCTCACTATTCTCCAGCACATATGCTGTTTTGCCAATACGTTTGGAAACTATAAATGGGCCCTCGTAGAGATAAAAGAACTTGGACATGACTTTCTCTAGCTTATTTGACTGTTTCGGCACTCTAAGTAAGACTCTGTCTCCCGGCTCGAATAGGTCAAATTTAGTTTCTTTTTGTTGGCGAATTCTCTTTTGTGCTGACTTAGATAAATTCTGTTTCGCCAACTGGACAGTGTAATCCATCCCCGGTTGCTTACCCTCATTTAATCCCAACACCCTCGCTAGTTCATTTTGTGGTCTTTTTCCGAAGTGAACTTCGTATGGCGTCAATTTCGTGCTCTCATGCTGGACAGAATTCAGCCAAGTCTCGACCTTGGGAAGATGTCCAACCCAGGCCGCATGCTTGTCATGCACTAGAGTCCGAAAAAGACGAGCCACTTCCCTTAATGGACGCTCTGCAGAATTACCCTGAGGGTACCTTACAGAGGAATGAACGTGTGTTATACCAGCTTCCTGCATACTGGTTCTCCATTTCTTTGCAGTAAACTGTGGTCCACTGTCAGATAGTATCCTGAGAGGAATGCCAAACTCAGGTACATACTTATTAATGATCAGACGGCTACACGCTAGTCCCGTGGCTTTCCTTAGCGGATATAGCTTCACATACTTACTAAAAGCGTCAATAACTATAAAAATGTACTCGTAGCCGTACTGTCCTTTAACGATCGGACCAAATAAATCCACACACAGTAGTTCGCCGGGACTACTGGTGAGAACTGCAGATCTCTCCCCCACTAAATATTTAACTGGATATTTACTCCTTTGACAGGTGTCACACTTAGCTAAAATCCTCCTAACGTCCCTTCCCATTTTACTCCAAATGAAGTCACGACCAATTTCATAGAAGACCTTGGCAGCACCAAAGTGTCCTAATTCCCTATGAATGAACCAAATTAGCTCCTCCCGCAAAGTGGCAGGAACACATATTGCCCACCGATTATTCCTACATTTCCTTGCAAGAAGCCCATCCTGCATCTTGTACGTGAACCGTCCTACTTTCACATACTTTTCTTCACCTATTTCCAACCTAGCCAGTGGCTCCTTTAACTTAACGTCATCACGTTGCTCCACTAGCATATTTCTCAGTGTCTGTAACGATGCCCTGTTGCTACTGTCCACACATGCACATATTAAAATACCGTCCTCTGCTTTAACCACAGGATAATCCCTACATAAATTAGTGTCCCTCGATAGCATGTCTGCAAGAATGTTATCTTTACCTTTAATATATTTTACTGTGAATTCGTATTCCTGCAGAGCAAGAATCCACCTACTAACTCTGTTAGAACTGAGTTTACAAGTTCTCATATACAGTAATGCATGGTGATCTGTGTGGATCTCAAATTTCCCCCCTACTAAATACATTCTAAATTTCCCTAAACTGAAAACAATACCTAAAAGCTCTAACTCAGTAATCGTGTATCTTTTCTCTGCTGCAGTCAGTCCTCGCGAGGCTAAAGATACAATGCACAGATTACCCTCATCATCTTTCTGACATAATACTCCAGCAATGCCTATATGTGAAGCATCTGTCATAACCACATATTCCTTATCTTTTAACGGATATTTCAGCACTACAGCTTTCTCAAAACCTTCCTTCAGCGCTCTAAAAGCCTGATCATGCTTGGACTCCCATCTCCACCGAGTCCCACTTTTAAGCAATTCCCTGAATGGTTCTACCAACCCTGAGTATTTAAGAACGAACCTCCTGAAAAAGTTGCAAATTCCCAGGTAAGTTTTTAACTGTTTAACATTCTGTGGCACCTCTGCGTTAAGTATCTTATTAACCCTACTTTCTTCTGGTGTTACACCTCTACTCGACACTCTATGACCTAAAAATGTCACTTCTGACTGACAGAATGACGACTTAGACAGCTTCAAAGTGAACCCTGCCTGATCTAACTTCTGAAAAACTATATTTAAATGACGTAGATGCTCCTCAAAACTGCGTGAACTAATTACCATATCATCTATGTAAATGGTTACAAACTCTCCTGTGTCATCCCCTAATGCGATGTTTAAAGCCCTAATTAAAGCTGCTGAACTACTCTTTAACCCATAAGGTGTTCTACAAAATTGATAAAGGTTATATTTATGACTAAAAGCTGTAAATGGTCTATCTTCGTACATAAGTGGCACTTGCCAAAAACTGGAACTCAAATCTACACAAGTGAAATACTTCTTCCCCTCAAATGTTTGCATTAATTCCTCTATTGACATAGATTTCAGCTGATCTGAACTAATTCTACTGTTAACCAAACGAGCGTCTAAACAAATACGAACAGTGCCGTCGGTCTTGGGTACCGTGATCAAAGAATTAACATATGTACTGTTAGAGTGCTCAATAATCCCATCTTCAAGCATCTGGTTAATTTGTGCCTCAACTGCACTCTGATAAGCGAAAGGTACAGGATATCTATGTCCTGTGAATACTGACCTATCAATAACGTTCAATGAATGTGTATAGCAATTGGCCATACCAATGCGATCCTCAAAAACTCTCCTATTACACCATAACACATCATAGAGCCGAACACACTGTTCATCCTCTATATTTCCCTGAAATGCAGCCTCACGTAACGAGTCCTCTAGACTTCCGTTCGTAATCACACTGCCCACAAAACATGGAGAACCCCGCTCTACGGCTGGCGATATCTCATTTAAAGTACAAATCACACCTACAATACTACTCCTCTGAATATGGTCATTGAACGCTACTTCTACTTCAGAATCTCCCCATTTAAATTTCAAACTCCCTACATCATAACATAAGTTACCAGACACTCTACTTAGCCACTCTGAACCCAAGATAACACTGAATACTAAATTTGGAATTACAAGGCAAATCTGCTTCTCTACATGATTATTAATTTTAATGTCTACTAAAACTTGCTTAGAAATTACTTTAGACCTCTTCCCAACAGCTGTGATAACAAAAGTGCTTTTAATTGGCATCTCCTCAAAATTTACTCCAGTTCCTTTCATTTTATCATAAAATGCACTACTTATGCAACTCTTCATACAACCACTATCAATTAAAACATCTGTGTACGCCTCGGACACGTTAAATTTAACTATGGGGCTCTTACTAACCACTTCCTGAATAGTACCTTCATCATTTAGTTCATGTAATAATTCATTTCTCACATTTAGGTCATAGGGTTCCTGTATAATTGTATGGACAGGGCATGCTACAGACTGAGATTCTGACCTTACTTCGCAGCCTGGTTCGCGTTTAAAGAACCGCTACAGCTGGCCGTACTACTACTAACTACTAAACTGGTCTGGTTGTTCTGGGCTATGTTGTCATTGTTTGGCTGTATATTACTACCACTAGGCTGTCCTCTTCCTTGACCCCTATTCTGGTTGTAATTATTGTCATTATAATTTCTCCCTTGATTTCCCCTGAAATCATTGTTTCTCCCTTGATTTCCCCTGTAATCATTGTTCCTCCCTTGATACTGATTACCATAGCCATTTCCTCTGTTCTGATTTAGCTGATGATTATTATTATTTCTATTTTGAGCGTTGGCCCCTTCGCCACCGTTCCCTTGAACTTCCTGATGCCTGGCTTCATTAGGTCTATTATTATTATTACCCTGGTTCCGATTGAAATTGTCCTCATAACCCCCTCTCCCTAGTGCATCAAATGTGCTTAACAAATTTTCTACTTGTGATATAGTCTTTACATTCTGGATACAAGCAGCCTCCTTGATCCTATAGGGAAAGTGCTTAAGTAGCAACCTTACCACATCACTTTCCTCCTTCAAGCCATCCAGATATTTACACACTAATACCTGCCCTAAAAAGTATTCGGTCATGGTGGAGCTTCCTTTAGGGTTATATTTACCACACACTACTCCCTCACGATGCTGCGACTGAATAACCTCATTCCAGAACTTTTCACAGAATTTCATTTTAAAATCATTGATATCAGTAAACTTGTCTCTGTAGACAGCAAACCAATTCCTCGTTTCCCCCACAAACACTTGTTCTAAAATTTCAACTACCTGGCACCACTCAATACTACCATTTTCCAACCTCTCCCCGAATTTATTTTCTATAGTGTTCATGAACTCCATTGGGCACCCCTGTCGATTGCTGAACTTACCCAGTTCTACCTCCCTGTGTGTGCTATTCACCAAAACTGGCCTATTCTGACTATTTTCTTGCCTGATCCTAGCTTTTAATTTTAATTCTAATTCTGCGATTTTCTCCTCAGCCTTCCTCTCAATACTGTTTACTGTTAATTTAATGTTTCCTTCTGATTCTTCTACTTTATCATATAGCTTTGCTTGTTTCTCCTCAATCTTGCTAATGCTTTCCCTATTACTCTCTCTTAAATCATTTACTTCTGCAACTACTTGTGAGTGGACTTTCTCAATTCTACCCCCCAGCTGTTCCTTAACCTCTTTAGTAGCTACCTGAATTTTGTCAATTTCTCCCCCCAATTGCTTTTTGACCTGCTGTGTTTCCAGTTGCACTAGTTCTTTTAAATTTTCAGCCTGTGTACTGATTCTAATTTCCAACTCCTCCTGTACTTTTCCTAATTTTCTGTCTACATCTGCAATAATCTCTTTAGCCTTTTCTTCCATCACCCCCCTGATCTCACCTCTAATCAGTTCGAATTTGTCACTCATTTCCCTACTGTTTTGTTCTAATTTAGCATTTAAAGTTTCAGTACTCTCTCTATTTTCCTTACTGTTTTGTTCTAATCTGGCGTTTAAAGTTTCATTACTCTCTCTATTTTCCCTACTGTTTTGTTCTAATTTTGCATTATTCTGTTCTAATTTTGCATTATTCTGTTCTAATTTTGCATTTAAAGCTTCTGTACTTTCTTTATTTTCCCTACTGTTTTGTTCTAATTTTGCATTATTCTGTTCTAATTTTGCATTTAAAGCATCTGTACTTTCTTTATTTTCCCTACTGTTTTGTTCTAATTTTGCATTATTCTGTTCTAATTTTGCATTTAAAGCATCACTACTAACTTTGTTCTGATACATGAACTCGAGAAGTAAAGTTTTTAATTCTGGTTGGCCGCCTACACTCCCTGTTTCAGTATCGGGATTTACCTCCGCTACCCCGGTACTACCATCACTCGACATACTGCTCGTATCATCATTCTCCAGTTGATGACCACTACGTAACCTCATCTGTCTTTCTTTCTCATCCCCCATAATGATATACACTGATAAAGACAAATAACCCCCAAAATACAGGCACAGAAATATATACCCTTCTCCTTCCACAAATGTTATTAGGTTTTCAGCCCCAAGTTGTCGGCGACAATCGTAATGGACTCTTGCTTAGGCTGGGATGACAAGTGAAACGGTATTTACTTTGCTCCACGTTGAGCGTACAAATGTAATGGTTTCTCTAGCCCACACTGTTGGGAGAGAAATGTAACTGTTTACCTTTGCCTAAGCTATGTTGTTTTAATGGGCGCCAAGACCTCAATGCAATGTTGAAATCTAAATTTGTATTTAACAACGTCTAGCTCTGGCAGAACACATTCAAGACTCTATTCACTCAGATCGTGGTATGATTTGATCATTAACCCAACAAACAATTGTATCAGGAGAAGGAATTGGTCTATATCTAATGCTACCTACTGAAAGCAAAGATTGCATTGTAAAAGAAATGAATTTATTATATAAAACAAGTATAGCAAAATTAATAATAATAATAAGTTTAAAATTTAAATTGGAGCGTTGTGATTTGAATATTACCGATAGAAAATTACGTGAAAACGGAGTCTGATAAATTGATTTTACTCTTATTTCCAAGCTATGAAGTTACTGAAATATGAAATATAAAACAAAGAAAATGAGAGATTGCGTATTTCTGCGTCATGTGCGCTTACCATTGGAAATTGCCAAAGCATCTCCCTCGTTCTTGATGATGCTGTGTGCTTCCCACAGTCTCCTGGACGTCGTCATCTCCGTCGAAATTTGATGATATCCTGGTAGATTATATAATTCTATGGTCCGTACCTCGGACCCAAACTCGCGTAAAACCGCACTGGTTACGTTTTACAAAAGTTCGTCGCTAACTCCACTGAACATCGGAGCGACACGCACTTGCGACCGTACACCGCAAGTTCTACACAGATAGTCCTTAACTCCACCGAACATCGGAGCCACTCGCACGCGCATCCATACTCGTCAAGTACTATACAGATTGTTCACGTTTCACGGCGCGTCGAACGATATATTCACCTGTCGGTTCCCCCACTCCAGTCTCAACTAGCTTACGTCGTCTCCCCTGATTGGCTGAACCACCACGCGATCTTCTCCTCCTCCGGGTCATTACACTCGGCGACAGGGTTCCGTTTCAACAATTCGCCTCTTCTTGACGATGCGACCCAAGATTGCGTCATGCTCCTCGACAGGAATCAGCTTGTATTAGAATTCCCAGTGAGTCACGTCTCTCTCAAATACCCTAACTGACAAAAACTCCGTAAAATTCCGTAATCAGATAATTTTCTATGATATCGTCGTTCGTAATAATTTACTTGATAGCGTTTTCTAAGACATAGAAAACCTATCTGAATGCTAATAATTTTTATAAAATGCTCCGAAAATACCTTAATAATAATTACAATAAATTAATAATAATAATAAATTACCATGAAAAATTGTCTTGGCAGAACAATTTGCCGCGTAAATAAATATAGAATGGCTTCCTACTGACTTATGCCAGTTGCATAAAACCCCTCGAAAAACACGTTACAAGTGTACAGTGCAGCACAGCACTAAGTGCAGCAAGTCTTTTCTAGGGCTACGGCATGACTAATAATCTTGGAGTTTCTTGGCTACCCCTGTCCAGCAGAGCCGATGCTGTGAACTGGGCGTGTTTCCCTGTCCAGGCAGTCAAGTGACCATGTGCAAGTATTTACGCACACTATCTCGACTCGGCGAACAGACTTTAGTCAATACTTTGAACTGTTGTTTTATTAATACTAAATCAGGTTCATGTTTCGGGCCTTGAATAATTTGGCACCCTTCATCAGCCTTCTTATATAATCACAAACGCTACTACACAAAATTAAAACATTGAAACATCTAGGTCTTTGACTTGCTCTCTCACCTCACGCCAAAAGTGCCAAAGCCGATTGAATCAACGCGCTGTTTACCTTTGCATTTGTAGATTTCTGTAGACATGTCCGTGATTATTTCATACTATTGGAAAGGTGAGGTTCCAAGCTTGCCTGTGCGGTGTTGACTTTTTTCTTTTGAAGTCCGTTACACGATAGGTTTGACTTTGTATTCAGTGCTACTTCGACACGCAGTCCACAGTCGACTGAATTGCGGTGCAGTTGTTTTCTTCTTTTTGAAGTTTTCTGGCTACAGATGCATCTAAAAACTTTGTACAGCTTGAAAAGTAGTATTTCTTCGAATATGACTGTTAGGTGTCCTTAATTTAGTCTCAAAACTGGTTTTTTACACACAAAAAATGAAAAAAATCGTACAATCATCAGAATAAACTCAATTGAAAAAGTTTAGAAGTAGTATTCACTTTTATGAACATAATGCATGAAAGAATGAGGTATTGGTTATTAAACAAAGCAAAAATAATGATTCTATCGTTGAAAATGAGGTATTTATGATTTTTTTTTAATCGTCTGCATGACCATTGAAAATGGCTTGGCATTGTTGGCAAATATTTCAGGAAAGGGATTCGCACTAAGAGGGTTAAGGAACATTAAAACTTTTGTCAGTTGTAATTATTCAAACATTAAAACATTTGATGGGTAGAGAACACTTTGTTGTTGACAGATTGTGTTAGTAAAAGTTTCATCATTACTAACATGTACCTGATTTAGTATTAATGTAACAACAGTTCAAAGTACAGTATGACTAGGCGGAAAAGGTTTCTAAAATATATTTTACCTGTTAATTATCGTCAATACAGATCCAATATGAATCTGAATATTCCCACATTCAAGGAGTAAGTATCAATAATCAAACATAACATCATAGATGACACATAAGGTTTGGGAGTAGTGTAGATCGCGATGCATTACACTACGAAATGATCCAAAATGGTGGCTCCATGACTTCGTGGATGACACTAAAGCTTTAAAGGATGCATACATATGAAATTCTGTGTGTTAATAAGGTTTTACGTACAAACACAAACCTAACCTGGGGCTTACACCCCGGACCTGTTTGCTTTCAGGACAAGCAGTAACTTTCATCTAGACAATGGTCTAATCTAAAAGCAACCAATGATTTAGTCTTGACATTGTCTTTCAATTAAATGGAAGAACTAGAATTACTCTATATATAAACGTTCGTAAGTTACCACAAAACCTCACACACCATTGAACACCCGACCACATGCGACCACACTGTGTTTTAAGCCTTATACTGTACCAACATTAAAATAATAAAAAAGCAGAGTTAGTGGCAATTCAAGACACTACATCATACATACAAGCGAGCAAACATATGTTATCCGTGACTTCATCGACTGCACTAAAATAATCCTCTAGGCAGGTATGTATCGTGATGTATACTTGAAGAAAGCCTGGGTTTGTCATTATATTAAACAGCTTTTGTTTGTGTGTTCCAGGTAAAGGTTCTGGATCAGACTCGGATAGTAGCTCAAGTAGTAGTCGCAGAGGGAGTCCAGCCAGTGTGCGAGGTCCAGCGCCGACCCCGGGCAGAGATTCGGATGCAAACTCTCTCAGCAAGAGCGACACCAACACAGGGATAACCCCTCAATCCCTGCAGAATGGTGGCTACTCCTCTAGCTCGCCATCTAATGCGGGATATGACAATGCTCACTCCGATGATGGATCAGCCAGTCCAAAATCTAATGCCAGCAGTGAACATTCAGCACGCTCACAGTCCAATACCTCACCGCTCTTGAAATCCAAACCCCGCTCTAACATAATCAGGCAATCTCGGTCTAGCCGGCATTCTGTTGCCTGTGATGCGAGCATTCATTCACCAAATGTTCGCTCAGAGAGATCTTCTTCTCGATCGCACAGATCAGGGAGCCCCCATTCAGCAAAGTCTGCAAGTCCTTGGTCCCGCCGATCTCAAAGTCCACAATCCGGCAAATCGAGTCCTCAGTCACGTCATTCTAGTGCTGTTTCATATAAGTCTGTCAGTCCTCGATCGCAAAAATCTTCATCTCAGAGTCCAGTTTCCCGCAAATCTGCATCACGGAGTCCCGTTTCCCGCAAATCAACTTTCAGGAGTCCAGGATCTCCTAAATCAGTTTCTCAGAGTCCTGTTTCCCGCAAATCTCCATCCCAGAGCCCCACTTATCATAAATCAGGGAGTCCTAGATCCCGTAGATCAGTTAGCAGGGAGTCTTGGAAGTCTCACAGATCAGGGAGAGGCACGTCTCGCAAGTCAGAGTCACCCGTGTCTCGCCATCAAAGCCCCCGCTCTCGAGGGTCGCAGAGTCCCAAATCGACATGTTCTGCAAGTCGCCAAGGAGGAGGGGATTCTCCTCGCTCCAACGCAAGCACTCGATCGTCCCGGAGAACGACAAAATGCACGCCCAGCTGGGCGGGAAAGCAGAAGAGTGATGATGAGCACAGTGATTCAGGATCTGAACGTTCTGCCAAAGCAAAGGGGTCTCCTAAGAGTGGAGCAGGATCAGGTAAGTTTTGACTTCAGAATTGTGTCATTGTTATTATTCAAGGCTGAGCAAATGCAGTCGTTTTATGCAGGGTGAGCTTTTTTTCTGGAGCATGGCTGTCCGGCTGCTGCCTTTCCCAAGCCAGCTCGGGTAGCTGTTTGTTGTTGTTTGAGTCTTCAGTCCTTTGACTGGTTTGATGCAGCACTCCATACCTCCCTGTCCTGAGCTAATCGTTTCATCTCTACATAGCTACCACACCCTACATCCGAGGCAATCTATTTAACATATTCTAACCTTGGTCTACCTCGACAGTTCTTGTCCTCGACCCTTCCTTCCATATCTAAGCTTGCTATTCCTGGGTGCCTTAATATGTGTCCTTCCAACCTATTTCCTCTCTTCATTAGCAGTCGCCAGAAATATCTCTCCTCTCCCACTCGTCTTAAAGCCTCTTCATTTGTAACCCTATCCACCCATCTGATCTTCATCATTCTCCTGTAACACCACATTTCAAACGCTTCAATTCTCCTCTCTTCTGCTGCACCAATAGTCCAAGTTTCACTTCCATACAGCGCCACGCACCAGACAAAGGCTTTCAAAAATTACTTCCTAGTACCTAAATATATATTCCATGTCAACAGATCCCTTTTCTGTAGAAATGTTTTCCTTGCCTGAGCCAACCTACTCTTAATATCCGCTTTGCTTCGCCCATCACTGGTTATTTTGCTTCCTAAGTAACAAAAGTCTCATACTTCTTTTAGCTTTTCACCTGCCAATTGGATGTCCGAAGAGGTTTCTGATTTATTTCGGCTGTGTTCCAATATTTTTGTTTTACATTTATTGATTTTCATCAGGAATTCTTTCGGCAAGACTGAGTCCATACCATTCAAAAACTCATTCAAATCCTCAGGCATGTCGGCCAAGATGACGATGTCATCAGCAAATCTCAGAGTTGAAATGATTTCTCCTTGAATCTTCACTCCCACTTATTATTTTTCTCCAATTTCCTTCACTGCTTGTTCAATGTAAAGATTGATAAGTATGGGTGATAAGTTGCAGCCTTGCTTTACATCTTTCTGAATACCAGCTTATCTCTCATGTCTTTCAGCTCGAATGACTGCTGTCTGGTTTCTGTATAGATTGTAGATCACCGTCCTATCCCTGTAGTTTATTCCAATCGTTTTCAAAATGTCAAACAATTTAGACCAATCAATGTTATCAAAAGCCTTTTCTAAGTCTACAAATGCCATGAACCTTCTCTTATCTTTCCATATTCTACCTTCCAAAGTCAGCCTAAGACTTAGTACAGCTTCCCTTGTTCCTATATTTCTCCTGAAACCAAACTGGTCTTCACTCAACTCTGTTTCTCTCTGGCTTTCCATCCTCTTGTTAAATTATTCTACACAGGATCTTTGAAGCATGAGTAATCAAGCTGATTGTTCGGTAATCTTCACATCTGTCAGCTCCCATTTTCTTCGGTATAGGGATGATAACATTCTTCTTGAAATCAGAGGGAACCTCACCTGTCTCATAAATCCTACACACCAAGTGAAATAACCTGATCAGACCATCATCACCTATGCAGCGTAGCAACTCAATTGTTATATCATCTGCCTGGAACTTTATCCTTCTTAAGTCTTCCAATGCTTTGTCAAATTCTGATCTCAATATTAAATCTCCTTGTGCATCCTCATCAATTTCCTCCTCCCTTTCCATTACATGATTCTCAATCTCCTTTCCCTGGTACAAACACTATGTAAGCTTTCCATCTCTCAACCTTTTCTTCCATCTGTGTCCTTAATATTACAGCACTTAGTCTTCTTTTCCCCAAAAGTATTCTTAATCCTTCGATAAACTATATCTACTTTTCCTAATTTCAGACAATTTTGTATACCTGCACATTTCTCTTTCAAGCATTCTTCTTTCGCTTCCTTGCACTTCTTGTTAACCTCAATTCTCAGATGTCTGTATTCTGGAGGAGACCTACTCCTGGGAAAAATAATCTTAAACTATTGAAATTAGCCAAAATACGGTACCTGAGGTAATAGTCGGGAGATGATGTAGTAATAGATATTTACTCCTCCGTTGTCTATAAAACACCCTTTTTGATCACAGAATATAAATGAAATTATGGCTGAGTTTACCATTATACAACTGATTTAGGGACAAGTACATTATTGCCAACCCCATGCATACGATACTACTTCATATCCGGTATTGTAAAACAAAAATACGCCGGCAAGTTAATGTGAAAGTGCGCCAGTTCTAGTATAAGTTTGACATGGATTGTGCGAGTAGCGAGATAACAATTTCCAATTTCATGTTTGTTAAAACTCAACTTAATAATTTACATCCAGACCAATGGTTAAGGTTTTGAATATTCCCGAAGGGAATATGATGTAGTTTCCAATCGAGCGGATGAATTATCAATAAATTATAAAAATGGTCCGGTTAGCTCAAACAATGCCAGCGTTTCACCCCAGTGTGCCGTTGGGCTCGTCAGTTGGCACAGACACACCTACCAATACGCGTGGCTAGCACATACTGAGAAGGCCATGCAAGACACAAAATACAAGCAGTATTGACGTCACGAGCATGCCAATGTGCTACGGGAGTAAAACTCCCTTTCATAAAAACAAAAGCCTTACCTTGGCAATCCAAATAAGGTTTTGAATATTCCCGAAGGGAATATGATGTAGTTTCCATTTGGGTTTCACGAACCACAGGTTGGGAAACGATGGCCTACACCGATAATTGCTAGGTAGAACCGCGTTAGCTAATATAAACACCCCTGGTTTTTGTCACGCACCGTGAGGGTAGCCAAGCATCAATAATCTTTATCCAGGCCAATGGTTTTACCAATTATTGCTTTTAGATAATTACAACATAACGTGCGTCATGTGATGTATTTTGTATCCCACATGTAGGCAACAATGAACTGTCGTCAATGTGTGCGTCAGAGTATCAGTTGAAGAACCTCATGCGCCTCAGAAATATGGCTGCCATCGTTGAATGAGCAAGAAATAAAAACATTTATTTGCGTAATATAATAAATATTTTCGGTGTATGAGTGGTATTTGACAGTAGTTTCAATTCCTAATGACTGCCAGAACGGTTGAATATGCGCAAGAAGAGCTTGCCACAGAATCCTGCGCAGATCTTTGGTAATGTTTGGGTGAGCTCGGTAGAGGCAGAACATGCCCCTCCCATTTTGCTTCGGGCAGCAGTTCTGAACAGACCATCTACCCAGCTGGAAGCTTGGCATGCTATACTGTGACTGGGGTTCAAGTGAGATCTCAGTGCGTGTATGTAATGCCTTACAGAGTAACCTATACCCTAGTTAGGCTATATTGTTTGCTGCTTCCTTGCACTCGACGCTTGAATTACAGCTGTAGACCGCGTCTCGCAGCGAGCCCGCAGAGTTGAAGAATGCAGTGAGTAGGGGCCTAGTGAGCCTGGTAATCAGCATTCGGGGACCGGGTGAGTTAGCCGTGGTCGTACGGCATGACTGCTGGCATTCGCTCACATCCGGGAGGCAAGGAGGTTCGAATCCCCCCGCCTGCAACCTTGAAGATGGTCTTCTGTGGTTTCCCATCTTCCTTCCAGGCAAATGCCGGGGTTGGTCCCTAACTATAGGCCACAGCTGCTACCTTCCAACTCCTCGTTCTTACATTCAAACTTTCCTCCCCAGACAACACTCCACACGCGACGGTACGTGTAGCTCACCCAATGGGTGTCCGCTTAGAAGTAGCTACAAATTGGCGAGCCGAACATGTCCTCGGACACTTCCGACACTAAAAGCCATACGCAAAAAAAAACATTCGGGGGACACACAGGAGCCCTGCAATGAGCATTAAACTACGCCAATTGATATGGTCTCTGCGCATCCTTGAGTTTTGGCAAGCTCTTCTTGCGGGTACTCTACAGTATGTAAATGATATACAGTACCGTAATCTACCAGGTAGAGGTGTAAAAGCCAGGGGTAGGAAGAAGCAGCTATCTGTCCAACACGCAACCTTCTCCACCTACAATACCCACTGTTAGGCGGAATCAGTTAAGGTTGAATGCCCATGGTATACACAGTTTAAAATTGTTCACTTAACCTGACAATTAACTTAAGAATTGTGCATTAACTCGTTAATAATTCCACTGTAGTTTAGTAGCTACACCTTCATACAGGGTCATTATAATTGTGCGCTCGATAAACACGGCAAACTAAGCCAGCTGTTACTGGCGTGAATGTGGGCGCACATTCTTGGTTGGTGCGCTCCGCTGACTCATATCGTTAGTTCACACGTGTTTTGTCATTCATATGGGCATGTATCTGCAAAGCTTAGATGTTAGTGTTGCACTTTTAGTGAGTATTGTGATTACTGTGATTGTTGGTCATGCCTAGACACCAATTCACATTGCGCGAATGTGAGTATATCCATAATTCGTGTATGAAAAGCAGAAAGTCTTGTTCAGAAACGAGACAAAAATTTCTAATCAAGTTTCCAGGAAGACCTGTGCCTAATGCCAGTACAATTAGGAGGCTCGTTAAACGATTCAAGGAAACAGGCTCCTTAAATAATAAAAGAGTTGACAGACATTCTTTTATCAGAAGATGTCAGGTGTGTGGTACAAGTGAGGGAGGACATTTTCAGCATCGCCTATGAGCACTGTAAGTACACATTATTGAACATGTTTGGTAAAAGTGAGAAAGTGCACACCAACGTCTGGCTGAACTGCGTATGCGCGGCCACGATTTGGGCTGTCACAGCCGGCTTAGCTTGCCATGTTTATAATGACCCTGTAGATTAGTTTGAGGGAGGAAGACTTGGATCGTCATTTCTAAGTTTTGCAACATTAAAATAAATAGTTCTTTTTCGGGTTCTTAATGCCTTAATATTTATCAGTAATAATCACCACACTTGCTAAGTTTTCTGACGGGTTTTCTTGTATTTTGTTTTTGGAAGGCAGAGGCTGTCTGTGGGTGTCACTGTAGTTTTGGTGCTTGCCCCGGTGGGTGAGTGGTTATCATGTCGGACTACCAACCACAAGCTTGCTGGTTCGCTCCTGGCCATAGTGAGTTATTTTTGAAAGGCAACAAAAATCATGGTATGCATGTCATACGTTGTTGACATTTTAAAAAACCCATTTGAATTCAGTAGGCCGTGTTCATAATGGCAAAATTAATCTCGGGATTTTCCACCAACATGAAAAAGTTCCTCCTTTCTCTACTAGAAAGCACTATAGTGTCAAGGAGCTTACATTATCTAACCTCCTTGACTTTCATAGAGTTCCAAGGAACGACTAAATTTGACATGCAAGCTGCCCTCTGGGTGTCAAATAACAAAGCTTGTACCCGGCACCCGAGACCATATGATATCATTATTATTTTTACTGAGTTTTCTGACAGGTTTTCTTGTATTTTGTTTTTGAAGGGCAGAGACTGTCTGTGGGTGTCACTGTAGGTTTGGTAGTGTTTTGTACAGCTTCTGTATTTGTCTTGCAAATGATGATGGTCGCTTGACGAGCAAAACATGCCATCCATTAGTTTTCTTCTTCTTTTTCCATAGTCCTCAGCAATATATATAAATCTTAATCATATGTAATTTGGGGAGCGTGATGGTCCAGTGACTTAGCTGCTCCTCTCTCTCCCGGATAGTTGGCGAGCGAATCCCGGTGACAGCTGGGCGAAATTTTCACCCGAATAATCACGTGACTTCAGGAAGGGCATCCGATCCTAAATCCTCGGCCAAAACCAAAATGAGCCAGGTTGACTCCGGTGAACCCAATTGATTGGGATAAGCTGAAGAAAGTTTTTAATCATATGTAATTAATTCCAGGTTATTTTCCACATATTCCAGTAATTGGAATGATTTTCGTGTTGACCGACTGAAAGCTACATTATTAACTGCAAGGTCATCTGCTCCTGAATTGTAACTAATACAAATGGCAATAAAAATTATTAAAAATTTGTTACATTAATTTTTGCCCTCATAGGCTACTTGTAGACATAGATTTAATAGTAAAGAATCTGATGATGATCAGATGACGATCGAAACTGGTCATCCAAGCTAATTTATTAATCTCTCATACCTTTTGTTTCAGGATTAGGGAACCACCCATTACAATTGGGAACAATCGTGTTGACAGAACGAAAAGCATTAAATTTAAATTATTTTTCTTTGTGTGTTTTAATTTGTTTGAACAATTCTCATTTGACATTGGTAACCAACAAAAAATATGCTTTGAGGAGCAGATGACCATGCTGTTCCATTAAAAGCTGCAGTTGTTAAAAGGGATACTATTAAATGACAATAACTAGGGGCCGTATTTTTTGGTAATAGCGATACGCGCAAACTTTTTCCATATCTTCGCCTATATATGACCTTGTAGGTACTTAAAGTAGCGTATTTTAGCAAAATGAACTCGCGAAATATCACAAAATCTGATTTATTGCGTGAATTGCACAAATAATCACGAAATATACTCCACTTAGTACGAAAATGCGAAATATTATCGAAAAAGCCCTTCAGTACACATTTAAATGCTTCTGAGGAATTGACCGTCGTGGTTTCCTTCTCGTTTGATTGATAGTGCTGTACCGGAAGTAGGCTATGTGTATTCAGTTCCGTGATCTCTAAGGCTAACGATGAAAATCGATATCTGCTGTCGATTACATCAAATGGCGTTGTGGTCGTGGATACAGCAGTGCGAGTTCGCGACTGATAAAACTATCGGCAAACATCCAGTATTTAAGTATAAAAATGCCGAAAATTAAAGTCACAACAGTTTTCTCGAAGGCCGAGGAATACAACAGTGAGGGGTTATATGTACTTGACGCTGCAAGAAAGATTCTAATGTGTAAATACTGCAATGTTCGTATTCAGTGGGAACGAAAAGACACGTGCGATAAACACTGCAGGGATTCAGAAATGCATAAAAAAGAGGAAGAAAGAAGGAAATGAACGTAATTCTATGCGGCAAATAACACTCGGCGATACTCGACACATCGCAAAAAAGTTGAAAAACCCCCTTAACACATAATTTGTTAGATTTTCCCCATACTATAAGGATGATTTCAGAAGAAACATCGATCATTGTGACAATTTATTTCGCGAAATACTCACCGAAATAGCGTCAGTTTTAACACCAAAATCAACAGTTTTATTTCACCAAAAAATAAGGCCCTTAACAATAACTAATGAAAACTTCTGCTTGTAATTGTATTGAATATGATTGCTGCTTGTGAACTGTTGCCGGGGACGAGGAGGTTGTGCACAAGAAGAACGCCGTGCTGGAAAGCAGCGGAGACGAAGGGGCCAACTCGGGCAGTGAGGCTGGGCTAATCGGTAATCCTGCGGCATCTCTTGACCATGAATTGACCTGTTTTGGACCAGCACATTGACTATAGTTGTATTATCCAGAGTTGGAATCTGACAGTTCGGCGGAGAACTGTTGAACTGAAGGCAGCGTTGCCACGTATGCTACTGGCCACCACGTGCATACTTCCACCCTCCCACTCTTTTCCTCGTGCTCATAATATCATTAGCAGTGTTATTACATTTTTACTCAGATGGGTTTCAAAAATCTTAAACGAAGCAATGGCAAAAACTGTTCGGTGCACACTGTAAAAAGAAAAAATTAATAATGGCCTGTCAATTGAGGAGAGGCCTAAAATATTGTAATGAACAGCAATATTACGAATACTATCATAAAGCAAAAATTTTCAAAGCGAAATGGCAACACGTGATTGTTTCCGTAATATTTAGCTATTTACATTTCAAGGCACAAGAAACACACAAATATATTACAAAATATGCGCTCAATGTGTCTGCTATTAACTCGCCCTTCAGAAGACAGACCCCTTCACAATACGTTTGCAACCTCTCTCAAATTAAATTCGACTGGCTGCATGGCTCAGCGGTAACGTTTTCGCTTGCTGGGCCCTAGGTTGCAGGTTCGTATCCTGGCGCAGTCAGCTGGCATTTGAGTCTGCGCAAATGCGAGGGGACCGTGTCAGTAGATTTACTGGCACGTTAAAGATCCCCTCCGGGGCATTATTCCGGCACCCCGGCGTCTCAAGGTTCTTGATTAAAAAAATATTTTTTTTCTGCATCAAAAACTATCCCAATTTCAACGATGCTGGGTCATATGTGGAAAAGACCATGTTCTTTGATCTGTTTTAAAAATAGTAATTTAGAACTCTTCTCACCAATGCAGTGTGAGTCAATTCATCTTAGGAGCAAACAATTTTAAGATTGTATAAAAAAAACATATTTTCTCTCTGTAAGGCCTATACGCAGAAAATGTATATGAATGATATATAGGTATCATATCTAGGTACATTTTAGTCTATTTTCATCTTATGAAATGCTTTAGCTAATAGATCACAATTGGTCTGTGTGTGTCCGTGTCCTTAATAGTTTTTGAATCGCTTGAGCGATGTCAATGACGTTTGGTTCGGAATTGGTACTATCCCGTCTGACCTTGACCGTGGCTTTCAAATGTTTATAAATGTCACCAATTCAACATGATAGTCTCGCGAAATATTTCACTTGATCTCGATATCCAAAACTATGATAGCAATCAAACTGAAATTATGTGTGGTGGTAAAGGACTATTAATTTCTGTACATACAGGGTTATTCACGTAAAGTGTTCACCCGAATAATGTCTAATCCGTTAAAGATATTGATATTTTGTTCTCAGTTTCCTAAATGGTATTGAGGTGCTTGAAAACAACGTGCTTCGCTTTTACTTGCTGTTATTAGCAATGAAGATATCGATAACAACTTAGATCATTTTTACGGGATGACGCTACTTTCTGGCACTAGAAGAATAGTTCAAAGTACTATGACTCCATACATATAATTTATTGAAACATCGGGAAATTACTTCTTGAAATATCAATAATCATCAACATACAAGGAGAGGTCGCCATGTGGTTTACCAGAAAAGCGTTCAAATTTGGAGGGTTTGATCTTCATAAAAAAAATATTTTGCCCCTGTTCGAGCGTTTTTGCCAATGGGCCTTAGTGTGTTCAAAATTGAACGGTTAAAATCAATCCTCAAACTTTTGTAGTCGTATTCCCGCACACGTTTCCAGATCGTCTCCGTGGCGTAGTCGCTAGCGCGTTGGCATGGGGAATTGAAGGTTTCGAGTTCGAGTCAGACCTTGGTCAGCACTTTTTCTGTTATTTTACTGATACATCCCTTATTGTCCGATGGGTTTTCGATAACTTAATGTATTTCCTATGACTCTTCGGTTTTGGAGCTATGTAGAAATCATCCCACCACACTGCACCCTGTTCTGCCAACCATGCGATATCTACTTCTTACGACAAGTAAGTAATTAAAAATAATGTCTAATCCGTTAAAGATATTGATATTTTGTTCTCAGTTTCTTAAATGGTATTCTATTGAATACTTTGCTTATCATATGAAATAAAGGTGTAAGCGTACTTTGTATTGTGTTTTCATGTCAAAGGTTTCATTAAGAAACTACAAACCACGGTCCATGCTGTACACGGGGACAAAGATCTGTCTACGAGAGAAGATGCTATCAAAATCCATTCACTGATTCATCACCAACTTTCATCTAATGCTTTCGTGGACATGATAAAATATGCTTTCTTTGCAGCAAAGTTAACAGACGAAAGAACAGTGTTCGGAAATGTGAACATCGTCTGTTTTATGCTTGAAGTAATGGGATCAAGGTGCTATTCTTGCTCCTCGCCTGCATTTATTAAATGTGCTCATTGTCGCGAAATGCTTTGCTGCCAATGTTTCTATGAAAAATACCACCCAAATAAGTGTAAAAATGGGTCAAGTTGAAGCGATTCGTTGTCAGACGAACAGTGAAAATATGACAAATATTGTAGATGATGTAAACAATAAGATAAATATTAATTTATTAATATTGTAAGTAGAAAAAGCAACAACAAATAATAAAGTACTTGATGTAATCTGCCAACTTAAATATTGTACCACAAGCATAAAATAAAAGAAAATATGTCAAAGAAAGAAAAAGAAAATAATTTAAAAAGATGAAGGTTGGTTTCGATCACGATAGCTTATATTCGCACCGCGAACACGTTAGCGACTACGCCACGGAGACGATCCGGAGACATGTTTGGGATCAAGACTACAAAAGTTTGAGGATTGATTTTAACCCTCCAGTACTCGCGCAGAGTTTTGTCACGCCAGTACTCACGCGGGGTAATAAGTTACCCCATTCTTTAGAGAAATTTATTGTGACGTAAAAATAGAATTATGCTTTTTTCATTATGTTTCTGAATAAGGACCTTATCTATAAATAAAACAATAGAAATATCTATTTTTATTGCCATTAATACTACATACAGAAAATTAATTATATTAGGCTACATAACTTCAAAGCAGAGAAAATGCATCCATAATAACGTTTGAGTTTATGCAGTCGTAAAAGGTTGAACTATTAAAGTCAATCACACTTCATTACCGTCTGAACTCAGAGGCTTGGTCTGTTTTACTCAATTATGGTTTTCTGTTTGAGACATTCCTCACACACGGTACTGAAATGGTTGTGGCAGACGTACTTTTCACACAGGATACAAGAATGTCTGTTTTATCTGTTCCGATTTCTAGGACATACAGCACATCTTTCAGATGATGCTGGTGTTTTTCTATTCAAGTGTGGAGTCTGAGAGCCCTGGGGAATTTCTTCTCGATCCTTTGAACTCATTCGTAAGGCTTTCTCTCTAATATTGCGGGGCAAACTTGTTTGCGTCGCTCTTCTATCCGAGGCTATAACAATTGCATGGTGAATTCGTTCCTGGCCCATGCTAATGTTCCCGGCTATGTCACGACTCATGTTAATCGGTTACACTCGAGTAACTAGACGTTCTCACAATAGAAACACACGCAAGAATAAAAATTAACTAAACAAGAGTTTGCCAATGTAGCCTCGCCAGTGCTCGCATGTGGTAAGATTTTACCCCGGTCAGCTTCGTCTCTTTGCCGGAAACTAATTGACGCGCGAATTTTTATGACAGACAGCTCGAGTGGCACCAAACAGTGTTCTTGGAAGGTACACAACAGCCCAGGGTACAGTCCGTGGTAGAAAAAAATCGGCAGTCGTTTCTCAAGAGTTGGGGTAATTAATTACCCCGCGCGAGTACTGGAGGGTTAAACGTTCAATTTTGAGCACACTAAGGCCCATTGGCAAAAACGCTCAAACAGGGGTAAAATATTTTCCTTTGAAGAGCAACCCCACCAAATTCGAACACTTTTCTAGTAAACCACATGGCGACCTCTCCTTGTTAGTGATAATAGTTTCAGCGCGTGCCCCATCAGTCAGCGCAAGGCAACGTGCTTGTTCCGATCGCGGTCACCCATGTTCATACTGTACATTAGAAATATGTCTCGTAAATACAATACGATGGATCCCATTGATTCGAAATATTTGTTGTTGCTAATGTTTAGGGACTGGAAAAATTATCATCTATTTGTTTCAAAATTAGCATCTATTTTCTTCAAAATTAGCATCTATTTACAAAGTTAAAAATCATCACATTGTAATATTATTTTAACGACTCCAAGTTTATGAAGTGCAATTATAGTCCTCAAACGAAAGCATTGTCAGTACTTCAGCATTGCTTTCTTTCAAATTGCACTGTCTGTCTGTAACCACTGTGTTGTAATGGAACAACACACGCTCGCTATCTACATTGGTCGTTGGGGTCCACAACAATTCAAAACAGTATTTAGTGAATATGCTGAACTCTGTCTGAACTGCAGTTAATGCAGCATGATATCACATTTTTCACTTTCTTTCATCTGGGTTTGAATTGCATTTTTCAGAGAACAGTAACCAGACCAGATTTCGTTTTGTGAGAGCACTCCAAACAATTTCTCAAGCTCAGCTAATTTATCAATGTTATTCAAAATTATATTTTTTGGATAGAGAGCTTGAGAAATTGACACAAAATGCTTATGGTTGGGGTCTTTAGCTTTCAATGCGGCTAGCTTGCACTTTGAAGAATGAGCAGCTTTGATAAATGTGACCCTACATGCAGCCTGCTCTAGAGGAGTGAGCTTAATCAAAGCACTTTTAATTGCTGCAGAAAAATTCCCTGCACAAATTAAGGTAAGACTGATGTCAAGATTATGCAATTTGGGGTAAAGCAGATGAGAGGTAGGATACAGAGACCCTTCAAGTTCATTAAGGAGGTCAACCAATCCAGCTGCATGATCTGTGACAAAAACCATGTGGGAGTGAAGTCTATTCACTTCTTGGTCAGTCAGATCGGTCAGGTACTTAATACCACAGTTGTTGATGTCTTTCGTGTCAGACATCTTGAAAAATGTAACAACATCTGTAAAATAAGCACTTAAATAGAAGACAGCCTGAAACCAGCTATTCCATCGGGTTATGACAGGTGCAGGAAAAAGCTTTGCTTCCTTTGAAGACCCATACTTTGATTTATAGAAATGTAAATAATTATATCATGTCCGAGGCTCGTTCCATTCTTGAAAGCATTTGGTTTCATCCACTACTGGCTTGCTGGGCCTATCGTAGCTTCACCAGAGCCCCGTTAGCCGTCACTTTTCAGGGTTCCTGTAGGACATTTACAGCTACCATAACGGTCCCGGGGCACGTGAAGTCCCCACTGTACTTCGCCCCTACAGGCGATCCCCTACTTTGTGCCGTTGCCCGTCTCCCACGACGTGGACGAGGGGTTGGACTTATGGGAGACGATAGGGACTGAGAACCAGGAAAGACGTATAAGGATCTGGAAACTGAAAGAAGGAGATAGAAGGGTCGAGTACCTCAAAATGGTAAAGGAAGGAATTCCAACAGATGAAGAAAGAGGGGTGGAAGAGGAATGGGCTAGATTTAAGAAGACACTAGTAGGTGCAGCAGAAGCAGTATGTGGGAGGACAAGTAGTAAGAAGAGGTGGAAGGAAACACCATGGTGGAATGAGAAGACAAAAGATATAGTAAGGGAAAAGAATAGAGCCTTTAAGAGGTGGTATCAAAATAGGACGGTAGAGACAAGGGAAGAGTACCAGGAAAGAAAGAAGGAGGCGAAGAGAGTAGTGGCTGAGGAGAGAAGAAAGTGGATGGAAGAGTGGACAAAGATGATGAAGGAGGATAGTGAAGGTACAAAAAAGGTCCTGTATGGGATGGTAAAGAATAAGAGGCGGAAGGATCCTACGGACTATGTTAGAATGGTGAACAAAAGGGGACAAGAGATAGAAAATAGGGAAGAACTGAAGAAAATGTGGAAAGAATATTTTGAAGAACTTCTGAACCCAAATGGAAACCACGGCGAGGAGAAAGAAATCAGGGAAGAGGAAGATGGACTGCAAACAGAAAGGGACTTAACATGGAAAGAAGTGGAAGATGCAGTGAGGAAGATGAAAGGAGGGAAGGCACCGGATGTGGATGAGTTGAGTGTGGAGATGGTGAGAGCAGCAGGAGAGGTGGGGATACAATGGCTGTACCGAGTGATGAAGACAGCATGGAAGGAATGGAAGACCCCAGAGGACTGGAAAAAGGGAATAATTGTCCCGATCTTCAAGAAAGGTAGTAGAACAGAATGCAGAAACTATCGGGGAATAACACTGATGAGTCATTGTGCAAAGATGTTTGAGAAAGTTCTGGAAAGGAGAATTAGGACAAGGATAGAAGGAGGGATGAGGGAAGAACAACATGGCTTCAGAGCAGGAAGGTCCACAGTGGATTTGATTTTTGCTGTAAGGCAGTTACAAGAACAGCACTCTGAGTATGGAACAGATCTACTGATGGCCTTCCTGGACATTGAGAAAGCATATGACAGTGTATGCAGAAACAAAGTATGGAAGTCCCTGGAGGATAGAGGAGTAGAGAAATGGACTATAAAGAGGATAAAGGAGATGTACAAGGGAAGCGTGAGCTGTGTGAAAGTGGGAGGAGAGAGATCGGACTGGTTGGAAAAGAGAAACAGCCTGAAACAAGGAAGTGCACTGTCACCGTTACTTTTCATTGTGGTGATGGATGACATAATGACCTGAGTGGCACAAGTAATTGGGGAAGGAAAGATGAAAGCAATGGTGTTTGCAGATGATTTGATGATTGGGGGAAACAAGGAGGAGGAGGTACAGGAACAGTTGGACGTGTGGGAAGGAATAATACAAGGATATGGGATGAAATTTAGCATAAATAAGAGTGAGATGGTGATCACAACAAGGAAGAAGGAAAGAACCATAACGGGAATAACAATTGGTGGGGAACAGCTGAAGAAAGTGGAGAGTTTCAAGTATCTGGGAAGCCTGATACAAGATAATGGAAGAAACGATAGAGAAATAAATGAGCGGGGGAGGCAGGCAGAAGCATTTCGGAGGAGTGTGAGAAGCATGTTATGGAGCAGGGATGTCCCTCAGAACAGCAAAAGGATCATATATCGGACGTACTGTGTCCCTATCCTGACGTATGCCTTGGAGACCTGGGTTATGAAAGGAAGGGAGAAGAGCAAAATACAGGCCAGTGAGATGAGGTTCTTGAGAAGCAGTATTGGAGCTACAAAGATGGACAGAATAAGAAATGAGAGGACCAGAGAATTAATGAAGGAAGAACCATTACAGGATGGTATAGAGAAATCTAGACTTAGATGGTATGGACATGTAAAACGAATGGAAGAGAAGTGGATACCCAGGAGGATACACGAGACTAAGGGGGAAGGAAAGAGACCGAGAGGGAGACGGAGAGACAGGTGGCTGAAGGGGGTAGAAGAAAGCGTGAAGAAGAGAGGAGAAGACTGGACAAGGGTGGAGGCTGAGAGATGGTGGGAAGACAGAAAACGTTGGAGAGGCTTGTGTTTCAAACAGACCCGGCCAGTGGCTGGAAACTGTGCAAGATGATGATGATGAAATAATTATATTTTCGCTTTCTTGTGTTCAAAAATGCAGACTTTACCATCGCAATCACATGGTTTAAATCTGTCATCACTGCGACCCAACAATTGCCAACCAAGCTGATCTTATGTGCCCAGCACTGTACATGCATTAAATGATCCCCTATGACCACTCTTAATGTTTCATAACATCGGGTCATGTATGGGGCACTGTCACTAACAAACACTTTAACCGCATCATATTGTACACTATAACTCCGCAGAGCTTCTAAAACCGCACGGGACCAGTTTGTAGCATTTCCTGCATCAAGGTAGTTCACAGAAACAATGTGCAGCTCTCTTTTTGATCCGGCTGGGACTTGGAATATGATGATAAAAACACAACGGCCCATTCTATCTGTAGTTTCATCACAGAGTATGTCGATGTTCTTCCCCATCAGAGCCTCTGCTGTTCTTTTCTGGTAGTAAGATGCAACTTCTTGAAAGGAAGAAAGACCTCAAATTAAAACAAAATAATTTAAAATTACTGGATCAATTGGGTACGGGTAAGATAGTTCGATACGGAAATCGCGCTCAAATTCGTTCTCCTTCAATTCTGAGTGCGGTTTCGATATCGTAATATCTAAACCGTACCCGATCAATGAAGTCGAAACTAACCTGGTAAATATAATTCACGTAGAGTTTTCACACATGGCAGCTCTTCATTTGAAAACTCAGTAATCCAGGCTCTTAGCTCTTTGTTTTCGAGCTTTTCTAGAGATATATTTGCTTTGGCAAATACTTCAACTGTGTGTTTCAAGAAGTTATCTCTGGAAATTTTTCGTGGTTTACAACTATTCAACTGTGTAAGCACAGAAGTTTGCATTCCTTGAGACGTACTAGCAACAAGGTTTGAACTTTTGTTATCGCGTCGCTTACCCACATGTTTTTCCAATTTAACATGTTTCGCAATGCTATCCTTTTTTTTCACACGCAACTCGGCAATTACAGTATTTACAAAACACTGTCACTGAATATGTGGCATATAAACCATCCTTTGCATACTGCTGAGCCCTTTTGTGCGCATTTACCGTCGAGCGCCCCATAACCTAAACAATCGCTTGATTTTCTTCTCTCCACTATTCACACGCACCTTACACGAAAACAGTTTCAACTTTGAACGAAGAGTATGAACAACAGGAAAACAACGCTGCGTCTATTTCATTATTTCCGTGGCATTCTATTTACTTTTTGAGAATAATCGATACATCCTATTCCCATTGTAAATATTGATTAAAGTCAGCAAGCAGCGATCGATCGACTACTTTTCTGTATATATCGATCAGAGCGGTCGAAAGATTTATGCGTCATATTTGCAGAATTTCTCATGATTTCGCCGAAATATGTGGTTTTTGCCAGTAAAATAACACATTTTCGTAGAATTCGCACCAAAATCGCATATTTGTACTAATTTCGCATTTTGTCGCATTTTGAATTTAGGTACTACAGTGCTTCTGCACACCTTGAAACTATTAAAGAAAATTGTTTGAACACATATTACAATAATTCGCCTTTATCGCAAATGCCAATTTTTCCGGTCCCTACTAATGTTGTTTCATCTAGGGGTTTGGAACATAGCCTATTGTTCATCAGTCCTATGCATTTCGGGTGTGTATTGAATTTGTCTGATATTCTTTGTCATTGTGATGTCTGTAGTAGCGTGTGTATTCGTAATTAAGGCAAGGCTTGGGAAGGAGTTGGCCGTGGCCTTGACTTAGGAACTATGTACGCATTTTCCTGGAGTAGAAGTGGGAAACAACGGAAAACCACTATAGGATGGCTAAGATGGTAATCAAACTCACTTTCTCGCAGTGTTGCCATATAAAGCAGAGTGTAATGCGTAGCAGTCCACAGACTAGACTTTCGCTCGTTTCTAACCAATAATATAAGGTGTGTTCAAAAAGTAACGAGCCAGAGGCTGCAATGTGCAAACCGGTGATTGCATCGGCTAATCGTGGCGTGTTTAACGAGGTGTGGTTCTGACCAGAGCGTGGAAGGTCACAGCCCGTCGCTAGAGGGCATGCGTGCACGTCATGTGACGATACGAAGCGAGCAGCAGCATGCATCAATCATCCAACGCTGCCAGTCGCATTGCAAACAGTGACATGGAGGCATCAACCAAAGGGCAAAGAGGTGTTGTTCGGTTTCTGACAGCGGATGGAGTAGGGGGAACGGACATTCATCGCCGAATGTCACAAGTGTACGGCGAACACTGCATTTCCCTTGCAAGGGTCAAGGCGTGGCACAAGCGCTTCCGGGAAGGACGTGTGTCGTTAGCCTATGATGACCGGTATGGGGCAACCCCCTGCATTACCGATGACAACGTCCAGCTGGTTGCACTCATTACCCATGACCGCCGAGTGACAGTGAACGCCATAGCCGCCGTGGTCGCTCCACGACAATGCACGACCTCATATGGCCGACACCGCATCACTTTTCAGGTTATTCACCGTTTAATTCAAAACACCGATAATTGAAGAATTCAAATTTCTCCCTGGTTTTCTACAAAAAACTATTATTTTACCGAATGAGGATCACTTTAACCAACCATTAGTTCGTCGACTTGAAGAAACTGTACGAGCCTTGCGGTCCTCCCAGTACTTCTCCATGCGTATTTATCTTCTTGCCCTTTCGGAAAATGAAAAGTCATATTTTTAAGTGCTGTAGTTAAACTTTTCTTATTTGTAGCATCTTCTGTTGTTAGGACAATTTCTTTTAAGTCCTCTCTGATTTCTTTTAACCATCGGCATCCAGTTGTTGTGTTTTTAGAAGCAAGATTGTACTGTACTGGTTGTTTTAGAAGACGTGATTCTGGCATTCTCATGATGTGCCCAAAGAATCCTAGTCTTTTCTTCCGCATGGTATCAGTAATGGGTTCTAGGTTGTTATAGACAATATTGTTAGGTATTATTTTCCATTGCCCATCTTTTTTATAACTTTTATTGATACAAGTTCCACCAATTCGCCTTTCGATCTTCTGTAATCTGTCGGTTTTAGAAAGTTCATTTAGATGGAATAATGTTTCCGCTTCGTATGTGGCTTCCGGTTTTATGACTATTGTAATGCTTAATTTTTGCATTAATTGATAAGCATTTCTTTTTGTAAGTTTCCCATGTTAATTTTTGTGCCCTAGATAACTTGTTTGTTCTTATTTGAATCGATGCTTTCCCATTTATGTTGTTTGTTATTAACTCTCCTAGATATTTGAATCATGTTACAAATTTTAGCCTACTTTTCACATTTTGCAAAAATGAGGAAAAAGTAGACTTATGAGATCGATCCGGGAAAATGTATGTATGTCTGTCTGTCTGTCCTTCTGTCTGTCTGGCTGTGTGTGTGTGTCTCCCCCCCATCAACTCCTAAACGGCTGCAGAAATCGAAACCAAATTTAGTATGAGTAAAGATGTATACCGGAATATCTCAAGCCCATATTTGAAAATGATGTCAGTGCTACCAACTGCTGAAAAAAAGGCACTAGAAATTTGAGCTCCATGTTGGATATCATGGAAGGTATGCATGGGAGCTATTCCAAAATTGGCACACAAGTAGATAATACTATTTCAGTTTAATTTACAGGAGGCCATACATGACAGTGTTGCCAAAAAAAAATTAAGCCTGCTGATAGGTCCAATTTTTAAATGCATATAACTTCTACACCATTAATTGGATTTCAACCAAATTTTGTATGTTATATGTGTACATAATCAGATATGACTGAGTATATTCTTAAGAGCCACCACAGCTGCCAACTGTTAATAATTGCTCTCTCAATTTTCTTCATCCAAATACCAATATATCTGAAAGTATGCATGCCCACAGCTTTAAACTCTGCACATGTATAGTACCTGACATTTTAGATTAATTTGAAGTAACTTATATACGTCAGTTCTACCAACATGATTCTAAACCTGCTGATAGGACCAAGTTTCAAATACATGTAACTTCTATACTATCAATTGAATTTCAACCAAATTTCGTATGTGCTATGTGTAACATAACAGACATGACTATAAGTATTCTTAAGAACAATCAGGGCTGCCAACTGTTAATAAATGTTGACTATATTTTTTTACCCTAATATCAATATATCAGAAAGTATGCAAGCCAACAGCTCTATACTTTGCACACGTATAGCACCTGACACTCTAGATGAATTTGGAGTAATTAATATAAGTCAGTGCTGCCAACATGATCCTATGCTTGCTGATAGGTCCAATTATAAAAAACGTGTAATTTCTATACTAACAAATGGATTTCATCCAAAATTGGCACAACAAAATATCATAATATTTCAGATTATTTCTGACTAGCACACGCATGACATTGTTGCCAACATGCTTTTACGCGTGCTGATAGATCCAATGTCTAACTGCATGTAACGTCCATTGGACTTCAACCAAATTTTGTATTCTGTACCTTAAGAGATGGAACTAAGAATATATTCAGTCACCAGGGTTGCCAACTGTAGTGCTCTAATAGTCTACATTATGCCAGGAATATTTAGAACTAATTAGACATTTCGATATTACCAACTTCATTTCGTTATTATTCTAGATAGGTTCATATACTGTACTGTAGAATAATCATTGGCATGAAAAGTAGGCTCTTTAGTTCGTCACGGAACTTCTTGTTATTTTTGTACTTATAATTTGTATTTCTTTTAAGGGTGTTGGATTTTGTGGCATGATTTCTGTTTTTTCAAATGATATCTTAAGGCCAATTTTATTGGCAATGGTCTGAAGCTCTGATATCTGTGTTTTGGCTTCCTCTAAATCTTTCGCCAATAATACCATGTCGTCTACAAAACCAAGACAGTTTGTATGAATTTTTCTACTTATTTTTATATTTGGAGGGCATTTCTTAGACCATTCTCGCATTACCATTTCTAATGCACAATTAAATAATAATGGTGATAGCCATCACCTTGTCGTAAACCTGTTGTGACCTCAAATTCACCTCCTAATTTAACTTTTCTTCATAATACTCATTTGTATTTTCCTCACTCGCTATCCCTATACAACACGCAACTGTGAAGTAATGAAAAGCTTTAAAATAACCACGATGGTTCACTATGAAATTGGTTCCGTATTGACTTACAAAAGCTATAAAACAATACGTTTGGTCTGTCCTCCCAGTCAATATGTTTGATTTCATTTGGACATGTTTTGGGCCTCTTTTATCGGCCAATCTTCAGCAGTTAACAAAACCTTTTACACAAAATCCTAACACCCTCTTATCTCTATTTAGTGTAAAACAAAGTTCCTGATTCTCGGATGTAACGGGTAATCTCGAGAACCACTGGATGTATTTTGATGTGGTTTTCACCATTCTGTAAAGCAGGGGTTCTCAACCTTTTTCAACCATCGTGCCCCTTTAAAAAATTAAACATCCTGCGTACCCCCTACTAACCTTTCTTAGGTAGTAATAATGGTTATTAAAAATGCAAAAGGTATTTAGTTAGTATCGTTTAACCTTTGTAATTGTGCTCGGTAAAGAAAAGATGCAATTCTTTGTGGAGTTCAAATACACGCGCCGTAAATAACTCACACAGTAGTCACGGCACGAAGCTCACTGCGCATGTGGATCGAGTAGAAGGATGGCCTGCCGTGTACTCCCTGAAATGTTTCGCTTACCCCTGTACCCCAGGTTGAGAACCCCTGCTGTAAAGGATATCTCGAGGAAGGTTCCTGTAGAAAAACATTCATTTATGACCAAAGGAAGCCAGAGCAGTAATGATTACAGTGAATCGAGTTGAGGAAAAACCGGCCGTCCGTGCGCCTTTTAAGGTTATGCTGGGTAAACCGTTAAAAATATCTATATACTACGAGTGTAAGAGTTGTTCACCATGAGAAGTTCTAAAAAAAAAGTCCGCGACAGCATATTTTTATCTTCAATACATCGCCCACTATAAGTGTCTTTTTACGTTTTCATTTTTTCCAACAATCTCCATTCCGTGGAAATTTAAATTACTAGCTTCGGAGCGAGCCTATCCCCCCAGTTTCGTCCATTGTTCCTCAGAATACACAGTCAAGTTAAGATTGGACGGAAGGTGGATTTGTGTTTCATGCACCTCACCATTCTTAAATTACGTCTGACAAGAATTCGTTGCACATGCTATCTCCATGATAATATAATTAATATTCCAGTCAGTGATTTTAACCCATCATGCCGAGACGGAAAATGGATATAGGTCGTAGTTCTTTGAAATCGAAAAAGAAAAAAAAAAAGCCTTTTAAGCTTGCGCTGGGTAAAACGTTAGATACCGGGCGAAGCCGGGGCGGGTCACTTTATCTTCTTTCTTGATTTACATTGGTTAAAAGGTAACAAAGATTTGAAGAAACATCACAGCTATTTTAACATAGCACCACAAGGTCTCAAGAAAGTGACTACAGTAAATAACAGAAATATTAAAACTCAGCAATTTTTCTAGGTTTATGCCATGTCTTGTGTGGGGTTTCGCCTAGGAACACCAAGCTGGCTCATCAGCGGGCTCTTGGTGTCTGTGCCCGGACCCCCACAGGAGTAGCGAACTGTGCACTATCTCCCTTCTTATGAAGCGCACCTGCGCCTCTTTACTGCTAGAGCTAAAAGCTCAAGCAGCCTTTCCCCTCCCTACCAAGGCTTCAAGGAATACCGGGCTAAAAGAAAGGCCAACCAATGTTGGTTCCGTTTGCAAAGAAGAAACAAATGAAGCAAAATGTTAATTATTTAGCATTTAGTACATTAGCAATGTGGTTACCTGCTACAGAAAAAGTATCAACATCCTAAAACTCTGCAATTTTTCTAGGATAATGCCATGTCTTGTGTGGGGTTTTGCCTAGGACACCAAGCTGGTTCATCAGCGGGCTCTTGATGCTCCCTGCCCAGACCCCCCACAGGAGTAACAAACTGTGCACTACCTTCCTTCTTATGAAGCCTCAATAGGGAAGTGAAAGGCTGCTTGAGTTTTTTAGCTCACGCAGTTAAGAGGCGCACGTGCGCTTCATAAGAAGGGAGGTAGTGCATAGTTTGCGCCCGGACCCCCACCTTTGTTTGCAGATGACACTCAAACTTATATTAGCCGATGACGAGGTGGCTGCTGATCTCGTCATCCGCTTTATAAGTGTGAGTGGGTTAGGGGCAACAAACTAAATTATCCAGTGTACATTGACTGAATGACTTGTTCGATTTTTAATGCAGAATTTTTGTTTTTCCAAAATTTTTGTTTCTATTATAATTATTAGTTTTGTTTAATTTTTTGTTTTATTGATTTTTGGTCTTTCCAAATTTAGGTGTCCACCTCTAAATTTTAAATTCCATTCCAAATTTGTATACTTTAATCTGTGTTAGGAGAGGCAGATGACCTCGTAGTTCCACCCCTTAAAACAACAACTAACCCACAGGAGTAGTGAACTGCGCGCTACCTCCCTTTTTATGAGGCGCACCTGCGCCTCTTTACTGCGAGAACACCAAGAGCCCGCCGATGATCCAGCTTGGTGTTCTAAGGCGAAACCCCACACAAGACAATGGCACGAACCTAGAAAAATTGCTATGTTTTAATTCACTGGCCGTGAAAGCCAATATACCATCTTATCAACATTCTATCTTGCAATATATAGGTACGAGATAATTTTAATCAAACACTTTCATTAAACTTGTCTTAGCAATTTTATGACAATCACTTATTAATTGCTTGGCATCAGAAGGGTTGAACCTTTACTGTCCAGGATGTCATGACATCCATATTGCTTTGTTCCAGTCACTAGAAAGGGTTGAACCTTTACTGTCCAGGATGTCATGACATCAGTAGCGGCTATTCAGGTGAAGAGAGTGAAGAGCCTCTTCACATGCCATCTCTTAAATAAAATAAACATTATTTTTTCTTATTTAAATAAAAATGTTGGCATTGTCTTGGGCTACTTTTTCACTTAGTGTACTGTTATTTCTACACTCCGTCGCTAGATGGTGCGCAAGCAAGGCTGCATGACGTCCTTGTAGCAGTTGTACTCCCTGTCGCTAGATTGTACTGCCGTAACTTGGAAGGAAGCAGGAGACGAAGTGTCTTGTTTATGTCAGCTACATCGTCTCGTTGCCATGGTAACCTGACGTCAGTTGTGACGTCATTACCTGCCGTTAGACAGACGAGTGAAGATGTTCCTGTGTCGGCAAGGCAATATCGTCTAGTTCAGTTGATGAAAGTTTACATTGCAACAGGCTTCTTTTTCTTTTATATTGAGGCTTTTATTTACTTTCCCAATGAATAGTATGTATTTATAACGTTATCTACCCTGTTGTTGATGAAGGTTGATGGCTTTTAGTGTATAATGTTTGCAGTGAAAGACACGTTACTAATTTTATTAGAAATTCCCTTCAGTAGGTGGAAAGATGAAGACAAAAAGGGATTTATTAATTAATTTATTAATTTGTGGGCGGCCAAAGAAATTAATAGAACTGTGCACTAAAGAAATAAAACCGGAAAGTCCTATAGCCTTCATCGCAAGGGATCTTGGTTCGAACAGTTCACATAGTTGTACAGTAGTTATAGAACTGTTCTGTTGGCCTTGCTTACTATACAGTAACAGTAACAAATTTCCAAAACATTACGCGCGGGTTGGACAAACACAAAGACAGTGAGCAACATTTAAAGAACCAGTTACCACTTAGAACACGCACACAAGCACGATATCTGGCACTTTACGGGAAAATGCAAGACTAAGTGCACTTAAATGTAATGTGAATGTGACTTTAAATAGGCAGATCCTGGGACTTGTGATTAGAGTTGTTCTATACTTAAAGTTTACAGGAACTCTCTTCTAGAGAGGAGGGCCGATAACCTAGATGTTAGGCCTCTTAAAGCAACAATTATCATCATCATCATCGTCTTCTAGAGGACATGACAAGACCTCTTTAAACCGTGTGCGCTTTAAGGAATTATTGAAGATACTGACATCTAAAAAGTCCTTAGAACCTCAAAATTATTAAAATAAAATTCAAAGTGTGTTCTCTGGAAATAACTGATGCAACATCAGAGTACATCAGGGATCATATTAAGGACCGACTTAATAATGTTAGAGCCTCCGTGGCTTAGGCGGCAGCACGCCGGCCTCTCACCGCTGGGTCCGTGGTTCAAATCCCGGTCACTCCATGTGAGATCTGTGCTGGACAAAACGGAGGCAGACAGGTTTTTCTCCGGGTACTCCGGTTTTCCCTGTCAAAAATTTAATTCCAGCAACACTCTCCACTATCATTTCATTTCATCTGTCATTCATTTCATCATTGCCCCAGAGGAGTGCGTCAGGCCTCGGCAGCCGGCACAGTTCATATCCTCGCTGCTAGATGGGGGGTGGCTTCATTCATTCCATTCCTGACCCAATCGGAGACTAGAAGCAGGCTGTGAATTTTCATTTTTTTCTTAATAATGTTCCGCTTTTTTCTATGCTAACGCATGGCTGTGATAAATTACAATTCTTAAATAAGTCTTATAGATTCCGACAAATTTGAGCTGTATAACAAACATAATCAACAATAGGCCTACCCCACATTTAAGAAATGAACTGTCACTCTTTTATGCTCATGAATCCTACAACGTAAAAATAGTCGGGAGAAATACATCAAGAACTCCGTGAATAGAAGAGACTTACAAACTTTTGCTTAAGGACACGACGTACTCTTGCATGATGAAAATATCGATTTTTTGATTTTGGCGCCATAAAATTCTTCATTCTTTTCTGAATCCAAATATATATAGTTTGTGTTTTTTTTTATGTCTACAACTACCTTAAATTCGTTTCTTTTAAATTAGCGTCCCATGCTCTGAATAATTCACTTTTAACTTTGCCAGCTGTTTTCCGTTAATACTCATTTTCCATGTTTAGGTACCAATAACAAGGAAACCATTTAAGATAGAGGGCTAATTTTTTTTACATTAACTTGCCTAATGGAGTACTTGAATATTAACCTATTTGCACTTCCAAAACATAGTAGGCATGGATTGGGAAGAGAAAAATTAATACATATTTTTGAATAAATTTAAAAAGAAAGAGTTCGGATCTTTTTTCTTGCATTCTGTCCCAATAATAATGAAACAAAGTGGTTACCGGTACTCATCTGCCATAATCCATTCCAAGTGTGTGAACAGAATTTGAGAATATTTTATTGAAAAACAACTGAGAAATGTGTACCTGAAGCAAATTATACAACATTTTTTTGAAAATGTATCTGTCCAAATTTGTATTCATTTCACACATCCTATAAAAGCAAAGTAGCACTACATGGTCATAAACAGCTCAGAATATACCGCTTCTTATATGTGACAAGAATCATAGCTGTACCTTTAGCATAAATCCAGAAAATACTTAGTAAAGTGATGCCACAAAAATAGACTTTTTCATCGTGTAAGAGTACGTGGCGACCTTAATTGGGTACTGGCAATACCTTCTACAAGTGCATCAGTACAACGCAGTTTCTCTTGTTTGAAAAGATTCAATACTTTTGCATGTAACACAATATCTGACTCCAGAATTACATCATTGGCTATCTCCATAAATCGTGAATTGTAGTTGAAATTGATTGAAGACCTTCTATGAGGACATCATAGATAAGATTGCCAACCTTAGAGAACGGAGGATTCATTTAAGCTATACAAATAAGCGAGTTTGACTTTTTAGTGCGATAACTTATGTTTGGTTTGGTTTTAAGTACTAGGTTTTTAGTAGATATTTTAGCATTAAAATAGGAAAAGGATGTCAATATTCACAAACGCAAACATCATGCACTGATGAAATTAGGAGTTTGGCTCTTCACCTGATATTTGATCTACGAGCCGCCACTGCATGACATCCATATTGCTCTGTTCCAGTCACTAGAAAGGGTTAAACCTTTACTGTCCAGGATGTCATGACATCCATATTGCTCTGTTCCAGTCACTAGAAAGGGTTAAACCTTTACTGTCCAGGATGTCATGACATCCATATTGCTCTGTTCCAGTCACTAGAAAGGGTTAAACCTTTACTGTCCAGGATGTCATGACATCCATATTGCTCTGTTCCAGTCACTAGAAAGGGTTAAACCTTTACTGTCCAGGATGTCATGACATCCATATTGCTCTGTTCCAGTCACTAGGAAAGACCTGTTTGGAGATGTCAGTGATATAAGCTCAGATGAGGAAAAACAGGCGGCCGAGAAGAGTTCGGTTGACGAGCGAGGCAGCGGGAAGGACAACGCCAGGAGAACCATGCCCATCATCGAAGAGGTCAGTGGGATTATGGACTTCCAAACCACAGGATCTGTTTTTAGCTTTAAAAAGTACAACAGTTGGAATTTCATATTTTGTGTTTTGTAGCAAATATTATATGTAGCAATTAGGAGTGAAATAATTAAGTTCAATCATCTCTACTTGGTATCTAAGTCTCCGATTCTTGGAAGTAACGGGTAATCTCGAGAACCACTGGATGGATTTTGTTGCGGCTTTCACCATTCTGTAAAGGATTTCTCGGGGAAGGTTTCAGTAGAAAAACATTCATTTATGACCAAAAGAAGCCGAGCAGTAACGATTACAGTGAATCAAGTCAAGGAAAATCCTGCTGTCCGTGCGCCTTTTAAGCTTCTTCTTCTTCTTCATTTGCCATCTCCTCTAAGAAGGTTGGCGATCATCACACCAATCCGGCTTTCGGATCTAGCAGCACTGAAAAGTTCACTGGAACTACACTTGAACCATTTTTAAAAATTGTCCAACCAAGAAATCCTTCTTCTTACTCGACTCCTTCTGCCCTCAACCTTCCCTTGAATAATTTCTTGTAGAAGACGATACCTGTCTCCTCTCATTATATGACCCAAGTATTGTAACTTCCTAATTTTGACACAGGTAATTATCTCCTTATCTTTACCTATCCTACGCAATATCTCAAGATTTGTAATTCTATTCATCCAGCTTACTCGTAAGATCCTTCGATATGTCCACATCTCAAACGCCTCTCGTCTTGTAATCATATCTTGTTTGAGTGTCCAAGCTTCCATACCGTAGAAGAGTACCGAGAACATATAACATTTTAGCAACCTGAGTTTTAAATTTAAACTAAGGTCTCTATTGCATAATAAATTTCTCATTTGATTTAAACTTACGCCGGCTTATACCCCACCCCCATCCTGATGAGGCGGGGAGCTCGTCAAGGGCTATGGATTGATGGTGTGATTGCCCACCTTTGAAGACAGCTGTGGAAATGATCCCTATCCTCTTTGTATGTTGTTCCCTTTTATCTCTCCCTGCACCTGCCTGTTATTACCCATTCACGATTTGATTGCCGCTGAGCATGGCTGCGCCAGTGATTGTTGTTTATTGTATCATGAGCTCCACGGGGCGAAGCGGAGGACACAGCGATGACAGAGTGCAGTCTGCCCATAAGTCAAGCGGCATTACGTCAGATAAGCGTCACAGGAGCTCATGTTACCTCTCTTAAGTTAACAGCCCTGGGGCTGGTTTGCAGCAAATTGCCAATCTTCTCTATTCTCCGCCATCCTCTTCAATTCACGATATGATTTTGTGTTTGTGTCTGTCATTATCTGTATGATGTATGCAAGTGGTGGTCTTCGTCTTGTGTTTTTCCCTTCTAACATCCCTTCGATGACTCTTGATAGCAGGCTATTATGTCTGAGAATATGTTCCAACATATTCGCTCTTCTTTTTTTCAGACTCTTCATAAAGCTTCTACTTTCTCCTGCTCTTCTGAATGCCTCTTCATTTGTCATATGTTGTATCCAACTGATCTTAAGCATTCTTCTCCAGCACCAAGCCTCAAAAGCCATCAACTTCTTCTCTTCTGACTTCCCTATTGCCCAGGTCTCACTACCATACAAAGCCACACTCCACATGTACGTCATCAATAGTCTTTTCCTTATTTTTAGGTCTATACTATGGATGTGAAGAAATTCTTCTTTCTATAAAAGGCGTTCTTTGCCTGAATAATTCTACTCCAAATTTCTCGTTTGCAGGTTCCATCATACGTTATCAAGCTTCCCAGATTCTTATATTCCTTCACACGTTGTATTTTATCATTCTCGATAGAAATTGCTGGTGCTCTTCTATGATTTTCCTGGTTACCACGGACAGTTAAACGATGACTGAGGCTACTGGAGCTGAGTCATATCCAACTCTCACAACTGTACCTGTCAACGATGAGGGCTGACGTGTGACACAAGTATACAAAGAATAGTTCCCATCTCGACCGCCGACAATCAATTCGTGAAAGGGTAATATCCGCGTTTCTATCCTGACCATTGATTGTATGCTCACCTTGTTGGCTTTTCCTCTCCTCCTTGAAAATAATAAAATGCATAGACATTGTATATGGTATTAAATATTATCCGTGTTGACTGATATTAATCTCCAATTATAAAATCCGCCTTGTCAAACACTAAGAAGTTAAATAATTAAATTAAAACATACCTGTTTCGGTATAACAATGATACAGTTGAGTCCCGAAAACTCAGCAGTCGATAACCCGTCAGTTCGGATAACTCGGCCACAACCTGGCAGGTCGAAAAACATCCCCGCGCAGACCTGTTCAACGTCCGAATCAGAAATTATTGCTGCTGTCACATTCAATGAAAAATGACGAAAACGATGAAGACGTCGACATTGAGGACTCCACAGCACAAAGTGAGGGACTAATGACTGTCGAAACCGCCTTCAGTATTTTGAACAAGGTGCATCGGTAATAGAGTTACTGTTCCTTTGTCTTCTTCGTGATGAAGCAGCAAAACGCAGAGTGCAGTGCGGAAGGCAACGGGACATAACACATTTCTTTAAAAAGTAGCCAGTTTTTGCAGTCGGCTAGTTAATTTTCACTATAGACAGCTTTATGCCTTCATAATGTATGTACTTTTCCTTTGTTTAAGGGTATTTGGACAGTTTATTCTCTGTTGTATTCTCAAGCAAACAATACACACAAGTACAGTACTGTATTTTCTGGGGAAACACTCGTACTTGTTAGTTTTGAACCCCATTTCCGATAACCCGGCATTTTCACAAACTCGGGCAGCCTTCGGTCCACATTTGGCCGAGTTTTCGGGACTCTGCTGTACCTTCGTCAGCGTAGATTAAATAAAATGAATCTTAAAAACTATGATAACAAATACAAAGAGAAAATGGATATCTTTACAAAAGCATTAGAATGTAAATAAATGAAAGTTCACAAAAAAATTAGGAAATACTTCAAAGAACAACATTATAAGTTAATGTTAATCTACATTAATCGACTTATATATTACATTTGGCTTATCAAAGTCCAAGTATTTCGTTACAACTTATAAGTGTACCATGGCTAACTTGAGTTGTATTGGGGAATGTATTGCCCGTTTGGACGGCTACTACTACGGAGCTAGCCAACAGGAGGGAATCTTCTGTCTTGTTAGAGGTTAGTTGTGAAACACTCTCCCCTCCTCGCTAGAGTTGATTTACAATTAACTACCCTCATTAACACAAACCTACAGAATTTACTGCCTTTAAATACAGGCCACAAGTGATTTTAAAGTTTTCCCGACTTTGAATGGGCGCCAAGGTTGACCATATGGGTCTTCCTTAATAAAATAGGATAAAATACGGTACATAACTGTTGCCCAGACTTATCCCAGGCGTAGGGCATTTGGCATGAGTTCGCTGATGCAATCAGGTTCATGCAAGACAGGAATATAAACACACATGAATTTTAAAGAGATAATCTATTGGCTGTACTATACACATATATACATAATATACAACACAAAATACCCTTCATACACTCGTTAATTATTCAGTACCGTGCCACTGAATTTAGGCTCTGAGAGCAACAAACACTTACGGCCATATCAGAGCCAGGCATAACAGCCACCTACGTACACACATCAAAAAAAGTTTTGCATCACCTCGGTTCCCAGATCTCCGGCATATAGACGTTGACTGTGTATATTGTATCCAAGATACAGTCCCTTTGACTGTTCATAGATGTCACTAAAACTGCTCAAAGATGTAAACAACCATGCATGAGCAGGGCCTATTAGACGGAGGGGGTACGACAGCCGATCAGTTCCAGTCATTCCACCAGGACGAAGGTACGCTGCTCATGTTGTCTGTAGTTCTACCATGCCTAGAAGGTCAATACCGCAGTTCGATCGCGTCCGCATTGTTACTTTGTGTCAAGAAGGGCTCTCAACAAGGGAAGTTTCCAGGCGTCTCAGAGTGAACCAAAGCGATGTTGTTCGGACATGGAGGAGGTACAGAGATACAGGAACTGTCGATGACAGGCCTCGCTCAGGCCGCCCAAGGGCTACTACTGTAGTGGATGACCGCTACTTACGGATTGCCGCTCGGAGGAACCCTGACAGCAATGCCACCATGTTGAATAATGCGTTTCGTTCAGCCACAGGACGTCGTGTTTCAACTCAAACTGTGCGCAATAGGCTGCATGATGCGCAACTTCACTCCCGACGTCCATGGCGAGGTCCAGCTTTGCAACCCCGACACCATGCAGCGCGGTACAGATGGGCCCAACAACATGCTGAATGGACCCCACGGAATTGGCATCACGTTCTCTTCACCGATGAGTGTCGCATATGCCTTCAACCAGACAATCGTCGGAGACGTGTTTGGAGGCACCCTGGTCAGGCTGAACGTCTTAGACACACTGTCCAGCGAGTGCAGCAAGGTGGTGGTTCCCTGATGTTTTGGGGTGGCATTATGTGGGGCCGACGTACGCCACTGGTGGTCATGGAAGGCTCCGAAACGGCTTTACGATACCTGAATGACATCCTCCGACCCATAGTGCAACCATATCGGCAGAATATTGGAGAGGCATTTGTCTTCATGGACGACAATTCTCGACCTCATCGTGCACATCTTGTGAATGCGTTCCTTCAAGATAACGACATCGCTCGACTACAGTGGCCAGCATGTTCGCCAGACATGAACCCTATCGAACATGCCTGGGATATGTTGAAAAGGGCTGTTTATGGACGTCTTGACCCACCAACCACTCTGAGAGATTTACGCCGAATTGTCGTTGAGGAGTGGGACAATTTGGACCAACAGTGTCTTGATGAACTTGTGGATAGTATGCCACGGCGAATACAGGCATGCATCAATGCAAGAGGACGTGCTACTGGGTATTAGAGGTAGTGGTGTGTACTGCAATCTGGACCACAAATGCTGAAAGTCTAGCTGTATGATGGTACAACATGCAATGTGTGGGTCTCATGAGCAATAAAACGAGCTGAAATGTTGTTTGTGCTGATCTCTATTCCCTTTGTATTTAACGGTTCCGGAACTCTTGGAACCGAGGTGATGCAAAACTTTTTTTGATGTGTGTATATACACACTGTACCGTCCGTACACAAACTGTCTACACACGTTAGACTGGTTCACTCCACTTTCTTTCTTCTCGAACTGCTCGTTCACGTCTCCATTCTCGCATGACTTTTCGATGAAATGTTTACGACTGATTATCCTTTTAGGCGTGGTAAGTTATTTCCGACAGCCCATGGTATGAATGGACCCATGAAATGCACGTAGCCTCCAATAGCCCGTAAGAGCTCAGTGGATAGCTAAAGATTAGTCACTGCTCGTTCGTATTACGATACCATGATCAAGTAATAACGACACTAATTTGCAAGTAGACAACGGACTTTCGCTGTAAAAGCACGAAGAAGATCTCTAACCGTTCGTTACGGAAACCATGTCACGTAAAACGACCCTGGGCGCTAGTAGATTAGTGTTCTGCCAATAAAGCAATAAGACGACCTCGGAACACCAGACACGCCATTATATGCACTGGCGTAGGGATCCATAACCCCAATGTTTCTGCCGGAACTAAGTCGTGCGTGGCCCGCTCCTAGCGGAACATCCGTGTCAACACATGAACATCAGACAGTCGAAATCCACACTGACGTCACACAGTAGTTTTCCACTTGAAGTTCATGAGAGTTCATGCTATAAATAGCCTAGGTATTCCGACACAAGCCGAATTACTGCCTGTCTTTTCTGGGTATGTAACACATCCAGCACTCGAAAATACCAATTCATTGTACCTTTATAGTACAGCCACGAATCTAACATTTAACATTACTAGGTCAAAATAAAGCCATTAACCCCAAACCAAAGTGAAATAATGCTTCTACTTAATACAGTCATATATCCCATTTCCCAAAACGTAATAAATCGCAAAACCCCGTATTTTATAATATCAAATATCCAAAAACCGATAATTAATAAACAGTGATCCTAGTTGGTCCGGACCATCCAAAGATGAATCCGTCCACAAAAACACACACAGGCACAATAAAAATCACCTCTGCAACCCCACATTAACCCAATATAATAAGATACAAATAAAATACCCCAAACTTACTGCACGAAGCAAAACCCGAGGGTGAGCTACTGTAACTGAATAAATTCTGTTACAGATGCCCCCACAAGGATCAATCTCTAAACTACAAGGCTATAGAATTATCCTTGTCCCTCACTCAAATACACTAGTACTCCTGTCTTGTCATCGTGAGCAAGATCTCTAGGTGACATATAGCTTGAGGTATGTACCTAGGACCTTGTCATCATTGGTAATCAAGCTGTAGGCACATGCACCTACCCTGCGGTCTATAGCAAATGGACTGAAATGAAAAACCTCAAGAATGCAACTCTGCTCTACCGACAGCAGATGCTCAGCTCGCAACAACACCAGATCACCTACCTTAATTTTTACCCCCTCCCTTGCCTGCTGTTTCAAAAGTATCTTACCTACTACTACAATAATTCTCAATTTATTTAATCTCTTAGGGTACAGCTTTCCCTGTTAAAAATCCCAAAATCCTGCGAGACACACAAAAAGAAATCCTTCCTGCAAACTACTAACTGCCACGACCTCCAAACATAACCTACTGTTACCATCCCACACGGTCACCACCACCAGAAGACTAACAGACTGACTGTTACTAATCTCAAATATAACCTCATACAGCATCTGACCAATCACCTCAACAACACCCTCCATGTAAGAATGAGCTATAGGGTACCTAGGACCGCTCAAGTTAGACCTATCTGCGATGTCAAAACTGTGCCCGTAGCCGTGAGTACATCCAGGTTTCTCCGAGAACACCACCCTGTGTTCCCTCAGAACGTCAAGCACCTCTGACTTCTGACCCTCGTCCAACATGGTATCTTTAACAACTGCCTCCACACAGTGATCATCATCACTCAACTCACGATCATCTCCCATGACCCAGAAACAACAGTGATCCACATCACTCAACACACGATCATCTCCCATGATCCAGAAACAACAGTGATCCACATCACTCAACACATGATCATCTCTCATGACCAAAATACAACTTGATACCATGCCGACACCTAATTCTTTCTCCACAGAAACCTCTTTAGTAACCTGAATGCATCCAACGACACTAACAAAATCTCTACCATAAACCTGATAACTCAACCTAACCCAATCCTGTGGCTCACTCCACCCAAACTTTACTTGCGCCTTACTGTAATCTAATCTACAGCTCTGGTCTCCTAACCTATCAGATCCTACATTGACATTATACTCTACATTATGCTTTTCTTCCAGAGCGTGAGCAGGAATACTACGCAAGGACTCTCCCCCTGCTCCATTTAGTGAGTCCTGGCGAAGTTTAAACTTCCTGGCCTATTGCTTCTCTCAACCTGTCTTTCCATGCCACGCCCCCTATTTGCCTGCTCTACCTCACGTGGTCTGTTCCCCGGTTGATTGTTTTTCCCGTACCCCTGACACTCATTGTTATTTCTTCCTCTCCCATGATCTTCATACCACATGTACCTATCTCCTCTACCTGGATCCCAGTTCTTCTCTCTCCCCCGATTATAATTTCTTTCCTTTTGATTACCCCCATTTCTCTGACGTTGCCTACCTGTTTTTTTCAAGGTACCTAACCTTCCATGTGACCTCTCTATGTCTGTAATAGAGACTATCTCCTGCACGTACACTGCAGTCCTAATGTCATCAGAGAAATTACATACTAACTTCGTAACAAGATTTTCACTCCCTCCTAGTTCCAGATTTTGACCACGTAGAATTCTACCTACAGTATCTTTCTCCAAACTAGTCACCTTCTCGCTAACCTGGCTAATATTCTCATCTACCTTCTTCATACCATTCCCTAGCAAACTAATCTCGACTCGCTCATCCATCTCCACTACCTCACCACTCTCCTCACTAACTTCAGCACTCGCAAGCATCTCCACTCTCCCAGCACTCTCCCCACTAACTTCAGCACTCTCATCCTTCTCCACTCTCCCAGCACTCGCATCACTAACCACAATGTTCTCTTCCACGATGCCTACAATTTCCTCTTTCTGCTCTCCCAACATATCTACCCTGGGAAATTTCTGGCTAGTCAAATGTGCCTGGCTAGAAATCTCCCCTGCCAACATCACTTGTTGAGCATCCAACTTATCTACTTTAGAGTCTACGCTCTCTTCCTGAACAGCAATCTAATTACCTAGCTTAGTTTCCAGATTAGTGACTTCTACACTGACTTCACTAACCTGGCTAGTAACATGGCTGTCTAGGCTAATCACATCAAGCTTCTCCGACAAATGCTCTGTGACCTCATCAAGCTTCTCTGACAAATACTCCTCCACACTATTCAGCTGACTAGTTATTTTCACCCCCATCCTCTTCATCCTCTCCTCCATACCATCCATTCGACTGATTATCCTCTCCTCCATCCCTACAGACTTGTCGCTAAGATACACGAGCCTCCTCAACATGTCCATCATACTTAATTCATTCATCTTTAACTTATTTCCCCCCTGCCCTGGCAAATCTCCCTTGACTCTACCGTTTTCCCCCATCCCTAAAGCAAATTGCCTATCAGACCCTGTCTGATTCTGCCGCTCACCAGCACCGTCCCCCAACAAAGCAGAATTGCATCCTGGCTCTGACGTAGCCATCCCTAATTGAAATATATGATATTGTGAAAATATGCCTACAGTTTAATTCCTGTGTCCTGGTATACATCAGCATGTCTAAGGCCCCACGTTGGGCGCCACTGAAACACTCTCCCCTCCTCGCTAGAGTTGATTTACAATTAACTACCCTCATTAACACAAACCTACAGAATTTACTGCCTTTAAATACAGGCCACAAGTGATTTTAAAGTTTTCCCGACTTTGAATGGCGCCAAGGTTGACCATATGGGTCTTCCTTAATAAAATAGGATAAAATATGGTACATAACTGTTGGCCCGACTATGAAATTTCTTATCCCAGGCGTAGGGCATTTGGCATGCGTTTGCTGATGCAACCAGGTTCATGCAAGACAGGAATATAAACACACATGAATTTTAAAGAGATAATCTATTGGCTGTACTATACACATATATACATAATATACAACACGAAATACCCTTCATACACTCGTGATTTATACAGTACCTCGCCACTGAATTTAGGCTCTGAGAGCAGGAAAACACTTACGGCCATATCAGACCCTGGCATAACAGCCACCTACGTTTATACACACACTGTACCGTCCGCACACAAAATATCTACACACGTTAGACTGGTTCACTCCACTTTCTTACTTCTCGAACTGCTCGTTCACGTCTCCATTCTCGCATGACTTTTCGATGAAATGTTTACGACTGATTATCCTTTTAGGCGTGGTAAGTTATTACCGACAGCCCATGGTATGGATGGACCCATGAAATGCACGTAGCCTCCAATAGCCCGTAAGAGCTCAGTGGATAGCTAAAAATTAGTCACTGCTCGTTCGTATTACGATACCATGATCAAGTAATAACGACACTAAATTGCAAGTAAACAACGGACTTTCGCTGTAAAAGCACGAAGACGATCTCTAACCGTTCGTTACGGAAACCATGTCACGTAAAACGACCCTGGGCGCTAGTAGATCAGTGTTCTGCCAATAAAGCAATAAGACGACCTCGGAACACCAGACACGCCATTATATGCACTGGCGCAGGGCTACATAACCCCAATGTTTCTGCCGGAACTAATTCGTGCGTGGCCCGCTCCTAGCGGATCATCCGTGTCAACACATGAACATCAGACAGTCGAAATCCACACTGACGTCACACAGTAGTTTTCCACTTGAAGTTCATGGGAGTTCATGCTATAAATAGCCTAGGTATTCCCACACAAGCTGAATTACTGCCTGTCTTTTCCGGGTATGTAACACATCAGGCACTCGAAAATACCAATTCATTGTACCTTTATAGTACAGCCACGAATCTAACATTTGACATTACTAGGTCAAAATAAAGCCATTAACCCCAAACCAAAATGAAATAATGCTTCTACTTAATACAGTCTTATATATCCTTATTCCCAAAATGTAATAAATCGCAAAATCCCGTATTTTATAATATCAAATATCCAAAAACCGATAATTAATAAACAGTGATCCTAGTTGGTCCAGACCATCCAAAGATGAATCCGTCCACAAAAACACACACGCACAATAAAAATCACCTCTGCAACCCCACGTTAACCCAATATAATAAGATACGAATAAAATACCCCAAACTAACTGCACAAGGCAGAAAACCCGAGGGTGAGCTACTGTAACTGAATAAATTCGGTTACAGTTGATTTTTGCCATTTATAGAGAAGTTGCAGTGTTCGACCATCTAGAAGCGACATATTGAAGGCGACATATTTGGGATTCGGTAGAATTCTCTCCAGGGTTGGACGACTTCATATTTTTGAAATTTTATGTGCTGTTCCATATCATTAGCCTGTACGTGGCTGGAAGCATTAACATATAGCTCTCAGCAGCGACATCCGATAGACAGTCCATTAAGATAGATCAACATTAACTTTTAATCTTGTTCTTTTATGTATTTTATAAAAAATTTTGTGAACTTTCATTTATTTACATTCTAATGCTATTGTAGGGATATTCATTTTCTCTTTGTATTTGTTATCATAGTTTTTAAGATTCTTTTTATTTAATCTACGCTGACAAAGGTATCATTGTTATAGCGAAACATGTACGTTTTATTTATGGTATAGGATCAGTCAATTAAAGGCTTCCCGTTTCTGAGTGAACTCCAACCGATGGTCAGAGTTGAAACTAAGTTGAGCGTTATAATGAAAAGGTTGAAACACATTTAAAGTGAATAGAACAAGAAAAAGAGAACAAGTTGCTTAAACAGGTTGACATTTATTGGTCAATTAAATTCAACAATATAATAAATATCTATCAAATAGCATTAACATATAACAGGTAATGATAATTTAAGTGTTTCAACTATTCTGTAGAGAATGGAAGAGAACTCGATTGAGATTGGCACAACCGCACACTTTTAATGGCTCTATCACCAGTAGTACTTGGGGGACTAGCCCAAAATACTAAGGAAACTGCAAATTCTTGGGAGCATTGCCCAATTAACTGAAAAAGAAGGAACATTTCAGAGAGAAAGTTTGTAAGTAGAAATTCACTGCTTTCAAACACTTGGGGCCCTAACCCAAGCTGTTTGAAAGAAAAGAGGGATTTGAATCTTAAAGAGAGGTGAACCACCTTCGTATAAGAAAGGTGCATTAGAAAAACAAGCAATAATTTGTAATGCATAGAAAAGGAAACATAACCTTAAAGGGCTTATTGCGATCAGGGGCCAAATCCTGACGCAGAATAAACAAGAAGTAAGCTAGAAAAGTAAGCATTGATTGCTGATCAACAAATGGCAAAAGCAAGCCATTATATCATTACTAAACCAAAAATGGCAGAAGCGAGCAGCTATGTCGATCCCAATCGGAAGTTCATAAAACTAGTGAAGCAAGTCTAAAGCAAATAAATACATGTAAGCACTATTTGTATTAATTGCCATCAATGGTATTGAAAGGCAAGATAAATGCCTGGAGAGAAGGTTTTTGCAGAGTTACTTGAGCAGAAATGCTCATAATCAAATTTGTTAGGCCTCTTATAAGAGCCCAGAAGAAAAAATATTGTACGTTAGTTTTAGAGAGTTTGAAATAGAACAATAAATGTTACTTATCCTGGTTGTAGAATTTGCATGTTAAATAGATCATGGCTGGAATGGCCAAATTAGTCACACGCTGTATATCCATAATTAGTAACACGCTGGATACATCACCAGAAGATTGGGTAGTGAAATATGAAATGCACAGTATAAATTGTAGTACACTAAAAAGCACTTGCACTGGTTAAACACTTGCAGGAAGCACGCTTCACATAGTTGAAAATGAACATATTTAAAACTGCTAAGTTCCAATGTTGGAGAATAGTAGCAAAATATTAAATTAATAGGTGCCAGACCTATTTAGTTGAGATAAAGTTGAATCATTGCAGTAGATGCATGATGAATTTTTACATCTGCCAGAGTTGAACTTTGTAGGTGAATGTTTGCCAAGCAAACAAGATGGTAGTTTTTGTTTAACAAAACATGTCGTTGAGATAGCGACGAGTTTAACCAAGTAAGGTTATGTGAAGTCTTTTCTATAAGAAATGACGAAAATGTAGCGATGCTTCATGATGAAACAAGACTTGAAGAAATCTGAAGTGCTTAGTCGAGGTCCGAGATGGTTGATGAAATTCTTGTATTCGCAAGACTGGTGCTCGAACTGGTATTCGAAGTATTCACATTACGACAAGATGCGTCATAGATGAAAGAAATGACTTGTTGTCATTTGAAGTCCTGAACGAGATGTGTCACAGGTGCGACGAGTTGCCAGTGATGAAACTGGTATTCAGGTATTCACAGAGTAGTCGACGAACTCAGCCGTTTATATAGCAGCCGAGAAGTGTTCTCGGCGTTTTGATGAAGAAAGCTCTCTGATTGGTCAAGCAGGAGAATTATCAATTAATATGATAAAATTGGTCCAGTTAACTCAAACATAAAATGCCAGTGTTTCGCCCCGGTGTGCCGTTGGGCTCGTCAGTTGGTACAGACACACCTCACCAATACGCGTGGCTAGCACATACTGAGAAGGCCATCACAAGACACAAAATACAAGTAGTATTGACGTCATGAGTGATGCCAATGCGCTGCGGAAGTCAAGCTTCCTTTATAAAACAAAGCCTTACCTTGGCAATCCAAATAGGTTGTGAATATTCCTGAATGGGAATATGATGTTATTTCTGTTTGAGCAGATGAATTATCAATTAATATGATAAAATTGGTCCGGTTAACTCAAACATAAAATGCCAGTGTTTCGCCCTGGTGTGCCGTTGGGCTCGTCAGTTGGTACAGACACACCTCACCAATACGTGTGGCTAGCACATACTGAGAAGGCCATCACAAGACACAAAATACAAGTAGTATTGACGTCACGAGTGATGCCAATGTGCTGTGGAAGTCAAGCTTCCTTTATAAAACAAATCCAAATAGGTTATGAATATACCCGAATGGGAATATGATGTTATTTCCGTTTGAGCAGATGAATTATCAATTCTTCTTCTTCCTAGCATTAATCCCTTGGGGGCTCTGCTACTTTGCTATATCTCCTCCACTTCTTTCGGTCGTTGACATCTTCTGGTGTTAGACCAACAGCGTGCATGTCAGCCCTGATGTTGTCAGTCCACCGCTTTGCAGGTCTTCCACGTGGTCTTGTCCCACCTGGGTTGATATGGAGTGCTCTTTTGGCAATTGAGTTGTGCTGTCTTCTCATGACATGACAGTACCTGCGTAGACGAGTCTCCCTCTTCTTCTCGACAATTGGTGCAACACCAAATCTTCGCCGGACGTCTGTGTTCCTTGCGTGGTCTAATCGGGTCAGCCCCATCGACCATCGGAGCATCTTCATTTCCATTGTATTCAAAATTTGCTCATGTTGTTTGGTCATAGGGCGACATTCAGTCCCATGGATGGCTGCTGGGCGTACCACAGACTTATAGACCTTTGCCTTTAAATGCAGAGGCATCTTTTTATCACAGAGAACTCCAGTGACTTGTCTCCACTTGAGCCAGGCTGCGTTTACCCTCATCCGAGTATCAGGAGTGGCGTCACAATTTGAAGTGACAGTGGACCCTAAGTACTTAAAATGCATGGTCTTCTGCAGATTTTCTGTGCTAATACTGATGGTACCTCTAGTTTGGGGGCCACATTCCAGGTATTCTGTCTTCTGGATATTGAGGTGTAGTCCATTTTCAGCCAGTCTGTCATTCCACGTTTGAAAAGGAAGGAAGATTGCAGTTTTACGTGACCGTGAATCTTGTGATTATGAGCCACGGGACCTCCTTTTTACGTGGAATCCGAACCACAGGACATGGCATTTCACTTCGAAAATCTCACATGCATTGACCGGGAATCGAACCCGGGCCGCCTTGGTGAGAGGCATACAGCTAGACCGCTGAGCCACCACGCCCCTAAATTCCACGTTTGAACCCTGTGCTGGAGTTAAGGGCGTGTTTCTGGGGCAAGTACCACATTATCCGCATAGAGAAGGGTCCAGGGATGTGAGGTCTGTATTTCTGCCGTTGCTGTATCCATGCAGAGGATGAATAACAGTGGTGATAGAGCAGACCCCTGATGAACACCCACAGTGATTTCAAAAGGTGGGGAGACTCCAGCTATACTCTGAACTACACTAGTGGCATTGCGATACAGAAGTTGCACCCAGCTTACATATTCCTCAGGGACTCCATGGCAATGAAGAGCTCGCCAAATAAGATCATGAGGGATACGGTCAAAAGCTTTCTCTAAATCGAGAAATGCCAGGTGTACACTCCGCTGCCTCTCTCTGTGCTTTTCCATTAAAAGGCGTGCGGCATGGACAGCATCGATGGTACTGCATCCCTTAACAAACCCACACTGGTTTGGTGTTACAGTGATAATATTTCTGAGTCTACAATCAAGCATACGCTCAAATATTTTAAACATATGACAGAGGAATCGATTAGGGCGATAAGTTGAGCAGTCAACCACATCACCTTTTCCCTTCCAGATTGGAACTGTTATGCTAGTTGTCCATGCATGGGGAAGTTGGTTCTCAGCAATGATCCGGTTAAAGAGTGTGGCAAGGAATTCTGAGGCAGGCCTTCCTAGAATTTTCCATATTTCCGTCGTTAAGTCATCTGGGCCAGTTGCTTTCCCACTCTTCATCTTGCTAATGGCAAGCATTACTTCCTCGCATGTAATTGGAGGAACGGGTCCTAAGGTAGGATCAGGACTTGCAATTGGTGGGTGTGGAAATTCTCCATTGCAGATGCCAAAAAGGTAGTCTGCCCAACGTTGGAGGATAGATTGCTGTTCTCGTAGTAGCTTAGCGTTCGCATCCTTGACATGCATGACATGTCCAATGTCCTGAGTTGAACGATTACGTGACTTAGCAAGACGATAGACATTGTTTTCTCCTGATGGTGTGTCAAGCTGGTCGTAGAGGTCTTGATAATAATTGTCCTTTGCAGCAGCTACTGTTCTTTTTGCTGCTGATTTCAGGTTACGGTATTGCTGGAGGTCAGTATCAAGACGTGAGTTCCACCAAGTCTTGTAGGCCATCTTTTTCTCCCTGATAACTTGCTTGACTTCATCACTCCGCCACCAGGTCTGTTTATCAATGTAGTTTCGCCCGGGTATTTTCGCAGATGAATTATCAATTAATATGATAAAATTGGTCCGGTTAACTCAAACATAAAATGCCAGCGTTTCGTCCCGGTGTGCCGTTGGGCTCATCAGTTGGTACAGACACACCTCACCAATACGCGTGGCTAGCACATACTGAGAAGGCCATCACAAGACACAAATACAAGCAGGAGAAGTCAACCAATGGGGATGAAGTAATGGTTGCCAGTATAATTTTGATCTTGCGTGATGAACAATATTGCTAGAACAGTACTTAAAAAAGGGTCTTACAATCGAGCATGTATGAAAAAAACATGTAAGTAACAAATATAATATGTACTTTAGAAATGGGAGAATATATAAATTACGAAAAAATTACAAGCACGTGGTAATTTTTAGGTTAAGAAACAAATGACATTGAGTTCTAGAATTTTCTCTCGTAAAATTAGAAACATTAAATTACTAATTACAGGCTTTGTAGCCTTACGCAAATGCGAACAATTTACACTGTTTACGTCCACATTGGAGCTCCAAAAATCAAACCTTATATACAAAGTCTTCAAATACTAAGTTCAGTTCTTAATATTTGATAATTTTTTTCTTTCCCAATACTTCTTCATCCTGGAAGATCTTGCAGCCCGTTCTTCTGCTTACGCTGTGAAATTTTGAATGTTAGTCGAGTGTATTTGTTATTCAGAAGCCGTTTCTTTTCTCTATGATCAATTTGGTGCTTAGTAATTTTCAATTCCTCTAAATCCTTTTGTATTTCTTTAAACCATGTGATTTTTGTTTTACTGTTCCAAAAGATGGCAAAAAGTTCTTTCAAGAGTCTAGTATTTGGCAAGCGGGATATGTGCCAAAAATATGCAATCCTTCATTTTCGCATCATGTCAATGATAGATTCATTTGCCTTGTAAAGTATTGAGTTGGGCATAAGTCTCCACTGGCCCTCAATCTGGTGTTTTTTATTGATTATTGTCCGAAGAATTCGCCTATCAACCTTCTGTAGTTTGCCAGTTGTTGATCGGGTGTTTAGTTTAAATAAAGTTTCACTTGCATATGTTGCTTCTGGCTTAACGACGGAGAAATAATGTCGAAATTTAGCATTAATCGAAAGAGACTGTTTCTTATATGTTGACCAGGTAATCTGTTGTGCTCGTTGTAATTTTAGTGTTCTACTATTAGTCCAGTCAATAAACGAATTTCACCCTACATCACATGCGGGATCGTTTTTTATTTTTTTGATGTTGTTTAGGACCCTTAGGTAGTTATTAATCAAGTTTCCGTCATCCTCCCCCCTTGCTTCGTCCGCCATCTTGAAAAAACTGTCAGAAATTGGCACTTTTTTCAGTTTTTGGCCTCTAGCTCATTCCCAGTTCATTTGTTTGAACATATGTCCAAATAAGAAAATGTAGATTACTAAATTTCCAACAACTTTGATTCGGAAGTTTTTATTGTAGGACCAAGCATATTCGAGCTACGAGAAGGCGAAAAAGGGCGAAAATTTGCGATTCGGCAAATTTTTCACTTTCGCTCCACTTTCCATCGCAAAAACTGGGAGAAGAATTGATCTCAGCAAAAAGTTTATTGAATAAAAGTTGTAGATAATTTAATTTCCTTTGAAACTCGTGTATTAAAAAGTCAATTAGGAGCAATGGGTAGGAGTGGGGGTAAATTTAAGAAACCTAGAGGAAATGCGTTTTTTGTGATTCAGCCCTGGAGCACTGTGTTGGTAAAAGTTTTTCGATTTCATTATATTACAACTATTTTCTGAACACAGAAGTGCATCTAAATAATATTTGAACCATTTTTTGTATAAATATGAATAGATGGGAGAGAACAAATTCGTTACCCATTCATTTAAGAAAATTAGTGTGTATTTACAAAATATAAATTACAATACAATGAGTTTTACATATTAATTATTTACATATTAATTATTAGGGAATAATGAACACCCTAAAATAAAAACATTAAAATAAATGGGGGGTGGGGGCTTGCTACAGTAACCGGAGGCGTTTCGCAGGGTGGGGGGTCGGGAGAGTTGACTCTTCGGCAGGGTCTTCGTCGTATGATATGGACGGGTCGTCGATATTTTCCTCTTCCTCGTCAGCGACTATCAAAGGACGGTTGTCGCAGGACTTTCCGCCGCAGCAGAATTTGCAGAAAGTGGAGCAATGCATACCGGCTTTTTTGCATCCACATGCTGCGGAACGGCCGGTGACACACCTGCATGATACCGTCTTCAGCAGGGTACGAGGAGCAGCATCTCTGGTGGTAGTTGTCCAAATCAAGCTCCTGTTTCCTCTTGTCCAGCCAAAGATGATTGGGTCTTTCTTCCTGCTCATCCAGGACGTCACTTGGTGGTATACCCTCAAGGAGTGGTATCGCGCTGCATCGGAGATTGGGAGCAGCTTTTCCAGGTTCATGTTTGTCGTGGTGGCAACAAATTTTGTGTGTCGGAGGTCAGAAAGTTATTTCCCCCCATGGAAGACGGCCAATATTTGCTCTCCTACTTTGGAGATGTCCTCTAATGTGGCTGCTGGGTCCATGAAGACATCACTTATCTCCAACAATAATGGATTCCTCCGGAACAGGGAACAAAATTTGTTTTTTCCGAATCCATAAATGTTTGACGTTGTGTCACACCCGCTGATGGCGTGGATGAGCAGCAGGTTCTCGGCGAAGTCGTACATAAATGATGAGGGGGAGTACATGACTTCAGGTGAATTGCCTCTTCCTGTTTTTTTTAAGGTATACTTTGTTCATCGTATTTGCTGTCCCAGTGAGAATGGCTAATAAATCGATGTCTTCCCCCACAATAATTACAGCGTCGTATGAAGAAGCCATCGATGTTGCAGTGGTCACAGTGAGCATCCTCTTCAGCTTGCTTGTTCATGACGTTGGATGCTTCAAGTGTTGTTCTGAGAAGGGCAACAAATCGTTTTTATTGCTCTCATTGGACAGAAATTTGTCTTGAGGAGTTTTGTTGACTGTGGCTTCATCAAATATCACATCTGCTGAGGCATTCAGCTTGCGCCTTCTTGCTCTTTCAGCATTCTTGGTACTCATCAGAAGATTGTCTGGGTACCCGTCGAAGATGACCATCACCACTGTCCCATAATGCTGGTGGATGTACTTGATATAATCGGCACAAATTTTTCCAAAATTCGAATTTCGATTCCACACAACTTTGTGGAGCAGATGCCCACCATTGATAACAGTGAGGTAATTTGAGAGAAGCTCGAAATCTATGGATGTGAACGCTGCATATCAAGCAGACTTTGTGCCCTTGCGCATGACATCCTCGTTGAACAACGACATAGGGTACGGTGCAAGCTCATAAGAGATGTATTCCTCAAGGGCGTCCTGGGTTGTTTTTGCTATGCACATCCTGTGATAGAGTGTGAGTGGGTCCACAGCAATCTTCTTCTCCCCAAATTTCAAGATGTTCTTGTCAGCTGCTAAAGATATCACTTTGTCCTTCTTTTTGAAGGACACTTCACCGAAGGTTGTTCCCACTATTCTTGAGAGTCCAGCCATACTGACTTGCTGAGCCTTGTAGCAGTTCATCTGCTTACTTCCAACTACACCAGAGCTGATGTTCTCCTCCCTTCTTACGGGATCCAAACGACCGAGGACGTGCAGCAGCAATGATTGCATGGGAAATGGCAATACTGATCCTCTTCCATTTATCTTAACGTCCTTGTTTGTTTTAGCACAATTGTTTGGACCATTGTCAATAACGTTGGTGGAATGTCTGACTCGATACTGTTCAAAAATTTATCAGGGGTTGGATAGTCAGTGGTATTGTACACACGGGAGCGAATATCCTCTGTAATTACTGTATATCTGCAGCTGCTTTCACCACTCTCATTCTTTCTTCCTAAGGATTCGATTTTATATTGGCATACCAAAAGTCATTCAATATTTTATAACCAGTATTTTTGAAACAGACCATCGATTTATTGCCTGTTTCAACGAACATGATGTCATCCTCGTACTTTTTCAGCAAACGGGATTTTACTGTTCTCCGGTCAAGTTCACATCCTTCCTTAAGGACCCCCATCAATTGATCAAATGAGAATTGGCATTCTTCTTTGTTTCTTTCCAGAAGAGCATAAACACATTCCATTGCTTCATCAACTCTGGGGTGTGTTCTGTATCCTCTTACCCCTCCCCCAGCTCTCGGTGATCGGTACAGCTTTTTCATACAAGCATCGTGGTACTCACCGTCAGCAGCAATAAGATCTAATTCTGGGGGAACACGATTAATTATTTGTTGAGCCCCCTCATGACCACGTGCCCGAGCTGCTAGCAACAAGTTGTCCCTTATCTCCATCTTCTCCACCAAGTGAACTGGATTTCGAGATATCCAGGGGAGCTTTTTCTGTTTTTCATATAATCCTCTTCAATTTTTCCGCACATAGAAAGCAATGGCCCTTGAAAATAAACGCCTCACTTACTGACCTTAGCTTTGAAGATGGTCCAGGTGTAGGGGATTCTGAGCGTAGAGCTACGTCTATCCATCTTGGATCGGTGTAATTCTTTGAGCAGGCATTGTGAACTTTAATTTCATCTCTTTTCTTCAAAATCTGGCAGTGGTCGTTTCGCCCCCTTCGAACACTTGCGCTTAATAGAGTCTGAACTTCTTTCTTCTTCACAGTAATAACAACTCCTTCGTCCAAACTCTTCCCGCATATGAAGCACTCGCTGTCCGGTGTTTGGGATGAAGAAGCCATCCTAAACCACTACAACTCACTCCACAGGAAAAATCTTTCGAAGCACGTTGACTAAACCCGATGTGAACGCTGGAGGTACGAACATCAACAGAATAAAACAAAAACAATATGCGTGTGTGTGTGTGAGAGTGTATGTGTGTGGTTACATTTATACAAAAATGGTTCAAATAATATTTAGATGCACTGCTGTGTTCAAAAAATGGTTGTAATATAATGAAAACTGAAAACGAATCACGAAGGGCTGAATCACAAAAAACCTGTTTCCTATAGTTTTCTTAAATTTACCCCCACTCCTACCCATTGCTCGTAATTGTTTTTTTTTTTTTATACCGGAGTTTCAAAGGAAATTAAATTGTCGACAACTTTCATTCAATAAACTTTTCACTGAAATCAAGTTTTCCCCCCTGTTCTTGCGATGGAAATTGGAGCAAAAGTGAAAAATATGCCGAATCGCCAATTTTCGCCCTTTTTCGCCTTCTCGTAGCTCAAATACGCTTGGTCCTACAAAAAAACTTCTCCATCAAAGTTGTTGCAAATTTAGTAATCTACCTTTTTATATAGAAATATCTTCAAACAAATGAGCTAGAGGTCAAAAACTGAAAAAGTGCCAATTTCTGACAGTTTTTTCAAGTTGGCGGACGAAGCAAGGGGGGAGGATGACGGAAACTTGGATTAATAACTACCTAATGGTCCTAAACAACATCAAAAAATAAAAAACGATCCCACATCTGATGTAAGGTGAACCCCCTTTTTGAGCCTCGATTGACTGGACTATATCTATGATGCTCTTTCATTGGCATTCCAAGTGATGATCTTACCAAGATATTTAAATTTTTCCACAATCTTTATTTTCTGGGCATTATGCAGTACAATATGTGATGTGTTAACTTGAAAAGATGGCATCATTTCTGTTTTCTCAAAATAAATTTTTAACCCAACCTTCGCTGCTAATTGTTCCAATTCCTCTACCTGAGATTTAGCTTCTTAGATACTAGTTGCTAATAATGCTTGATCATCTGCAAAGGTAAGACAATTCAGTCGAATATTTTTTCCAATCTTAACATGTACGTTTTAATTTAATTATTAAACTTCTTAGTGTTTGACAAGGCGGATTTTATAATTGGAGATTGAAAATAATGACCTCAGTCAGAATTGGAACCTGAATCTCGTGTTGATCGGGTGAGAGCGCTTTATCGCTTATACCAGTGCAGGTCAAGCCATGATCATTGTTGTGCATCTTGTATGATATCCCAGGTATGTTTGTGCAGGAGGATGGCGAGAAGGAGACCGAAGAACTCCCTCCGAGGATCGACGAGACCATACCCAAAATAAAACTAGACCTTGGAAAAGTCATTCATTTAGTCAAGATGCCGAACTTCTTGTCGGTGGAGACTCGCCCGTTTGATGGAGAGACGTACGAGGACGAGATCGATGAAGAAGAGATGTTGAACGAAGAAGGACAAGCCAGGTAAGGACGACTGAGTGGTCGTAACTAAAGCCCTGCACGGATGTGGATATCCCCGGATATCCACAAAATTTTTCGCCATGTGGATATAGTTTGCATGGCTGTGCGGATAATGTTTGGAAAATATTTGCGGATAGTTTATAGAGTACAAACCGATCTTGTTTAATTTCGTTATTAGGAACCGGATGTTTATTTTTCCATTGTTTTTTTCTTGACAATTGTAAGATGATGATTCAAATTATGTCATTAACCCTTTCGCTTTCAAGGTAACGATCTGTCGTTACCCATCTATTATTATTAGTTCATTATTTACGTGCCAGATAGCAGCATTTTTGTACGGAATAAGAAGAGTACAGTTTTATCTCACGTTATACTCCGCGGACACTGCCGGCTATCCATATTTATCAATACTCTTAGAGTCTGAAACATGTGTTCACTGGAGTTCCGTGTCTTGTTTACATCGTGATTGGCAGCAAACTTGAGTTTATTTCTCTCTGTTTTTGTTCGTGATTATATAGTGAAATTAAGCTATATCGTAGACAATATATATTGTTTACTTGTTAGTTCATTATGAAAATAGTTTTTTTAGGTAATTAGGAGCCTAGTGATAGTGAACTGATATATATAGTTCACTTAGGTTAGGCCTAGTTATTTATTGTGTGAGAAATGGCGAAGTGAGTTCAATTAGCTGACGATATCACTGAATATCTTGACAATTATTCAAGTGATGATGATAAATAATCCCGCACCTCCAGACAGTGATGTTAGTGTGGATAGCGATGAGTGTTTGGACTGATCTATACATGTCTTCAAGTTTTTAAGAAATTCCCCTTGCTTCTATTCTCAAGAGGCTTGTTTTAACTTGGCCTGTTTCGATCCTCGTCATAGGCAAAATATTGATCCATTTAATAGGAGTCACAAGACAGCCAGGTCCAATAGGATTGGTTTGGTAACAACATATTCAACGGTTTTCATGGAATTGCTTTTAGACACAATACCCTGCTGGTATTTTTGTTTTCATATGGACACATGAAAGATTTGTCTTGACAAGCACTTAAAGTGCCCCCCTTTTAAAATGTTCTTATAAATATTTTTTTCATATGTCGCCTGTTAACATTTTTAAATGTCTCTGTAATTTTTGTCACATTCAAGTGTTTTTATCACCACATCATCTTTTCATGATTATGTTCCATTTTCATCCATTCTTTTTACATGTTAGTTTTAGCTTTTATCAATGTATCCTGTGATTATACTGATAATCTGTATGTTATTGGCTGATGAAGGGGCCATCATAATAAGCCCCGAAACATGTACCAAATGGTTTTAATATAGACCCATATATAAATTTTGTGTTGGGGGCATGGGGGCTCAGAGGTCTAGCTGTACGCCTCATACCAAGGCGGTCCGGGTTCGATTCCCGGTCAATGCATGTGAGATTTTCGAAGTGAAATGCCATGTCCTGTGGTTCGGATTCCACGTTAAAAGGAGGTCCCAAGGCTCATGATCTAGAGATTAACGGTCACGTTAAACTACAAGCTTCCTTCCTTTTATAAATTTTGTGTATTGATCAGGCGGATACCCCAATTTTATTATACTTGATGAGTGTTGTATACAAAAATGGCTGACATATTTCAGTGTTACATCCCTTTAAATATTTTAATCTATCCTTGGATCTATTGCACATTGAATCTTGATATTTACCATGCTAGTAAACAATAATATAGCCTTCCTACTGACATGAATAACAAACTTGGGCTGAGAATACCAATTCCTAGAATTACTTCCAAACTTTCAAAATCTGAAACTTGTAACTTTGTTTCCACATTTTTATTTTTAGATTAAATCCTTTTGGTTAGAGACATTACTTACTTGCAGTGATAATGAGTGATGTATACTCTATAAGTTTACCAACTTTCATGTTGATATCTTCATTGGAGTGCCTTCCATGTAATTTTAAAAGAAGTGTATGCATAGTGTGGTAAATATGGCTGACAGTTTTCACACATCCATCAGCAGAGAGCTGGAAAGCGAAAGGGTTAAGCATAATTAACACTCTGAACAGGAAAGGATTACAATTCTGGCTGTGTAACATTCATTTTAAACATAGCACATAACATACAAAGCCTAAGGGAACGACTTTTTCCTCAAATGTCTAAAGATGTTGCTTTAGTAATTTATGATTCATCTACTGTAATTAAATATATTATTGTAATGCTATTAGATTTGGATAACAAACATTCGAATGCAGAAAAAAGTCTTGCGGATGCGGACAACGTTTTTTTTATCCACGTCGGGCTCTCTTCATAACTACTCACCTATATTTCCAGTACACTTCCCCTACAGCGGGCCACTGAAAATTATCAAAAAGTAACGTGAATTATACCGCAGAGGGCCGCAATCGATTCGATTCCTAGCTCTGCCAGGCAATTTAATTCTGGTGTGAGGGCTGGAACGGGGTAAACTCGGCCTCTTGAGACAAAACTGGGGAGAGGTGGGTTCCAGTCCTACCTCAGCCATCCTGGAAGTGGTTTTCCATGATTTCCCCACTTCTACTCCAGGCAAATGCTGGGATGGCACCTAGAGTAACTTAAGGCCATGACCGCTTCCTACCCAAGTCCTAACTCAATTACAAATACACACACTAGTACAGACATCACAGCGACACAGGTTACCTGTAAAATTGTACACACTCTCAAGTACAGTACACGGGGCTACATGACCACGATGATGCAAAGCGCCTAAAGAATCCACAACAACTTTATTGAGTGCACACATTAAACCTTTCTTTATTTTCTTGTATTTTCAGCATCTAGTTGAATGGGAACCAAGGGTTCTGCCTCCTCGTAAAATCTTCGGTCTTGTTACTTTTTAATTATAACTAGGAATGAGACAAGTTCTATTTTTTTTAATGTGTATGTTTCACTTTTAAACTATTCTTATTGCAAAATTTGACATGTTCACAATAAAAATGAACAGTAGCCTAAATGTAATAAGAAATTTTGATTTTCTGGAGTACAGTGCACTCCCGATAATTCGCGGTAATTAATGCACGAACTTCCGCTAATTATCGAAAACCGCAAATTATCCGCTGTTATGTTTTCAAGCCTGGTAAAGACAAAACTATTGGTTAAAAAAAATGAAATGTATTTTATGAACACGCAAATAATTAATTTTAACTTTATAACATTGTATTGTAAAACACTATGCTAGAGGTGTGTGGGTTATGCCAACATTAATATCTAGGAAAAAAAAAGACTCATCACCTTTTGTTTCTTAGATCGTTCATTTTTACTAATTTTAGATTGCACATTTCTGAAGAAGACAATATACGAGGACGAAATTTCATCTCCATTTTCTATATAAGAAAGAAGTGTGACTATTGACACACCAACTTGACTGTGGGAACTATCGGTATTTCCGTTGCATCACTCACGTACTCGATATCTACTAAATATATGTTTTCCTCACCGACAGTCAAATTCCATACAATATCCTCTTCGCTTTCATGTCTGAAACCGTAATAGTCTTTATCGACGTCTAACTACTGAATGTCACTTTCTTCTGCATCTTGGCATCATACAGTGAGACCACCTGGTCCGATCTAAATACAGTATCGTAATCACAGAGGCCGGCGAATGCTTGCTTTTGTGCAAGTATCGTATTGGTAATTTGCTCCCATGACTTGCTGACTGCATGAAGAGCATCCAACAAATTCGCTCTTGGCATCGCGCTGGTTTGCGCCATTAGGCAATAATCGCTCTTAACAATATGCTCTCCGCGCATCTACAAAATACCTTCACAACTCGCGCGACCTTGGGGTGTGGCTGTAGGGTAGGTTCAGAGTGAAAGTACTTTGAAGATGAAAGAAATCCGTGCTATACCCCGTTCGGCGACATGCTCGTGTGTTTCCAAGATTGCAGCATTCTGGTAGCAGTGCGCAAGTAAGCCTAATTTTACATAGCTGAGAAATGCCGCTAGTCTTCTCAAATCTCAAAGATTTTGTGTCCATGCATTGTATCGCGTTAAAATTCTTTAAAACGACGGAGAGATTATTATTTTTATTTAGCGGGATGATTAGTTGCTGTAAGAATTACTCTCTCTTCTTCTTCTTCTTCATTTCCCATTTCCAGTTCCCTGGGTCGGGTTGTGTATCAAGGACCTCCACAGTTGTCTATCCCTCCACCATTCATTTCCTTCTTTCAATACTTCTTTTTCTTTTACTCCTCTTTTCTCTATGCTTTCCTTCACCGTATCTATCCACCTCTTTCTGGGCCTTCCTCGTGGTCTTCTTCCTGGTATTTTATCCATAAATATTCTTTTTGGTACTCTATATTCTTCCACTCTCATCATATGTCCATACCAATTCAGCTTACTGGTCTCTATCTTGTCTTGCAGTTTTGGGAACCCAGTTCTCTCCCTAATGTCCACATTTCTGACTTAATCCCTCCGTGTTTTCCCAATTATTCCTCTAAGGAACTTCATCTCGGCTGCTTGGATTTGGCTTTCATCGCATTTTGTTGTGGTCCAAGTACCTGCTGCATATGTCAAAATTGGTGTGTAATACATTGAGAATAGAACTTTCTTGCATTTCTCTGGGACTTCCTGGTTCCATACTAAACCTCTCACACACTGTTGGATTCTCTTTCCAATTTCTTCATTTATTGTTCCATCTTCTGAGACTATGCTCCCCAAATACTTAAAGTTTTACCATTTCCAATGGATTTCCATTGACTTCAATATTCTGTCTTCCTTGTTTCTTGTCATCACTACAGTCTTACTCTTCTCCACATTTATTTTCATTCCATATTTCTCTATCTCTTCCTGACCCGGTCGGAGACTGGAAGCAGGCTGTGGATTTTCATTTTCATTTCTCTATCTCTTGATTCCATACAGTATCTTGTTTTTCTCCTGCGTGTTTCTATTTATTTATTTATTTATTTATTTATTTATTTATTTATTTACATAGGTCCCAATGAGCCTGAGCTCGTGTTAGGGACAATCAAGTAACATAGTTACAGCATGGCATATATATAATTTTTGTAACATTATTGTTTAGTTTAATAGTAACTTAGATTGCTAGTGACTAACTTTACAGAGATAATACGGTATGATACATTGCATTGCTTAAGGCTATTGTACATTGGCTATTCATTCCTTAATAGGAAGTCTTTTGTTTTCCTCTTAAATGTTTTTATAGAGAAACTTTCCCTTATGCCTAATGGTAGCGAGTTGTATTCTTTTATTATAGAGGACATAATTCCTTTAGTTCCAAATTTAATGGATTGGGAATGGCTGGTGAATATTTGATTTACTACTCTTGTTGCATAGTGATGAATGTCATTTGCATGGGTAAAATGGATGTGTGTGTGTATCAATTTGTTTTCTAATTTGTATACAAATACTGTTGCTGACATAGCTATTTGTTTTTGCAGTGGCATAATTTTAGTTCCTGAGTACAATTCATTTGAGGGTGTGAGCCAAGGTAATCCAAAGATAGATTTTATAGCACGTTTCTGGAGTATCTCAAGTTCTTTTATCAGCTCCTTCTTACAATATCCCCATATGAAATTCATGTACATTAGATGTGAATGTATCAGAGCAAAGTATATATTTTTCAATTGTTGGCTAGTAAGACAGCTATATCTTAATCTGAAAATAATACCAATTAAAGGGCTGATTTTATGTTTTACATTTTCTACATGATTTTCCCAGGTTAGTGTACTATCTAGTGTGATACCTAAGTATGTTGCCGATTTAACCCTTTCTATTTCTTTGTTGGCAATGTTGACTATGTTTGTGGTCTCAATCTTGTATGATGGTTTATGGAAGAACAAATATTTTGTTTTAGTGATATTGATAACCATTTTGTGTGCTCTCAACCAATCCACCAGCTTATTGAGATCATAATTAATATTTAGCATAATTTCCTGTTCAGATGTTCCCAGATAGAGTATAAAAATATCATCTGCAAATAGTTTAAGCTTGCCTTTCAATTCTAATAATACTATATCATTAATATAGGCCAAGAAAAGAATTGGTCCTAAGACAGAACCTTGAGGTACTCCTGTGTCAATTCTCATTTGAGATCCTTTTACATTATCGATTGCAACATATTGTTTTCTGTTAGTGAGGTAGTTCTTGAACCAATCATGTGCCACTCCTCTGATGCCTGCAAATTCTAGTTTATTAAGGAGAATCTTATGGTTAACCAGATCGAAGGCTTTTTGAAGGTCAATTAGTACACCAGCAGCTAGTTTGTTTTCATCTAATGCCTTTTCTACATCAGTTACTACTTCAAATATAGCACTATCAGCTCCTCTATTTGGAATAAACCCATATTGGCAGTTTGCAAAGTAATCATTTTTCATGAAGAAATTCATAAGTCTTCGTTTAACAACGCTTTCTAGAACCTTGCTGATGGCAGATATAATATTAATGGGTCTGTAATTTGATGGGTGGGTTTTGTCCCCTTTTTTGTAGATCGGGACCACCCTAGAGACTTTACAGGCATCGGGGAATATACCAGTCATCAGTGAAAGATTTATTATTTTGACAAGATATGGTGTAAGGCCCTCAAGACACAATTGTAGCATGACATTAGTAGTGTTGTCCTCACTTATATTGTTTTTGTGTTTTAGGGAGTTTATAATTGATTGTATTTCATTAGCATCAGTAGGTAACATAAAGATTGTCTTAGTGCTAGTATTATTTTTATAGCTTGTAATGCCCGAGGTAGAACCGTTTCCTTGATTTTCCCATATACTGTTAGCAATATTGACATAATATTTATTAATTTCATGACATATATTTTCCTTTTTTTCGACATTTGTGCCGTCGACTATAAGTTTGACAATTTCATTTTTCCCCTTCTTTGGTCTATTTAACATCTCATTAACAACACTCCACACTTCCCTCTGATTATTTGCATTTTGAATTTTTTGGTCAAAGTAGTTTCTTTGTAGGTTTCTCTTAAGTTTTGTAACTTGGTTGCTAATAATTTTATATTCTTCTAAAATTTCTGCAGATGGATTTTTAACTTTGGTTTTTGTATATATCTTATCTTTCCTGTGTATTAGTGCTAAAAGATCTTGTGTGATCCAGGGTTTTATTGGTGGGGCACTTGGATCCTTATTCGTATATTTCATAGTACAGGCTTCTATTCCTTTATTAATAAAATCACAGAATTTATTGTAGTAGTCATTGATGTTAGTTTCATTGCATACAAATTCTTGAGTTATTAAATATTTATTAAGTTTTTTGTAGTTTATTTTATCCTTTTCTATTGGCCTATCATCACATATTGAGTTCCTGTTTATCTTTTTGTTTCTCATTTCACAGATGAGTAAATGGTGATCACTCAAATCATTATCAATATTATAGACATTACATATTTTGTCACAGTCGTTCGCCAATACATGATCAATTAGAGTAGAGCTAGTTTGTGTTACACGAGTTGGATATTTTGTATTACATAAGACTAGACCGTATGATTTGACTAGGTTAATATAACTACTAGTATATCTGTCCCCAAATAATAGATCGATATTCATATCACCTAGTATTATAACAGGATTCGTTGAGTAAGAACTAATAATTACTTCGAGATCAGTTAGAAAGTGTGGAATGTTGCTTTTATGAGGGTTATAAGCAGTGATTATATTTATTTATTTATTTATTTATTTACATAGGTCCCAATGAGCCTGAGCTCGTGTTAGGGACAATCAAGTAACATAGTTACAGCATGGTATATATATAATTTTTGTAACATTATTGTTTAGTTTAATAGTAACTTAGATTGCTAGTGACTAACTTTACAGAGATAATACGGTATGATACATTGCATTGCTTAAGGCTATTGTACATTGGCTATTCATTCTTTAATAGGAAGTCTTTTGTTTTCCTCTTAAATGTTTTTATAGAGAAACTTTCCCTTATGCCTAATGGTAGCGAGTTATATTCTTTTATTATAGAGGACATAATTCCTTTAGTTCCAAATTTAATGGATTGGGAATGGCTGGTGAATATTTGATTTACTCCTCTTGTTGCATAGTGATGAATGTCATTTGCATGGGTAAAATGGATGTGTGTGTGTATCAATTTGTTTTCTAATTTGTATACAAATACTGTTGCTGACATAGCTATTTGTTTTTGCAGTGGCATAATTTTAGTTCCTGAGTACAATTCATTTGAGGGTGTGAGCCAAGGTAATCCAAAGATAGATTTTATAGCACGTTTCTGGAGTATCTCAAGTTCTTTTATCAGCTCCTTCTTACAATATCCCCATATGAAATTCATGTACATTAGATGTGAATGTATCAGAGCAAAGTATATATTTTTCAATTGTTGGCTAGTAAGACAGCTATATCTTAATCTGAAAATAATACCAATTAAAGGGCTGATTTTATGTTTTACATTTTCTACATGATTTTCCCAGGTTAGTGTACTATCTAGTGTGATACCTAAGTATGTTGCCGATTTAACCCTTTCTATTTCTTTGTTGGCAATGTTGACTATGTTTGTGGTCTCAATCTTGTATGATGGTTTATGGAAGAACAAATATTTTGTTTTAGTGATATTGATAACCATTTTGTGTGCTCTCAACCAATCCACCAGCTTATTGAGATCATAATTAATATTTAGCATAATTTCCTGTTCAGATGTTCCCAGATAGAGTATAAAAATATCATCTGCAAATAGTTTAAGCTTGCCTTTCAATTCTAATAATACTATATCATTAATATAGGCCAAGAAAAGAATTGGTCCTAAGACAGAACCTTGAGGTACTCCTGTGTCAATTCTCATTTGAGATCCTTTTACATTATCGATTGCAACATATTGTTTTCTGTTAGTGAGGTAGTTCTTGAACCAATCATGTGCCACTCCTCTGATGCCTGCAAATTCTAGTTTATTAAGGAGAATCTTATGGTTAACCAGATCGAAGGCTTTTTGAAGGTCAATTAGTACACCAGCAGCTAGTTTGTTTTCATCTAATGCCTTTTCTACATCAGTTACTACTTCAAATATAGCACTATCAGCTCCTCTATTTGGAATAAACCCATATTGGCAGTTTGCAAAGTAATCATTTTTCATGAAGAAATTCATAAGTCTTCGTTTAACAACGCTTTCTAGAACCTTGCTGATGGCAGATATAATATTAATGGGTCTGTAATTTGATGGGTGGGTTTTGTCCCCTTTTTTGTAGATCGGGACCACCCTAGAGACTTTACAGGCATCGGGGAATATACCAGTCATCAGTGAAAGATTTATTATTTTGACAAGATATGGTGTAAGGCCCTCAAGACACAATTGTAGCATGACATTAGTAGTGTTGTCCTCACTTATATTGTTTTTGTGTTTTAGGGAGTTTATAATTGATTGTATTTCATTAGCATCAGTAGGTAACATAAAGATTGTCTTAGTGCTAGTAGTATTTTTATAGCTTGTTATGCCCGAGGTAGAACCGTTTCCTTGATTTTCCCATATACTGTTAGCAATATTGACAGAATATTTATTAATTTCATCACATATATTTTCCCTTTTATCGACATTTGTGCCGTCGACTATAAGTTTGACAATTTCATTTTTCCCCTTCTTTGGTCTATTTAACATCTCATTAACAACACTCCACACTTCCCTCTGATTATTTGCATTTTGAATTTTTTGGTCAAAGTAGTTTCTTTGTAGGTTTCTCTTAAGTTTTGTAACTTGGTTGCTAATAATTTTATATTCTTCTAAAATTTCTGCAGATGGATTTTTAACTTTGGTTTTTGTATATATCTTATCTTTCCTGTGTATTAGTGCTAAAAGATCTTGTGTGATCCAGGGTTTTATTGGTGGGGCACTTGGCTCCTTATTCGTATATTTCATAGTACAGGCTTCTATTCCTTTATTAATAAAATCACAGAATTTATTGTAGTAGTCATTGATGTTAGTTTCATTGCATACAAATTCTTGAGTTATTAAATATTTATTAAGTTTTTTGTAGTTTATTTTATCCTTTTCTATTGGCCTATCATCACATATTGAGTTCCTGTTTATCTTTTTGTTTCTCATTTCACAGATGAGTAAATGGTGATCACTCAAATCATTATCAATATTATAGACATTACATATTTTGTCACAGTCATTCGCCAATACATGATCAATTAGAGTAGAGCTAGTTTGTGTTACACGAGTTGGATATTTTGTATTACATAAGACTAGACCGTATGATTTGACTAGGTTAATATAACTACTAGTATATCTGTCCCCAAATAATAGATCGATATTCATATCACCTAGTATTATAACAGGATTCGTTGAGTAAGAACTAATAATTACTTCGAGATCAGTTAGAAAGTGTGGAATGTTGCTTTTATGAGGGTTATAAGCAGTGATTATATTGTATTCTTGATGGCCTTTTCTCACAGTAATGTGCAGTATGCTGTGGGTGGAATTTATTTCCCTTACAAGGGTACTGCTACATTTGTTTGAAATATACAAAGATACTCCCCCGCCAGTTTGCTTTCTAACTATGTGATATGCAACATATTTCTTAATATTGAAAAACATTTTTGTTTGTTCTGTTAACCAATTTTCTGAGATTGCTAGGACATCTACACCTTTGATTCTGTCTAACATTATTTGGATATCATCGAACTTGTTTTTTATGCTATGTGCATTTATGTGTACGCATTTTAGTGTACTGGTATCGGTTATTATCTGTTTACTGTCCTTAATCTTATAATAATCGCTAAGTGTATTACAGTTACACTCGGTTAATTCTAGTGTATTATTATTAGCATTACCTAAAAAATTTAATTTCTGTAATTCTAGTTCCATATGGGATAATACTTAGTAGATATCTTACTATTACATTGATTTTAGTTTGAGAGGGCGAGTTCATCCAGTATTTCAGCACTTGATATAAGCTTTGAGGGTCCATTTTGATTTTTCCGAATGTATATTTTGCAGTCTCTGACCCAAGTTGCAAAGATTTTTCCCTGTTGTCTCAATTCACGGCACTTTTTGGCGATGGTTTCATTTCTTGGGGTCAGGTGTTCATTGATATATATATTACCACCATCACTGTAACCAATTTCACTCGTCTTCAGGGTCTTCTTTTGTCTTCTGCTACTGAGAATCTCTTCCTTCTTCCACCTATTATTTAATTTCACAATTATCGGTTGAGGCCCAGGCTTTGTTGACGGGAGGCGGTGAGCTGCGTCTATGTTTGCCCTGGTGATTTCAACTCCTAACGTCTTGCCAATGTCCGAGATTTTGTGAAATACATCCTCCTCTCTTTCCGTGGGTATTCCATACACTATCAAGTTGTTCTTGCGCTGGTACTGTTTTAGTTCCTCCAATTCGTTGATAGCTCTAGATGCTGCCATGTCTGCGTCCTTGACGGTTTTTCTCTCTTTCTTCAGAGTTTCAATTTCCCGGTGGAGTTCATCATACTTTTCAGATAAGAAAGTTGTTAGTTTTCTTACCTCGTGGTTTTCTTCTCTCATCGCCGAAAGGGATTCCTCAAGTTTCTGGGAGAAAGATGCCATAACCTCTTTGAGGTTAGGTTGCGGGAGGCAGTCTTCCCGATTGCATGACCATTTGAAAGTATCATCTTTCCGGAATTGTTGGTACGTGTCTTTACTCATTTTCATGCATGTTACATGAAACCAGCGTCCACACTCACCATCACATCCTACAGCCTGCTGATTGTTCTTGATCTTTTTGCCGCATGGAGCACAGTTGACCGTCATGATATTAAATGTTATATGACTTCTCTTTTAGCAAGTTATGTATTGTATTTCTCTTACGTATTTTACCTACACTGTTCACACAATATTTAACACTTTAGTCACTCGCGTAATCCTCGGTAAACCTGCGTAATTTCTTAATTTTGCTTATGTTTAGAATATAAACCTTTTACATATCCGCCATTTTGAACATAAAAGAAGCAGTTTTTAATGCCCTACATTTTCAGTCGTAATGCCGCTGCCGTAGAAGTTCGCTACTTAGCCGCAAGAGCGCAGGCGTAATGGGTCGGTAAGGCAGAGTAACGAGTGATTTATAGCGCTGAGAACAAGACCTACAGCTGATGTATTGCGTTTGTTGAATAGGATTCTACTGTGTTTACTTCCGTTTTTTAAACGAACTGTTAGTAGGTTCATATTATGTATACAGTGTTATTAATTCATAATAAAATATAATAATGTTATTGGTTTTACGTCCCTTTTAACTACACTGGCTTTTAGAGACGCCGGGGTGCCGGAATTTTGCCCCGAAGGGGATCTTTAACGTGCCAGTAAATGTACTGACACGGCTCCCTCGCATTTGCGCACCCTCAAATGCCAGCTGACTGCGCCAGGTTTCGAACCTGCAACCTTGGGCTCAGCAAGCGAGAACGTGTTATTAATTCAACGAGTTTAAGTATAATTTATTGTGAAACTTTTTTTTTTATCATACCTTATTAATTAAAAGTACAGGGTTCTTCTTTTTTTATCCATCTAGCAAGTTAGTTAGTTTTTGTTTTAAGGGGCAGAAATACGTGGTCATCTGCCCCTGTCCATCTAGCAACATAGCAGCGCTATATCTCTCGGCAATGAGTCACCCGGCTACGCATGCATTTTGCCGCTGCACTGCTATGTCGCTAGACCGAAAAAAAGGACCCTGTATAAAAATCAGATCTATTGTGATTTAACAGTATTGTCCTACAATAATACTCTGGTAGTTTCTTATATTTTAACTAATTCTGAACATACAGTATAAGATAAGCGTAGCACTAAAAATATTAGAAAACGCATGACGAGAAAAAGCTACTCACGGAAAGGAGTGAAATCATAGCAGCGAGAACTGTATTGATAAGGGTACCGGTACCGTAATGTACGAGATCGGTGAATCAGGGACATACTGCATTTATTACCTTAATGAAGCGTAGTATAAGTCAAAACTATACAAGGTCAATGTGCTGGAAAATGAGCGACGTTCCCGGGGTACTGAAAGTTTCATTGGTTAGGACAGTCGGCTCGAAAATGCAACGTCAGTAGTCGCGTGGATTACAATCGTAGGCCAATTTTTAGCGGGTATTTAATTGGTTCTTTTTTTGTTTTGTTTTAAAATTTTAATTTTGGATTTTATAAGAAGGATGGAGTGCGATAAATATACTAATCATAGACAAATTCCATAGAGGAAAGTACCGGAAGGAAATGCCTTCGCTGCGCTGGTTAGTGCAATATAATATTAATAAACTCAACCTGCAACAGAATTGCATAGATGCAACTTGCAACAGTTCAGCATCAATTGATATTGCAACTTTCAAATAGGCTATTGTAAATAATAGGCCTATTATATTTTTATGCTTCCTGGTGTGTTCTGTTTTGTCTATTCGTACCACCATAGGCAGTACACGCCATTATTAGGAAAAACTCCAAAATAACCATGCACAATGCTCTGCTGCATACAAGTCACAGAACACTAGGTTACGCCCACTTTGGACTTGGCGCTTGGCTTCACTGGCACGAGCTCTGGGCAACTCCTCTCTTTCTTTCCTCCATGACAAATACATGAAATACCAAATATTTTGACACAACATGAAAAACTTATCCTATTTTAACTTTTGAAAGAAATTTGGCAGTTTCCCGTATTGAGTAAAAACATGAAATATTTGCGAACAGATGAGAATTTTTCTACAATTAAGTGTTCCTTAATATATTCAGTTTCCCAATTCTATACAATGCTATACCTATACAAGTAAACCCACCCATGCTGTTCAAGCATAGGCACCCTCAGGATTTCTTTCCGGGGGGAGGGGCAAATTGTATTTTTAATTTCTTTACCTACCTGTCACTAGCTGAACCTCCTCACCGCAATTTCCCTTAATTTCTTACACGCTTCGTGCTATTCATTATTTAGCTGCTCTAAAACCGTTGGGAACAAATCTTTATCTTTATGTTCGACGATGTCGAAATGTAAATATATGTCAGAAAACTGTATCATAATGAGGGTCATTATAACGCTAGTTTTCTCATTATGAAACAGCTTCTCCCACCAATCAGAGCTCAAGAAACAGTTGTGTGACCAATTAGGTAAGGGTAGCATCGTATCTGCGCTGACTTCCACGGCCTCCTATTTTAAATTTCACTGCGTGGTGTATTTGAGGAGGCCATGGTCAGCTACAAGGTATTCTCTGCGTCCCATGCGCTCTGTTCAGTACATAAAACTGGCGATATCTCGACATATATTTATGAATATTATTTTATGTTCGAACATAAAATAGTTATAATTATCGTCGAACATAAACAGTCGTATGCAACTCGCCTATAATGGTAATTAAGACACTCGTATGGAAATTATAAAACTCGCTTCGCTCGTTTCATAGACATACTCGTGTCTTAATTATTGCCATTATAGGCTCGTTGCATAATGTACTAATATGGCATGAATGGGAGGAGTTGTTTTTCTTTTGTGAATCATCGTCATAATGTTCATTTCTTAAGAACAAGTAAATAAAAATCAAGCAGTTCATTAAAATTGTAATGTTAATTTCTAAATAACTGGCGATATTTTCAAATAATCCCAAATTACTAAGTTAAATAAAACTGTGGAATTATCCCTAAATCTAAATCAGTTAACTATCAGCGACTTCAATTTATGAAATTAACTGTTGTGACAATGAACAGTTGAAATATTCTCGGGATTTCAAGAGGGTATCACGGCCCCTTCTTGCACCCCTGCGGGCGCCCATGAGTTCAAGCGTAGTTCCGCAAATAGTCGCGTGGAATAAGTTACAGTTGACTATTTGGTACATCACTGATAAGCTATAGTGGCCATTGATGTGATATAATTATGAGCGTCTTAATTACCATTATAGGCAAGTTGCATACGACTGTTTATGTTCGACGATAATTATTATAACTATTTTATGTTCGAACATAAATATTCATAAATATCTGTCGAGATTTCGCCAGTTTTATGTACCGAACAGAGCGCATTGGACGCAGAGAATGTTTGTATTTGACCATGGCCTCCTCGATTACCCCACTATGACACTAGGCAACGCAGTGAAATTTAAATTAGAAGGCCTTGGAACTCAGCGCAGGTGCAATGCTATCCTTATCTAATTGGTCAAACAACTGTTTCTTGAGCTGTGATTGGTGGGAGAAACTGTTTCATAAGGAAAAATAGTGTTATAATGACCATCATTAGGATACAGTTTTCTGACATATAATAGTCGGGGTCGAACATAAAATATATGTAATATGTAATATAAAATTTAGTGTATTATGTTCTCAGATATAAAACAAATGAACCTGGATTACAATAGTAATCTACGCTACCAAAGGTGGGTTAGTATCGAACTCTTGAGAAATCTGACGATTGCCGTTCAGAAAACGCACGCTCGTTTTAAACAATGGTTTACCGAACAATTACTGCCTGACCTCCGTCCATATTCAGTTATTATGGACAATGCGAGCATTCTCTCAGTGCAAATTAACAAAGCTCCGACCTCGAATAACAGAAAGGCTTACATTATCAAGTGGTTGTCTTCTAATGATATTCCCCCACAACCCATCACAAACCAGTGTGGAGTTGTTACTTCACAAAGCCACACATTGTACGTACGAAATTGATGAAATAGCAAGACAAGGCGGACACAGGTCTGACGAAAAGGAGGGGAAAATGGGACTACAGCCGAAGGGCCCGAAAGAGGAAATCACGGCTTCTTAATTGCTTTTCAATAAGTCCAAAGAAAAATCTTGCATAATATTGAAATACGAATTCGTCTGAATTTTGAAAATAAGCAAAACGTTACGTTTGAATTCTCACCAAGCAAACTCTTGAAAGGTAAATTGAGTAAACTTTAAAACAATGGTGATTCTTGAGCCGTTGTAGAGCGAAAACATTGGGTCCAATTTCAGTTATTTCTAAAGAACTGTTATTTACCTAGGTACATAGTCTATTGGCAGCAGGTGAAATTTCAAGCATTACAATGCTAAAGGCAACTTGGAAAATGTAGGCACGCTACGAAATTTAAAAGTACAAAATTCACGAATGAAATAAAATGAGATTATGTCCTGGCAAAATGCCTGGTTGGTGAAAAATCAATAAATTGAATAGCTTCCATTTCCCACATAATTTCACATAACCAAATATTGACATTTTAATTAATTTTAAGAAAAAACATGAATATTAGGATTTCACGGAAAGAACTCAAATTTGGGGCGGCAGTCATTACCGTGGGGCCCATGATCGCTCTCTACCGTCGTGGCCCTGCGTGGACATCGTGTAGTTTTGGTACAACCCAATTGTGGGCACATGTGAAATCTTATGATGCAAGAAAAAAAAAAACGTTCCGAATAGCAGACGTTGAGAGAATTACGGACGAGACGAAGATTGAATGCATTACAACATGCGCTTGGGCAGGTTGCGTAAGTCCTGCAGAGAGACTGAGGGAAGAAAACTGAGAAGTCGGCTGAGTGGGGGTTGAATGCCGACTGACTTGCATCATAGCAATTAGCATCACTGCGGGAAGAGCAGTCTGGCGACATCGCAGTGAGTGTCTCTGTATCTCTATGTGCAAGACGCTCTCTCTCTCACCTGCCACCGTATGCGCTCTCCTCTGTAGCATGGTCGGTAATGCAGATTACGAGTGAATAGCGCTCACCTCTCAGGTGGCCATTTCTGGAATTAAAAGACGATTCACGACCCAAGTTTAGCTCCCTCTTAAATTAGAAGCTCTGTACCAGACTTTGCAGGTAAAGTACCCACTTGGAACTTATCCTAATTATTCGAAATACATTTAAAAGCACAGCCAACATATTTTATAATGAAAGTATTTGTAGTTGAGTAGATATGAATGTATTTTTCTTACATAAACAATCTAGTAGCCCCGGACACCAGTTGTGATGGTAGCCCCAGACAGAGTGACAATGTTTTTATTTGGTTGCAGGTAATTTCTGGGCTTAAAAAATGCCGAAGTTTAAAGGCAGGAATACCAATACAGGTACCTGGAGTGAAGATGCAATGAAACAAGCGATAGAAAGGGTGTTAGGAAATACAATGTCATATAGAGAAGCTGCTCAAATTTTTGGCATGCCAAAAAGTTCTTTGCATGATAAAATTAAGAAAATAAAAGGCTGTGAAGTTGAATTATCGATTACTCCGAAGTTGGGTAGGTTCGAAAACACCTTTTCGGAACGACTGGAGTATGAATTGGTGCAGCATATAAAAGACTTGGACAACCGTCTCATGCCACTAACTCAGAAAGAGTTCCTGAAACTCGCATACGATTTGACCGATCACATGAACATACCACATAGATTCAACAAATTTAAACAGTGTGCAGGTAAAGCATTTTACTACAGCCTTATGAAAACAAACCCCAAGTTATCCCTTAGAAATGCTGAATCTACCAGTTTAATGAGAGCAGTTGGTTTTAATAAACCACAAGTGATGCGTTTTTACTCAAAGCTCGAAGAACTAATGAACAAATTTTCTTTCTTACCATCACGTATTTTCAATGCAGATTAGACAGGAGTATCTTGTGTTCATGTCAACAGAAAAGTAGCTTCCGTAAAGGGAAAGAAACAAGTGGGGAAAATTACATCCAGGGAAAGAGGTCAGAATGTCACTATTTTGTTTTGTACGAGTGCAAATGGGCAGTTCATCCCCCCTCTGTTTGCGTTTCTGAGGAAAAAGATCAATGACAGGCTTACGATAAATTCACCTGCTGAATCTACTGCAGTGACGCAGCAAAATGGATGGATGCAGAGAATTTCTTAATATGGATGAAAAAATTTGTGAAGCATGTGCATCCTACAGAAGAAAGCCCTGTCCTTCTGATAGTTGATGGACATTGCAGTCACAAAGACTTGCAAGTGATCTTATTTGTGCGTTCTCACCATGTGCATATTTTGAGCACTCCTCCTCATACGACCCACAAACTGCAGCCTCTTGACCGAACATTCATGACTCCATTTAAGCTTTCATACAATGAGGCATGTTCAGCATGGATGAGGGGAAATCCAGGATTACGGATCACTATGTACGATATTGCTGGGCTAGTCAATGAAGCATTCACCAAAGCATGCAGAATGGACATAGCTAAAATTGGATTCTCCTCCACAGGAATTTATCCCTTTTGCAAAGACATATTTTCAGACTTTGATTTCCTCCCGTCTCAAATGACATACAGTATGTTCCTGAAGCTCCTGAAGTTCCTGAAGGAGTGAGGCTAACAAAAATCCCGGTTGAACAGATGACTCTCATTCAGCCAACAAGAAGCATCCCCAATGAAACAACAGTCAGTGGAAGTCCAACAACTAGTGTGGCAGCTGTGTTGCAGGAAATTTCACCTCTCCCAGATGCAAGCCATCGCCGGATTGGACCCAGGAAACGTCGTGCTGCTAAAGCAGAAATTCTCACCAGCAGTCCATTCAAGGAAACTTTGGAAATGAACAATAAACTGAAGAAGCAAAAGGGAAGTGCAGACAAAGTGAAAGGAAGGAAAAAACTGCAGTTTCATGAGGAAAAAGAAACTAATTGCATCATATGTGGAGAGACCTTCTCTGAAAACTGGATACAGTGTTGTAGGTGCAAGGGATGGGCTCATGAGGGTTGTGCTGAGTTAGAAACAACTCATAATGATAATTATATCTGTGACATGTGCATGTAGATGATTTTGGGGTTAAGTTCAATCTTTGTAAAAATCTTAGTGCAGTTATTTTTGTGTCCGGGGGTACCAGACAGGTTAATATAATGTAAGAATTGTGAATAAATTTATCAAACCCACAACTCCTTCAAAAAGTTTTCAAAGTACTAATATTGCCTCAAACAGTGTGCTCCTGTATATAAACTGTGTGATGATGTACATATTGCCTAAAATTCGATGAAAGGGTAAGGACAGCCAACAAAATATGAAAATGTCCGGGGCTACCAGACTTTCCCCTACATCCAATGTAACCCTACTGGTCCAGCTGCCAGCATTACTACTTAAAAAAATAGTCTTGAAGACCCCCGAATTACCCACACGCGAATAATTGGGAGGACACTGTATTCCATTTCTATTAATTAAAAATTCCCACTAAATTTTAACATGTTTGACTACTGGAAATTTTCGGGGATATATTCCCGATGGCAAAGTTCCCAGGAACCAGTCTCGTATTGTCCTCGAATGTGACTGTGTTACGAGGATCGGATGTGTTCCAGGTTGAAGCTGAAGGTAGAGAACACCATGAGATGGAGGGGGGCGTTTGACAAGGAGGGGAATGTCGTGAAGGAGAGCAACGCCCGCTTTGTGCGTTGGTCTGACGGGAGCCTCTCCTTACACCTCGGCTCGGAAATATTTGATGTGTTTAAGGAGCCTCTTCAGGTGAGTTTTATTTCCCTCAGCACTGAGAGGAGAAATTTGTGATTTTCTCATCATCATCTTCATTTCCCGTTTCCAGCTTCGTGGGTCGGGTTGTGAATTAAAGACCTCCAACATTGTATGTCTCTCCACCACTCCTCTCCTTTTTTAAGTACATCTTCAGGCTTTCTTCCCCTCTTATCTATGCACTCCCTGACTATCCGCCCATCTCTTTCGGGGTCTTCCTCGTGGTCTCTTCCCTGTCATCTTTCCATAAAAGGCTTTCTTTGGTACTCTCTCCTCTTCCATCCTCACAACTTTAACTTTGTTGGGAATTCCCTAATTTCATTGTTTCCGATTTTGTCTCTGCGAGTCTTTCCAATTATACCTCTAAGGAACTTTATCTCTGCTGCCAGGATTCTACTTTCATCCCATTTAGTTGTTGTCCATGTGCATGCTGCATATGTCATGTGTTGTAATTTAATTTTTAATAACTGTAAGTCAGCACAGATCCATTTCAAAAAAGATAAAATTAGCAGCGCATGGCTCAAGTGCCGCTCTCTGTACTGTGTCTTATGTGATAAGAAGATTCCAGTCCGGCTTAAGTCTGAAGTTTATCGTTCTGTAGTCCGTCCCATTGCTCTGTATGGGGAAGAATGATGGCCTTCAAATAAGGAGTTTGAACAGCAACTTGGTGTGATGGAGACAAAGATGCTCAGGTGGGCATCTGACTTGACACTCCATGATCATGTCAGCAATAATAATGATATTCGCAAGCGATATGGAGTAGCGCCAATTGCTGAAAGGATGAGGGAAAGCTGTCTCCGCTGGTATGGCCATGTCTTACGGGCTACTGAAACAACAGTTGCACACACTGGATTGGCATTGCAGATAGATGGGAAGAGACCAATAGGACGACCGAGACAGCGTTGGCTTGACACTCTACATGACGATTTAAAACTTGCCCGACTCCATCCTGACATGGCACACAATCGTGTAATATGGATACAGAGAACCAAAAAGGCAGACCCTGCTAATTTGTGGGACAAATATAAAAGAAAATGAAGAAAAGAATAAAATTAGCTCTGCCATACAACATCAAGTTAAGCTTTAAAAACTTATGTCTACGAGTAAGGAAATAACTTTGTGAAATCCATATTGGAATTGAAATGTGTGTTTGTGTTTTCAGGATGACCACAACCATCTGTTCATCCGGCAGAGCATGGGTCTTCAGGGCCAGGCAGAATTCCAAACAAAGCTGACATTCAGACCGCACTCCACCGAGTCGTTCACTCACAGGAAGATGACTCTGTCCCTAGCAGACCGCTCGCAGAAGACCAGCGGCATCAAGGTGCTGTCCAAGGTCGGCTGCGACCCTGAGCAGAAACGAGAGGAGATGGTCAAGGTACAAACTGTTTCTAATACAGAGGCTCTTAGCTTTTTCACACTTCCTGGAGCAGAATATGTGACTTTCATTTCACCTAAAAAAAACTAAATGAGGGGTTGACACCTAAAATAACCTAAATAGCTGTTTTGCCTTTTTCAAATAAAGAATGTTATTTCCCCATTGAAATGCATCGTAAAAGTATTTCCATGGCGATTACAAGCAGTACGACGGAGTTAGTTCAGGTTACTACCGTAAATGCAGTACGATGATGATGATTGCTGTTTTAAGGGGACTAACATCTAGGTTATCGGCCCCTAATGGTTTGGGTGAGAGCGAAAGATGAGATGAGAATGAAAACTACAACTAATACTTACTACAGACTTATAAACTAGAAGAAAAAATGGTAAACAAATAAAGGATAAGGCAAATAAAAGACAGGAAGAAATGAAATGCCCTCAACCCTCGAAGAATGAGGAATGAGGGACTTGGAAGGAACGAGAACCATGAAAGGCAGATAGGAAAGAGGAGAGGGCCCGCCCCAAAGTCAGTGGAAAAAGGGGAAAAAAACGACCCAGCTCAGGAATCCCCCGGGATCGCCAACTCACCAGCCGTGAGCCGCTGAGGGTGTAGCAATATCTAGGGTGCACCAGAAGTGGTGGGGATACCTACACCCTGCCTCTTTGAGAGCCTTGAGCAGGAGGCAGGAGATAACATGAAAAGAAAAAGAAGGCTGACCCCTCGCAGAAGGAGGGTATCAGGAACGATGAGACAAGGGCCAATTAAGGCGGGAAAGGAAGATACTCCCTAGGCCTCGGATACCCTAATACCGTCGGGGTCGGAAGAAAACAAGAGTTGACCAAGGTAGGCAGACAGGAAAGAAGACGGAGAGGAGCCCGGCACAAGTGACTATAAACTTTTGTGAAATAAGTTCATGAATAATTTTCACAGAAATAAGAAAAACAGAAAATTATTGCAGCCTGTATTGATCCTGGAAGAAAAACCTAAAATAACCTATTTTTAGAATACAAGAAACCTAAAGTGAAGGTTTAAGCCACCTAAAAATCCGGGCCCTAATTATTACTATGTATACCAAGAATTTGCGAAACTGAATGTGCGATAAAGTGCGATACCTAAAGGTTCTTGCGAATTATTCCCATAAGTGCGATAAATGCGAAAAGTGCTCAATTTACCGAAAAATATTGAATATGTTTTATCGCATTTTCGCTCCGCACTTTGAAATTTCCGAGTTCCTTGCAATGGAAATATCGGCTAAATAATCGATATTTACGAGTAGTAATCGACATGTACGAACATCGATTATTGTCATGACAATTGATTACGGTAGAAATCAATTTGAAAATGGCTGCTGTTACTGCCCCATGACTGTTTATCGCCAATACGATGTTTTTGGAGAAATTATTTTGTAGTTTCATTTGGAGTCGCCTCCGTAGCATAGCGGTCAGCATGGTTAGCTGCCGCCCCGGAGGTCCTGGGTTCGATTCCCGGCTCTGCCACGAAATTTTAAAAGTGGTATGAGGACTGGAACGGGGTCTACTCAGCCTCGGGTGGTTCAAATGAGTAGAGGGGGTTCGATTCCCACCTCAGCGATCCTCAAAATGGTTTTCCGTGGTTTCCCACTTCGTCATCGGGCAAATGCCGGGATGGTACTGCCCCCGTAAATTGAATTATTTAGGGACAAAATGAGAGTATTTTCCATCCCCATGATAAAATTTAACTAGCAAATATAATTTCTGGAAGTGTGACACAAGAGTGTCGTGTTACAAGCTCGAGACTGTGGGAGAGCCCGATCACGTGATAGATTGCACAATGGACGCTTCTAGAAGGCTATTCTTAGCATAGCAACTGCGAGTTTGGAAATTAATATTATAAATATTGTTATAAATTATGCTATTGGATCCCAGTCCACAGCCAATGAGGAGAGGTCTTATTGAAGACGGGATCAACTTTAATTACACAACATGAGGAAATTATGCATTTAGGCCCTTAGAAGAAGATTTTCTTATTTGGTAATGAAGAGAATATTAAGAGAAATTATGTCTGATAATTTAAAAACCGCAGAACGGTTAATCTACACAGTAATAAGCATTAGTAATCTACGCTCTAAAATTATGGTGGGAGATTGATATGGCCTCCAAAAATTCGACTTGGAGAGGAAGATCCAAGGATCGAGGTTCTTATTCCAGCAGACTTTGAAGAGTGAGGAAGTGTTTTTACTGGGTTAACGGAGATCCCAAAGCTTAGTCCGAGTGCGACGACTGTCGACTTATGGAGACGCGAGTATAGCTAGGTGAAACGGTAGTGATCACCGCACTTCCATTCTGTGTGAAGTTGCGAGGAACATAGTATTGATTATATTTCATACAATACAGTAGAACCCCTTTTTAACGAATCTCAGGGGGATTTGATATTTCTTCCTTAGAAGGGGGTTTTCCTTAAAAGGGGGTTCGAAGAAAATAGGCTATATATCACAAGAAATAATTATATCGGTACATTTATGTCTTCAACTAATGTAATGTCAAGAAATAATAAATGAACATGTTAAGAAATACTAAAAAGTCAAATTAACACAAGAATGACAGAAACAGCACAGGTAACGGATTCCTTAGTGGTCCATTGGGAGCACAAGCTGCAGCAAGGAAAGGAGAAATAGGTATTACTGACTTGTAATTGTAACTTGAAGGAACAGAGGCCTAACATATATTAAGGATATTTGTGAAGGCAGACCATGAGAACTATGAGAATAAACATAAGGTATTAATCTTCACTTTCTGAAGTAGTCCAGTAAAGTAGTTTGCTTCCTCTTGCCCAGATGTCTCACGGAAAGAAGTTTTCTCTCAATTTGGTTGAGAGTGTTGATGAGCTCTTCATCCACACTGAAGGAGGAGAAGTACCGGCGGACATTATCCAGTCCTTCCACTGCTGCCCCAAAAGTTGGTTCTGCTGGATCCTCTTCTTCTTCTTCTTCCTCTTCAGTTCTTTGCCTTTTTGCATCATCACAAAGGTCTCCAACATCCATCTGTGGTGGTGAGGTTAGGATATCATCACAAGTAACAAATTCTTCAAATGTTGTGACAGTAGAATCCTTTGATACAACCCCCCAATCTTCCCCAATGTCATCAGTAGCGTCTTCTTCATTAAAAACTTCTGAAATAGCACCAAAACCTGCATGGCCAAAGCAGTTTTGAATAGTGGTCGTTGTGACTAGTTGCCATGCTGCTACAAACATATGCATGGCTTGGAGTATGTTCAATTTCATTACCTCATTTCTTTCGTCCCCCTGTGGGTGGGGGGTTTAGAATACACCCACGGTATCCCCTGCCTGTCGTACGAGGTGACTAAAAGGGGCGACCTTGGCTATTCTTTTAGGTTTCCGGCTTGTCTTGCGAATTGGACCTCCCGTGGGTGGGAGGGATGGAATACACTCACAGGTATACCCTGCCAGTCGTAGAAGGCGACGAAAAGGGTTTCTTGGCCCAGGTCCCCTTTACGGGTTTGACAGCCAGCTCTAAACACCCCACTTTGTGCGATATAACTCTCATTACGTTATATCGCACGCCTTTTTCCGTTCATGTTTTTGAGGTCTGGCACTCAAAATTATATGTGCGTGCTGTCAGGGGAAGGGCCACCTAAGTGTGCGACTACGCTCGAGAGCCTGTTCGGTCTGGCCACACCGACAGGTGGGTGCGCCATGTACCCTGCAGTAGTATCCGCCTGACGGGCGGGCCTTGCCTTGGCTGGGTAGCGCCTACAGAGACAGCCCGTGATTGCAGTCGGTGGCATTCAGGGTGGATGAAATGGCCATGGGACAGAAAAGGAATATCTCCCACCAGGGTGGTCCGCCACCCAAGTCTTTAACTTTTGATTCCCTACGGGGATCAACCCCCTGGGAACAGTCTGTTCGTGAGAATCTGGGTGCTAACACTCCCAAGTTTCTGGTCGCAACCAGAACGGATGGGGGTGATTTCAAGATGGTAAAGTCTATTTTGTTTTCTCGCCACATAGAAGGGGTCTATGGTGAGCTTGAGAAGGTACAAAAGATGAGAAACGGTAGCTTGTTGCTCAAGACTAGGACTGGTGAGCAGGTTGAACAACTTCTGAAATGTGACCACTTTGGCGAGATCCCTGTCAAAGTGGAAAAGCACACGTCTCTGAATCTGGTCCGAGGAGTTATTTTCCACCGGGACCTGATTCTGAACACCGACGAGGAGCTCAAGGAGGATATGCGGCACCGTCACGTGACTGATGTCCGGCACATTACGCGCAAGGTCAATGGTCAAATCGTGGATACTGGTGCTTTCATTATTTCCTTTGAGCTTTCGGTGCTCCCGGAGAAAGTCAAGGTAACAAGTTACCGTTGTGACGTACAGCCTTACATCCCTCCACCAATGAGGTGTTATAAGTGCCAGAAGTTCGGGCATATGTTATCCCGATGCTCAAGCCCTCAAATCTGCGGCACATGCGGTAAGGTACCCCACGAAGCGGAAGAGTGCACCACACCATATCAGTGCACTAATTGCCCTGGATTTCATTCTCCTCGGGACAGGAACTGCCCTGTCTTCCTGAGTGAGAAGATAATCCAGGAGATCAAAACCCCGGATGGTCTCACCTACCAGGAGGCCCGCAAGAAGTACCATACCACGATTTCGCCTTCTCCAAAGATTGATTATAGAGCTATAATACCCAATTTGGTTCCGGCTACCTCATCTTTTGTCTCAGCTGTGAAACCTTCTAATGTACCAACGCCATCTACATCTGTATCTACACCCCAGAATCGGAAAGAGAGCCCGAAGGTGACTTCAATCCCACCTTCGGCCCCAAAGAAGGCTGTGCGAGCGAAGGCTGCTCCGCCCGCACAGCAGGGGAGGAAGTTGAAGACTTACCCACCCAAACGGTCGGCGAAAGCCGCGCCGAAGCCGGCGGAGGCGGCATCGTCGACCAGGGTCAGGAATTCAGCTCCTGACCCGTCTATATATCTTAAAGAGGCGGGGAAGAAGGGACCCCGCACTACGCATTCCCTTTCTCCAAAAAAGGGGAAGCTATCCGCCCCACCACCTGCGGATGCTTCTGCGCCTGGGGACGTTTCGGTATGATGCGCTCGCCCGAGCCACTCGGCCGGTGGGGATTCACTTGGATGACCTATACCGTCAGTTCCGATTTCCTTCTGTCTCCTGTATCGTCCGAGTACCTAGCAAGGCCCCTCCGTGGATGGTCTCTCGCCCTGATATCATCCTGGATCTGCACACTGGCCCCAAGTCGGACACTGACTCCTCCGTCCATCGGAGGCTGTTCCAGTCTGTGGTGAGCCGGTATCCAGGATCAGGGCTTCTATTCACGGACAGTTCGAGGGTAAACGAGAAAGTAGGCTGTGCATTTGTGGTTGAGGATCGTCGGTTTCTCTTTTCACTTCCCGATGCCTGTGGCGTGTACACAGCGGAGCTGTATGCCATCTTAGAGACTCTGCGGTACACGTTATCAGACGATCACCAGAACTGTCTTGTGTGTACTGACTCTCTGAGTGCGCTGCAAGCGATCGATGTGTGTTTCCCGAAGCACCCGTCGGTCCAGCGTGTGCACGACCTGCTCGTCAGTTCGCGTAACGCTGGGGCCGGGGTGTCCTTTGTGTGGCTTCCTAACCACATGGGTATTGCGGGAAACGAGCTTGCTGATCAGGCGGCGAGAGAGGCAGTCGCACTGCCCTCGCTACCGTATAAGGTGCCTGCTAGTGATGTGCGCTCTCAGTTGCGGCATTCGATCCTGTCGCATTTGGAGGAAGCATGGCGTGCCACGCCTCCACCCAACAAACTGAGAGGCATCAAGGAGACAACGAAGGTGTGGAAATCTTCCTTCCGATCTCTCCGGAAGGAAGCTGTGGTACTCTGTCGACTCCGTATCGGCCATGGGATTGCTACGCACTCCCACTTGCTGAAGAGAGAAGATCCCCCTGTGTGTCCTTGCGGCGCCCACTTAACCGTGGCACACCTCCTCTTGGAGTGTGTGGATCTGGCCGATCTGCGCAGGACTCTTAAACTGCCTAATACCCTCTCCCTTATTCTCCGTGATGACGGGCCGTCAGCTGACCTCGTCATCCGGTTCATGAGGGAGAGTGGTTACTTTTATAAGTTTTAATGTGTAGTTACGACTTTTAATTCAGGTTAAATCAGTTTTATGTTTTTTATTGTGTTCATCTATTTTATTGTTCACTATGCCTTATTTGTTTTATCCTTTTTTACCATCTGCCTTTTATTCTTTTTATTCAAATAAGGCATAATTTTTGGGGCTCACTGTCTGTTTTATAAACACCATTTTCGTTTCATCCATGGCAGTGAGTTGTTTTTATCTACATCCTTTCATTTCACGCCATTTCATTTCATTAGGGGCCGATAACCTCGATGTTAGGCCCCTTAAAACAACAATTATCATCATCATCATATCATTTCTTTCGAGGAAAGAAACAGCTCTTTGAACCAGGGCCTTCCTGTACTTCACTTTCACAGAATGAATAATGCCAAAGTCCAAAGGCTGCAGGTGACTGGTGCAGTTAGGAGGAAAGAAAACCACTTTGATATTCCGCAGGAAAGACGTATCTGAAGGATGAGCTGGACATCTGTCTATCACCAGCACTATATTCCTTCCTGCCGATCCCATCTTGGCATCCAAGCTTTGTAAAAATTTTCGAAATATCTCCGATGTCATCCATGCACTTTTGTTGAAATCATATTTACATGGGAGTGTACGGGTGTTCTTGAAACATCTTGGATTCTTAAATTTTCCAATTATTAGTGGGGGTAATTTTTCACTCCTGTTGCTGTTAACACATAACAACGCTGTCAGTCTTTCTTTACTTTTTTTGCCTCCATGGCATTTTTCTCCGCGAACAGCGTATGTTTTGGACGGGAGCAAGTTGTAAAACACACCCGTTTCATCGGTGTTAAAAATATCCTTATATCATATCCTTCAAGAAGTCGAGGCAACGTTTTCTATTTCCAGTATACAACTGTATCGCCATTAACGTCTGCACTCTCGCCGCACATGTTTTGGAACGAAAGATTGTGCCGTTTTTTGAAGCGATCAAACCAGCCATTAGAAGCATGGAAATCGACCAAACCCAGCTTAAGTGCGATTTCTTGAGCTTTTTGTTTAAGTATGCTCCCGTCAATTGGAGCGTTCTCACTCCTTTTTCCCTCGAACCATTTCATTAAAATGTTTTCAAGTTCCTCGTACGGCGAAGAACGAATATTCTTCCGTATTTTTGCCCCAGAACCGCACTCAACTTCCACGGTCAGAATAGCTTCCTTCTGTTTCATGATGCCAAACAGCGAAGAGGGTGCCAAGTCATATTATTTTGCCATCTGCGGCTATCCCTTTCAACATCCCTGATGATGTCGATCTTTTTCTGAAGAGTCAGCTTCTTACGTTTAGCAGCCTTAATGGATGTGGTCCGCCGTAACTCGCAGTACAACTCTTATCACAGACACAAAAAACTCGTAGCACAACTTCCAACAACACAGGAATAAAAACAGAGAATGAGCCTTCAGGCCGCGCCCCTCGCGTCCGCGTGATTCCTAAGCAGCGATTGGAGCAGCGGGACAGAAGTGCCTAGCCGGTGTAAGAGCGCTGCTGCTATAGGTTAAGGCAGCTGACGTCACTGTAGACATTACCCGACTAAAACTGTCCTAACTCCCTAACGGTTGGAGATAAGAGTATGCGTTCGCGGACTTTTTTGTAGAGCTTGAACAGCTCTACATTTCGTACGTATATACTTGGGGTCTATCAATGACGGTTTAGGCAGCGTAAGCCCTGGAAGGCACGACTTTCTACTAATTCCGTAATTTTTTCTAGAATACATTTTCATTTTGTAGAATATCCATAAACACTTTCAGTTTCTTATTGCTTATTGCTTTTAATCTTTCACTGTAAATCACGTGAAGTTTGCAAGAGACCTTTGGCCTAAATATTTATATTTCGTGAAGTTACCCGAGTCTCGCGGCATTTACGCATAGGCCTTACGTCAGTCATGCCTCTAGGCTGTATAGCTAGTCTCAAGGTAAACCGCACTTCGTTCCCATACAGACGTCATTCCAGTACTACCTACAGTTCAATGGACATAACTAACCAACAGCGTCTAGCGTGATAGTGACTGCTGCTTGCCGGTAACAGTGATTTCCAGAGGCCGCGCCAATTTATCAAGGTTCTATACATCGCTAAAGGAGCGATTTCCTTTAGCGCGTCAACTTCAGACTGAGATTACGTCAAAACGGAAGTTAATTTACATTCAAAACAAGTTTAGAAAAAAGTATCTTATCGACATATTCGTTACAACGGGATGCGCGATCGTATTTTATGTGAAATATATTCCTTAGAAGCGGACTTTTCCTTATATCGGGGTTCGTTAGAAGGGGGTTTAAATAACACTGTGCTTATGGCGATTTGGCTGGGACTTACGAAAATCTTCGTTAAAAGCGGTACTTCGTTAAAAGCGGGCACGTTAAAACGGGGTTTTACTGTATTGAGATTTGAAGTTAAATAAGTGAACATTTATTAAAAACAGGTCGCCTACTATATATTGTGAAAAGTCGAGCGCTTAAATATTCACCGTTTCGACAATATCAGCCTGTCAAGTTAGATTTCCAAATGTGTTGGAAATAGAGCTGAATATCATTATAAACTGCAACGTGAAGTTGGCAAACGCAGTTCAAGTGAACAGTGGCGGAGGACTTTTAATATTGGCGCAACACATAAACATTAACAGTATTACTATAATTATTCTTCAAACATTATCATTCAACTTAATTAATATTGTTGATATGATGAACTAAACAGTCATGCGCCAGAGACATATTCGTTAACAGGAGTTAAGATACAACGATGGAGCTTCGGTAGACAACGTATTCTTGAATACAGACGTAGTGTACGGTCCATCTTGTGCATTTTCGTCAGTCGACAAACACTAATATAACATCAATTAGCAATGGAAACATTTCATTCACTATTTATATGAATATTTCCATAATTATATTCCAATGATGAAGCTGATACATATTTACGACGGAGAATGGAGACTCTACAGAAGAGTTTTGTCAAGATGCTAGGGAAGGTAGCCCAGCAACCCAGAAGAATTTGCCAGAAGGATGTCGTTCGAGCCCAAGCAAATGTTGGTGAATTCTAGAGAGAGACGTTGCTTATCTCTGAGGTCGCAGATCCGAGGTTCGAATGCAGATCCATCTCAGTGTCCTGTACTGAGGAAACCTCTAAAGTATTGTGGCAATACTTACATTGATCTTCAAGATTTCGTCTAAATAAGGTATTAGTGTATCTCAATTGTTATATAGAGCTTGATTAGTGACATTCTGAGCAGCGATCTTATTCCATATTTTCGGCGATCTTATTCCATATTTTCAGCGATCTTATTCCATATTTTCGGTGATCTTATTCCATATTTCTATATTTTCACATTTTATGTATTTCAGTGCTTTTATGTAGTTGACACTTCAGACGTGTGTTGAGATTTTTATGCTGCAAGATTATTTAGAAGATGATTGCATTTCATCTATTTTTCAATTTTATTCTACGGATCAGTTGTGGAACTGACATTAAAATTTTGTTTGAGGAATCATATTGCCTCATAGGAGACTAGTCGTTTCGACTCTCGAATTTTAATAATTTCATTTAAACCAAGTATTCTGACATTGTGTCATAGCTTCAAATTAAATTCTTATTAAACTTAATTTGAGCACTTTAATGTAACGACATATAACTTCAAGAAAAGAAGAAACATCAAATGATATTGTTATATCATTATTGTACATAAACTATCGACGATCTAAGAAATACTAGTCGTTTGATAAGACCGAAGTCTTAATTCCTATCAACATTCTTTGTGTAGAGTGGAAAAACATTACGACATTGACAAACTTTTCCTATTATTTGTAAAGCTAAGAGCTTTGTTCATTTAATATGTTAGAGGAAATACCTTTTGATAGAAGATTATTCAAATCTTTGGCTAGGAATTCAAAGCTAGTTTATCCCGGTCAAGATTGAATTCTATCTGACACTACAAATAACATGTGTGTTATTTTATTCTATTTGTGTAACATCAAGTCATTTTGTGGACAAGATATTACAACGATAAACAATTTATAGCTTGACAAGTGAGATGAAACAGGAGTATTATTTTATTACATGTATTTGCGACAGACGAGTTAACAGTTAATTATCTTGTTGTGGAGTAAACTTTAGGAGGTTAATCACAACTGTCTAATATCGTTCATTACAATTGGAAGTTTCGTTTTAAGAACTTACGTATGTATAATTGTAGTCCAGTAGTCATTTGCAATGATACTGAGGGTCATGCCATTATTTGAGAGAAGTTCCTACATAAGATATGTTAATAACAATTAATCCCTTTTGATTATTGTTTTAACATAGTAGATGATTATTGTTTATGCCATACATACTGTTATATGAGATTTTGTAGAGCTATGGAGTGCTCAGGCGAGGGAATTCCGCATTTTAAGGAAGTCAAAGTATTGTTGTTCTTTGATAAAAAGGCATGTATCATGATAAGAGCCGTTGTATACAAGTAGTCCAGTTCTTGTGATTTAGCTGTGTTAACAGGAGGGTTTCAGCGGAAATACAACTTGAGAAAGATTGTCTACTCACGTCTATAATACAATTATTAAATTTTATTAAACCCGAATTTATGTAATTACGTACAGTTTACTTTAATTAGCCGACTGTATTATACCGATAATGTAATGAAACCTATATAAGACGAGGTGTATGCAGTATATTAAAACTACAGAATGTTAAAGGATGGTTATGTGAAAAACCAGTGTATATATTTAGTTAAGATTTTTATTGTAACCGAGAAGTTAGAATCTCGAAAGTGTCGCGTTAGCAACACTACTGTCGACCAAAGTATTATGTGTACTCGAGTTTGAAGGTTGTTTGTGACGTAACCAATAGACATACATAAAATCCAATAACATCATCATTTTCGTCGTTCTATTTTACGTGAGTTCATGTAGGTTTGGAATTTTTAGTTTATATTTTAATATTTTTTATCGCAGTTGGAACACAAAAAGTGCCCATTTTTAAGCGTGTTTCAACCATACGTCACATTTAAGAATTATTATCTCACAAACCCATCATCAGATCAAATCCAAATTTTAACACAATATACATTGGAATGTTGTATAACTGGTTTATTAATTTCAAAATTTTGTGTGTTCAAGAAACAAAGTTGTTATCATTTGTGTAAGGTAACGATTTCTCTGCCTTGAGTGGTTGGAAAATGTAGCTCTTGGTTGCGTTGCAATCCTTATGGTTGAAACACGCTTAAAAACGGGCACATTTTGTGTTCCAACTGAGATAAAAAATATTAAAATATAAATTAAAAATTCCAAACCTACATAAACTAACGTAAAATAGAACGACGAAAATGATGATGTTATTGGATTTTATGTAGGTCTATTGGTTACTTCACAAACAACCTTCAAACTCGAGTGCACATAATACTTGGGTCGACAGTAGATCATCATCATCATCTTGCACAGTTTCCAGCCACTGGCCGGGTCTGTTTGGAACACAAGCCTCTCCAACGTCTTCTGTCTTCCCACCATCTCTCAGCCTCCACCCTTGTCCAGTCTTCTCCTCTCTTCTTCACGCTTTCTTCCACCCCCTTCAGCCACCTGTCTCTCGGTCTTCCCCTCGGTCTCTTTCCTTCCCACTTCGTCTCATGTACTCTCCTGGGTATCCTCTTCTCCTCCATTCGTTTTACATGTCCATACCATCTAAGTCTAGATTTCTCTATACCATCCTGTAATGGTTCCTCCTTCATTAATTCTCTGGTCCTCTCATTTCTTATTCTGTCCATCTTTGTAGCTCCAATACTGCTTCTCAAGAACCTCATCTCACTGGCCTGTATTTTGCTCTTCTCCCTTCCTTTCATAATCCAGGTCTCCGAGGCATACGTCAGGATAGGGACATAGTACGTCCGATATATGATCTTTTTGCTGTTCTGAGGGACATCCTTGCTCCATAACATGCTTCTCACACTCCTCCGAAATGCTTCTGCCTGCCTCCCCCGCTCATTTATTTCTCTATCGTTTCTTCCATTATCTTGTATCAGGCTTCCCAGATACTTGAAACTCTCCACTTTCTTCAGCTGTTCCCCACCAATTGTTATTCCCGTTGTGGTTCTTTCCTTCTTCCTTGTTGTGATCACCATCTCACTCTTATTTATGCTAAATTTCATCCCATATCCTTGTATTATTCCTTCCCACACGTCCAATTGTTCCTGTACCTCCTCCTCCTTGTTTCCCCAAATCATCAAATCATCTGCAAACACCATTGCTTTCATCTTTCCGTCCCCAATTACTTGTGCCACTCGGGTCATTATGTCATCCATCACCACAATGAAAAGTAACGGTGACAGTGCACTTCCTTGTTTCAGGCCGTTTCTCTTTTCCAACCAGTCCGATCTCTCTCCTCCCACTTTCACACAGCTCACGCTTCCCTTGTACATCTCCTTTATCCTCTTTATAGTCCATTTCTCTACTCCTCTATCCTCCAGGGACTTCCATACTTTGTTTCTGCATACACTGTCATATGCTTTCTCAATGTCCAGGAAGGCCATCACTAGATCTGTTCCATACTCATAGTGCTGTTCTTGTAACTGCCTTACAGCAAAAATCAAATCCACTGTGGACCTTCCTGCTCTGAAGCCATGTTGTTCTTCCCTCATCCCTCCTTCTATCCTTGTCCTAATTCTCTTTTCCAAAACTTTCTCGAAGATCTTTGCACAATGACTCATCAGTGTTATTCCCCGATAGTTTCTGCAATCTGTTCTACTACCTTTCTTGAAGATCGGGACAATGATTCCTTTTTTCCAGTCCTCTGGGGTCTTCCTTTCCTTCCATGCTGTCCTCATCACTCGGTACAGCCACTGTATCCCCACCTCTCCTGCTGCTCTCACCATCTCCACACTCAACTCATCCACACCCGGTGCCTTCCCTCCTTTCATCTTGTTCACTGCATCTTCCACTTCTTTCCATGTTAAGTCCTTTTCTGTTTGCAGTTCATCTTCCTCTTCCCCGATTTCTTCCTCCTCACCATCTTTTCCATTTGGGTTCAGAAGTTCTTCAAAATATTCTTTCCACATTTTCTTCAGTTCTTCCCTATTTTCTATCTCTTGTCCCCTTTTGTTCACCATTCTAACATAATCCGTAGGATCCTTCCGCCTCTTATTTTTTACCATCCCATACAGGACCTTTTTTGTACCTTCACTATCCTCCTCCATCATCTTTGTCCACTCTTCCATCCACTTCCTTCTCTCCTCAGCCACCACTCTCTTCGCCTCCTTCTTTCTTTCCTGGTACTCTTCCCTTGTCTCTACCGTCCTATTTTGATACCACCTCCTAAAGGCTCTATTCTTTTCCCTTACTATATCTTTTGTCTTCTCATTCCACCATGGTGTTTCCTTCCACCTCTTCTTACTACTTGTCCTCCCACATACTGCTTCTGCTGCACCCACTAGTGTCTTCTTAAATCTAGCCCATTCCTCTTCCACCCCTCTTTCTTCATCTGTTGGAATTCCTTCCTTTACCATTTTGAGGTACTCGACCCTTCTATCCCCTTCTTTCAGTTTCCATATCCTTATACGTCTTTCCTGGTTCTCAGTCCCTTTCTTCTCCTTACTCCCTCTCAGGTTCATTACCAGTAATCGATGGTCGCTATCCAGGTTCTCCGATGGTATAACCTTGATGTCCGTGATGTTCTTATTTAGTTCTTTCTCATACAGTATATAGTCGACCACCGACTTCCTGGTCAAGTCATCACTGTACCATGTGATTGTGTGGCTCTCTCTTTTCTTAAACCAGGAGTTCCCAACTAGCAGGCTGTTCCTCTGGCAGAAGTCCAACAGTCTCTTTCCTTCCTCATTTCTTCCACCCCAACCCTCTGGTCCTAGAACACTCTCATAACCTTGTCTTTCTGTTCCTACATGGGCATTGAGGTCCCCCATAACAATCATATTTCTTCCTACCAGCTGCTTCTGCAATTCCTCTTCAAACTCCTCCTTCTCTTCAGAAGCGCAGCCTACTTGTGGAGCATAAACTTGCACTATTTCTACGGTCTCTCCCCTCAGTGCTACTTTCACTTTCATCATCCTATCACTTATTCTCCTCACTTCTTCTTTTAAACCATCTCGTACTACTACTCCCACTCCATTCCTCTTTCCCTCTTCGTTCCCACTCCAGTACAGTCTATAGCCTTTTCTCAGTACTCTCCTTCCTTCCCCTTTCCACTTTGTTTCTGCCAATCCCAATAAATCCAACTTCCTTCTTTCCATCATATCCACTATCTCCTCCACCTTCCCCGTCAGCGTTCTTAGGTTTAAAGTTCCAAATCTTAGTCCGTGTGTACAGCCGTGTCGTCGTCTATTAAATCCATCCTGTCCGAGGCTCGTTCCATTTTTGAAAGCATTTGGTTTTATCCACTACTGGCTTGCTGGGCCTATCGTAGCTTCACCAGAGCCCCGTTAGCCGTCACTTTTCAGGGTTCCTGTAGGACCTTCACAGCTACCGTAACGGTCCCGGGGCAAACGAAGTCCCCACTGTACTTCGCCCCTACAGGCAATCCCCTACTTTGTGCCGTTGCCCGTCTCCCACGACGTGGACGAGGGGTTGGACTTATGGGAGACAGTAGATAATGGATATTATTATAAACATATTACATGTAAATAATTTTTGTGGAAATGATTTAATTAGTTAAATAATTTAGTAGGATTTATTAATCAATTGTTTTGGAATAGTGTGTGTTTATGAGTGGATGTTTTTGGTGTGATTGATTATTCATTGTTAAGAGCAAATGTGGAACCATATTGGTCTAGAACAATGACGGAGTGCGAATGAAAGTGTATATAAAATTTTTAGAATGATTGGTTAAGAAACAGAGCAGTTATATGAACTTTTGTAAGATCTAAATGTTAATTTTTACGTGTTTTATAAATGCACACAAGCAGCCTCTGTGGGCTAGCGAGAATGAGTCACCGTTATCATTGGAGAGCGATGATATAATATAACAGGTGTAGACTCACAGCCTTCTGTTTATTGTATAAACCAGTTTTGAGTACGGCGTGATGCCAGTGTTTCATTGACGAAACAAAGCCACGGCACGTGCGTTCTGCAAACGCAGGTTTGTGAATGAAATCAAGTGTCTGGAATGCCATTAAGAGACTTCATTAAACATTTTTATTTTTACGCAGTGCAGGCCTATAACAAGCCAAGTTTTATAGTCATAATTTTTAATACAGCATTGTAATAAGATGTAGAGTTGAAAGGAGGTGTGAATGTTTGCGTGTTTTTAATTTTAATGTTAATTGTTAAATTCATTTATTGTTATTTTGTTTATAGTAGATTAGTTTACCTTTTTGTTAATAAATTTGTTCAGATTGTTTTCCATTGTTGTTGGAGTGATTCATTTTAAATATAAGGAGCAGAGTATTGTGGATGTAGTGTAGGCGAAGCTGAGTCCCAGTCCCCGAGGTAAGTAAAGGTGAGTGCCCCGTGTAGTTGGTTGTTGATCCACAATATTCTTGTAACTGCTGTCTGTAAATCCCTAAAGGCCATGTTGGAAGCGATTTCTAATGTTGTATTTGCCAGAGCAATTAGAAATAGGCAATCCAGCGGGGGCAATGGATATTCTAACGGGATCCTTTCCGGATTATCGGGTACAGTACCTACTGCAAGGCCACGGCCGCCTCCTTCCCTCTTCCTTGCCTATCCATCCTAACCTTCCAATCCCTCCCCTCATGAGGCCCCTGTTCGCTTTGCAGGTGAGGCCGCCTGGGCGACGTGCTGATCATCCATCCCGACCAGATGCTCCAAGCTCCAGGACACTACCCGTAGATGCGGTAGTAGTGAGTTCCCTCGCTGAGTCCGTGGGAACCACCAACCTAGAGGGTAACTCGACTAAATAAATAAAATAAATAGTTTCATTTGGTTGTGCTAATAAAAGAAATATTCCAATCGTTTGTATCGATTCTTTTTTAAAAATTCGAGTCATAAGGTTATGCTTATATTGGTTTATATCGCGCCGGCCCTCATTTCTAGTATTTGACCATTATAATTAAAACTGTAAAGTACGTAATGTGATATGAATAGACAATGTTTATTAGGCGTTCTCCTCGCTTTGGGGAATGTTGTATAATATGATGAAAGACTTCTTCTCATCAATGTGAGAGTTATAGGTTATGTTACATGTCGTCCTGCGATTTCTCCTCGAGTTCGGATAATTTACACATTGTCAGTCAAGAGTCGCAAACAAGGTATGTTTGAATATTTTGTTTAACTTAACTTAAGAAAACCTTTGAGACTGATAATATGTGATCGTTTAAATCTTTGGTGTAGACATGAAAGATGCACAATAACATTCACAGGATTGCCAACATTCGTCTATAAAAGTTGCATTGGCAGCAGTGTTAAGTCTCCTATTATTGTTGTTGTTGTTTTTACTTGGGGAGTGTTAGAAGTACTAAGATCCCAATATCAGTATTAAAGAAATGTAGAAACTTGACACCAAACATTTTTCAGAACTCTGAAAATAAAGGTATCAGCCACTTGGCAAGATTGAGTTAAAGTGCGGTTGGTTGTATGACGTGAGACGAGGGCACCTGAGCTATACTGAAAAGATCCAAAGGTCATGTTTTCAATATGCAATCAACAATATCAGGTGTTGTGCAGCAACTCAAATTACTCTGAGCAAGACCGAATACAATATCTTAGACCATAACATCAAAACAAAGATGGTGGCAATCATAGGGGAACAGTTGTTGAGACTGGCGGGCATGGCACCATCAAAATAGCGGCAAATTCATAGACAAACATTCTCATAATTGATTAAATTCCACCAGAAATTACAGGATTTTATATAATAAGGCACAAATTCAATATGAAACCCTGTCGTACTTCCTAATAACCGACAGTAGCTAAAAATACAGACACAAATAAGGCAAGGATAAGACAAATACAGTATTTAAAAAATGTAAATACTGGTAAATGGAGCTACAAGAATGCAACTAGAAATTATTGTTGTTGTTGTTGCTTATATTAGTGGCTATGGCATCGTGGTCTTATAACCCCATGTATTTGTGTGTGGAATTTGTGTGATAACCTGTGTTATTGTTATGGCTGAACTAGTGTGCTTGAACATTGGGGATTGGATTGGGAAGGAGAAGGCCATGGCCTTAAGTTAGGAACCATCCTGTCATTTGCCTGGAGTAGAAGTGGTGAAACCACGGAAAACCACTTCCAGGATTTGAAATGGAAGCAGCCGTATTCTTACATTAGGTACCATCCCAGCATTTTCCTGCAGTAGAGGTGGGAAACCACAGGAAACCACTTCCAGGATGGCTGAGGTGGGCATAGAACCCTCCTCTACTCAGTTGCCTCATGAGGCTGAGTGCACATCAGAATTAAATTTCTTCGCAATGTGTATGTCAGTCCAATCTATGGCTCAAATGACACAAATCTTCCATTTCTGGAAATCATAAGGAGTTTCATTGATAACTGTCATACGTCATAGATTGTTGCATGGATGTTGATTCATTTAAGGCCTTTGCTACATCGTGGTCATGTTGTCCCTTGTACATAGGTGTGTGTGGCCTCTGTCTTATAACCTGTGTCATTGTAATGGCTGTAGCAGTGTGTATATTTGTAATTGAAGCTAGGATTTTGAAGAAGGTGGCCGTAGTTTTAACCCCTCAAGCCGGTTCGCCGTACACTGTATGTCAGCTGGACTCTACTCGTTCTGCCGGTTGGACGTACCACGAACGGCCGGTAGAGGCCGAAGTTAGAATGCCTATTACACATGAACCACTGCTGCTTCGCGGGATCTTTTTTCACGTTATGAACCAAGAAGTTATGTACTTTCATGCCATCTCTGTTTCATAATTAGAACTAATACGAAGTTGGTCGATATCCGTTGCTTTTGATGACTCATATCAATAAGGGAAATAACATGAAACGCACTCTATTGAGTTTCAAGTTAGTTGCTTTAGAAAGTACCACAGTCTCTCCTGCCATCTCGAGAATGTTTAGTGAACTATGTCTAACTTGATAATTTTTGCCACTTATGAAGGGGAAGCACCGAAAGCAAATAATACGTAGATAATTTTTTGCTTCGTAGGCTAGAGGCTACTCAGTCGCAGAGATTATTCGTTTGATAGATGACAGTAGTGGAAGTGATGTAGAGGGAGGTGATATTTTCGGTAGTGATACGGACTATGCACACACGGCATGATGTTATTGGTGAAGTGGCAGACAGTTCTGATGAAGAAGAAATAGCTTCAGCTGTAATAACAACGACCGCTGTTCAGTGTTTGTGGCGAGAGGTTCACGGGTATGCCGCGAACAGGAAAGCATTTCACGTCTGTTTTAGATTCTTTTTATCTGTTTTTCGACGACAAAGTGATTGAACTAATAGTTTGAGAAACAAATATGTACGCGGCAGAATGTATAGTTGGCGCGTCCTTGAAACCAAGGTCGCGCGCCAGGAAGTGGGAGTCAGTGACAGGGGGCGACATTTATGTGTTCTTGGGACTTGTAATGTTGATGGGGATAATGCAGAAACCTACCCTGAAGAGCTAATACACCATGGATGAATTTTTAGAGACCCCTATATTCCCTCAAACAATGCCAAGGGACAGGTTTGAACTAATATTGCGATATTTTCATTTTGTTGACAATTATACACGGGATACATATACGGGGCCTAAAGAGCTTTTCAAAATTCAGCTTTTACTGGAAATTTTACCTGAATATTATGTAGATTGAGCATTATCATGTAAATATCTTGCTTTCATTGTAAGCATACCTGAAACAAATACCAAAAGTGGAACTTATCAAATTACATATTTTTGTAAATATTGCGTGTGATCATGGACAACCCTGAAAAGCAGTCGTCACATATATTACTGAGAAACATTGGACATGATCTCGTTAAGTATTCCTAAAATTTTCATTACGTTATATTTCGTAGATTTAACATTATTAATTTTTTACCTTGTTGGTGTCTAAACCTCTGCTGAGCTTCAATTTAAATACCGCCGGAGAAGTGAACACCTCGGGATTAAATATCCGGCCTGAGGGGTTAAGCTATGAACCATCTCGACATTTGTCAGTTAGTTATTGTTTTAAGGGGCGAAACAGTAAGGTCATCTGCCCCTCATGGCATCTGCCTGGAGTAGAAGTGGGAAAACACGGAAAACCACTTCATTGACAGCTGTGGTGGGACTCAAACCGTCTCTTCTCAGTTTTGCCTCTCGAGACTGAGCATGCCCCGTTCCAATCCTCAGACCAGAATTAAACTTCAAATGGTACCAGTACCGGTATTTATTATTCGTAATGTACTACACTCCCTATGGTACACTATTAACATGATAAACAGTACGATATCACTCGAGATATACCGTATACTATTTATATGAAATCTTGGCAGTAGAAGCCACTCTATGTCTGATCAACAAAAGTTAACAAACAGCTGTTACTCGATAGCTTCCACTACAATTACTACCATTTTTGTTCAATCGATTGTCGTATTACAATCTGATATATTGTAGTCGGTCTTGCCCTGAGCTGCTGGTGTTATCGGTACGGTGCTAACTCCACAAGCGAGATGGACAGAATGTCGAGGGCCGGAGAGGGTGGAGAGTTGTATTAGTTCACTGATACCAAGGTGCTGATTGTTTGAATAAAGCGAGCTGTGGTCAGACGACAAGGCTCGTCTTATGAAGTTTACCGTGTAGCTGGTGGAATGGCAACAATACCGGGCTGTCCTGGACTCGGTGGACGAATTGGTTTAAATTCTGTGAGATGTCTATGAAATCCTATTGTGTGGTTTCCCTAAACTCCTGGCCATGTTCCATTCATTTCTTTTAATAACCTGTCTTATGAGGTTGGATTCTAGAAGTGACATTTGACCACTAAACCACCCAGCAAATAGAAATTCAATGCACCTCATGCCTGGCCCTCGCTGAAAAGGGAATAATGAGGGAGTAAACATACATTTCATTATTTAGTTAATTAACCGTTGTATGGTATTTACCTAAAGTTAAGTAAACGTACAATTCACATCATCATCATCATCATCATCATCCTTTATTGCGCTTATGGGCCTTTAAGGCCTACAGCAGAAGAACAAAATAAAGAAAAAGAAGAGAAAAAGTGATAACAAAGGAATCAGTCACGAAGGAGGAGGTATCTACTGCAGATAGCATTCCAACACTGCTTGTCTCTAGCTTCACCTTCCACCGCATTCGGCTCAACTTGTTGAAGTATTGCCAATATTCGATCCTTCCATCGCGTCCTGGGACGTCCCCTTGAGCGTCTTCCAGCAGGTTGTGAATGAAGGACTCGGTTTTGGATGGATTCATCAGCTTGAAAGATGTGGCCAAACCACTGTAGTCTCTTCTGTCATAGTACTCAGCCAATTTTTGGGTTTCCAAACCCCTGATACAGGTCATATTTTCATTAGCCTATTATATTAAATGCTTATGCCGTTTATCAGAAACACCTATATATCCAATCCTGTGCATGTTTGAATAAGTTTTCATGCATTTTAATCTTTATCATACCTGGTGATGAACTTTTAAATGTTACAACATGCTAATTTTTAAAATTGTTTTGGTCATTGTTAGAAGGCACTAGGCCTAAGTCATTTTTGTAAGAATTGAAATAATTGACAAAAACTGTTTCTCTCACTTAATTGTAAAACATAGTCGCTGTCACGTGTAAGTATCATTGCCCGCAATAATACTGTTCTAGAGAGGTCTATTTGAATGGATTTATCGTTTTAAAAAGGGAGAAAATAGAAAAAGAAATTTATGACTTAGTTCCCTTTAACAATGAATCAGATCTTTAAGAACTAGTTAGTTCACTTTTATGACAAATATACAGATTTATAGATACCAGTATAGCATATTACTATATTTTCAATGCTGCCAATACAGTAGTGGACAAATAGAAGAAAAAATCTGGAACTAAGTCAATGACTTAGTTCTCTTTAACACTGAACGTTAAATTCAGCTAGTAGTGATACAGCTTACTGAACGGGCAGATTTAGTTCCTTTTAACATAGCTACATGCGTCAACATTCATACTATATCTATCCATGAAAAATCTCAATTTCGACAAGAATTGACTTAGTGCCCTAGGAAAAGAGTATCTTAGCGATGAAATCTGCAAAATTGTAAATTCAAATGGTAAGAATAGTTCAACAGTAATATCTTTAGAGTGGAAGCAGGGAAATTGGTAAAAGAAGCTAAATGTGAGGTTTGGCATTCAGATCTTTTGATGTCAAATTTAACTGAGTCCAACAATGGTATTTCGGATTTGTCTAGCAACAATAATAATAACAATTATGATAGTAATATTGCAAATAAATCACCAACACAAGCTTGCAAAAGTAACAAATTTAAAATTTACCACCAGAATGTTCAGTCTCTCTATAATAAAATTGATTACATAAATCTAATGCTTAAAAATGAACTTAAAGACATCTCAGCACTATGTATTTCAGAACATTGGCTGAAAGAGGAACAACTCGAATTAATTCAATTCCCAGGGTTTATACTAGCTAGTAAATACTCTAGATCTAATATTAGCCATGGTGGTACTTGTATCTTCTTAAGAAATAATTTAGATCTTGAACAGTTAACAGCTTATGATTATCTAATTATGGAACAGGATTTTGAATTCTCTACCGTAAAAGTACAGCAGTTTAAGTTAATAATTGTATGCGTATACCATTCTCCGTCAGGAAAGTTTCCTTTATTTATAGATAAATTAGAATTGTTGCTCAATAACATGAGCAAAGTAAATTTCGATATAATAATTTGTGGGGATGTAAATGTGGATTTCTTAAAATTTGATAGAAATTGTGAATTATTAACACAGTTACTAATTTCCTATGGACTGAAACCTACAGTAAATACCCCAACAAGAATAACAACATTTAGTAAAACTACTCCTGATCAATTTTTTTTTAAATACAGATAAATATCACCATTCAATAGAAGTCTATTGTCGGGGTTTATGTGACCACCATGACAAATACTGAGTTTTGAAGTACCCGAAACAATCAACAATAATGATAATGGAGTATAATCAAAGTGCAGGTCATTCACTGAAACAAATGTTACATATTTCAATGATTTATTAGATAAGGAAACATCGTCAGAAATGTATAAACTAGAAAATGTAAATGATAAATTTAATGCATTTAACAGTAGGCTACCCTAAAACACTACTTTGAAACAGCATTCCCCTTTGGACAAAGACTTGTTCAAAATACCAAAACTAGCAATTGGATAACAACAGGGATTATAAATTCATGTCAAAGAAAGAAATTTCTACACAAATTATATAAACAATGCCACACAACACCTGAATTCAATTTATACTACAAAAAATACACTAGCATATTAAATAAGGTAATAAGACTAGCAAAGAAAATGCATAATGATAATTTTATTTCCCAATCATCTAATAAAAACAGGGCTATGTGGTCTGTGATAAAGGAAGAAACTGGAAAATCTGCTAAAATACAAACGAACATTACATTGACCAGAAATAATAAAGTGATTAATAATCCAGAGGAAATAGCAAACACTTTTAATGACTATTTTCTGGAAATTCCACAAAAATTATTAAATAAATCACAGGTAAATACACTATATTCTAATAATAAAGTAAATATATGTAGTGATTCTTTATTTATAAATCATGTCACAAATGAAGAGGTAAGAATAGTTAAAAAAGAGCTAAAAATAAATTCTGTGCTGGCATTGATGGCATCCCTGATGCAATTTTAAAGAAATGTGCAGAAAATATAATAAATCCACTTACACACTTAATAAACAGTTCAATTCTCTCAGGAACTTACCCGGATATTTTGAAGTTATCAAAAGTAATTCCAGTGCACGAAAACGGTTCAAAAGATGAATTCGATAACTATCGTCCTATTACCTTACCAACTGGTATTGCAAAAATTGTGGGAAAAATCATGTATAAGAGATTGATAAGTTTTATAGAAAAAAATACAATATTATCAAACTCACAACATGGATTTAGAACGGAAAAATCTACACAGACAGCAATTTATGAATGTATTAATAGTATACTGAAATTAATTGACAATAAGGAACATGTAACTGGCCTATTCTTGGATTTATCGAAAGCATTTGATGTTGTTGACCATAAAATCCTCCTTACAAAACTAAATCAATATGGTATTATAGGTCTAGCTAATAAATGGATAGAGTCTTACTTAACAAGGCATAAACAAATAGTATGCTTGAGACACAAGGATGATGGAACCTAATTATTTAATGAAACATTGTCCAATGAGGGAATTATTAAATTTGGAGTACCCCAGGGATCGGTTTTGGGCCCACTACTCTTTCTTCTATATATCAATGATATAACACAGAACGTTCATTCACATAAGGAAATTTTGTTTGCGGACGATACAACACTCGTAATAAAAGGTGAACCTAAACAGGTCATACAGCAGTCTGCTGACTCCGTTACAGGAGAGTTAACAAAATGGTCACAAGATAATCGCCTCATAATGAACTATAAAAAAACAGTATGTCTAAATTTCCACACTATACAGAATAGGAATCCTGCGAAATAGAAAATAAATCAGAAACAAAATTTTTAGGACTATGGATACAACATGACTTGAAATGGAATAAACATATACAATATCTGAATACTTAACTGAACTCAATGTGCTTTGCGTTACGTATTTTGAAAACCTGCACTAGCATGCACGCATTAAGAAATACTTATTTTGCTTATTTCCATTCATACTTAAGATATGGGTTCATATTTTGGGGTATGTCGCCAGATGTACTAAGCACGTTTAGGATACAAAAGAGGGCGATTAGAATTATGGCAAATGTAAACACTAGAGAATTACGTAGACCTCTGTTTAAAGATTTAAAGATTCTCCCACTGCCCTGCATATATGTCTTTGAAAGTATTATGTTTTTTAGAAAGAATTTAATGAATAAGGATGTTTTTCTTAAAACAAACAATGATGTTCATAGGCATAACACAAGACAAAATCAAAACATTCATATTTCACACACACAGACAAGCCCATATCAAAAAGGTACTTTTCACACAGGAGTTAAATTATACAATAAACTACCCCAGTATATAAAACTTGCCTCAAAAATAAAAACCTTTGATAGATTGTTGAAAGCTTATCTGCAGTGCCATTGTTTTTACTCTGTAGTTGAATATCTTAGTGTATAGGAGTGATGGAATCTATAATTATATTTTACTTTTCTATTTTAATTGTAATACCTAGCTGTAAGTTGTTGTATTTATAGAATTAAGTTTTCATATGATGATAATGGAGATAGGTGTAAATAGTTGTCCAATAAGATTGTATCTCTTAAGATCTGTTATTATAATAAGTTATAAATAGTTATAGTATTAGTATTATATACCTATTAGTACTTTTATTTTATAGATGTAAATTCTGATGTGTCCTATATTAAAAATGTATTGTATACATGTATTTGATCAAATAGAATTAATACAATCTATCTATCTATATAACAATATCCAATTCAAAATGCTACAAAATGATATTTTCAAAATGAAATAGTTACAAAATCAATTTGAAAATGCTATTTTCTCGTATCTTTAATAATAAGTACCATTATTATTGTATTGACGGCCGAGGTTTACTGTCAGTCTAAATTTATAAGTGAATATTGACTCAAAGACTTGCTCCTTTTAGAAATTCTGATATTTGTTTTTTCCATATTTTTGTTTATTGTTACAATTATTAGTTTTATTTAATTTTTTGTTTTATTAATTTTTGGTCTTTTCATATTTAGGTGTCCACCTCTACATTTTTAATTCCATTCTAAATTTGTATACTTTGTGTTAAGTGGGGCAGATGACCTCGTAGTTTTGCCCCTTAAATAACAGTAACTAATTAACTGAGGTTTATTGTAAATGGCTCTGTGACACTAACGTACAATGGTTGGTTACAGAAGGAGAAGGAGCAGTTGAGAGCGTCGATGCGCCTTGAGAGCAGTAAGAAGAGTAAGCGGGAGCAAGAGGTGTCCCACAGAATCATGGCAAGGTTCCTGGAGAACAACGCCAGGAAGGAGGAAGGCTCAGAGGACGAGGGAGCCATGTCCCTAGCCGCCATCAAGAGCAAGCACAAGAAGGGCCCGTCCAAGAGTAAGTCGGCAAATACTGCCCACTTTTTTGATTTCCTTGTTTCAAAACTGGAAGTGAAGGGATGCTGGCATTATTATTATTTCTCCCATCCTATGTCATTTCCTCGCCATGCACAATAAGCGGTGAATCTCCGAGCAAGTGCGCTCCGACCCACACAGCCACCCAATAATGTGCCCTGTGTGGGGCTGCCAAAATGTATGTGTAGCCGTGAACCTGTGGGCTCACAATTGCCAATGGTAACAATTGCCGTCAACTTGTGTGCGTTGTTAACATTATTTCAGGACATTCTTGCACTGTAATTAAATACACTTATGTTCCGTCTAGTCAATACTTTAATGTTTATTTACACACTAGGACCCGTTTTGAGGCATAATATTTTCTTTGAAAATCTTCCCCTTCATCAGCTAGTACAATTATTGGCCAGTCATTGTGACATTAAAATTGATGAAATATGGATGATGTGGATGAAATGTGATGTAAACATATGATTGTAGCACTTGCACATTATAATAAAAAACCTTATAGTGATTACAAAGAAAGCTAAAACACTGGAAGTACACTTAATTTTCGGCAGCAAGCAAAGAATCAATCTCTGGGAAAACTACTCTAGTCTATGAAACTCTCCTAATTACCATATTTACTCGGCTATAAGACCCCCTTTATTTTCTAAATTTTTAGTTCTGAAATTGAGGGGGGGGGGGGGGGTACTATAGACGCAAACTTCGCAAAAATCCATTATTTTGGGAAAGGGAGAGAGTGAAAATAAGCTATTTTATTTTGATGCTACATAGTACGATATATTTAATCAAAATAAACGAAGTTTGCATCTTTAATCAGCCCATTATAAAACTGCCATAACCTCACTTTCCCGGCTATCCCCCAATGACTTTCACTACTATCCCTTGCTAAGCAAAAATCTTAGTATCAAAGAAATAGAATGAAATGGACAAAGTATCAGACATGGAAATGCAAACTTTATTTTTATTTGAACATAGGGAGGGAGAATGCATCAATTAGGGAATGAGTGACCACATCTCACTAACATTTGTAAACGCAACCGAGCACGTATTATTCACATATTTCACATTAATATACCAATAACGTTTCACACACACGCCGACAGTTATTGCAACAAATGAAATGTGTTTAAAATAAAACTAGGGAGACTGTTGTAAACACAATCAAATCGTAACATAAATAATACTAAACAGAAGAATGCAGGCAAGATATGAAACCATAACTTTCATTGGCAGATGGCGCTTCTACTCGGCCAATAGTGTGGCATCTTCTATTGGATATCGGGTGAAGTCTATTGGCTACACAATTCGATAACCTGCCCAATCGCGTACGCGGTATGCAAAATGGTGGTCATATCGCCTGAATAACAAACTAATATACATTAACAAGAAAAATATTTTTGTCATAAAAGAGAATGAATTTCAGTTGTCATTATCAATTTTTTTAAGAATCGTCAATTTCCAAGAATGTTGTATTTTGACTCTCAATAATTAGGGGGGGGGGGGGGGTACTAAAGGTGAGGGGGTCTTATAGCCGAGTAAATACGGTAATATTCCTTTCGTTCATATCTGCGTCTAACTGCACAAAAAAAAAAAAAAAAAAAAAAAAATGGATGAATATGGTTCTAACATGAACAAAGACACTGGAGGTACTCTCAATTTTCAGTAGCAAACAAACACTCGCTGGGAGATATGAATGAAAGGAATATTAATTAGGGGAGTTTCATAGACTAGAGCAGTATTTCCAATGATTGATTGTTTGCTGCTGAAAATTAAGTGTACTTCCAGTGTTTGAGCTTTCTTTGTAATCATTATAAGTTTTTTTATAACTGCCCTGCCCCCCCCCCAGGGGCTCACATCTAGTGGGTGGTGGGTTAGCGACCACGGGGCCCCAGCTGAGTCCGGCATTGCTTCCACTTACTTATACCGGGCTCTTCTCTGTCTTCTTTCCTGTCGATCTCACTTGGTCAATTCTTGTTCTCTTCCGACCCCGAAGGTATTAGGGTATCCGAGGCCTAGGGAGTCTCTTCATTTCCCGCCTTAATTGACCCTTGTCTCATCTTTTCTGATACCCTCCTTCTGCGAGGGGTCAGCCTTCTTGTTCTTTTCCTTTTACCTCCTGCCTTGTGCTCAAGGCCCGTAAGGAGGCAGAGTGTATGTAGCCCCACCACTTCTTGTGCACCCTAGATAATGCTACACCCTCAGGGGCTCACGGCTGGTGAGTTCGGGAGTTGGCAACCCCGAGTGATTCCTGAGCTGGGTCCGTTTTCCCCTTTTGTCCCTTACCTTTGGGGTCGGACCCTCTCCTCTCTCCCCTCCCCTCCCCTCTTTTCATTATATTGCCTTTTCTCTTTAAGATTCCCGCACTGTTTTTGTTACTTGGTTCACCGTGTATCTCAGTTCCCTTTTAGCGTTTTTTTTTGGTAGGTATTTTTAATCTACCTTGCATTTTGTACGTTTTTTCGATCTAAATTACATCTCGCTATTTTTTTCAACCTCACTTGCATTTTGAAAAGATTGACAATCTAAATTGCTTTTTAGTAAGTCTTTCAATGCAGGTGTCAGGGCATTTTAGTGAGTATTTTGAATTTCAATTGCATTTTGTAAATATTTTCAACCAAAACCGCATTTCGCACAAATGTTGAATCTAAATTGCATTTTGTTTGGTGGGCATTTTGCACATATTTTGATTCTCAATTGCATTTTGTGGGCATTTTGAATCTAAATTACATTTTGTCAAGTATTTTCAATCTAAATTGCATTTTGTAAGTATTGTCAATCCACATGAGTCGTTTGAATCTACCGTACATTTTGTAAGCATTTTCAATTTCAATTGCATTTTGTAAGTATTTTGAATTTCAATTGCACTTTGTGAATAATTTGGATTGGAACTGGGATATTTCAATCTGAATTGTATTGTGTATTTTCAATTTCAATTGCATATTGTAAGTCTTTTGAACCTCAATTCCATTTTGTACGTATTTACGATCTCATTTGCATTTTGTAAGTATTTTGAATTTCAGTTGCATTTTGTAAGTATTTCGACGCTACATTGCATTTTGTACGTATTTTGAACCTAGCCTACATTTTGTGGGTCTTTTTCAATCTATTCTTTTTGTGAATCTTTTCGTTCTAAATTCCCTTTTGTCAGTACATTTTGTGAGTTGTTTCCATCTGAGTTCCTTTTTGTACGTATTTTCCGTCTCACATAATTTTCGTTGTGGTTTCCATTTCATTATCATTTTCGCTATAACCCAGATCATTAGGGGCTGATAACCTCGATGTTAGGCCCCTTAAAACAACAATTATCATCATCATCATCATCATATAACTGCCGGTATCGACCTCCATCCTGATCGATAGGCGCAACTAGCGCCCTCAACTAACTTTCAAACAGTTCGTTTTATGATCTGTTCACGGCACAACGCATTTAAACAGTTCATGTATTTTGTGTTAAATAAATCAGTTGAGTTACATTTAATCGAGCGTTACATTTCATTGCCGCTTTAAAACCTCTAATAATGTGCAAGTGCAACAATCATTTGTTTACATCACATTTCATCCACATCATCCATTTTTCATCAATTTTAATGTCACAATGACTGACCATTAATTGTACTATGATGGGCAGATTGCCTCGAAACATGTCCTAATGTGTAAGTAAACTTTAAAGTATTGACTAGACGGAACATAAGTGTATTTAACTATCATTCGTCAATACGGACCAATCATGAACACACACAGAGGGTGCACAAATGCGAGGGAGCCGTGTCAGTAGAATTACTGGCACGTTAAAGATCCTCTTCAGGGCAAAATTCCGTCACCCCGGCGTCTCTAAATACCGCAGTTGTTAAAAGGGACGTAAAACCAATAACATTATTATTATTAATCATGAACAATGTTAACCCCAAACATTGCACTGTAGTATCGTGATACCAATTCATGGACACTGAGAAACACAAAACTAAAAATAGATAAAATAGTTTTCCTTCCCAATGGTGGGGATTATCACTTAATTATGTGTTAAAAATAGAAGTTGCAGGTTAAATAAGACCCATGACTGGAGATCATAGAATTTTACAATTAGGATATGTGCACCTCCCAAGGAGACCTGAGGTTCAAATCATTGCGCAGGCACCAGCCATACTGAGTCGATTATCCATGTTCATTCTTGGCTAATGCCGAGATAGTACCTTAGTAATCTAAGAATTGACAGGGAATTTACCTGTCCTGCTCTTCAAAAACCTTTTCATTCTCACTGCCCTGTCCTCATCAGATATGACATTGTTTTCGTTGATTAATTAGTGTTAGTTATTAATATTCATATTATTTTATTTTTGCTCTTTAGGCTGATTTCTTATTTAGGTATCCACTTCAAATGATGTATTTTAACTGTGTTGCTCTCAAAACAATAATCATCAAGATGTTTGTTGATGTGCTGTGTTTTGTTGCAACAGACGATATCCGGCCGCCAATCTACTCTTCCGACGAGGAAGATTCGGGTTTCGAAGCTCACAGGGCCAAGAAGTTGGCAAAGGCAAAAGCTCTTTGTGATGACACGGATGACGAGGAGGAAGAAGAGTCTGGGAAGTTGGGTTCAGGGTCTGCTTCCAGATATGGGTCAGGTGGGGAGGACCAAGATGAAGCGGAAGGCAATGATGATGGCGGCAACCAGTCCGCAGGTACAGTTTCCGACTGAGATAGTCTGAATTTTTAAGGACAGTTTGTTGTAACCCTCACTTTTGACGGGGCGTGGTGGCTCAGCGGTCTAGCTGTATGCCTCTCACCAAGGCGGTCCGGGTTCGATTCCCGGTCAATGCATGTGAGATTTTCGAAGTGAAATGCCATGTCCTGTGGTTCGGATTCCACGTAAAAAGGAGGTCCCGTGGCTTATGATCTACAGATTAACGGTCACGTTAAACTACAAGCTTCCTTCCTTCCTTTTTCACTTTTGACATATTCAATGTTGAGTAATAAATACCGGTAGGTTGAAAGTTCTGCCTAATCATTCATCATCATCATCATCTTGTACAGTTTCCAGCCCCAGGCTGGGTCTGATTGGAACATAAGCCTCGCCACTTAGTCCTTTCTTCCCACCACCTCTCCGCTGTCACTCTAGTCCAGTCCTCGCCTCTCTTCTTGACACATTCCTCCACTCCTTTCAGCCATCTATCTCTTGGTCTTCCCCTTGGTCGTTTCTTCTGCATCTGCATCTCATGTATCCTCTTGGGAATCTCCTTCTCATCCATTCTCTTTAAGTGTCCATACCACCTCAGTCTTGATGTTTCAATCCTACCCTGCAAGGGCTCCTCTTTCACTATTTCCCTGACCTTTTCATTCCTCACCCTGTCTCTTCTTGTTACTCCTATCCTACTTCGTAGGAACTTCATTTCACTTGCCTGTATTCTGCTTATATCTCTTTTCTTCATTATCCACGTTTCTGATGCATAGGTTAGTATCGGGATATAGTAGCTTCTGTATAACACTTCCTTGCTTTTTTTGTGGGACATCTTTATTCCACACTAAGCTCCTAATGCTTCTGCCTGTCTGCCACGTTCCGTAATCTCTTTGTCATTTCTCCCATTTTCCTCCACTATACTTCCCAAGTACTTGAGACTTTCCACCTTCTTCAGCTGTCCACCTCCAGGTATTATCCCACTCATTGGTCTGTCCCTTTTCCTGGTCGTTAACAGGATCTCACATTTACTGATGTTGAACTTCCATCCGTACTCTCCCACTGTTCTATCCCAAGCCTTCAGTTGCTCCTGAATTTCCTCCTCGTTTCCCCAGACCATGAGATCATCTGCAAACACCATTGCTTTCATCTTATCTTCTCCTCTATCTTTCCTGCTACCCTTGTCATTACCTCGTCCATAACCACAATAAAGAGAAGGGGTGACAGTGCACTACCCTGTTTCAGGCCACTCATTTGTCTGAACCAGTCTGTTCTTTCCCCTCCAACTTTCACACAACTCACACTTCCACAATACATCTCCTTCACTCTGTCTACAGTCCCTTTTTCCACTCCTATGTTTTCCATTGCTTTCCAAACCTTCTCCCTACACACACTATCATAGGCCTTTTCGATGTCCAGGAAGGCCATCAACAGATCCTCTCCGAATTCGTAGTGGTGTTCCTGGAGCTGTCTCACTGAAAATATGATATCGACTGTTGATCTCCCAGGTCTGAATCCATACTGCTCCTCTCTCAATTCTCTCTCCAATTTGGCTCGTATTCTACTTTCTAATATCTTTTCATATATCTTGGCACAGTGTGGTATGAGTGTGACACCCCTGTAATTTCTGCACTCCTTTCTTAAATATTGGGACAATTAATCCTTTCTTCCAATCTTCTGGAGTCTTTTTCTTCTTCCATACCACCCTCATCACACAGTACAGCCACTGTTTCCCAACCTCCCCTGCTGCCTTCACCATTTCAACACTCACTTCGTCCACTCCTGGTGCCCTTCCTCCTTTCATCTTGTCTATAGCCATTTCCAGTTCTCTCCAAGTCAGGTCCTTCTCCATTCCTGTGTTGTCTTCTCCATCTTCCAATACGTTGTCTTCCTCCCTATGACCATTTGGATTCAGCAAATCCTCAAAGTACTCTTTCCACACTCTCTTGAGTGTCTCTTTGTTGTATACCTCATTTCCGTTTTTGTCCACCATTACCACATCCTCTCGCAGACCTCTTCTCTTACTTTTGACCATCCCATAAAGTACTTTCTTATTTCCTCTGCTGTCTTCCTCCATCATCTCTGTCCACTTTACCATCCACTTCTTCCTCTCCTCTGCGACAATCTTGTTTGCTTCTTTCTTCTTTATCTTATAAGCTTCCCTTGCTAGATCAGCTATTTCCTGGAACCACACTCTGAAAGCCTTGTTCTTCCTTCCCACAGCTTCTTTAACTCTCTCATTCCACCATGGTGTCTGTTTACACCACTTTCTGTTGCTTGTTCTTCCACATACTGCCACTGCAGCTTCCACCATTGTATTTCTGAATTGCTTCCATTCCTCTTCCCTTGTTTTAGGATTGTCTGTTGGCATCCTTTCCCTTATTATCTTCTGGAATTCTTCCTTGAATTCTTTTTCCTTCAGTTTCCATACTTTGATTCTCCTTTCCTGGTACTCTTGCTATCCTTAACAACTCCCAGGTTCATTACTAGTATTCTGTGGTCGCCATCTAAGGCCTCTGGTGGTATTACCTTTATATATCTGACACTTCTCTTCATTTCCCATTCGTACAGCATGTAATTTACTAAAGATTTCTTTGTTAAATCTCTGCTGTACCACGTTACCTTGTGGCTTTCTTTCTTCCGGAACCAGGAGTTGCCTACAACTAAACCATTCCTCTTGCAAAAATCCAGCAACTTTCTCCCTTCTTCATTCCTGCTGCCCCATCCTTCTGCTCCCATTACATTTTCATATCCTTGCCTTTCACTTCCTACATGTGCATTCAAATCTCCCATGACAATGATGCTCTGACCATTCAACTGCTGTTGTAGCTCCTCCTGAGTCTTCCTTCTCTTGAGCTGTACATCCAACTTGAGGGACGTATACTTGGGCTATCTCCAGGCTTCTTCCCTTTACAGTTATTCTGATCTTCATGATCCTTTACCTCTTCCTTCATTCCATCTCTCACTACTCCTACTCTGCTGCTCCTTCCTTCACTGTTCCCACTCCAGTAGTACCGGTACCCTTTCCTCAGTTCTTTGCGACCTTCTCCTTTCCATCTTGTTTCTGCCAAGCCCAGTACATCCAGCTTTCTTCTCTCCATCACATCTACAATCTCATCCACCTTTCCTGTCAGTGTTTCAGTGTTTAACGTGCCAACTCGTAGTCCATTAACATATCCAGGTCGTCTTCGTTTGCATCCGTCCTTTCCGAGGCCTGTTCCTGTTTTGAAAGCAAATATAATTTCCACTACTGGCTTGCTAGGCCTATCGTAGCTTCACCAGAGCCCCGTCTGCCGTCACTTTTCAGTGTTCCTATAGGGCCTTGACAGCTACCGTAGCGGTCCCGGGGCACACGAAGTCCCCACTGTACTTCACCCCTACAGGCAATCCCCTACTTCATGCCGTTGCCCGTCTCCCACCACGTGGAGGAGGGGTTGGACTTGTGGGAGTCTCTGCCTAATCAATACTTTTTATTTAACCCCTCAAGCGTGATATTGTGAAACTCTGGGCTGCACCCACAACGTGCATTATTTCTAGCCTACTCCCAATGGTAAGCGCGGTGTCATATGCATTTCGCTATAATTTCCAAACGCACTGGCAAAAGTTTTCAAAAAACACACACAATAAGAACAACATATAACATAATATTCTAAACTATTGATAACCTGGTTATCCCTGGTCAGCGGCACGTCAATACTGGGACAATATCACAGTCGCCTAATGTGTTCGTATTTCTTGGCGTTCTATCACGAATTACATCGTCAGCGTCACTATCTTCACTGGAAGTTATAGCGAACTCATCCTCTATATCGCTGTCACACTCTGAATCACTTTCTTTGGCACTAATATCGAGCAAATTAGCTATTTCTTTGTCATCAATAACTGTGCCACGACCTGCCATGTTTACAAGCAAACTCACGGTCCGCAAAAGCGGGAACACGTGTGCAGAGATCTGAAAAATAAATGACTGTGAAGATATGCGACACCTCCTGGCAATAATAAGTAGCTCGAAGTGTAGCCAAAAGTTGCCTCTTCCTGCCACCTTATGACCAAATAAATTACTATTACGAAGTCCACGTAGCGGGCGTTTCAAATTCGACGGCGCACCCTTGCGCCGTACACGCTGTGAACGTAGCAGGCTAGTGGGCGCACCGTTGCGCCGTACACGCTAAGGGGGTTAATAAAGATGACTGTGTGGGCATTGGTGGGACATGTGTCAAGGCCTAATTGTTTTTGGCCCCTTTATCAGCCGTGGTGATTTAATAAATGTCAAAGACACAAAAATGTATTGCGTAACTCACTAAAAAATCCCTTGTTAAACCTTATATGGCGCACCATAAAGAAGGATGGGAAATTGAATGCCCGAAACAACACAACATGATCTGGAAAAACGTTGCTTAAGTCTAGAAAACAATCATATGAGGTTTAACAAGGGACTTTATAGTGTGATACGCTATAAATTTTTGTGTCTTTGACATTTATTTATTTATTCATATCAGCTGATGAAGGGTCCAAAAACAGACAGACTGTACTTCTGTCCCATCGGTGTGAGGAATGCAGGTTTGTTATGCTGACCTTGATCTCTCGACATACAGGCAGCGTCTGTGGTGTTGTGCACACGTTAACATGAGCAGAAGGAAGAGGAAGTGCGTTACGATTGCTGAAAAGTTTTAAAATGTCAAAAGTTGTTCTAGAAAGTGAGATTGGAAGCACATGGATTTAGCGAAGGAATTAGGGTTTCCTCCATCCATATGAAATTCGATCGTCGCGAAAGGGAGTGTAATTGATAAAAGTGGCTGTGAGTTTTGGAGCCTCCAGTAACAAGAGCATACGGATTCAAGGTGGGAAACGGGTAGTGCGTGTTTCTATACAGTATTTAATTACCGTATTTACCAGTAGCGGCTATTCAGGTGAAGAGAGTGAAGAGCTTCTTCACTAGCCATCTCGTAAAGAAAGCATTATATTTTCAAATTTAAATAAAAATGTTGCAATTGTCTTGGGCTTATTTATCGTGTTACGTATTATTATTTCTGCACTCCGCCGCTAGATGGTACGCAAGCGAGGCTGTATGACGTCCTTGTGTCAGTTCAACTCCCTGTCGCTAGATTGTACTGTCGTAACTTGGAGGGGAATCTTCGGGAGATGAAGTAACTTGTTTATGTCAGCCACTTCGTCTCGTTGCCATGGTAACCTGACATGAGGTGTGACGTCATTACCTGCTGTTAAGACAGTCGAGTGAAGACGTTGCTGTGTCTGCAAGGCAACACGTCAAGTCCAGTTGATGAAAGTTGGCATTGCGACAGGCTTCTTTTCTTTTATGCTGAAGCTTGTATATATTTTCCCAATAAATAGTATTTATTTATAACGTTACTTACCCTGTCCTTGATGAAAGTTGATGGCTTTTAGTGTAATAATGTTTCCAGTGAAAGACACAGTATTAATTTTATTAAACATTCCCTTCTGTAGGTGGAAAGACGAAGACAAAGGGGAGTTATTAAATTGTGGACGGCCAAACAAATTGATAGAACTGTGCACTAAAAAGATACAGTATCAAGAAAACTGGCAAATCTTATTGCCTTCATTGCAAGGGATCTTGGTTCAAACAGTTCACATGATTGTGCAGAAGTCGTATTCTTAAAAACAACCTGTTCTGTTAGACTTGCTTACTTTTTAGTAACAGATGTGGTGTCTGGAATAAACAAGTTTCGGTGATTTCCAAGACATTAGGCCTATCGCGGGTTGAACAAACACAAAGACTGTGAAGAACATTTGAAGTGCCAGTTACAACTTAGAACACTCAAAAGAAACACTAACACATTATCTGACGCCTTGAGGGAAAATGCAAGACTATGTAAACTTAGATGTATAATGAGAATGTGACTTTAAATAGGCAGATTTTGAGACTTGTAATTAAAATTGTTCTATACTTGAGGTCTCACTCTCTTCCTATCAACATTAAACTTTACTGTAACCCGTGGGAATTATATTAATTCTATTAATGCAGGCAATGGCCGTGCATTTTCTTTTCAGGACGGGTCAGGGAAGGGATTTTGGAAGAAAATCGGCCGTGGACGTATTGAAAGGAACCGTCCCAGCATTTGCCTGGTGGTGAAAATGGGAAACCACGAAAATCATTTTCAGGACGACTGAGAAGATATTTTGGCATTAAAATACGAAAAAGAACATGTCAATATTCACAAATGCAAACAATCATGCACTGCTGAAATTAGAGTTTCGCTCTTCACCTGATTTTGGATCTACGAGCTGCAGAGCGGAGGCAGACAGGTTTTTCTCCGGGTACTCCGGTTTTCCCTGTAAATATTTCATTCCAGCAACACTCTCCACTATCATTTCATTTCATCTGTCATCTCGCCTATAGAACCCCCTTTTTTTTTCTAAACTTTTAGTTCCGAAATTGAGGGGGGTACTATAGACGCAAACTTCACAAAAATCCCTTATTTTGGGAAAGAGAGAGAGAGTAAAAATAAGCAATTTTATTTATTTTGATGCTGAAGCCTCCTTGGGTTAGTCGGCAGCACGCCGACCTCTCACCGCTGGGTCCGTGGTTCAAATCCCAGTCACTCCATGTGAGATTTGTGCTGGACAAAGCGGAGGCAGACATGTTTTTCTCCGGGTACTCCGGTTTTCCCTGTAAATATTTCATTCCAGCAACACACTCCACTATCATATCATTTCATTTGTCATTCATTTAATCATTGCCCCAGGGGAGTGTGACAGGCTTCGGCAGCCGGCACAGTTCATATCCTCGCTGCTAGATGGGGGCTTCATTCATTCCATTCCCTGACCCGGTCGGTCGACTGGAAGCAGGCAGCGGATTTTCATTTCATTTCGATGCTACATAGACGATATATTTAATCAAAATAAACAAAGTTTACATCTTTATCAACCCATTATGAGACTGCCATAACCTCACTATTCCCTACCCCCCAATGACTTTCACTAAGCAAAAATCCTAGTATCAAAGAAATAGAATGGAATGGACAAAGTATCAGACATGGAATTGCAAACTTTATTTTTATTTGACCATAGGGAGGTAGAATGCATCAATTAGGGAATGAGTGATCACATCTCACTAACATTTGTAAACACAACCGAGTACATATTATTCGCATTAATATACCAATAACGTATCACACAAACACCGACGGTTCTTGCAACAAATGAAATGTGTTTAAAATAAAACTAAGGAGACTGTCGCAAACACCACTTCGAATCGCAATACAAAGAATACTAATCGAAAGAATGCAGGCAAGATATGATACCATAACTTTCATTGAAAGATTTTAAACTTGGCGCTTCTACTCGGCCAATAGTGTGGCATCTTCTATTGGATATTGGGTGAAGCCTATTGGCTATACAATTCGATATCCTGCCCAATCGTGTACGCGGTATATTTAAGCAAAATGGCGGTCATATCGTCTGAATAACCAAATAATATAACAAGAAAAATATTTTTGTCATAAAAGAAAATGAATTTCAGTTGTAGTTTTAAATTTCTTAAAGAATTCGTCAATTTCCAAGAATGTTGTATTTTGACTCTCAATAATTTAGGAGGGGTACTATAAGCAATTTCCAAGAATTTTGTATTTTGACTCTCGAAAATTAAGTGGGGGGGAGGTCCTATAGCTGAGTAAATATGGTATTTTTTTTTTTGTGTGTTTCCAGTATGCGTTTTTCACACTCATACATTTTTTCCCCCTTCAGACCACTGTATTCGTATGGGGTTTTGCCATGTTGGAACTAATTGAAATATACCGGTACTAAACATTTGACTAGCAAAAGTGCCTGTGTTGTCAAGTCGTACCCGCTACCAGCTGCCGTTCAGTCAACTTCGGGGCCACTGCCTGCTATTGTGTTGGAAGCGTTCCAACAGTCAGTTGGTAGGCAACCCTTTCCTATACCGAGCTAGTGGTTAGGGTTATGGATAGATCCCTGCGAGGATAGACAAAACATTATCTGCATCCGCACAATTGTTATCGGTTATCTGAATCCGCTGACATAAGAATATTTTTAATTTATTAGATAATAATAATAATAGCGTATTGGCCTCGGGTGCCAGGTGCAAGTTTTGTTATTTGACACCCAGAGGGCAGCTTGCATGTTGAATTTTGTGAAAGTCAAGGAGGTTAGATGTCTATGCTCATTGACACTATAGCGTTTTCGAGGAGAGAAAGGAGAATTTTTTTGTGTTGGCGGAAAATCACGAGATTAACTTTGCCATTATGAACACAACCTACTGAATTCAAATCAGGGGCGTATATAAGGGGGGTGTTGAGGGGGCTCCAGCCCCCCCCCCCCGAAAAAAAGCCAATAAAAATTAAGAAAGTGTTGCTTTGGTAAGAGCATAAAACAATTGTAAATTTGGTTGTACCCTAATCTTAACTTATCGGCTAAGTTATAAACAATATTAAAATTGAAATTATACTAACTCGTGGTGTAGTGGGTAGCATTCTTCGCTGCCGCCCCGGAGATCCGAATTCGATTCCCGGCTCTGCCAAGAAATTTTAATTCTAGTCTGAGGGCTGGAATGGGGTGCACTCAGCCTTGTGAGGTAAAACTGTGAATTCCACAGTACGTTTTTTGAGAAATATATGTAAAAAAAACTGTTTACCTTTCTGCTTAGTCAATTGACAAATATTTAGATATTTGCCATTCATACTCCATAGATCATAATAGGAAGTTCATTAAGTATAATATTTTATTTGTGTGTTGTGTTGTATTATACAATTTTTTTTTGCATTGCCAGTAATAATTGTAGGCTATATAAACTTTGAATCTTATCTAAAATAATTACACAATGTTATATGCTCTTAGATATTGGTTGATATTTCTGGGTATTTTGTGGTGACAATCCCCTGAGAATACTCACAATTTTCCAGGATAGTCAGCCCCCCCCCCCCGATTTTTTTTTCTATATTTGCCCCTGATTCAAATGGGTTCTTTAACATGCCATCAACGTATGACATGCGTGCCGTGATTTTTATCGCCTTTCAAAAATCACTTACCTCTGCCAGGAGCGAACCTGCAAACTTGGGGTTGCTATTCCAACGCCCACAGGAATCTAGATTATACACTTGGTAAGCCTAAGGTGAATCTCCCCACCATCATTATTCACAGCGAGACGTGCATTTCACTGGCCACCATTACAACTTAGTTTGAATCGGTATATTCTGTGCCTCGTGAGGCAAAACTGAGAAGAGACACGTTTGATTCCTACCTCAGCCAACCTGGAAGTGGTTTTCCATGGTTTCCCACGTCTACTCCAGGTAAGGTACCGTAATGGTACCTCACTTAAGGACATGGCTGTTTTCTATCCAAATCTTAAGTCTATTACAAATACACCTAATGCTGAGCTTCGCCACTGCGGTAAACATGATTGTTATTGGTGATATTCCCTAAACCTGAAAAAAAAATGTACACGACATTAATAAATTAACTTGAATGATCAGTTTTGATCGTCAAGCGATCATCATCAGATCTTTATTAATCTCATATAATTCGTTTTTTCAGGTTTAGGGAAACACACCAATTACAATTGGGTACAAAAATGTTGACCGACTGAAAACCATTAATTTTGATTACTAAGGCAACACTGAAAAATTGCTTCCAACATGATTAAGCATTTATTTCCACATGTCATTTTTAATTCCTTCCCCCCACTCCGATATTTGCCGCACAAAAGCGGCATGCGGTACATAGAGAAGTTGATGTTTGTGTTTTAGAACTACACCAGAGATATAAATACAACGTGCTGCAAACAAAATGATGTGGCAAAAGACCAATTTTGATGTTCCCATTTTGCTGCACATAGACATCCTGTGACTGGCATTTAAAGTTGTTTTGTGGTCACGAAACGTGATTGGTGGTTTTTATCATGAACAACTCCGAGTGCTGTCTCGTCTTAGCTGAGACGGTATTTCTTGCCCCCTATAAAGTGGTTCTGTCACTGTCTGAATAATTAAGCTAAGTTGTTGTTACGTGGAGATGATTTTTGTATGACACTATGCTGCCAACTAAACTGATGACGTAACCTCTCGCAGCTGCACGTAGCCACTGTGGAGAACATTTCCTGGCCCCCTGTAGTTCCGTATACAGTAGCACAGTTTGGATTGAAATATCGTACAATGATTTCCTTGCCTTATTAATCCTTATTTAATTATTTACTCATTCTTTATTCATTCTTTATTCATTCATTTATTCATTCTTTATTCATTTATTTAATTAAAATCTTTCCTTTCTTTTGATATGTTTTTAAATGATTTGGTACAAACTTGACATTTTTGCAGGTTTTTAAGAATCAGACTCCCTTTTTGACATTAGTGATTTTGATATTTTTAAATTGAAATACTAATACTATTGGCATCGATAAGGTGGAAACACAAGGAAATCATTGTATTTCAATTGATTACAGGCCTTCAAAAAAAAACACAGAATTCTACGGTAGAAGCGATAAGAGGTGTGTTAAGATTGATTGGATTATTATCCATGTTTGGTCCGTATTGACGCTTCTAAATGTAAACTTAATGGGATTAACTTCCCGCCCAATCAATACTTATTTTTATACAAATAAAATTTTATTTAAGACATTTTAAACAGGAACATGTTTCGGGCAAGATGTGCCCTTCATCAGCCTGCACAGCATAATCAACAATTGTTTATACATACCAAAGACATATCTAATAGTAAAAACATGCATAATTAAACATTTACTTATGGAGTGGCTGTTTGGCACTATTATACATGAAATATAAAACAATACTAAAACTACACTTTGGGATGTTATATGGGGTATATAGTCTTGCTACGTAATAGTCCCATTATCTTTTCCTATTGGCGGAAATGTACGGTGGCACCAGGGGCCTGTCTGCAAACCTTTGATCCTAGTAGGTACATGCTATGGTTAATTCGTTAGAGTTTGATAGTAGTTTCGTCCACTCAAAACCTTGGTAATGAAACTAAACGTTCTGGTGCATTTTTGTCCTCTTGCAATGAATTTCTTATTGGTGTGTCAAGAGCGTACTCTTGACCTGAGACGTGGGATGCTAAGTAGTTGTTAGGCGAACCAAGCCGCGATCCCGTCCAGGAGAGCCACACAGCTGTAACAACCTCGGTGCACGCTAATACGCTCAGTAAGACGTGTCGGTAAGCAACACTGCACCAGCACAGGTATGACACTAACTTTTCTTCTCCCTGTCCCATTAGTTCAGCCCACATGTCGTTTGCAATTTACACTGACGTTTCGTTTTCCTTAACTTTGCAGCATCCAAACACAGGTGGATTTCCCCATTTTCTTCTTGATTGGAGATAAACTTGCATTGATAATCCTGCAACTTTCTCACCAATTTCAATTTCTCATACAATCAGTGTATTTTTTCTCTAACGCAACACGCCGGTTTTTAAGAAATATTTTTCTCCTTTCGCAGATAATGCTACCAATTCACGCGTATGGAATTCAAGCGGCTTGGTTCACCTAACAACTACTTAGCATCCCACGCCTCAGGTCAAGCGTACGCTCTCGACACACCAATAAGAAATTCATTGCAAGAGGACAAAAATGCACCAGTACTTTTAGTTTCATTACCAAGGTTTTGAGTGGAAGAAACTACTATCAAACTGTAACAAATTAACCATAGCTAATAAGTATTGATTGGGTGGGAAGTTAATCCCATTAAGTTTACATTTAAAAAGAGGTGTGTTTGAAGCTGGATTTTCCCTATCACATCTGATTATTTGGCTATAGTAAAAAAAAAAAGATATTTTGATTATAATTGAGCCTAAACAAGATGTGATATTAAACTGACACCATTTTTGATTCAGAACATACATTTCTATCAAAATTGCATATTTCCTTATTCATTGCATGGCTGTGTAATTTGTGGTTCAATACAGACCCGTAAAAAAAGGTTAAAAATGGCCAACATTACAATCGCCTTAAATAAGTACTAACATTGTACCTTGCTGACACAGCCCAAACAACCCTCTTACCTGTGCTGCCAACTCAGCAACCCAAATGAGTCGACAGTGCTGCCCACAATAGCCACAGTCACCTGGCAGGAAACCCCACCGCAGCCAAACACAGAACTGCTAGCGTTACTCATAGTTCGGCTTGCCTTGATGGCTGTCCCCACCATTGACCAAAAACTTATTTCAACTACTCTCCGTTGCTCAGCTCTAGGTTTAGTTTATTCTGTTGCTGAGTATTGTGCTCCGGTGTGGACAAATAGTCCGCATGTAAGATTAATAGATGTACAATTGAATAACACCATGCGCATGATAACGGGAACAATTATGTCAACTCCTACAATGGCTTCCTATTCTCAGCCACATTCCACCACCTCATTTGTGGTGATGCAACATTTTGATAAGAGAATATAGAAAGATCCAGACCAACAAACAACTACCTATCCATGGAGACATTGCTGATCTACGTGTGAAACGATTATGTTCAAGACATCCACCTATCTGCACAGCGGAGAATCTTGCAACCAACAAATTCAACCTTACTGAGAGATGGTCTTCTGATTGGAATTGGTTTGCCCCTCCAGAGAGTTCAGTAATCTCATGCATAACTGAGAAGGTGCCAGGGTTCACTCAGCCTAGAGAAGGACCTGGTCAAAATTAAATGGAATCCAGACCAAATACGGTGTATGCGGGGATCTCCTGTACAAGTGGAGGAAAAGATCATCATGTTGCGAGCGCGGTGCTGAAGGACAGACTGTTCGGCATCTAGTTCAAGAATGCCCACAAATATCTTACAGTGGGGAATTCAGCGACTTCTTCCTAGGGACACCACAGGCACTTCATTATGTTTCTAACCTTGATGTCAACTTATAAATAATTTTCATGTATGCCATACGATAAATAAATAAATAAATATTTCAAGTACAACCCAGGGGCCATCCACATATTACACAAATTTTTATTAACTCTGAACAATGAAAATGAGAGGTTAAAGTTCTGCTCAAAGAAATGCTCAATCATCATCATCATTTCCCCTTTTCCAGTTGACACTGAATAAGGGCTTCTTCTGGCCCCCACCATTCCTCATCCAATATTGTGTTCGTTGTGTTATACTCTTCTTCTTCTTCACCAAGTCCATCCATCGTAGTCTTCATCTTCCTCGTCCTCTCTTTCCAGTATACTTCTTTTGCCATTCTTTCTCCACTCATTCTCTTGATATGCCCAGATCATTTCAGTCTTGTTTTTTTCCAGTTTTACACTTTTAGTTCTTCTCGTATAAACTCATTAATTCGCATAAAACAAAACTCAACATTTACAAGACCTTGATCAGACCAGTGTTAACTTATGGCTCAGAAACATGGAAAATGTCGGTTCAGGATTGCAACAAACTTAGGGTGTTTGAGAGGAAAATAATACGGAGAATTTATGGTGCAGTATTGGATAGAGGAAAATGGAGGATACAAACTAATAGGGAAATAGATGAAATCCTCAAACGCGAAGACATTGTTCGATATATAAAATCACAAAGACTACGATGGCTGGGCCACATTGAAAGGATGGAAGACAAAAGAATACCAAAGATTATATATAAAACCAGAATAGAAAGAAGACGACGCCCTGGTAGACAAAGGAATCGATTGAAAGATGAAGTAGAGGTGGAGGTGGACTTGCAAACAATGAACGTACAGCCCTGGAGAACAGCTGTCCAAGATTGGGATCAATAGAAATCTGTGGTTGGGGAGGCCAAAGCTCACACTGGGCTGTAGTGCCAGATGAAGAAGAGAAGAAGTTCTTCTCGTATGTCTTCATTTCTCACTCCATCCCTTTCGTCTTCTGTAACGTACTCCTCTTTGATCACCTCGTGGTGTAGCTGCTAGCATTCTTGGCTGTCGGTCCAGGTTCGTATCCTGCCTCTGCCATGAAATTTTTATTCTGATCTGAGGGCTTGAAAAGTTACACGTGCTAGGCAAAATCGAGTAGAGGAGGGTTCTATTTCCATCTCAGCCATCTTGGAAGTGATTTTCCTTTTACTCCAGGCAAATGCTGGGATGGCTCCTTCCCAATCCTCATCTGAATTACAAATACACACAGCCATCTCAATAACACAGGTTATGAGACAAATTGCATGCACACACTGAAGTACACGGGGGTACATGACCATGATCTCGCAAAGCCTCTAATTCAATTAAGGATTTCTCAAAAGTTAGTTATTGATGTTTTAAGGCGTGGAACTATGATGTCATCTGCACCTAATCTTCAAAGTTCAATGTTTTTGTAAAAAGCACACACAAATTTGTGAATTTTCATTAAAATTCATATTGTGTGTTTTTCTTCTCTTTACGTAAAATTGTCATTTTTGCAGATTTTCTAGGATTTTTCAGGTGCTGGACCACGATTTGTAATTTATTCTGATGGCAATCCTGATTAACAAAAATACATGATTGGGCATTGAACAATTCTCTGTCTCTACTTTGTAGATTAATTTGAGCTGTATACAACAACAGTGAATTTCTAAAGCAATCGCCGGTTAATTTACAGGTGTGTACTACTCTGGAAAACAGGGAATACTCATGGAATTTTTAAATCCTGGAAAACTCGGGGAATTATCAGGGTAATTTAATGACTCTCAAGGAATTTTACTTTTACAAGGTCCAACCTTGAATAATTGGAAATTAAGCATTTAAATTTTGATGTGGGGGGGAAGTATATTCTGATGATGATTGTTGTAGATGTACAGTATGTTCGCACTGGCGTTAAATGAGTGAGCTCTCATTTCTTGCAAGATAGAACACACAAATTACATGTGTAGACTGTGTTATTTGTATATAAATGAGTATCTTTTGAGAACATTACTATTGACATCACATTTCTATAACCAAGTTCGGCACTTACTTTGGGACAAAAATATGCCCTTGACAGCAAAGGCAACGTTGTATCACACCTACTTTGTTCCAATCCTTACTTATGGTATGGAAACATGTACATTGCTAAGTAAGGATTGCAGTAGAATTCCAGCGACAGAAATGAGATTTATTAGGACTATGAACCAAAGTACCAGGAGAGACAAGATCAGAAATGAGGTACACAGAGCAACAGCTGACATCATGGTCCCTGTTATCAACTTTCTGGGGAAACGCAAACTTCACTGGTATGGCCATGTAATGAGGAAGGATAGCTCTAAAACAGCTAAGAAGTACTTCAACCTGGATATCAGAGGGAAGAGACCAAGAGGAAAACCAAGGAGACGATGAATAGAGACAGTTCGATCCGAGGTGGAGAAGAATGTTTTAAACTGGGACGATGTCCAAGAACAAATGATGTACCAAGATCGGGCAAGATGGAGAGCGCTTGTTTGCCACACCCGGGAAACTGGAGATGGAAAATGATGATGACGATGATGATGACTATTGACGAGCTACTTTCAACACTCAAAAGTACAATAGTTTTTCTGGATGAAAAATTTAGAAACTTGGCAAAATATAGAAGAATATGTTTTTCTGTATTTCCTTTTTTTTGTCTTTTCAACATTATCATGCTACCCTTTATTAAAAAGATGGTATATTGGCTTTCACGGCCAGTTCAAGCACTTTTTGAAATGCTCTTTTTAAGTCAAACTCTGTCTTACATGTTTATTTATTTATTACGGCCACTACTGTTACTCAGGGAATTTTCTGATTTATCCTGGAAAAATCAAAGAATTGTCGGGGAAATGTGATAGTTGGTTTTGGTAGACATCCTGTTAAAGCAGTTACAGTAGGTGGAGGATGAACTCAAAAAACTTGTTTGCCTTCAAGATGAAAGGATAGAAGAAAGAAGTTTACTATAATATGTACATGATGTATTTGTAATCAGAATATTTTGCCGGTCATGATGTTGTCCAGGTCGTACTCGTCGAGCGTGTTGGAGCTGTACCTTCTCCATCATGTCGAGGAACTCGTCCCGGTACATGCCCACCACCCAGGTGGAGATAGTGAACGCCAGCCAGTTGAACAGGAAGCCCAAACCCGAGATCTCAATCTCCATGTCCCTGTCAACAAGCAAGACTTTCAGCTGCTACGAATACTTGTTAGCCTACATCAGGCAACACAAATATATACTGTATATACAGGGTGTCGCAAAATTACGTTGACAAACTAAAACCAGAGGTTCCAGCTCTTATCTGAAGCAACTTGAGATAGGACACTTATGGCCGGAAATGAACCGTTAAAAATCTGTGCGACCTTAAATTTTTAACGAGGCAAATGGACACCACTCCGCTGAGAAAGTGTGACTTTTTCTTATGTTTTGGCTACATACCAACTGTGGAGCAATGCCGCCACTTCCCGACTGGCGAACTAGCTCAGTGGTATCAAGCACGGCAAAAAATGGAAAAATGATGATAAGAACAAACTTGCGCTGGCTCTGATTAGAACCGCTACCAAATGGCTCGTTTCAAGGAACACGCCGTGCCATGCCGTGCCGTGCATGATACCACTGAGCTAGTTCGCCAGACGGGAAGTGGCGGTATTCCTCCATGGCTGGTACGGAACGGAAACATTAGAAAAAGTCACACTTTCTCGGCGCGGTGCTGCCGATTTGCCTCGTTAAAAGTTTAACGTTGCACAGATTTTTAACGCTTCATTTCCGGCCATAAGTGTCCAATCTCAAGTTGCTTCAGATAAGGGCCGGAACCTCTGGTTTCAGTTTGTTGACGTAAATTTGCGACACTCTGTATATAATTTTTAAATTTTATTTATTTGTATAGTCTATGCCCACATTGGAGCACTTAAATCCAACCAAATACATATCAAGTCTTCCACAATATAAGAGGGACGTTTAATTTTCAAGTTCCGATGGACTGTATAACTATAACAGATTGACATACCAAACTGATTTTACTACCAAATGTATGCTTGTTTTATTCTTATGTCTCAACATAATCGCCAAAACGATTGAAACATTTGTCGTATCATTACACCAGCTTTCCAAAGCCCTGGGCAAAAAATTCTGCCGCCACTGAGGAGGGTACGTCTGGACAGTCTCCTGAAGTATTTCCTTTTTGGCGAGGCGTTGCCGCCCCACCATACCTTCAATTCTCAAAATAGGTGAAAATCATTCAGTGCTGGTTTGGACTAAACAGCAGATGGTCCAAAACTTCACACTTGAATTCTTTGAAAAAGTCTATCGTAACATTGGCACAGTGCGGTCGTGAATGATTTTCACCTTTTTCGAGAATTGAAGGTATGGTTGGCGGCAACACCCGCTATAAAGGAAAAACTTCATGAGACTGTCCAGATGTACCCACCTCGGTGCCGGCAGAATATTTTGCCGAGGGCATTGAAAAGCTGGGGTAACGATATGACAAATGTTCCAATCGTTTTGGCGATTATGTTCAGACATAAGAATAAAACAAGCAAACAAAAACAGCCCTCGTAACTTATTTCTTCAACATCTTTCTTCCCTCCCAGAATTTCTTCATTCCCTCTTTCGTCTTCAGATATGACATACTGCTTACATTTTACAATTTGTAAAGAAAGTCTTGTATATTTGTTTTTCAAAATATGTTTTTCTTCTCGTTGTTCAATGTGCTGCATTGTAATGTTTAATTCATCTAAATCCGTTTGTACTTCCTTGAACCAGTTATTTTTAATTTCCTTTTTCCAAAAATATTCAAAAAGTTGTTTCAAAAATCTCGTGTTCTTTAACCTTTTTATATGACCAAAAAAACCAATTCTCCTTTTCCTCATTGTATCAAATACCGATTCACTTTCCCGGTATACTACATCATTCGTTAAAAGTCTCCATTGTCCATTAATTTGATGTACCGTATTTATTCGGCTATAGGACCTCCTTTTTTTTTTAAATTTTTAGTTCCGAAATGAGTTGGGTACTATAGACGCAAACTTCGCAAAAATCCATTATTTTGGGAAAGAGAGAGAGTAAAAATTAACTATTATATTTTGATGCTACATAGTACGATATTTTTAATCAAAATAAACGAAGTTTACATCTTTAATCAACCCATTATGAGACTGCCATAACCTCACTTATCCACCACTATTCCCGGCTATCCCCCAATGGCTTTCACTACTATCCCTTGCTAAGCAAAAATCTTAGCATCAAAGAAATAGAATGGACAATCAGACATGGAAAAGCAAACTTTATTTTTATTTGAACATAGGGAGGGAGAATGCATCAATAGGGAATGAGTGATCACATCTCACTAACATGTGTAAACACAACCGAGTATGTATTATTCACATGTTTCACATGTACCAATGACGTGTTACACAAACGCCGACGGTTCTTGCAACAAATGAAATGTGTTTCAAATGAAATTGAAAAGAACATTGCCACGAAAACCACTTCAAAGGGCAATACATCTTTAATGACGGACAGGATTCTCAATAATTAAGGAGGGGTACTATAAGCGATTTCCAAGAAATTGTTATTATGGCTCTCGAAAATTAAGGGGGGTACTATAGGGGAGGGGGTCCAATAGCCGAGTTAATACGGTAATTAAGGGAAAAGCTGGTTTCAGTCTATCAGAATCGATGATTTACCAATAGTATTTGCATGGCTTTCTAAAATGCAGTTTATGAATAAAGGAAGCTATGATTGCCAGTCTTGATAAAAGGGTATTGGCAAATAGCAAGCTCCATTGCATGGTTCAATTCTCACTATACAGTATATTGCGACTTAAGTCAACTATAGTCTCCTCATATGTAATATTCTAGCAGTTGGGACTTGCATGCATATATTCTGATTTGCTGAATTCAGCAGAATCCAGCCCTCTTATCATTTGCCATCTAAAATTCCTTGTCTTAGTGGTTGACATGCTAGTCTTAGACAAGAAGGGTCCTGGATATGATTAACAACATGGGATTTGAACTTCTTTGGTTAATTCCCCTAGCTCAAGGAATAGGGTTTAACACACAATAATTTTCTCTTTTTAGGATGCAGTCTTCCTCCAAAGGCTGCCAATTCAATCGACTAGGATTATGCAGTGAACAATGGCTCTAAAGATAGATGTTTATCCAAACCAGCAGTGCAAGTCTTTGAATTCCTGCACCTTCCCCACAGATATTATGCCTTCAATTTTGCCCTGAAGGATGAGATGGAGAAGCTCGATACATGTCCACAATGTACTGTAACTTTCTCTCTTAGATAAACAGCCATTTCATTTTATAAGATGTAATTTCTATATCTCTAAGGATTGCACAGTGAAAGGATTAAATCCCACCTCATCCCAAACCTTACCTGAGGATGTGAGTGAAGAGACCGTCGGTCCATTCTCGAGTGTTGGGAACAGGAGCTTCCTTCGAGATAGCCTTGGGGTCAATGACATGGGCTACACCCTCTGTTCCTTCCAAGCGCTCCAATGCCTTGAGCAGAACCTTCCATGCCGTGGTTTTGCCTGATCCACTAGGACCGACCATCATCAGACCATGGTTCAGGTTACAGATCTGATAGAACCTGGATACAGCAAGCACAACATTACAGTACAACTCCAATATTGTCAGACAAGCTACAGAGGAAAGTAAGCAACTTCTACCAATGCATGATGAGTCAAATGGAAAATCTGTACAGATAAATGTCAAAAGTTATTTTAAAACTGAAATGAAAAGTGACATTTCCTCAACTACCACTTGAGGAAGGAAAGAACAATTACTAAAGTGGGATGTACTCTACTTCTGAAGACTTGAATTTTTGATATGTTTGAATCAAATCAATGTTGCACTCATTAGTCTATGCTAGTACATGCTCTTCTTTTGAACTAATTGTTTCTTGAAAGGAGAAGGAATAGATTTAGAAATTTTACTACCAAAATTTCAGTTCCTCCAGAAAAAATAAAAATAACTAGATTCTTATAAAATGAATGAGATTCTATGTGATATATTTAGTTAAACATAACTTTGAATTTCAACAACTTCATTATAAAAAAAATACTCTCCTGGAAATATCACAGTAATCAAAATGTTACAAAAGATCTACATGGTTATTTTGTACATATAGTCCATGAAGAAATCTAAATCTTGTATACCACACCCATTTCTTACATCAAAGTGTTCCATAGGTTTGAGTAAGTTACAGAACTCTTTTAAATAGATTGTAAATGTAATTTAAGAAGTTTGGCTTTTTCACTGACTATACCTTGCTGTTTAATACACATTTGAAAATGTATTGTACAGTACTTACCATTTACAATTGAAACACTCGCACTTGCTCACTTCACACAGCAAGCTACGATACTGTGGGGGTGTAGACCATTGTGGTAAGGAGGATATGCAATTAATTTCTACTTGGCTAAGGAGTTAATTAGAGATGAAATGAATGAAGATAAATGAAACTGGGTTGGGAGTTGGATGGAAGTGGCCATTTCCTACTAGAAGGTAGCATTCTAGATCAAAGATGGGAAACCATGGAAAAACCATTTGAGAGATGGCTACTAACATTGGGGATTGAACACGTGTTCACAGAGTCGTCAGATAGCTTGGCCCAATGCTCTAGCACTGCAACTCAGTGACAATAGCTACCGCTATCGATACTGCGGTAAAACCTTTGTTCCCACAATAACATGACAGAAAATACATTTCACATATCACAAAAGACCAAACCTGTAACACCGGGTGGCGGATAGGGGACCCCTACAGTTTGTAGGGTTGGTTCAAATACTCCCCAATAGAACCCGCGGACCAACAGGTAGCCCAATTCCTGGGGGCTTTATAATGCTGGGACACCCTTTCTCCAGGGGTTATAAATATGGAGGGCCCAAGCTCAGGGTTAGTGGTAAAGACCTCAACGGCGAATACAGTGGACAAGCTGGACTTCAGTACAGCGTATGAGGCGGAGGAGGCACCCCAGTGCTCGGGGTTAATAGAGTTGGTTGGTTGGTTCCTCAGTTTAGGAGCTGCGACAACGCGGTCATGTAGCCCCGTGTACTTTGGGTGTGTGTAGAATCTGTCTGATAACCGGTGTTAATTGTGATGACTGTATTAGTGTGTTTTATCTGTTTATTTAATTCAAGTAAGGACTGCAGACTTTTGATTTTTTCAAATAGTTCCTACTTTTGCCACTAAACGCCACCATCAACAACAACTAGTTCAGAACTTATCTACTAGACGCCACCACAGTCGGCTCTTGGTAACGAACGTAGGAACCTAAGAGCGTTCTTTACATTCTTAAACTATATAATTTAGCTTCACACAGGTGTAATTAGTGGAAGGTTCTTTAACATGATGATGATGATGATAATTGTTGTTTTAAGGGGCCTAACATCTAGGTTATCGGCCCGTTCTTTAACAGGTTGATAGAGTAAAAGGTATATGGACGTCCCATATATTTAACTCACTTGTGTCTGTTCTGGCATCCAGCGGCTAGTGGGCAGCGTCTGTTCACCTAGTTGGAGCGGCTGTTCGAATTATGGCTTAATATCAACAATTAAGTCTTAAAATCTTGTGATCTCCATCGGAGGTCACCACAAACAATCTTCAACTTGAAGCAACCATGGCAGAACGACAGGAAAAGATTCCACTACCCCAGGCCCCAGTCAATAGATTGGATCCCTGTTCTGGTCATATGATTCTGGGGGGCCAATCATGTCATATAGAGAAGGATCGGAGCTTCTCAAAACCTCTTTGACCTAAACGAAAGTGTTTCATAGGTACACTTAATGTGGGCACTTTGTTGAAACCTGGGAAACTCAAACATCTAACGAATATGCTTGATGAATTCAGCATCAAAATTTTGGCATTGCAGGAAACACAATTTACAGATGAAAATCACTTTGATTCTGAGAATTACAGGCTCTATAAAGGAAAACCTGCAGTGCAGATAAACACAGGACCAAGACAATTTGGCACAGGTTTTGCGGTTAGCAAGTACGTCACAGATTCAGTAATTGATTTTACTTCACCAACAGAAAGACTCTCAACACTCTCAATCATCATCATCATCATTATCTTCGGCTTATCCCAATTAATTGGGGTCGCCGGAGCCAACCAGGCTCATTTTGGTTTTGGCCGGGGATTTAAGACCGGATGCCTATCCTGACGCCACGTGATTTTTCAGGTGAAAATTTCGCCCAGCTGTCACCGGGATTCGAACCCCGGCCGTCCGGGTGAAAGACGAGCAGCTAAGCCACTGCGCCATCACGCTCCCCACTCTCAACACTCTCAATAAAATCGGGAAACAAGGTATACACACAGATTTACGTGCATGCAACAACGAATGACTACAACAGGAAAGACCCTCAGGTATTATAACGCATCCAACGTTTAGAATGAAGCATTGGTCTTATGGCGCGTTACGACAGGGTTGCCACTCCATGAGAGGTGGCAGTACAAAGCGCTTCGCGTACACTTTCCGCACATTCAGCAATTGTGCAGTGACAAAGACTTGAATTAAGTACTGTTTAATAATACATAACACATACAACGAAATTAAATTAACTATAACGTATGCTGAATGTTACATAAAGAAAATAATCAAAATAAATTAAGTACAAGCACAAGGAAATGTGTGAAGTTTCAACTGCAGTTAAAGTTGAAGTACGTTATTAAAGAAAATACTCCTCATTGGCTTACCTTTCATGATTTATACTTTCGTTAGGTTTAAGATTCTTAAAATAATTGAACCTATTAATTACGGCCTGTTTTTCCCTCCTTCTGAGCACTTGACCACGCTTTCTTATCACAAAACTATCCATTGTTGTACGTGAAGTACGTAAAATACAACACGTTAAATCTAACAGAACTGCTGCACACACACTCAAGATAGAGACAGCTGAACTACTGAAATACAAGCTCGAAGGGCGCAGTAATAATGCTGTGAGTAGCAAGCTGCACCCCGCTGTCCATTGAAACATCATTCTTATAATCCGCAGTCAATGAACAGCCTGGTCTGTGTAAACAATTAAACCTACACTCTGGGTAAGCAGGTAGAAAACTTCTTCCAACATTCCTCTACAACTCTCAAACTGACATGACATGGTTATCTTTAAAAATAGAAAAGTTGGTAGCATACGAACTTTCTCAATGCTTCTATGCGGTTATGAGAGAATATTCAGAAGTTTTACTTACATGAAAATTGTAATATTGACAGTATAAAATATTTCAATAATCCATCATCAAGACTGCACATTTACCTACACGTGTGTGAAAAATAGGCATCACAAAGTCAATGCAACATGATATAAGATCGATTTTACTAAAAAGGAGACCCAGTTTATCGTTTATAAAAAAATATGGATATCTAATTTTTCTAGCATTTCTATCAAGTTTACGTAGTTCTAATATAGAACAAAAAAGATCGGCAAAACATAGTTCTACCCGAATATGCTGTTTTTTCGACAAAGAAAAATTTTCGACTGATATGGCAACAGTGGATTGCTAGAAAATGACAGCGTCATACATGTCTCACGTGCAACAGAAAGAGAGAAGAATATCGCTATCTAACCAGTGCTTCATTCTAAACGTTGGATGCCTTATAGAAGTCTCCGGGGAACTTCTGGTGGAAATCACGAACAAAATTCCCAAACATCATGTCAAGATTCTACTGGGGGATTTTAATGGGCAGTTAGGAAATATAAGAGAATTACAGGACCATACACTGATCATAGCAGAACCAATAAAAATGGTGAACACCTTATTAGCTTCTGTCAAAATTACGATCTCATAAATATGTCAACACAATTCCGGAAGCCCGCACGTAAATTAACAACATGGATATCCCCCAATGAAACACTTGTAGAATTCCAGATTGACCATCTTGCTATCTCTAGAAGGAACACTAAAGAAGTCCTTAATGTGAAAACCAGGAGAGGATTCTTTGAGACATATCATCTTTTACTACAATTCAAGGTAAAATGTCAACCCAACAGACAAAGGACAAGGGAAACTCAGCTTTTCCGAACTGATCCAGAATACCTTGAATTCAACAAGATGAACATCATTGAAGAAATCCGTCAAATAGATACCACGAGCTGGTCTGAACTTGCAGAGAAAATAAAATTCGGTCAACCTCCGAGACAGAGAATACATAGGAGGTGAAACATCACATGCGATCATGCTATTGAATATAGGTTTAAAGCATTGAATAATTTCAATAGTCATAATACAACAGAAAAATGGCAAGAATTTGTGCAGGTGCGGAAAAACACTTCTAAAATTATTTGCAGAGAAAAGCGCAATTATGATAATAATAGGCTAAATGAAATAGAACAGGACTTCACTACGAACAACACCAGAAATTTTTACAAGACCTTTAGAGAAAATATACCTGGCTATCAACCTCTTAGTTTATGCTTCCAACGACCTGATGGATCTCTGGAAACTAATACGAACAATAACTGTGAAATTCTAGCTAAATATTTCAGTACACTCCTTAATTGTGAAGCACCTGCTGAACAACCTCAATTTGCAAAACCAGTGCCCAACCTTGATTCACTTCCACCATCACATGAAGAAATAGTGGACATAATCTAGTCATTAAAAAACAATAGAACCCCTGGTGAAGATGGACTTATTGCAGAAGTTTGGAAATTGGATCATGAACACATAAAACCAAAAATTCACAGAATAATATCAGATGTCTGGAAAACAGAGAAAATCCCAAAAGAATGGAAGAGTGCTTTGATACACCCAATCCATAAGAAGGAAGCAAAACTGATCCAAATAATTATAGAGGAATTTCGCTTCTTCCAGTCATTTATACAATTCTCACTAAAGCTTTGCTGAATCGACTCGAGCCACAGGTGGACCACCATATTGGAGAATATCAGGCGGGTTTCAGGAAGGGAAGGTCCTTTATTGAGCAGATCTGGAACCTCAAGACCATACTACACATCCGATGATGCAGGAATATTACAGTCACGTTTGTGGATTTCAAAAAGGCTTACGATTCGGTTGACAGACAAACCTTGTTTAACAGACTAGAAGAATTAGGATGTTGACAGGAAGACCAGGGCCATCATCCAGGAAACATTATTGGGAACTACCTCAAAAGTGAAATTTAAGGGAGAAATCTCTAACTCTTTTGTATTTCATACTGGAGTCCGACAAGGGGATAGTTTATCACCACTCTTGTTCAACATCTTACTGGACAAAATCATCAGAGAATAGGAAAAGCATGTGAAAGGTATCCAAATTGGAAAGGAGAAAGGAAAAGAGTCACTGTGAAATGCTTGGCCTTTGCAGATGATCTGGCCATCTTAACAAACAACAAGGATGAAGCCATATCAGCGCTAGACAAACTACATGAAATCTCCAGTAAAACGGGACTTGATATTTCCTATGGAAAAACACAGTATATGGATACCAAATAAACAGGAAACATTACATTGTGAATGCAATATGGAAAAATCTCGCAGGTCACTCACTTCAAAAATTTAGGAGAGCCCATCCAACCCACAGGATTAAACACAATTTCTAATGCAGAGAGAATAGTAAAACTGCAGAAGGCGTACAAGCTGACATGGAATCATTATAACAAAAGAGCAGTATCACGTAATGCAAAACTGTGCCATTACAACACAGTTGTTTTGCCTGAAGCCTTGTACGTGGCAGAAACCACAGTCATTAGAGGAATGACGAGAATTCATGATATTGAGAAACAGGAGCGAAAAAACTTAGGAAAATCCATGGCGCTGTTTTCCGTATTGGAATTTGGGTCAGGAGACCAACAAAGGAACTTTATGAAAATACAGACACCATTATAGATAAATTTCGGAAGAGACATCTGCAGTTCTATGGACGCATATATAGGATGGATGAGAACAGACTCACTAAGAAGATTTTCAATATCGTGAATGCAAGTAAATTAAAGACTAGTTGGATAAAAGAAGTACATGAAGATATGGAATTACTTAAAATCTCTGAAGACGACATTACGGACAGCGAACAATAATTTAGAGATAAAATCAGAAACAAGGAAATTGTACAAGTCTCGAGGAAAGGCACATTTGGAAAAAAAATGGACAGAGGAAAGGAAGAAAAAGCACAGTGAACTAATGAAGAGGTTGTGGGAAGAAAAGAAGAGAGCAAAAGAAAGTGAAGCTGTGATTGGCTCAAGTTCTCACGCTCTCCTGAAGGGGAATAATCGGAAATAATAATAAAAGACCAAACTCTACAGAAAGCCATAACGAAAATCTCAGCATTTGAATTATTTCTGCCTGAATTTTACATTTGTTCTATTGCATAATATATGCAAAAGATGCAAAAATAATGCCAATCTACCATGGGCTATGCATAATTAGTCAACCAACCCCTGGCACTATACAGCCCATGACGGGCTAAGGCCGACCAAGCGACTGCTGCCCAGCCATTTGGCCTGCAGATATTGGGGTGACGCGTGATCAGCGCGTCGGGTCCCCTCGGCCGTTAATCTTGGTATTCGTGATCGGGGCCCTGTCTCACTGTCAGACAGCTACTCAATTGTCCTCACGAGGCTGAGTGCACTCCGTTCCAACCCTCACGTCAGTTTTAAAATCCCTGACGGAGCCGGGGATCGAACCCGGGGCCTCCGGGTGAGAGGCAGGCACGCTACCCCAACACCACGGGGCCGGCTGTGCATAATTAGGGGTGTACAAAGAGCCAAGTATTTACAGGTAACCAAGATACAGGGGTATCCTGAGTCTACCCAGCTCTCACTTTCATACAGGAAGGCCAGTCTAAATACTGAGCGATGTAGGGAGAGTTTCGTGGCTACACTAACTTCTTTCTTGCAGAATACTGTAGATCGCAACTGAGAACTCACTGCATTATCATTTATACACCTCGACAGCCTAAGTATTTAAAATGCTCCACCTGCTCCAATTTGGTTCTTCCTACCTGGCATTATATTTTCTTGTGTTTCTTCCCTGCTGACATAACCTTCGTCTTTGAAATGCTGATCTTCATACCTCAATCCCTACATTTCTGTTAAAGTACTAGCATGTTGGCTTGCAAGCTATCGACAACCAGGTCATCAGCATAAGCCAGACTACTTACGGTACCTGGTAACCACCTAATTGAATCCCACCCATTCAGTTTATGTCGTTCAGCACATGGTTCATATATAAAATAAACAGTAGTGGCGAGAGGTTACAACCTTACCTCACTCCTGTAACAACCTTGAGCCAAGAACTCATCCTACCATCAACTCTCACTGCAGCCTGATTATCAACATAAATACTTTTGATTGCCTGTAGCAGCCTTCCCTAGATACTATAATCGCTCAGGATGCTCAGCATCTTCTCCCTGGATACTCTATCTAGATCTACAAAACACAAACACAACAGTACTGTCTATTCCTCTCGTAACATTCATCAATAAATTGGCACATACTAAAAGTTTGATACATAGTGAAGAATATATGCAGCCTACAAGAGGCGAAAATGTGTAGCTGTTCTTCATTCCGGATTGCATGATAGGTTAAAATATGTGTTACTATCTGGCGAACGATTGGAGGACTGGTGAATCCAGAGGGACGCCGATCCCCTCATGCTGCAAACTTTACAAAGTGCGAGTTTCAGTGTCTGCACACAAGGTGACAACAGTGACTACAACCCTGATTCAACCCAACAGCACACTATAAAACATAAAATTGTTGTAATGGGGGATTTGCAGTAATAGTTCCTTATGGTTGGAAATCAGAACTTGAATGGATTGAAAAGGCTGAGAAAAAGGGCAAGGCTATAGGGGTGGAGCTATACAATTGTTGGCTTCCTTTCCAACCCCCTAAATTCTACAACTGACCTTGGGCTCAACATCACATAGCTTTCACCTACACCTGTGATGCGATCCCACCCCTCAGCTGCTACCCAACAGAGCATACCCCTGGGAGCAACACACTTTTGTTGTACTGTGTACTCGTCCCTGTAAGTTGCTATTTCCACAGGATCTTCGCTCTTCTGAGTACCAGGAAAGAAACCATGGTCATGTACTTACTAGTGCAGTTCTGCTCTTCATCTGAGTTATGCAAACAGTCATCATCTCCGTCGCAGACCCAAGCTTTTGGAATGCAGCGTTGGTTATCACAGGTGAAGTCCCATGTGTTGGGACAGGTTTGCACAGGTGGTTCTGCATCAGGGTCAGGTTGGCATGTCTGGTTATCTGGTGCTACCAGCCTCTCACCATATGGACACCCACATTTTGCCTGAATGCAACAATCAAAAGAAAATTAACTTACACACACCTTGCCAAGCAGGGTATACGTACCTAAAACCCAGGAAATTTAAAACAGGTATTTTTGACTTCTTCATTTCATTCTATATACCTGTAACCTAAGCAACAAGCATTAAGGCCATGGAGCCAAGCTATCTCTGGACTCTTAATGACAAAGAGATTAAAACCTCAGCATTGGCCACCCTTAAAATGCTTTCCCATGGATTCCCATGTTCAACTCCAGGCAAATGCTAAGACGGTATCTTCTAATAGACCCGACATTTGCCTGGAGTTGAAAACGGGAAGCCACGTTAAACCATTTCAAGGTGGGGTTTGAACCCACTCATCTCCAATTCTGGAGACAACCTGGCCCCACGACCTAATGCAGAGCCAAGACAGTCTGTGTTCTTCAAATAGCTAAGACAGTAAGCAGTGAAATGTGGGATAGTTTAAGTAATTGTTTACATGTTTCCTCTTTTTTCATTTCCACACATAATCTTAATTTTCATCAGGCCCTGAGCCTCTATGATTTGTATCTGTAATTTGTGGTAAATCTTGCTACTACTCAATCTTAAGATGAAATCATTGAACAACGAGTTTAACCATCTTCTTCCTCTTGCTTCCACATCTGAAATCAATACTCTCCAAGGCTATCTTCTACTGATCATTCGCATCTTGCGACACGACCATTTAGATCTACTCGATTGTGCCTTTCTTCACAGGTACCTGCATGCCATTTTCCCCACTGTTCTTGCTATTTCCACAGTTGACCCAGCTTTCACTCCTGCATGAACAACAATTACCCTGAATACTAAATAATTAAGGAATAGTATTATCTCTGAACTAATTTCTTCTTACAATACAGTGTACTGCAATAGCTGTGTGCTGTTTATCCTTCACCACCACTGTTCATCGGCCTTTTATGGTGAAAGAAACTACTCTTTGTTGTCAATATGTAATTTGATACAAATAAATGGTACAATTAAATAAATAGAGCTTTTATTTTGTAAAACGTCTTATAAATGCTGAAAATCGTGGACATTGTGAAAAGTTGCAAAATCTCGCATTTATACCAATTGTAGTAATTACAGAGATACCAACTATTGAAGTGGATTATCGGTAATCCCACCTTTTACTAGCAGCCCCCACCTGAACATTTTTGGGTCAAACCAAAAGCATGCTCCTACTGGTGTTTTGTAGTTGTATTCTGAAGTATAAATAAACAACTTAAGATTACAATGAAATTTAAAAGCAAAAAATCTTGCTCAGAAACAGTACCAACATAATATTGGCCACTTCAAACCTAACATGAGCTACTTGCTGCACATCAACCTCGTCGTTATTCTCAGTACCAGCCCTGTTGTTTACTCAAATTTACAGAAAATCAACTGCAATACAAAAATGCTGAAGTCTTCCATATTATTGACAAAAATATTTGTTATTGTCATTCAAGCCAATTGAAGAAAATAAAATGCAAAGTGCGATGTCTTGGCGAGTGCGAGTAAGTAACAAGAGTAGGTACCGTGTTTTGGTGAGCGTTAAGTAGGTACCACAATGTTTTGGTGTATGCATTGAAACGAGGAAGGTTGTACAGTAAAGCTTGATGGGGGTTGACACTTTTTTCCTTTCCTTCCGTTTTTCATGTTTTTTTTTTTTTTTTTTTTTTTTTGTAATGTCACTTTCTTCAATAATTTCTCCTTTGGATATAATGCCATGAGCACATGGTTAAATCCATAATATTGATGAATAATTTGTAACAGTTGGTACCTCTGGTAATGTGTCTAAACATGCCTCATTATATCAAAAATAAGCAACCGTTAAGAAATTTGAGTTAATCATTAAAAGTGGCCCTCACTATAACTTACTGCCATATTACCAGCTACTATTTGGTTTCCCATACTTAAGGGGAGATGTAACCGAAAATGCATAGCTGGCTTTAAAAGTCCATCGAGTTCACAATATAAGACATAGAACATTGAAACTTTGTACAGTTGTCTAATTGTGTTTGATCTATTACGTGGCAAGCAACAGCAATCTTGGGTGGTAAAATGGCACAAGTACAGTCACTGAAAAAGGTTTGTTACATCCTCTTGTTTAGGTACATTTTACAACATAACTATAAAAGATACTGGCCTGAGCTTTTAACTAGTTTAAATATATGTCACTAACTTTATGTAGAATTATCCAAATACCATCAAAAGTTTTTTTTTTTTTGGTCATTTGAATTTGAATGTAAATGCATGCAAATTCTACAAATGGGTAAATAGAAGCATAATTCTACATAAATATGTGTATAATAACTCAATAAACAATCCCTAAAAATTTCAGTTATATAGCATTTAGGATTTCAGATAAAAGTGTACCTATGTGGTGGAAAAATTGATATTGTGAAAACAACATTGAAAGTTGGATATGTTCTTTTACTCACATTTAAGTAACTTTGTCTATAGGCATGCAGCATCAGACATAAAATTATTTTAAAAATACTTCCAGTTGAGTAATGAGTTCGAAATTTTTACACAAGTATAAAAGAGGCAATACATACAAAAAACACGTATTTCATAATGTTGATATTTTGACCCCTCATCGGTTACCTCCCCCCTTAACATTCACTTGCCAATCTTGCCCATAACTTCTGTCGCTACCGAACTTTAGCACATATCTATATTAATGAAGCCAAGAGCACTCATGTGAAGCCCAGTTGATGTATTGCTAGGAGCTGCAAAGCATAGCTTCTCACAGCCTCCATTAGTTATGGAGCATGGATGAAAAGGAATTGTAGTTTGAACTAAGCTGCTGTACACTTGAACACCATACAGACAATTTGTCTGCGGTTCTCGTACTAGAACTTCCTCCAAGTCGCCAGTCAGTTTGTGAAGCTTGATGATAGCATACAACCGCCAGTCAGTAATGTACCGGTACATGATGTCTGCAAATGAAACCAAAGTGATGAATGTGCACTTATAAATACTTAAAAACCAATTTAATGTAGCATTAGAGTTGCCCACCTAAAGCTCAAACCTGCCTCCAAGGAACACTAGACATGCATATCAATTTTACTATGATAAACCTCCCACCTCCTTAATCGATGCAGACGACATAGTAATATGGGAAGAAAATTTAATAGAAGTGCAAGAACAAGTTACTGTATGGAATCAAGAGATAGAGAAATATGGAATGAAAATAAGTGTGGAGAAGAGTAAGACTGTAGTGATGACAAGAAACAAGAGAGAAGGAAGACAGAATATTGAAGTCAATGGAGATCCATTGGAAATGGTAAAAAGCTTTAAGTATTTGGGGAGCATACTCACAGAAGATTGTACAATAAATGAAGAAATTGGAAAGAGAATCCAACAAGCTGATGGGTTTTACCAGTGTTTGAGAGGTTTAGTATGGAACCAGGAAGTCCCAGAGAAATGCAAGAAAGTTCTATTCTCAATGTATTACACACCAATTTTGACATATGCAGCAGGTACTTGGACCACAACAAAACGCGATGAAAGCCGAATCCAAGCAGCCGAGATGAAGTTTCTTTGAGGAATAATTGGGAAGACACGGAGGGATAAAATCAGGAATGTGGACATTAGGGAGAGAACTGGGTTCCCAGAGCTGCAAGATAAGATAGAAACCAGTAAGCTGAAGTGGTACGGACATATGATGAGAATGGAAGAATATAGAGTACCAAAGAGAATATTTATGGGAAAATACCAGGAAGAAGACCACGAGGATGGCCCAGAAAGAGGTGGATAGATATGCTGAAGGAAAGCATAGAGAAAAGAGGAGTAAAGAAAAAGAAGTATTGAAAGAAGGAAATGAATGGTGGAGGGATAGACAACTGTGGAGGTCCTTGATTTGCAACCCGAGCCAGGGAACTGGAAACGGGAAATGAAGAGGAAGAAGAAGAAACCTCCCAAACTATGAAATACTGCAAAATAAGTTAACATATTAAATATTTCAGAAAATTAGAAATAATATTAGGTTATTCATGAATACGCCTGTTGACCGTCTCTTATGAATGCAGTACATTTGCATTTGTCTATTGGCACAGGCTAGAGTAAAATGTGATTTTTCACCGATGTCTCAGTCTCATCCATGACTGATTATAATGGAAGCTCCTGAAGTATGAGTGGTGTTGAGAAATGGCCTTCAGGGCACAACTAGTGCCTGTATGTACTGGGAAAGGTTATACTCATGCGGTCAGTGCTATTGTTATGACTCAGTGAGGAAAGCAATAGCAAACTACCTCACTCCTCATCTTGCCTAGTACGCCTCATTTTAGTGCTGCTTTGAGGTTTTGTGGGTATGTACCGACCTAACCCATGGCGGTATTTTTTTCAGGTTCCAACCAGCCTCTGGGCTGACCAACTAACAGACATAACTATGAGTACTTATCCCCTAATTAAATTTAGTCAAAATAAAGGAAGGTCTTTTATTGGCCAAGACTTCGAAAGGATAGCCTTATCTTAGATTGGAGTGCTGACAATGTGGACACTTCTGGGACTCAAGCTCTGGGCTCTCTGTCATTAGGTCAGATGCTAGCTGGTAAGAGCTACAAATGACAGTTTGTATAGGCAGTTCATCTTTCTCTCTGCTCAGCATGACAAACAAGGCTTTTAATAAGAGTGTTGAAAATGAGATTGAATTAGATTGTTCTACTGTCTGTCTACAGAGAATAGCAATCTGTACATAGAATCCAACAAGGCAACACCAAGTTTTTTTTAAATCTATCAATTATGCATAGCTGTGAAGCACCAATGGTAGCACACACAAGTAATTCCATAGTTTTCGGGGGACCTGGGTTCAAGTCTCGTCTCGGTCGTGTCTACATTTTCGTCACTTCTAAACAAGGAAGGTGACATCAATGTACACACCTACCTAATGACTCCAATGAGATATGAGAGATCTGATCTTCCCCCTGGACTCTTTATGTATGAACTGCCTCAGTACCTTTGAACACAACTCGTACTATAAATATTACTGAATACTCGATCTTCCAATATGGCAGTTCAGACATTATTATTAAATGCAGCATTCAGGTGTTTTTACATCCTCAATATTGTTTTAAATTTTAAAAAATTCAGTTCAGTTCATTTTAATAGCATAGTACTCACCTTTATAAATAGCTATCGAGAATGGATGTCTTATGAGCCTCGAGTTCATTGTCCGTACATCTGTTCCATCAAGTTTGGAGTGCTGAACATGATCTAACAAAGCATCACACCAATACAATCTGTAGGTTGCAAAGTCCACAGACAAACCATTGGGCCAACCTAAGGTCACATTACGGAACACTATCAAATTAGTTCCATCTGTATGAGCATGACTGATATTCGCTGGACGATCCCATTCCGAGAAGAATATGTAGCCTTTGTTGGGATGCACCACAATGGATCGTGGCCTTTTTAGGTTATGAAGAAGAGTTTTTCGGTATGTGACATTGCGTGTGCTCAAGACATTGAGTGTTCCTTTATGACTATTGATGTAGTCAAGGGTTTTGGAGACCCAGTCAACAGTCAAGCCCTCGACTCCCTCATTCTGAGATGCCAGAACAATTTCTCGTCCTGAAAGAAAAACACAATTTTACATATATGCAGTGACACTATAATATTCAAGGTTCTCTAATAGTAGTTCGATGCGCTTGACAATTTGCTTTCTAATATTAACATTCACCACAATTGATTTCTTTTTCCAAGACCTTATTTCCTGGTACCAAGAGATATTATGAAGTTCTTTAAAATACAAGTTGAAAGAATGTGCTATAACAATTAAACATAATTTTCAACATGGGAATAAAATCAACTAAAAATTCTGGTGGCTTTTGTCATGGATTAAAGAAGTTGTTGTTTTTGTTTTAAGTGGTGTAACAGCGAGTCCATCTGCCGCAGATTAAAGAAGAATTCTAAATTGACTTTACCTCCTAACGTGTCATGGTGTTCATTTAATTGGTTGGAAGTTGTTTGTGTAATAAGATGATCCTCTATTTCTTTCTGAAACTTATCTATGCTCTCCTTGGTTTCTTCCTGTATCTTATCTAAACTATCCTGCATTTTCCTTTGGAGTTTAATAATGTTCTCACTATTTTCTATTTGAGCCTGCACTAACCTTTTTGTAACAACAACTTTCAGTGTATTAGGTCCGTCCTTACTGTGGAGACATCTGCATGCAGTGTAAAAACATTTGTTTGCAAGGATGTAATATCTGTATGTGGAGCTGTTACATTACTACTTACTTTCTCTATATCTACCTGAGCTACCTTATTCTCTTCCTGAGTTTTCCAACTTTCTTCCTGTATTTTCTTCTGAATTTTCCTTTCTCTTCCTGTATTTTCTCCTGAATTTTACTATTCTCTTCCTGAGCTTTCCTACAATTAGTTTTAATAGTTCTAAGTTCCTCGGGCCGATAGCCTAGATGTTAGGCCCCTTAAAACAACATTTATCATCATCATCATCATCATCTTCTAAGTTCCTCCTGTACTTGTGTCATGTTTTCTCTACACTCCTTCTGTACAATTGTAACATTGTTTCTGCTCAGTATTTTCATCTGAGTCATTTCAGCAGTTAAGCTACCCTTAACCAAAATTTGGTACACTTCGCTGCTCGATAGTTTTCACTAATAATTGTTATAATATTCAATTCCGTCAACAAATAATAAGTTTCTTCGTCGCATACTTTTATCATGCAGAACTTAGTTTATTTCACTCGTACTATTTATTTGCGAAGATCTATCAAAACTTGTTAAATCCTTTACTTGTATTAACTTTCATTCACCGTCGATGGACTTAAGCTCGACAGTCGATGCCTCTGTCCTTGCCGTCAAATTATTTATAAAGTAGCGCACTTCTTCTGGGTGGAACTAACACGTCCGTCCTGCTCGAAGACTTTCAAAATACAGCCCTGAGGGTCGCTCTGAAATCTCTCTCCTACCTACACTGGTAGCGTCTTTCTCTGCAATTTGGCGGTCAGAATTCATGTGTCCTTTCTAGTATTAATTCTGGCTAATTAAGGCTTCTTTTTAAACTTCTGTTGAAATGAAAGTAAATCCTTTCCATTCCCTAACAATATTATGCAATTATATTTCTTCTAATTACTCTGTAGTAATTACTGAGGGGAGCGTGATGGCATAGAGGCTTAGCTGCTCGTCTTTCACCCGGACGGCCGGGGTTCGACTCCCGGTGACAGCGGGGTGGAATTTTCACCTGAAATATCATGGGGTGTCAGGAAGGGCATCCGGCCTTAAATCCCCAGCCAAAACCAAGATGAGCCAGGTTGGCTCCGGCGACCCCAATTAATTGGGAAAAGCCGGAGAACGTTTACTCTGTTGTAATTACTGTGATCTAGTTACTTTTATGAATTTTGAATTATTTGATTGGCTGCAGGTAGTCATGTGATCAACGACACGCGTCAAGATACCGCACATGTGAGAACGCGTGGCTACTCGCATTTTCCCTTTCCTCTCTTGGGTTGTGAGACACCCCACGTTCTATGACGCGACGCTCTTGTTTTGAAACCGGTCCATTTTTTTTGTGCTGGTCTGCTACCTGGCGAGATTTATGTCATTTCTACAGCTCTATAATATCTCGTAAATGCCAGTTCGACCCCTGGCTTATGACATGCTATCAAGCTCACAAAATACGGGTTCAGTACATCTTATTTCGTGCACCACAAGACACAACAAATATTTTCCTACCATGAGGTGTTGAGGTGTGGTGTGTATACTAATGTTATCTTATAGCACAATGTGGAGTTTCCATGAATCCTGGCATATACAGCTAGTTGTTAATTAAGTGATGGCATTTTAGTCTTTTTATCTTCTTCCCATAAGAGGAAGAGGAAGAGTTTAAGTTAACCAGGTTTCATGCCTGTTGTTATCTATACTTACCAGTTCCATTTTTGTGGATCCTATGAATAACATCTTGCGGAACATCAGAGTAGTAGATGAATTCATCTTCAACATCAAAATCTAATCCAACAAAGCGTGCACGGCGTGATACAACTGGCAATATAGCATCACTAAAACCTTCGATCACAGGATCCAGCACTCTTCCTTTGATGAAGCGTTGCTGCGAGTACATCAGAAATTCTTTCACCCCTGGAATGCATGCATGAGTATTACTATATAACATTTGCAAGAATAACTTTTGAAGCAGCATGAGTAACAAAGAAGCAACACTTTCCAGAGTTTTCTGGTAACTGTCCGAGAGAAACATCACATTACAAGAATACGCCAGGATATGCCCACAAACATAAATGCAGTTCGTATAACATTTTGACAAGTTGCTTGGTTATGAACCATAGAAACAGCTGTACTCCTGGAGACAAGATGGGCAGCTGAACCAATGAGCACATCCTTAATATTTATTAAAATGCATGCTGGTGAACTTTTATCAAGTGCATAAGCGGAAGTGGTAGAATTGTTGAAACCAGTATAACTATTAGGTTCGCTCCCGTGAGCCTATTTATAACCAAAACCTGGTGATGCATGGTGATTTTTGGTCTTATTTCTAATAAAGGGACTGATAGAATTTATTATGTTGCAATTGCTTTTGAAATGCTAGTCAGTATCTGACTCTCACCTTGCATGTCAACATCACCTTGTCCTTTCTGAGACTGCTAATGACTCTACACACTTCAGTTGTCATTGTAGATAACACTGTTCAACAACGACATTTTTACACAAACAAAAATACCCAATCTTTATAGATTTTGGTACGCTGAATTCGAAAATAAAAATTTTCGTTTTATAGCTCCCGGTTCCGTGCTATATGAAGTATGTTACATCCTTATTTCTAGTTCTTTTAAATTTCAGGAATACCAATGAATGCTGTGTTTTGTTTCTAGCTTGCACAGTCAAGTAGTGATCCATTGTGTATAGTGACAAGAGTTTCTGCGTTACTGTATGGAACCAAAACTGCTCCTTTTTGTAATGTGACTTTTGCATGAGATTTTGAGTTACTGTGTGAAATCAAAACTTCTGTTATAATGGTCCGCAGATGTGCTAATAACCCCAACCATTTTTGTCCCATTATGTGAAGGACATAAAAGTTTCAGTAACTTCCAAACCTGAGCTAATCTAGATTTTTAACTGTCATTTACAACTTCAGCACACTCAAATCCATATAAATCAACTATTTTTGCCTTTGTAAAAAACAAAAAGTTAACATTTGTTGTCCAGTGTTATCAAAGGAGTATTTGATTTCTGATTTCTACAGTGAACTTCATACCCACATAATTTGCACTAGCATATTCCTTACTGTCAGAGCATCTTTGAATACAGTATTGTCTACCTGCTGCTTTATTCACAACTTGATATACAACAGGAACTATGGGCTGCTATACTCATTATTTCTCTCCCTCTCTCTTTTCTTTCTGCATATTCAGAGCATTAGGGGTAAATATTACTTAAACCCATTCATTGTAGTTTTATGTATTTAATTTGGTTAATTTAGGGTGAAAGCTATCTCCAGTGGCGGCCGGTAATAAGGTTGCAGTGTTGCACAACAACCAGATTTCTTTCAGAAAAATAATTACCAGTAATACTGTAATAATATTTTTAGCAGTACGTTTACATTTATATATATATAGGAATTCATAATTTTGTTCTTTAATAATTCAGGAAATCTTATAGTAAGTTACTGTCTGAGAAAGCGAAGCGCGCCAACCATCTATAGAGCGTCCAGGGTTAAGAAAAGACTACAGGTCTTATGGGCTAGCCGCACTCCGCATTTGCCATATCTCCTCGCACATCGCCGCCCGGACACTCGTTGTGAAGTACAGTTACGACATAAAATTATACTTCGCCTAGTGCAGCTGTTTTAGTGACTGAAATAAGTTAGATAATAATACTACTTCTACTGCTACTACTACTACTATTATTAATAATAATAATAATAATGAAATATGATCAACTCGTAGTGTAGCGGCTATCATTCTTGGCTGCCACTCCGGAGGTCCGAGTTAGATTCCCAACTCAGCCAAGAACTGTAATTATAGTCAAAGCCCTGCGCGGACGCGTATATCCGCATCTGTTCTTGCCATGCGGATATAGTTAGCGTGACTGTGCGGAGAGCGGATAAGCTGCGGATAATGTTTGGAGAAAATTTGCGGATAGTTTTTAAAATACAATCCGAATTTATTTAATATCATTATTAAGATCCGGATGTTTATGACATACCGGTATCATATATTGGCGTTATGTTTTTCTCATGACAAATGTAAAATGATGATTTAAGCTAAGCACATTCAAATTATGTCATTAAGCAGAATTACCACTCCGAACAGGAAAGACTTGCAATTCCGGCTGTGTAACATTGATTGTAAACATAGCACATGATATACATAGCCTAAGGGAACGACGTTTCCTCACATGTCTCAATATGTTGCTTTAGTAATTTATGCTTTATCTAATTGAAAATATTAATGTAATGCCAGTAGGTTCGGATAACAAACATGGGGATGGGGAAAGAGTCATGCGGATGCGGGGTAGATGCGGATAACAACTGTGCGGATGCGGGGCAGATGCAGATAACAACTGTGCGGATGCGGGGTGGATGCAGATAACTGTGCGGATGCGGGGCGGATACGGATAACAATTGTGCGGATGCGGGGCGAATGCGGATAACAACTGTGCGGATGTGGGCGGATAACAACTGTGCGGATGCAGGGCGGATGCGGATAACAACTGTGCGGATGCGGGGTGGGTGCGGATAACGTTTTGTTTATTCGCGTAGAGCTCTGGAACGGAGTACACAGACTCGTGATACAGGCATTTCAGCCATCCTGGAAGTGGTTTCCCCACTTCTACTCCAGGCGAATGCCGGGATGGTTCCGAACTGAAGGCCATAGCCCCCCCCATTCCCAGTACTCATCTGAATTACAAATACACACCACTACATACACCACAGTAACATAGGTTATCAGGCAAATTGAACACCTGGTTTAATCAGCCCCTCGAATGAGACAACAAATAATACAAGAGCAAATTATCACATATGTGTCCAGAACCTGAAGTGAATCCCCAACTTGCATCGCATTGTTCCTTATCAGCAGGGGCCACAGCGCTGAGGTAATTACTTTCCGGAGACATTTCACAACGAAGACGGCTATAACACAAAAGTACCGTTAACAGATTGATGCGTGAGTGACAGCTGGGCCTGCTCTCACCAGCTGGCTATAAATATCGTACCTCCAGTAATGTTAATTTACTCATAAATGATGACAGATGCGAAATTTTGATCGCAACAGTCAATAGATATTCTTTCTACCCAACGTAACTTAAAGAAGAACGAAAAGAAAGTCGAAAGTCCTATTTGCAAGAGAAGCACATTACCGACAAATACGAGTATAAATTAAATGCATTTTGAAAGTAATTTTAATATAAATTATCTACTTACATTATCAGAGGTGCCATGTTCATCTATTCCATTTCAACACTGCTTGAAGAATCTTCATCTGAAGAGTCACCGAGACGGACGATGATTGGTTCGATGTCATCTTGAATTTCATCAGCCTTCCACATATCGCCTTCAATTTTCTTTACATGGTTTACGTAGTTCCTCCAGTTATCAGGTGTAACACAAGCTAAAGCTTCCTAAATTAACTTTTTCATTTCTTTCACTTTGAAGTCCGTATTGTGTAAACTCACGTGATGTTTTGCCTGGGCCCATACGAGTTCAATGGGGTTTAATTCGCAGTGGTAGGGGGGCAGTCGAAGTACCGTGTGTCCTCTTTCTAACGCAATTTCGTCTATCTTGTACTTATCGTATTTGCCCTTTTCCAAAGCAATAATGTCCATTAAATCTTTCTTCAACATGTGATCTTCGTACTGAATATGATGCTCCGTCATCCATCCTTGCATATCGCATTTCTTCCAGCCTTTTGTCGGTAATGGCTCCTTCTTCCTGCTGTGGTAAGAAGCATTATCAATAACAATTACGGAATTGGGAGGCAAATTTGGAAGAAGCTTTTCTGAAAAGTATGTTTCATAACACACCCCGTCCATTTCATCATGCGCATCGGCAGTATTTTTCTTACACAAAAAAACATATTCAGCGTTAGGCACGAACCCATTTTCGTTACCTGCGTGAACAATAGCAAATCGTGGCCCACGAGCGGTAGGGGTTTTCAATCCGATCGATAACCCTGCAAGAAAAGCTTGCCTTGGTGTGGTAACCGTTTTGTCTTTCCACTCTTTAGCCACGGTTATTCCAGTGTTAGCCCAACTTTCGTCTGTATAAACTATGTTCCGACCTTCTTCTCTATACCTTTTAATTTGTACGAGATACTTATGACGCCAAGACACGATATCATCCCTTTCTATTAACATTGCCCTATTTCCCCTTCTTTCATAAGTAAAGTTCATTTCCCTGAGAACAACATGCAACGTAGATTTCTTAAAGTCGGGCAGTTCTGGGTTAGTGTCGATAGAAGTCAGGACTGTCTTCAGAGTTGGGGGTTGATTTCTAAAATAGAATTCATGAATAATCCTCCGTATTCCACTTCTGACAAAATCATCATATTTAATGAGCCTAGAGTTACTGCGAATTAACTTTTTCCTTTCCCGTTTCTTGCTGGGACTCTGAAGTGGCCCTGCACTGGCTTCCTTCCTTATTTTGAAGACGGAAGACCTTGAAATTCCTAAAGACTTAGCGGTTTCGTCCACTAACCAGCTAACACTCTGTCCTGGATGTTCCGTTTTCAAGTATGAAAATACATTAAGTACCATCTGTCGTTCCTTTCTCCTGAGAATTTCCCCACTTCTCCTTTTCACATGTTCAGCCATAACTACAGTTATCACTCGCTACTTTAAAGTATGATATGTGAAAACGAAACAGACAAAAACAAACAATGTAACTATACACACAACGAAAAGTAAAATGTACACTATGAAGCACAATACAAGGTATTTATAACACTATGCACTCTCCAAAGCACTTGCACCTGACAAATAATAATTTTCACGTTCTTTTATGCCCACTGCTGTACGCTCACTCGTTTCTCCTCTCTGAGTACTGGCGCGAACTGACATTCCCGCTCGGCTGTTCCTTTAAATAAGCCCACTATTCTAACACTTTAAATGATAAACTGAAATATATCAAAATGAGTTTACGTCTTCTTCAGTGTCGTAATGCACAAACAATACATGTTTCATAAGGAGACGAACGCATTTTCATAGGACTTCATTATAATACAAACTTACAGTTTGGAGCAATAGGGGTGAAACCAACAGAAATAAAAGCCTATAAGGCCTGTAGTTTTCTCTTAACCCTGGACGCTCTATAGGAGCGCTCGTTCGTTTCATCATTGCCAGGCCCGAGCACCGACCAGATCTCAATAGTAATGGGTATGGCAGAGATGCTAGACCGAGTAAGTCCTATCCCAACAGTTAACTCGGCTGGTCGTTGCCCGCTGATTGCAACAAGGGAGTCGAAGCGCAGACGGAGACATCCGAGATGCTCCGTCAACTGCCGATGTCTTGCAATGCAATTTGCGCGTACTTGTGACACTTGCGGTTCTTTCTCGTCCTCTCATATAACTTAAGTGGTTTTGTTCTTGTGGAGTTTTTCATGTAGACTAACTTATAATCCACTTAATCCAACGGTGATGTTCTATGAACTGCGGCATTCGTTTTACGGTGCAATTGAGTACAGTTTTCTCTGATATCAAGCAGTCTTTTACCCTGCCACCTGCCCCCTCCCCTTAATGAAAATAGTGCAACACCCAGAACAATTATTCGCCAGCCGCACTGGCTATCTCTATATATCAACAAATATATAGGTGTGAGTAATATCAAAATTTACATTTTCGGGTAGCTCGACTCATACAGCACATACATTATGTCTGTTACTGTTCGCATTGTGCGATGAAACATTGACCCAGAAGACTGCTCTAGTTTCAGACATTCAGAATCCTTTCTAGCAAAAGGATTCAGGAGACCAGTCGCATAATAGGGTTAACAAGATGTACAAAAAATGTAAAAGTTTTGTTTCACGTGTGTAAACTCCATAGTTTGTTTCTTCATAATAATGACAGATGTTTCAACTGATTAATATTCCAATGAGAAGAGGAGGGGACAATTCTAAAGTTCTGACCTCCACTGTTGTAAGAATGTGCAAGATAAGTAAGAATATTTTCTAATTTGATATTTTATGTATACAAAAGTACGGTTTTGAAATATATACAAGATTTGTGGAAGTTAAACATTCTCCATAGTACCATATATTAATACAAATTTCAGTAGAAGTTCATTTGATTTTCTTTCTCCTATAAATTGGCCATTTACATAAATTGTTTTATCCACTTTAAGCACAGTGGTTTAAACCCATTACCTGACTGCCTCTCGTAGATCAACATATTGATATTCATATCCACTTTAAATGGCGAAAGACTGTTTAAAACTAAGTCAAGAAGACAACTTACAGTTGCAATTGCACTGGTCAGAAGCCAGTTGCCAGCCAATGTGGCAAGCACATCGGTATGCCAGATTCCCCGGTCTGTCTGCTGCGGTCACGATGCACATATGTTGGCACCCACCATTGTTTATTCCACACGGATTGGACACTAGTAATGAGAGAATAGCACATTGTCTTATACACTATTTCAATTATAAAAAATTATAATATAAAGGTCACAACAAAGGAAGCATTGACAAGCTGGAAAAGGAAAAACAAGGCATTTTATAGAGACTGACACTGCCGAGTGATGGCTTAATGACCTTTTTAACTGCTGTATTTTGCCTTAGAAGGCGTTTGTACTTGAGATGTCTGCTGAGTGCCATCCAATATGAATAATCAGCTCGAGATTGGATTGTTTAAGAGCTTCCCATCTGAAAAACACTGCAGATGGATTTACATTTCCTTGAGAACCCCTTTTTTCCCTTTCTTTTCTGAAAAATTCTGTACTGCAATAGTCAAATGAAAGAATATTTTATTTTCAAACTACAATCTTGCATCACAGTTAGCCAGTCACAAAGGAGGGGCTAAATACACAGGCCTGCAAAAAAAAAAAAATGGGTAGGCATACATACACTGTATTATGTACATTACTTTTTACTATAAATAAACAATTGTAATTATTTTATTATGCATAAAAATGAGAATTATTAAGGCCCATCATGTGTGGTTGGATATCCTAGTACAAGAATCGCCGGGGCCCATACACAATGTGTTCAGAAACACAAATTTCAGCAGAAGCACTGTGCGTAGTGGTTACTAGCTACCACTGTGTAGCATATTTGTCCTACAAGTCATTATATAGTGAGAACGGGAAGTCTCCGTACGTGACCCAATTCTATGAAGGAAAGTAAGGAAGGATATAATGTAATATGAACACTGTAACAGAAACTAACAGTCGATCGTGCAATATGAGCGATAGAGGAAACAATACATCACAATTCCCATTCATAACGGTGGGCACACAAGTGGAGAGGAGCGAGGTCCATAAACGTCATAAGGGATCTATGATATTATTTATCCACCTCCCCCAATACATGCACCAGTATATTTCGCAATGAACATCCGCCAACACCAGGACAAAATTTTTCCAAATCGTTGGATTGGATGTGGATCAGAACTATCTTGGCCTGCAAGATGCCCTGACCATCTCACATCTGACAATGTACTGTCTGGTATTGTGAAAGAAGAGGTGCAGAAACACCAATGCACCGACAACGAGTATTTGAAAGATAAAGCTTTTGCACCATATGGATGAATAGAGGGTGATCTGTACATAACCATATAATTTCAATACCACCTTGTAGAGTCATGATTTGTTTGCCAATGCATATTTGTAACGAATCCATGCATGAACTATATTTACATCTTTTATAGGGTCAAGAGGTGGTGTTCACACTACTACAAGTTAAACCATAAACCCTAAAGCAACGACGTCCGCTCTCGAGCAAATTTAACTTTCCAAAATTGTGTCTGCTGTTTACAGTGGCAGATCCAGAGGGGGGCACCAGGGGCAAGTGCCCCCCCCCCCCCCCCCCGCCGAAAAAACAGTTGTCTGCTACATTGATATTGCCGATAAAAATTATTGTTTCTGCAAACTGCACTGCAAGTAAAATCTTTGCTGTATTGCCTGCATTCATGAATGTGGTCAATGTTTGTTATCATATAGTATGTAATAGCAACACTGTTAATATAATCGCTACATCGACAGTTTTGCAAGTGCAGAGAGATCTTTCAGCAGCCTGAAACTTGTCTGATAAATTATTGATTTTACTCTTATTCCCAAGCTATGAAGTTACTGAAACATGAAATATAAAACAAAGAGAAATGAGAGATTGCGTATTTCTGCGTCATTCGCGCTTACCACAAAGCATTTCCCTCGTACTGGATGATGCTGTGTGCTTCCCACAGTCTCCTGGACATCGTCATCTCCGTCGATATTTGATGATATGCTTGTAGATTTGGTGACTTTATGGTCCTAACAACGGAGCCATACCCTCGTACAACCAAACTGGTTAAGTTTTAAACAGATAGTTCTCCACTCCACGGAACATCGGAGCGACCCACACTTGCAACCGAACTAGTCAAGTCTTTCACAAATTGTCCCCCACTCCACGGAACATCGGAGCGACTCCCGCGTGCAACATACTCGGCAAGTTCTACACAGATTGTCCTCGTTCCACGGCACGCTGAACGATATATCCACACGTCGGCTCCCCACCACGGTACCGACTTCCAGCTTACGTGGTCTCCACTGATTGGCTGAGCACCCCGCTACTTCCCCTTCTCTGGCTCATTACACACGGCGCGCGAATGATGAAGTCGATTTCCGTTCCAACTATCCGCATTTTCTTGACGCTGCAACCCCGCTTGCGTAATACTACGTTACAAGAATCATCCTGTATCTGAATTTCCAGTGAGTCATGTCTCTCAAAATATCCTAACTGACAAAACTCCGTAAAATTCCGTAATCACATAATTTTCTATGATATTGTCGTTCGTAATAATTTGCTTGATAGCGTTTTCTAAAACATAGAAAACCTATCTGTATGCTTATAATTTTTATAAAATGCTCCGAAAATATCTTAATAATAATTATAATAAATTAATAATAATAATAAATTAACATGAAAAATTCTCTTGGCTGAACAATTTGCCGCGTAAATAAATATAGAATGGCTTCCTACTGACTTATGCCAGTTGCATAAAAACCCCTCGAAAAACACGTTACATATTCGCCTCGGATCATCGGATGATTTACCGTGACGACGGTCCATTATCCGATTATCCCAGACACGTTAATAAACCCCATCCAAAATACATATTACATAAATGAAATCACCCTAAATTACAGATACAGTATATACACTCATAATTTTTCTTCACGCACTTTGCGTCAAAGTTTGTTGTCACTACGGATTGCACTTTGCAACCAGTCCAATATTTCTCATATAAAATAGTGTTTCACGGATATTTCCGCCTCTCAAATTCCTCTATGTTGGAGAAATAGACCTAATTAATGTGTGAGCACTATGTATTAAGATGTCATATCACACGCATTGAAGGTGTTCTGATATATTTATATCACCATAGAACTTCCTAATTTCACTGGAGGTCCCTTCCTTATGGTGAAATTTAATCTCACTTATCACTGAGCACACGATCACACTATTGTGGCAGCGCCTCGTGACCATAATACATGATCTCTCTTTAAAGATGATTAAATTAATATTGACTTCTGAAAAAAAAAACAGTAAATGTGCATTACATATAACACCAAATATTTCTGTGCCGTAATCGCCCTGTCTTGTTAAGTTCCCGTAGACCATATTCTACTTAATACTAGTTCTCATCACAGAAATAATACCATTGTACAAATTACCTTAAATTACACACTTACAAATCTTACATGGCGAGGCCGTAAACAGAAATCACGTGTGATGATATGTATGAGTTTCATGAAGGACTGTCTCGCATTCTGATGGCCCATCTTTTGTCCCGTGGACGCCTTAAGCAAAAATACCCTGTACAAGCGCTCACCCATCTCTTGGGGACAAATGGGAATTCACCAGCGCTACCAAATTCTGGCCTTGGTGTATCGAGACAGTTTAGTGCTCAAGAGCATCCGACAATCCCGTCATATTTCCCTGTACCTTAAAAACTCTCATTTACTTACATACTACCCCCCTGTGTGACTTCTGATACGCCTGCCTGGAAGACCATCTCCTCCCACGCACCAAATACCACACTTACTCATTTGATAGGCTGGCTCGCCAGCTAAACATCCTCACTTTATGACACATACTTTCGGAGACTATGTATATTATACGTCCCGTATAATCTGTTTCCCTCACTATTCTCCAGCACATATGCTGTTTTGACAATACGTTTGGTAACCATAAATGTTTCTGCGTCACCTGCTTCCAACCATGAAAGTGGCTCCCTTAAACTTGACGTCATCACGTTGCTCCACTAGCATATTTCTCAGTGTCTGTAACGATGCCCTGTTGCTACTGTCCACACATGCACATATTAAAATACCGTCCTCTGCTTTAACCACAGGATAATCCCTACATAAATTAGTGTCCCTCGATAGCATGTCTGCAAGAATGTTATCTTTACCTTCAATATATTTTACTGTGAATTCGTATTCCTGCAGAGCAAGAATCCACCTACTAACTCTGTTAGAACTGAGTTTACAAGTTCTCATATACAGTAATGCATGGTGATCTGTGTGGATCTCAAATTTCCTCCCTACTAAATACATTCTAAATTTCCCTAAACTGAAAACAATACCTAAAAGCTCTAACTCAGTAATCGTGTATCTTTTCTCTGCTGCTGTCAGTCTTCGCGAGGCTAAAGATACAATGCACAGATTACCCTCATCATCTTTCTGACATAATACTCCAGCAATGCCTATATGTGAAGCATCTGTCATAACCACATATTCCTTATCTTTTAACGGATATTTCAGCACTACAGCTTTCTCAAAACCTTCCTTCAGCACTCTAAAAGCCTGATCATGCTTGGACTCCCATCTCCACCGAGTCCCACTTTTAAGCGATTCCCTGAATGGTTCTACCAACCCTGAGTATTTAAGAACGAACCTCCTGAAAAAGTTGCAAATTCCCAGGTAAGTTTTTAACTGTTTAACATTCTGTGGCACCTCTGCGTTAAGTATCTTATTAACCCTATTTTCTTCTGGTGTTACACCTCTACTCGACACTCTATGACCTAAAAATGTCACTTCTGACTGACAGAATGACGACTTAGACAGCTTCAAAGTGAACCCTGCCTGATCTAACTTCTGAAAAACTATATCTAAATGACCTAGATGCTCCTCAAAACTGCGTGAACTAATTACCATATCATCTATGTAAATGGTTACAAACTCTCCTGTGTCATCCCCTAATGCGATGTTTAAAGCCCTAATTAAAGCTGCTGAAAACTCTTTAACCCATAAGGTGTTCTACAAAATTGATAAAGGTTATATTTATGACTAAAAGCTGTAAATGGTCTATCTTCGTACATAAGTGGCACTTGCCAAAAACTGGAACTCAAATCTACACAAGTGAAATACTTCTTCCCCTCAAATGTTTGCATTAATTCCTCTATTGACATAGATTTCAGCTGATCTGAACTAATTCTACTGTTAACCAAACGAGCGTCTAAACAAATACGAACCGTGCCGTCGGTCTTGGGTACCGTGATCAAAGAATTAACATACGGACTGTTAGAGTGCTCAATAATCCCCTCTTCAAGCATCTGGTTAATTTGTGCCTCAACTGCACTCTGATAAGCGAAAGGTACAGGATATCTATGTCCTGTGAATACTGACCTATCAATAACGTTCAATGAATGTGTATAGCAATTGGCCATACCAATGCGATCCTCAAACACTCTCCTATTACACAATAACACATCATAGAGCTGAACACACTGTTCATCCTCTATATTTCCCTGAAATGCAGCATCACGTAACGAGTCCTTTAGATTACCGTTCGTAATCACACTGCCCACAAAACATGGAGAACCCCGCTCTACGGCTGGCGATATCTCATTTAAAGTACAAATCACACCTACAATACTACTCCTCTGAATATGGTCATTGAACGCTACTTCTACTTCAGAATCTCCCCATTTAAATTTCAAACTCCCTACATCATAACATAAGTTACCAGACACTCTACTTAGCCACTCTGAACCCAAGATAACACTGAATACTAAATTTGGAATTACAAGACAAATCTGCTTCTCTACATGATTATTAATTTTAATGTCTACTAAAACTTGCTTAGAAATTACTTTAGACCTCTTCCCAACAGCTGTGATAACAAAAGTGCTTTTAATTGGCATCTCCTCAAAATTTACTCCAGTTCCTTTCATTTTATTATAAAATGCACTACTTATGCAACTCTTCATACAACCACTATCAATTAAAACATCTGTGTACGCCTCGGACACGTTAAATTTAACTATGGGGCTCTTTCTAACCACTTCCTGAATAATACCTTCATCATTTAGTTCATGTAATAATTCGTTTCTTACATTTAGGTCATAGGGTTCCTGTATAATTGTATGGACAGGGCATGCTACAGACTGAGATTCTGACCTTACTTCGCAGCCTGGTTCGCGTTTAAAGAACCGCTACAGCTAGCCGTAGTACTACTAACTACTGAACTGGTCTGGTTGTTCTGGGCTGTGTTGTCATTGTTTGGCTGTATATTACTACCACTAGGCTGTCCTCTTCCTTGACCCCTATTCTGGTTGTAATTATTGTCATTATAATTTCTCCCTTGATTTCCCCTGAAATCATTGTTTCTCCCTTGATTTCCCCTGTAATCATTGTTCCTCCCTTGATTTCCCCTGAAATCATTGTTCCTCCCTTGATACTGATTACCATAGCCATTTCCTCTGTTCTGATTTAGCTGATTATTATTATTTCTATTTTGAGCGTTGGCCCCTTTGCCACCGTTCCCTTGAACTTCCTGATGCCTGGCTTCGTTAGGTCTATTATTATTATTACCCTGGTTCCGATTGAAATTGTCCTCATAAACCCCCTCTCCCTAGTGCATCAAATGTGCTTAACAAATTTTCTACTTGTGATATAGTCTTTACATTCTGGATACAAGCAGCCTCCTTGATCCTATAGGGAAAGTGCCTAAGTAGCATCCTCACCACATCACTTTCCTCCTTCAACCCATCCAGATATTTACACACTAATACCTGCCCTAAAAAGTATTCGGTCATGGTGGAGCTTCCTTTAGGGTTATATTTACCACACACTACTCCCTCACGATGCTGCGACTGAATAACCTCATTCCAGAACTTTTCACAGAATTTCATTTTAAAATCATTGATCGAGTTCAGCAACTTGAAGTGTGACCCTGCGTGAGCGCTAGCTCCGTCAGCCAGAGTGAAAGATAGTACAGCGGGCTTGTAGTTCGCATTTTTTCCGGGGTTTCAGTTGGAGTTGCTGCGCTTTATCAGTAAACTTGTCTCTGTAGACAGCAAACCAATTCCTTGTTTCCCCCACAAACACTTGTTCTAAAATTTCAACTACCTGGCACCACTCAATACTACCATTTTCCAACCTCTCCCCGAATTTATTTTCTATAGTGTTCATGAACTCCATTGGGCACTGTCGATTGCTGAACTTACCCAGTTCTACCTCCCTGTGTGTGCTATTCACAAAAACTGGCCTATTCTGACTATTTTCTTGCCTGATCCTAGCTTTTAATTTTAACTCTAATTCTGCGATTTTCTCCTCAGCCTTCCTCTCAATACTGTTTACTGTTAATTTAATGTTTCCTTCTGATTCTTCTACTTTATCATATAGCTTTGCTTGTTTCTCCTCAATCTTGCTAATGCTCTCTCTATTACTCTCTCTTAAATCATTTACTTCTGCAACTATTTGTGAGTGGACTTTCTCAATTCTACCCCCCAGCTGTTCCTTAACCTCTTTAGTAGCTACCTGAATTTTGTCAATTTCTCCCCCCAATTGCTTTTTGACCTGCTGTGTTTCCAGTTGCACTAGTTCTTTTAAATTTTCAGCCTGTGTACTGATTCTAATTTCCAACTCCTCCTGTACTTTTCCTAATTTTCTGTCTACATCTGCAATAATCTCTTTAGCCTTTTCTTCCATCACCCCCCTGATCTCACCTCTAATCAGTTCGAATTTGTCACTCATTTCCCTACTGTTTTGTTCTAATTTAGCATTTAAAGTTTCAGTACTCTCTCTATTTTCCTTACTGTTTTGTTCTAATCTGGCGTTTAAAGTTTCATTACTCTCTCTATTTTCCCTACTGTTTTGTTCTAATCTGGCGTTTAAAGTTTCATTACTCTCTCTATTTTCCCTACTGTTTTGTTCTAATTTAGCATTTAAGGCATCTGTACTTTCTTTATTTTCCCTACTATTTGTTCTAATTTAGCGTTGTTTTGTTCCAGTTTTGCGTTGTTTTGTTCTAATTTAGCATTTAAGGCATCACTACTAACTTTGTTCTGATACATGAACTCAAGAAGTAATTCTGGTTGGCCGCCTACACTCCCTGTTTCAGTATCGGGATTTACCTCCGCTACCCCGGTACTACCATCACTCGACATACTGCTCGTATCATCCCTCTCCCGTTGATGACCACTACGTAACCTCATCTGTCTTTCTTTCTCATCCCCCATAATGATATACACTGATACAGACAAATAACCCCCAAAATACAGGCACAGAAATATATACCCTTCTCCTTCCACAAATGTTATTAGGTTTTCAGCCCCAAGTTGTCGGCGACAAATGTAGTGGTTTTGCTAGCCCACACGTTGAGCGACAAGGGTAGCGGTTATTAATGCCCCATGTTGGTAGCGACAATTGTAACGGTTTGACTGCCCCTAACTGTTGGGAGATAAATGTAACTGTTTACCTTTGCCTAAGCTATGTTGTTTTAATGGGCGCCAAGACCTCAACGCAATGTTGAAATCTAAATTTGTATTTAACAACGTCTAGCTCTGGCAGAACACCTTCAAGACTCTATTCACTCAGATCGTGGTATGATTTGATCATTAACCCAACAAACAATTGTATCAGGAGAAGGAATTGGTCTATATCTAATGCTACCTACTGAAAGCAATGATTGCATTGTAAAAGAAATTAATTTATTATATAAACAAGTATAGCAAAATTAATAATAATAATAAGTTTAAAATTTAAATTGGAGCGTTGCAGTTTTAATATTACCGATAGAAAATTACGTGAAAACGGAGTCTGATAAATTATTGATTTTACTCTTATTCCCAAGCTATGAAGTTACTGAAATATGAAATATAAAACAAAGAGAAATGAGAGATTGCGTATTTCTGCGTCATTCGCGCTTACCACAAAGCATTTCCCTCGTACTGGATGATGCTGTGTGCTTCCCACAGTCTCCTGGACGTCATCATCTCCGTCGATATTTGATGATATGCTTGTTGATTTGGTGACTTTATGGTCCTAACAACGGAGTCATACCCTCGTACAACCAAACTGGTTAGGTTTTAAACAGATAGTTCTCCACTCCACGGAACATCGGAGCGACCCACACTTGCAACCGAACTAGTCAAGTCTTTCACAAATTGTCCCCCACTCCACGGAACATCGGAGCGACTCCCGCGTGCAACATACTCGGCAAGTTCTACACAGATTGTCCTCGTTCCACGGCGCGCTGAACGATATATCCACACGTCGGCTCCCCACCACGGTACCGACTTCCAGCTTACGTGGTCTCCACTGATTGGCTGAGCACCCCGCTACTTCCCCTTCTCTGGCTCATTACACACGGCGCGCGAATGATGAAGTCGATTTCCGTTCCAACTATCTGCCTTTTCTTGACGCTGCAACCCCGCTTGCGTAATACTACGTTACAAGAATCATCCTGTATCTGAATTTCCAGTGAGTCATGTCTCTCAAAATATCCTAACTGACGAAACTCCGTAAAATTCCGTAATCACATAATTTTCTATGATATTGTCGTTCGTAATAATTTGCTTGATAGCGTTTTCTAAGACATAGAAAACCTATCTGTATGCTTATAATTTTTATAAAATGCTCCGAAAATATCTTAATAATAATTATAATAAATTAATAATATTAATAAATTAACATGAAAAATTCTCTTGGCTGAACAATTTGCCGCGTAAATAAATATAGAATGGCTTCCTACTGACTTATGCCAGTGGCATAAAAACCCCTCGAAAAACACGTTACATAGTGGGTGTAGATTAAAAACAAATTTAGTAATTTTACTACATATTTTCTCTAGCTACTCTGAAATCCTAGAGTGCCCCCTCCGAGGTGAACCTTTGAATCCGCCACTGGCTGTTTATCAGCATGTTAAGACCTTAGTAGCCAGCAAGTTGACAATATTGTCGCCCACTGCTATGCTCTTAGTAGGTCTTCCTGTTTCATTCTGCCCAGATGATTGCTCGCTAACAGTGCTGTTGTGAGATACGATTGCTTCGGTGGGAAGAACGTAAATTATATTATTATTATCATCATCATCATCAAGATTCAAATGCATAAGCTAGGACGTTGTACAGGTTTTGTTTGATTCAGCAAGCATATTTATATGTCTTTAAATAAAAATACTGACCCTAGTTATAAAGACAGGAAATGAAAGTAAACAGACACACACAAAAATGACGTAGGCGTATGTCCTTGGTGGAGCAGTTATTAGCCATAACTTGCATAAACATAAAACATTTTCTATTTAATTACTTATTTGAATAGGTCCCAATGAACCAGAGCTCGTGTTAGGGACAATCAAGAAGCATAGATACAGATTGGCATATACGGTACACACTTTTTGTAACATGACATTGTGTTTAAATTGTGTTTAAGTTAATGGTACAATAGATTGATAGTGACTAACTTTCCAGAAGTAATTCGTATGATATATTGTATTGCTTAAGACTACATATTAAACATAGGCTATTCATTCCTTAATAGGAAGTCTCTTGCTTTCCTCTAAATGTTAAATGATTTTATAGAAAAACTTTCCTTTAGTTCCAAATTTAATGGATGGGGAATGACTGGTGAATATTTGATTTACTCCTCTTGTTGCATAATGATGAATGCCATTTGCATGGGTAAAATGGATGTGTGTATGCATCAATTTATTTTCTAATTTGTATACAAATACTGTTGCTGACAAACTATTTGTTTTTGTAGTAGCATAATTTTAGTTTCTGTGTATAGGGTAATTCATAAAGACATAACTCAAAGCAATTGATCACTGTCAATTTAATGACTTAAATCTCAGTTCATTTGAAAGGAAGATATCACTAAGACCTACTTTACTACGAACATAACTATCTTTATAGACACCTCTTCCTTAACCCATCCACCACAGAATGTAGAGACAGGCATTATTAAAATACCTAGAGTTTTGAATCTTATTGGGAAGGTTAAACAAGCTATAAAGATTCAAGGAGAAATAATCTCAACTCCGAGATTTGCTGATACCTTATCATCTTAGCCGATTCACCAGAAGATTTGAATGAGTTTTTAAATGGTATGGACTCCCATCTTGAGGAAAGAATTTGTGATGAAAATCAATAAATATAAAACAAAAGTGATGGAATTCAACCAAAAGAAATCAGAAACCCCAATCGACATCAAATTGGCAAGTGAAAAGCTAAAGGAGGTAGGAGACTTCTGCTACCTAGGAAGCAAAATAACCAGTGATGGATGAAGCAAACAGGATACAAAAAGTAGGTTGGCTCAGGCAAGGAAAGCATTTCTATACAAAAGAAATCTGTTGACAAATATAGATTAAGGTATTAGGAAGTCATTTTTGAAAGCCTTTGTTTGGTGCATGGCGCTCTATCGAAGTGAAAATTGGACTGTTGGCGCAACAAGAAAGAGGAATATAGAAGCATTTGAAATGTGGTGTTAAAGGAGAATGTTGCACATAAGATGGGTAGATAGAGTAACAAATGAAGAGGTATAAAGACTAGTGGGAGAGGAGAGTTGTAGAGGAGAGATGTTTCTGGTGACTGCTAATTAAGAGATGATATAGGTTAGTAAGGCACATACTGATAATAGGTTCGTAGGGCACATAGTAAGACACCCACGAATAGCATACTTAATTATGGAAGGAAGGGTAGAGGAAAAGAACTGTAGGGGTAGACCAATGTTGGAATATATTTAACAGATTGCCTTGCATGTAAGGTGTGGTAACTATGCAGAGATGGAACAATTAGCTTAAGACAGGGAAGCATGGAGCGCTGCATCAAATCAGTCAAAAGACAACAACAAAGCAATACTACATTTTAACTTACCCTACAGTTGGATCAAGAGCAATGTCTGCTGGACTGCTGAGATTACTTCCCAGGACAATTGCATTTCCTCCGTTGCCAATTTCAAAAACGTTGATCTTTAGTCCGATGGCATCTGCTATGTATAGTTTATTACTAACCCAATCAACAGCCAGTGCAATAGGAGCCCAAGTACCAGGAAGTGTGATATCTCCTCCAGCTATTCCATGTCCCTCAGTCAGCAATGTCTGTGTGTGAATCTGGGAACATAACAGTAACTATTGGACCCAGAATCAGCCAGGTTCCTCCAAGAGTGGACAGTTTCTTCCACCAATGGAGTAAGCGTACACGATATCAATATTTAGTTACAGTGGCGTGACGTGGAATTGTTTCGAAGGTAAGCTGTGAAGAAGACTCAAAGTATAGGCTTACACCATAAAGCAACTTCAGCACATGGTTCCAGCTAAGCCCTTGTCAATGTAGAGGTTGTAACAATTACTCTACACACATAATTATCAGTCTTTCACATTTAAAAAAAATAGGAAAAATCGTAATACAGCACAGCTCATTTTTCCCTTTTCAATTTCGGGCATGCCAATCCATGTACATTAAGTGCGGAGAAAATTATTCAACATCAGGGTTGGCGAGCTTTTCTTATCGTGTATCATTTGACGATTGAACAGTGTGGCAATTTGTGCTTTTGTTGTTCGCATTTCTTGGTCTAAGGAGCTAAACGTTTAGGTTATAACCCGTAAATTTTCTATTATGTCTGGCTGTGTGGCTCAGCGGCAACGTTCTCAGTTGCTGAGCTTAAGATAGCGGGATCGAATTCGGTCGCAGTCAGTCGGCATTTGGGAGTGCCCAAAAGCGAGGGAGCCATGTCAGTAGATTTACTGGCACGTTAATGATCCCCTTCGGGTCAAATTCCGGAACCCCGGCGTCTCTTAAGGCCACAGTAATTAACAGGGATGTAAAACCAACAACATTATTATTATTATTTTCTACTCTGAGACCTAAGTGAACATTAAAATAATAAACATGCTACTAGTAATAGATAACCTTACAGCATTGTATTGCATGTTCAGTTAATATTTCTTTCCAAATATTACTCAAATTGTACTGATGTAGGCTTTCACAGCTTCATTAGTTTGAATCACTTAATTGGGGCGTATAACCTATGCAAATTAGTACTAACAATTCCGGCGTCTAGTGCATCAGTGGAAAGAACGTTTCCTACCATGAAACCTACAAAAACCTTCACCCGAAACTCAATGCATCAAGAACGATTTTCACATCTCGTGCTTCTTTCCATTGAAAAGGAGTTATCGCAGCTTGCAGGGGAACACTGATTTTCACAACCGCGTAATTGATGAATTCGCTAAGAGGGAGAGAAGAATTGAACTTCGCTACAAATGATCCGCCAAGGTACAGTAAATAGTGACATTATTTAATTTTGTACAAATGAGAACAGAATGCACTTGATACCGCAATAACAAACTATTTTTTAAAATAATGTGATAGGTCTTTAAAATATTATTCAAATGGATGTACCGGTACTTACGTTTAAAATTATCTATCCTTTGCACCTACTCTTTGAATATAATTTGAATGATAATCAGAGCAACTTTTCGGGTTGATTGGCTACTCGGAAGATTCCAATGTACCATAAACTCCAACACAATATCTACTGTGATTACGGTATACTACATTTTGCTAATTGCACTCAAGAACATACAGTTGTGAGTTAAACGGACGAAGCAAAATTGCAATTACCTGTACCGCGCCCAGCAGAGGTCGGGTCTGATGGTCAGAACTTACTCTTGGGGTTAACAGTCGAGATGGAGGGTGGGCAAGGAGTGGGTGGGGACTGGGGAAGCGCCCCAAATAATTTTAAGCAGTGCTGGTATTCCATGCTCACGAGAGTAAGCTCGGTAAGCTGTCCGAAACGAAGCAGACCCTGCTACCAGCTTTGACTTGTCTCGACGACAGCCCTGTGGCTATGGAACGCCACACCCCCTGTCTTAGCCAATCAAGGGCGACCTGACGTTCTTGGTGTACCACTCCATCGGCCATAGTGGTGTTCCGGGCCAGAGGGCTCCTAGAGGTACACAAGCAGTTGTCATGGCAGCCGGCCACGCTCTTTCCTCTTTCTCTACAAAGTAGTGGTGGGCAATTGTGAAGAACTGGGGTAGCGAACGAGGAACTTCATTCAAAGCGGAGATTTGCTGTTGCTCGCGCGTTAGAAAGTCATAATATAAACTTTATTTTTATGAGAATATAATAGGTAAGCGGTGCTTACCCCGTGGTATTGGAGAAAACGCCACTGTTTAGTTACTTGTCCTCGTATTATAACCGAAACACTCAAGCTGGTTCATCTCTCGCCATCCCTATCAATCACTCATCTATGTTCAACCGTTCTTTCGCGGTAGCTGGGTCTCGACTATGGAATTACACTTCTACCAATATCAGAAATTCTACACTTCTGCCAATATCAGAAATTCTAAAACAATAAAGACATGTTTGGCCGCATGCCGAGATTGCCTGTTGAATACTGTTGATTGACCCATGTGAGTGGTGATGGATGGTAGGACGTATGATTGAGCTAGGATTATATTTAGGATATTATAGAAAGGTTTGTGACGTTATGATTGTTATTATTATTATTTTTTTTATAGGCCTCATTCATTATATTAGTATTAACATAATTAATCTACTCCTTATTTTTCATCATAATTCTTGTGCAGTTTCTTGTACAGTTTCCAGCCTCAGGCTGGGTCTGTTTGGAACATAAGCCTCGCCACTTAGTCCTTTCTTCCCACCACCTCTCCGCTGTCACTCTGGTCCAGTCCTCGCCTCTCTTCTTGACACATTCCTCCACTCCTTTCAGCCATCTATCTCTTGGTCTTCCCCTTGGTCGTTTCTTCTGCATCTGCATCTCATGTATCCTCTTGGGAATCTTCTTCTCATCCATTCTCTTTAAGTGAATAATTATTTTTTGTATTTCAAAAATTGTCTCCTATGTACTGGTACCATATTGCATGGTTAAGTGTAAGAGAGGGCCATGAGTCCTAACATCGTCACTACTGAAGACGTAAAATAAATAAAGCTAGAGGAATGTTAAGGATGTCTGCTAAGATATCACTAAATTTTCAATGTTCAAAATGGCGGATATGTAAAAGGTTTATATTCTAAACGTAAGCAAAATTAAGAAATTACGCAGGTTTACCGAGGATTACGCGAGTGACTAAAGTGTTAAATATTGTGTGAACAGTGTAGGTAAAATACGTAAGAGAAATACAATACATAACTTGCTAAAAGAGAAGTCATATAACATTTAATATCATGACGGTCAACTGTGCTCCATGCGGCAAAATGATCAAGAACAATCAGCAGGCTGTAGGATGTGATGGTGAGTGTGGACGCTGGTTTCATGTAACATGCATGAAAATGAGTAAAGACACGTACCAACAATTCCGGAAAGATGATACTTTCAAATGGTCATGCAATCGGGAAGACTGCCTCCCGCAACCTAACCTCAAAGAGGTTATGGCATCTTTCTCCCAGAAACTTGAGGAATCCCTTTCGGCGATGAGAGAAGAAAACCACGAGGTAAGAAAACTAGCAACTTTCTTATCTGAAAAGTATGATGAACTCCACCGGGAAATTGAAACTCTGAAGAAAGAGAGAAAAACCGTCAAGGACGCAGAAATGGCAGCATCTAGAGCTATCAACGAATTGGAGGAACTAAAACAGTACCAGCGCAAGAACAACTTGATAGTGTATGGAATACCCACGGAAAGAGAGGAGGATGTATTTCACAAAATCTCGGACATTGGCAAGACGTTAGGAGTTGAAATCACCAGGGCAAACATAGACGCAGCTCACCGCCTCCCGTCAACAAAGCCTGGGCCTCAACCGATAATTGTGAAATTAAATAATAGGTGGAAGAAGGAAGAGATTCTCAGTAGCAGAAGACAAAAGAAGACCCTGAAGACGAGTGAAATTGGTTACAGTGATGGTGGTAATATATATATCAATGAACACCTGACCCCAAGAAATGAAACCATCGCCAAAAAGTGCCGTGAATTGAGACAACAGGGAAAAATCTTTGCAACTTGGGTCAGAGACTGCAAAATATACATTCGGAAAAATCAAAATGGACCCTCAAAGCTTATATCAAGTGCTGAAATACTGGATGAACTCGCCCTCTCAAACTAAAATCAATGTAATAGTAAGATATCTACTAAGTATTATCCCATATGGAACTAGAATTACAGAAATTAAATTTTTTAGGTAATGCTAATAATAATACACTAGAATTAACCGAGTGTAACTGTAATACACTTAGCGATTATTATAAGATTAAAGACAGTAAACAGATAATAACCGATACCAGTAAAATAAAATGCGTACACATAAATGCACATAGCATAAAAAACAAGTTCGATGATATCCAAATAATGTTAGACAGAATCAAAGGTGTAGATGTCCTAGCAATCTCAGAAAATTGGTTAACAGAACAAACAAAAATGTTTTTCAATATTAAGAAATATGTTGCATATCACATAGTTAGAAAGCAAACTGGCGGGGGAGTATCTTTGTATATTTCAAACAAATGTAGCAGTACCCTTGTAAAGGAAATAAATTCCACCCACAGCATACTGCACATTACTGTGAGAAAAGGCCATCAAGAATACAATATAATCACTGCTTATAACCCTCATAAAAGCAACATTCCACACTTTCTAACTGATCTCGAAGTAATTATTAGTTCTTACTCAACGAATCCTGTTATAATACTAGGTGATATGAATATCGATCTATTATTTGGGGACAGATATACTAGTAATTATATTAACCTAGTCAAATCATACGGTCTAGTCTTATGTAATACAAAATATCCAACTCGTGTAACACAAACTAGCTCTACTCTAATTGATCATGTATTGGCGAACGACTGTGACAAAATATGTAATGTCTATAATATTGATAATGATTTGAGTGATCACCATTTACTCATCTGTGAAATGAGAAACAAAAAGATAAACAGGAACTCAATATGTGATGATAGGCCAATAGAAAAGGATAAAATAAACTACAAAAAACTTAATAAATATTTAATACCGAAGAATTTGTATGCAATGAAACTAACATCAATGACTACTACAATAAATTCTGTGATTTTATTAATAAAGGAATAGAAGCCTGTACTATGAAATATACGAATAAGGAGCCAAGTGCCCCACCAATAAAACCCTGGATCACACAAGATCTTTTAGCACTAATACACAGGAAAGATAATATATATACAAAAACCAAAGTTAAAAATCCATCTGCAGAAATTTTAGAAGAATATAAAATTATTAGCAACCAAGTTACAAAACTTAAGAGAAACCTACAAAGAAACTACTTTGACCAAAAAATTCAATATGCAAATAATCAGAGGGAAGTGTGGAGTGTTGTTAATGAGATGTTAAATAGACCAAAGAAGGGGAAAAATGAAATTGTCAAACTTATAGTCGACGGCACAAATGTCGAAAAAAAGGAAAATATATGTGATGAAATTAATAAATATTATGTCAATATTGCTAACAGTATATGGGAAAATCAAGGAAACGGTTCTACCTCGGGCATTACAAGCTATAAAAATACTACTAGCACTAAGACAATCTTTATGTTACCTACTGATGCTAATGAAATACAATCAATTATAAACTCCCTAAAACACAAAAACAATGTAAGTGAGGACAACACTACTAATGTCATGCTACAATTGTGTCTTGAGGGCCTTACACCATATCTTGTCAAAATAATAAATCTTTCACTGATGACTGGTATATTCCCCGATGCCTGTAAAGTCTCTAGGGTGGTCCCGATCTACAAAAAAGGGGACAAAACCCACCCATCAAATTACAGACCCATTAATATTATATCTGCCATCAGCAAGGTTCTAGAAAGCGTTGTTAAACGAAGACTTATGAATTTCTTCATGAAAAATGATTACTTTGCAAACTGCCAATATGGGTTTATTCCAAATAGAGGAGCTGATAGTGCTATATTTGAAGTAGTAACTGATGTAGAAAAGGCATTAGATGAAAACAAACTAGCTGCTGGTGTACTAATTGACCTTCAAAAAGCCTTCGATCTGGTTAACCATAAGATTCTCCTTAATAAACTAGAATTTGCAGGCATCAGAGGAGTGGCACATGATTGGTTCAAGAACTACCTCACTAACAGAAAACAATATGTTGCAATCGATAATGTAAAAGGATCTCAAATGAGAATTGACACAGGAGTACCTCAAGGTTCTGTCTTAGGACCAATTCTTTTCTTGGCCTATATTAATGATATAGTATTATTAGAATTGAAAGGCAAGCTTAAACTATTTGCAGATGATATTTTTATACTCTATCTGGGAACATCTGAACAGGAAATTATGCTAAATATTAATTATGATCTCAATAAGCTGGTGGATTGGTTGAGAGCACACAAAATGGTTATCAATATCACTAAAACAAAATATTTGTTCTTCCATAAACCATCATACAAGATTGAGACCACAAACATAGTCAACATAGCCAACAAAGAAATAGAAAGGGTTAAATCGGCAACATACTTAGGTATCACACTAGATAGTACACTAACCTGGGAAAATCATGTAGAAAATGTAAAACATAAAATCAGCCCTTTAATTGGTATTATTTTCAGATTAAGATATAGCTGTCTTACTAGCCAACAATTGAAAAATATATACTTTGCTCTGATACATTCACATCTAATGTACATGAATTTCATATGGGGATATTGTAAGAAGGAGCTGATAAAAGAACTTGAGATACTCCAGAAACGTGCTATAAAATCTATCTTTGGATTACCTTGGCTCACACCCTCAAATGAATTGTACTCAGGAACTAAAATTATGCCACTGCAAAAACAAATAGCTATGTCAGCAACAGTATTTGTATACAAATTAGAAAACAAATTGATACACACACACATCCATTTTACCCATGCAAATGACATTCATCACTATGCAACAAGAGGAGTAAATCAAATATTCACCAGCCATTCCCAATCCATTAAATTTGGAACTAAAGGAATTATGTCCTCTATAATAAAAGAATACAACTCGCTACCATTAGGCATAAGGGAAAGTTTCTCTATAAAAACATTTAAGAGGAAAACAAAAGACTTCCTATTAAGGAATGAATAGCCAATGTACAATAGCCTTAAGCAATGCAATGTATCATACCGTATTATCTCTGTAAAGTTAGTCACTAGCAATCTAAGTTACTATTAAACTAAACAATAATGTTACAAAAATTATATATATGCCATGCTGTAACTATGTTACTTGATTGTCCCTAACACGAGCTCAGGCTCATTGGGACCTATGTAAATAAATAAATAAATAAATAAATAAATAAATAAAAATACCAGCTTTTTCTTGGAGTTGGTGAGGAACTTTCCAATGAGAATGTTTCGTGAAAGTGTCAGTGGCCCGAAAAGTTTGGTGTGGATTCACCTCACAATTATCCTAAACCTGCAAACAACCTCTATCCATAAAGATGCTATGAACAGCAGCTACACAGCAAATTACTCATCCTCTTACATACTATCACTAAGTGAGAACCTTTTTTGATATCTTAAACCACTGAGGAAATAACAGGGATGTCCACATTAGCTGGACCATCCTGTATATTTATTGCATGCACTATGTATGGATGAATTTATGAATTGCCAATTAGCAACCACGAGGAAGGCACTATAATTACCTTGCGAGTCTTGATGTCTGACCAAAAGTGCAGATTGAGGTCATTGTGGAAGTCCAAACCACTAGCACCAGTTGTATTAGCCATGAGCCTCTTGTGTTCTCCATGAAGATCCATTCTCCACACTGAGCGATCATGTGCAAAGAACAGTTACATTGTTTTATGTTCATTGCCCCCAGAACTCTCATTCTCAAGTCCAAATCACACTAATAGATGGAATGTACAGGTTTGAGTTGACAAAGAGAAAAAAGCTTGTATGCAGATGCTCCTGTAGAAATAGGCCATACATAAACATTAATATAAGGGTGATCTATAGTTGATTGGTCAATAGATACAAAACACTAGCAAAAACATTACCCACATTATTATTACTCTTTACTCATCAAGAGAAGTACAGTTTAAGAATAGACATCCTATTCTTGAGAGTTTGAAGCATTCCATGAGGATTTTTCCACTTCAGACTAGATGTACAAAGTACCAGATAGACTTACAGCTTGTGTTTTAATAAATATAGCACAAGCATAATCAATTCGTCAAAGGCAATAAAACCGTAGTCTAGTTATTAATTCAAGAAGAACATGACAAACCTTTTGACTTGACTGCATAGTTACTGGCAGGTTGCTTGTGTTCTCACTAGTTACTGAACCATTAGCTATATTTATCTTAAAATAAATGAGCAGGCAAAGACTGATGAAATTTGTTCTCATTGAACAATGAGATTCCAAATTTGAACAATTATAATTAAGTAAACTATGGGGTGTTCATGTCCAAAATCTTTGTAAAAATTTATCAAGAACCGGAGCTATTTATGTGATAAGAAAATTGAAGAGTTGCACCAGCCAACCTATTTTAATCACAGCACACTTAAGCTTTTCTTTATTCATTATTATTGTATGCCATTCAATTTTGGGCAAAGAGTTCAGTTTCTCACCAAACATTTGGAAAACTAAGGATCTGATTTCTTTTCGGCTGCATTCTAATATTTTTGTTTTACATTTATTCATTTTCATTATCAATTCTTTCCTCGACAGAATCCATACCATTTAAAAACTCATTCAAATCCTCTGGTGTGTTGGAAGGAAGGAAGGAAGATTTTAGTTTTACGTGACCGTGAATCTTGTGATTATGAGCCACGGGACCTCCTTTTTACGTGGAATCCGAACCACAGGACATGGCATTTCACTTCGAAAATTTCACATGCATTGACCGGGAATCGAACCCGGACCGCCTTGGTTAGAGGCATACAGCTAGACCGCTGAGCCACCATGCCCTCTCTGGTGTGTTGGCTAAGATGACAATGTGATCAGCAAATCTCAGAGTTGAGTCTTTACTCCTACTTGGAATTTTTCTCCAATTTCCTTCATCGTTTGTTCAACGTATAGATTGAAAGGAATGGGAGATAAGCCTCGCCTTTCACCTTTCTGATTATATAGTTGTGATAACATACAGTATATGTTTGCTGAAATATTTTGTGGATATCGTTAAAAGCAAAAATCCGAGACTCTTAAGACTCATTTTGGTAGCGCAGATAGCATCGAGTTTATTTTGTCAGTTTATTTTGTTCTTATCAGTGGAACAGTAATGTTCTAGATTTACCATTGAGATAAGATAATTCAGTCAAAAATGAACTTCATTTTATTCAGAACTGATTTCTATTGTCTTTTGTGCATACTACTCGAAAACTACAGAACCAAAATACATTAAACTTTTCTTGTGTAATATCTCATTTAGAAATAGAAATGCTTGTAGAGTAATTGTTAATTCATTTCAGAGGCTTGAGACATTTTGGTCATCAGCCCCATGTAGTTGGGTGTGTGTTGAAGTTATCTGATAGCCTGTATTGCCGTAATGACTGTAGTAGTGTGTGAAACTGCATAAGGGACAGGGATGGGGTAGACGCCCCGGGACTTAAAGTAAGGTACTAACCCATCGATGTCCTGGAGAGGGTGTGAAAAAACTCGGGGATAAACCACACTCAGGATAACTGCCGTCAGTGCCGGGATTCGAACCTATGATATACGGACAAACTGCAGCTACCCTCGTGACGATGGTGCATATTTGACAAGCACGGCTAAGCCGCGGGGCAAAATGCGTATAAAATTTGGCTTGAGTAACTAAAGCCCCACCCATTGGTCGATCCTGGCTATACTCCTGGGTTTGATGCAGCTCTCCACACCTCCCTGTCCTGAGCCTGAGTTAGAGCCCTGCGCGGATAAACAAAACGTTATCCGCATACGCCCCGCATCCACACTCCTGTTATCCGCATCCGCACTCCTGTTATCCGCATCCACACACCTGTTATCCGCATGTTTTTATTCGCATCCGCCCCACATCCGCATGACTTTTATCCAAATCCGCTGATATTTCAATGAATGAAAATCCACAACCTGCTTCCAGTCTCCGACCGTGTCAGGAATGGAATGACTGAAGCCCCCATCTAGCGGCGAGGATATGAACTGTGCCGGCTGCCGAGGCCTGACACACTCCTCTGGGGCAATGATTAAATGAATGACAGATGAAATGAAATGATAGTGGAGAGTGTTGCTGGAATGAAATGTTGACAGGGAAAACCGGAGTACCCGGAGAAAAACCTGTCTGCCTCCGTTTTGTCCAGCACAGATCTCACATGGAGTGACCGGGATTTGAACCACGGACTCAGCGGTGAGAGGCCGGCGTGCTGCCGCCTAAGCCACGGAGGCTTTTGATATTTCAATATTATGTTTAATTTATTAGATCAAGCATAACATGTTAAACCAACACATTTAGACATTTGAGAAGGAAGTCGTTCCTGACAATTTGCTTCATTGCAAGGAACTTCAAGTTGGCATTCCAAGGGACTTCAACGTGGATGACACTCCTGGTTCCTTGACCTCCGCTTTAGACAAAAAATTGGCTATACTTTTTTGGCTATTTTCGAACTTGTGCCTCAGGAAGTATGATGTGCCCGATTTGTGTCCTGAGTATGAATACACTTTTTTACAAGTAAAACATCACTATATCGTTCACCTTTTCGTTTCCATTGAAAATGTAACCAAATGTCTGCCATTTCGTTGACTTGAGCTTTGTTTCACGCGCTATTGAATATTCAACTTGTTTTATTTTAATATATAGTTTATCCATGTTGGTGAAATGATTTTCATACCTACGGTCGCGGTAACATTCACTACGTGAACATCTCTTTACGCTTGGAGAAAGGGATTGACATTTGGCCGGAAATTCCAAGTCAGTCATCATCATCCTGCTTCTGGACCCATGTTCGCATAGATGATGCTATAGTTGATGTTGCAATATCACAGCCAACGTGCTTCAGTGACAAGTTGGAAATAAATCTACAGATAAACCTGGATCCCGATCTTCCAGGATAGCTTAGATGGCGAAGTAGCTGACATGAGGAATGTTAATGATGTCACCACGATGAACTAACAAGCTTATTGACAGCATTATATCTCGTACGTATAGTAATAAAGGCAGCGAGAATTGATGATGATGGGATGTCATGACCATCTATACTACAAACATACGGTACTTAATAAAATGTAGTTGAAAGCATACGAGTAAAATGCCTCTCGTGTATAAGTGCAATACGTGCCTGAATATTTCGTACGCAATAGGCTATAGGAGTATTCCTCTTTTAAGCATGAAGCTATAGATTGGCATATCAAATATGTAATATTAACGTAAGTTTGTATTCTAAAGACTATCCGCAAATTTACTCAAAACATTATCCGCTATCCGCACAGCAATGCAAACTATATCCGCATAGCGAAAATATTTGCGGATATCCGCGGGTTTATCCCCATCCGCGCAGGGCTTTACTTATCGTTTCACCTCTACACATCTATCACACCTTATATCTGAGACAATCTGTTTAACATATTCTAACCTTAGTCTACCTCTACAGTTCTTGTCCTCGACTCGTCCTACCAACCTATCTCTTCTCTTCATTAGCAGTCGCCAGAAACATCTCTCCTTTCCCACTCATCTTAATACCTCTTTATCATTCTCCTGTAAAACCACATTTCAGATGCTTCTATTCTCCTCTTTTCTGCTGCGCCAACAGTCCAAGTTTCACTTCAATAGAGCACCACGCTCCAGACAAAGGCTTTCAAAAATTACCTCCTTCTACCGGAATCTATATTTGATGTTGACAGATTTCCTTTCAGTAGAAATGCTTTTCTTGCCTGAGCCAGCATACTTGTTATATCCTCTTTGCTCTGTCCATCATTCGTTATTTTGCTTCCTAAGTAGCAGACGTCTCCTACTTCCTTTAGCTTTATAGAGATTTATATAATTTACCATCAGTCTCTAGTTTGGAATCATTTCTTTCATGAACATATAATTTGTCTTCAAGCAATATTTTTAAGAACAATATTATGCTAGAGCAGTGGTTCTGAACCCGTAGAAGTCTGCGGACCACTCAGCCTAAAATTGAATCATGTACGGACCACCGCCTCCCCCCAATACACCTTATCAGTTATAAACCTTCCTCATTAACACTTATTTTAAAGATATTTCAATTCAAACCCTGATAGTCATCGCCGCGAATACATTCGGACGATTCTCGTTCAACACACATCGTTTCCGAAATCCCCATTTATTGGCCACTTTTATATACGTGCTGGTGGATCTTTTTCTCCCGCGGACCACTCCCAAGGCACCTGCGGACCACCGGTTATGAACCACTGTGCTAGAGCTTCATAAATTTTCCCTGGATTTGTACAGCCCAACGCTCGATGGAAATGTGTGATGGGGACTTGCACTAACTAATCTGACCAATGGTGTACACAGATTTAAACGTCAAATTTGTTTAAGAAAACATCAGTAACCTCAATGACAGGGCATTAGTACATAACACTAGAGTAAGCATGATATTGACACTCCTGATGTTAGATTAGGCAAGACTGTAAATAGCTAGAAGTATACGTAGCTGATATAGAACCAACTTCCATCTCATATTAGGCACTTAAACCCAAAGAGTTTTCTATTTGTGACCAAAATATGTTTAAAAAGAAAACCTTTTTCTCATTAGATGAATTTCTAAATTGTGACACCAATGACATAATTAGTGAAGGGCAAAAGTCTCGTTCGAGATACTCGAGACTGACGTCAGTGCTCTCGATGCATCTTGAGGCGTACCGTTCTGATGATGTAATTCCTGTTCGAGATACTCGAGACTCACGTCAGTACTCTCGATGCATCTCGAGTCAGTCTCGAGTCATGCTCGATTCGGACCTCAGCGGTGAAAGGCCGGTATTACACTATGAAAGTAATTTGTCAAAGATCTTTGATAAAATACCTTTTATAAAAGATATGGCAGTCTAATGGGGAAATAATTTATAAAAGGTGGTTTTATAAAATTCATTTTATAAAATGTATGATCACCATGCTATCTTTGATGAAAGATTCAATCCAAAATGGCAGGTCATAACAGCTGGAATATTACCACAACAAAGATGCTCATATCAGAGTGTGAATTGCATGAAATGTTACATAATATGTTACATAATGAATTGTATACAGTGTAAACCATAAATAACAAATAGGTAAAATAGCCGAGGCTATAAGCGCTGCCCACAAACGACGCACATTTCAGGATATAAAGAAGACTTAAATAGTTAAATAGGCTGAAATAAGCCATGAATAGCAGTGCATTTTATATTGTAATATTTGTATTGTAGGTAATTCATCAATTTCACTTAAGGTATTACAAGCGAGTGTAAATAGGAATGTTGTCTTTACTGGTAGATAATAGGATATGTAACAAATCACTTAGAGCAAGTGGTCATTGGCGGAAGTGCTAGAGCACTTGACTCCCGTGCGACAAGACCAAGGATGAAATTCCACTTATTGCTTACTTTTTATTTCGTATGTTTACATTTTATTTGCATGGGCAGTGGTTGCTTGTAACGTCATAATCATTCATTTCTTCATAATTATTAATAATTAAATACTATTGTCATTTTTCAAGTCCTCGTACTGCAGCTCGTTCACAAAGATTTTACTCGTGTGTCCCATGGTTTAACCCATAGACTTTCACTTTATCGTTCCGTTTCTTGTATATACCGGTATTGCCACCACAGAATTTCAACTACCATAATATACAGTAGTTAAGTGAAAAAGGAACTGTCCTTCATACATTCTGCTGAACTATGATAAAATACTTGATGTAGTGTAATGGTGTGATGATTGCTTTGTATAACTTTTATAAAAGTTCAGTTTTATAAAATTCCCTTGATAGTGTAATACCGGCCTTACCATGGCCAGGAGCGAATCTGTAAGCTTCGAGTTGGTAGACCGACGCGATAACCATTCACCTACCGTGGCAAGCACAGTGATCAGCACGCAAACAAACTACAGGCGAGGAACAGCACACAGCAAGAGCCTGACGTCTCGATACTAAAGCATCGAGATAATCGAGAGCTCTGATTCACGCTTGCCCGCACTAGCTCGAGACATCAACCACATGCGCCTGACGTCACATACAGCATCGAGGCAGCATTACAAGGCACGGATTGCATCGGTTGCTCAGACTGGATCGAGAGCTTTGCATCACGCTTCCCATCACTGGATATAATATAATTGAGATCTTGCTTGTGGTGTCTTCACTTATTTTGATTGTATATTTAAGGACTAAACTTGATTTTAAAAATTATATTACTTGAAGGATTGTTGACAATGATATTGCATTTTCATGGTTAAATACTGTTCATATGTGTTTGAACACATTTAACCTACAAAAACAATCATAAACAAATGCACACGAGTATTACTGTTTTTTTGAATCTAGTGCTGCCATCTATGATGCGCACACAATCCACACACAGTGTTTTGTTTTCAACCTTACACGCAGTTTGGTTCATTTCGTGTCTGGTCAAAAGTACCATGTATGTTAGAGTAAATAAATACTCGTTTGTTTAAACTGTTGTTTAATTGACTTTGCCCTGAGCCTGTTCCGCTGATAATATGTATTACCAACAGTGTCCAACCCCTCGTCCACGTCGTGGGAGACGGGCAACGGCACAAAATAGGGGATCGCCCTTAGGGGCGAAGTACAGTGGGGACTTTGTGTGCCCCGGGACCGTTACGGTAGCTGTGAAGTTCCTACAGGAACCCTGAAAAGTGACGGCTAACGGGGCTCTGGTGAAGCTACGATAGGCCCAGCAAGCCAGTAGTGGATGAAACCAAATGCTTTCAAAAATGGAACGAGCCTCGGACAGGATGGATTTAATAGACGACACGGCTGTACACACGGACTAAGATTTGGAACTTTAAACCTAAGAACGCTGACGGGGAAGGTGGAGGAGATAGTGGATATGATGGAAAGAAGGAAGTTGGATTTATCGGGATTGGCAGAAACAAAGTGGAAAGGGGAAGGAAGGAGAGAACTGAGAAAAGGCTATAGACTGGACTGGAGTGGGAACGAAGAGGGAAAGAGGAATGGAGTGGGAGTAGTAGTACGAGATGGTATAAAAGAAGAAGTGAGGAGAATAAGTGATAGGATGATGAAAGTGAAAGTAGCACTGAGGGGAGAGACCGTAGAAATAGTGCAAGTGTATGCTCCACAAGTAGACTGCGCCTCTGAAGAGCAGGAGGAGTTTGAGGAGGAATTGCAGAAGCAGCTGGTAGGAAGAAATATGATTGTTATGGGGGATCTGAATGCCCATGTAGGAAGAGAAAGGCAAGGTTATGAGAGTGTTCTAGGACCAGAGGGTTCGGGCGGTAGAAATGAGGAAGGAAAGAGACTGTTGGACTTCTGCCAGAGGAACAGCCTACTAGTTGGGAACTCCTGGTTTAAGAAAAGAGAGAGCCACACAATCACCTGGTACAGTGATGACTTGACCAGGAAGTCGGTGGTCGACTATATACTGTATGAGAAAGAACTAAATAAGAACATCACGGTTATACCATCAGAGAACCTGGATAGCGACCATCGATTGCTGGTAATGAACCTGAGAGGGACAGGGTTGGCATGTTTAAAACAACATGTTTTAAACAGCGTGTTTAAAACAATGCACATTGTTTAAAATTAGTTTTAAACTCAATGCTTCAAACAACTGTCTAAAATATGTTTCTTTAGAAGTTTTTTTTTTTGGTTTTCATGTTGTTGTTTTAGTCTTCATCTTTTGACTGGTTTGATGCAGCTCTCCATGCCTCCCTGTCCTGAGCTAATCGTTTCATCTCTACATAGCTCCAACACCCTACATCCGAGGCAATCTGTTTAACATATTCTAATCTTGATCTACCCCTACAGTTTTTGTCCTCGACCCTTCCTTCCATAACTAAGCTTGCTATTCCTGGGTGTCTTAGTATGTGTCCTACCAACCTATCTCTTCTCTTCATTAGCAGTCGCCAGAAACATCTCTCCTCTACCTAACTAACCTAACCCCGTGGCACTACAGCCCTCGAAGTGCCTAGCCCTACCAAGCGACCGCTGCCCAGCCAATTGGCCTGCAGATATTGGGGTGTCGCGTGGTCAGCGCGTCGGGTCCCCTTGGCCGTTAATCTTGGTTTTCGTGACCGGGGCACTGTCTCACTGTCAGACAGCTACTCAATTGTCCTCACGAGGCTGAGTGCACCCCGTTCCAACCCTCATGTCAGTTTTAAAATCCCTGACGGAGCCGGGGATCGAACCCGGGGCCTCCGGGTGAGAGGCAGGCGCTCTACCCCAACACCACGGGGCCGGCTCTCTCCTCTCCCACTCGTCTTAATACCTCTTTGTTTGTAACCCTATCTACCCATCTGATCTTCATCATTCTCCTGTAACACCACATTTCAAATGCTTCAATTCTCCTCTTTTCTGCTGCACCAATAGTCCAAGTTTCACTTCCATAGAGCGCCACGCTCCAGACAAAGGCTTTCAAAAATGACTTCCTAATACCTAAATCTATATTCGATGTCAGCAGATTCCTTTTTTGTAGAAATGCTTTCTTTGCCTGAGCCAACCTACTTTTTATATCCTCTTTGCTTCGTCCATCACTGGTTATTCTGCTTCCTAAGTAACAGAAGTCTCCTACTTCCTTCAGCTTTTCACCTGCCAATTTGATCTCCATAGAGGTTTCTGATTTATTTCGGCTGCATTCCAGTATTTTTGTTTTACATTTATTTATTTTCATCATGAATTCTTTCCGTAATTATTTAACTATTTTGCAATACAGTCGAGTACAGTGGTCTTCTCTGCCTTCTACTGAAGCTTTTAAGTCAAACATAAAGTTTATAGAGTGATTGATTTTGTAATGGTTTTGATGTCCTTGTTAAAAATTTTTGCAAGCGAACATCCATCAGAAAATACAGGGATGTATTTAAAATATTATAAATCCAAATGTCACTGCCACTTTGTCTTTATTCAACAGGTTTCTTGTTGAGTTCACGAAAAACACAAACTAGTTTGGCAGCCTTCTCAGTCCCTAACCTATTCCTGACTTTGCTAAGCACAAACCCAAAAGTGGAGAAAAGAAGTTCTATCCCAGCTGATGAAGCAACTGCACTATGCAGCTGTTGTGCTAGGCCTGAAGTTGTGTGATGAATGTTATTCTGCAGTGCCACCCACCATGTCAGGGGTTTAATTTCTTTTAGTATTGCAGGACCAAACAGGTATTCCTTGAAGGGTGAACATTTTGCTTTGTACTTAATTAGGTCAGGCATTGCATCTGGGTGGTAAGCTTCAACATACTCCATAGCATAATGATATTGTTCTTCACTCAGTCTCTGTCCTTGATAGCGTAGATCCATGAGATTGGCAAGGAGATGGGTATCAGTTACAGCGGTGTTAAATAGTTTCATGAATTTCTTTAAGTCATTGGGATTGTTTTCATTTTTGAAAAAATTGAGCAGGTCAAGCCAAACCTCTACTGCTTCCCCAATGGTACAGTCATAACGCTGCGTCTTATCTAATGAGACTGATCAGTCTTAAGTTTTTTGAGATAGTCTTGAACATTTTGTTTCATATTGATATCATTTACCTTTGCACTTATAATTGGTTCAATGGCACTTCGATTTTCAGTGCATACTTTGACAATAATATGCCAGTTACCCAAATAGGACTCTATAGAGTCAGCTAAAGAATTCCAGCGTACATCCGTAGGAAGAGCAAGAGTTGTTCCGCCAGCCTGTTCGTACTTGGCTGCTGCAAAGTGAGTGTTCCTGAAGTATTTAATAATTTGTTTAACATGTTCTGTAATGCCAACCACCTCCAAGTCATGTGCTAACAGATTAAGCAGGTGAGCTGAACAACCGTAAGTTATCACTTCTTTGATATCTTTTTTTGCCATTTCATTTTCACATTCCATTTCCATGACTACACAGACAGTATTATCCTCAAATTGTGCAGGCATGGATTTGTTTCTATAAGGGCATTTTGTCTCTATATGTTGTTTCATTCTAGCAACTAACCCAACCATGTCTTCCTTGCACAACTTACATTTTGCCCTAATTGTTTTACCCTTAGAACTTTTGCATTCGATAAAATGTTTCCATACAGGATCTTTTCTTCTGCCAGTTGAACTCATAACTGCAATAAGCAGATTATACTGCTAAGTAAACACTTTCTACACAGCAATTAACAGAACACAAAGAAGTAGAATACACCACCATTCAAACATAACCTAACACAAACAACACAACACAACAGCCAACCATAAGTTGTAGAGAAAAAAAATCCCAGCTGGTAACTAAATTTCCCTGCTGGCTGAGTTTAGTTGTAAACATTGGTCTATTACTTACCATACAACTCTGGTCGAGATGAGTATTTATATTTAATTATTAAAAATACAGCATTTTATTACACTGTTTAAAACATGTTCAGAATTTTTTTAAAAAAACTGTTTAAAACAAAAAAACATGTTTTAATGTTTTATTTAAGAAAAAACTGTTATTTTGCCAACCCTGGAGAGGGAGTAAGGAGAAGAAAGGGACTGGGAACCAGGAAAGAAGTATAAGGATATGGAAACTGAAAGAAGGGGATAGAAGGGTAGAGTACCTCAAAATGGTAAAGGAAGGAATTCCAACAGATGAAGAAAGAGGGGTGGAAGAGGAATGGGCTAGATTTAAGAAGACACTAGTAGGTGCAGCAGAAGCAGTATGTGGGAGGACAAGTAGTACGAAGAGGTGGAAGGGAACACCATGGTGGAATGAGAAGACAAAAGATATAGTAAGGGAAAAGAATAGAGCCTTTAGGAGGTGGTATCTAAATAGGACGGTAGAGACAAGGGAAGAGTACCAGGAAAGAAAGAAGGAGGTGAAGAGAGTAGTGGCTGAGGAGAGAAGAAAGTGGATGGAAGAGTGGACAAAGATGATGAAGGAGGATAGTGAAGGTACAAAAAAGGTCCTGTATGGGATGGTAAAAAATAAGAGGCGGAAGGATCCTACGGATTATGTTAGAATGGTGAACAAAAGGGGACAAGAGATAGAAAATAGGGAAGAACTGAAGAAAATGTGGAAAGAATATTTTGAAGAACTTCTGAACCCAAATGGAAAAGATGGTGAGGAGGAAGAAATCGGGGAAGAGGAAGATGAACTGCAAACAGAAAAGGACTTAACATGGAAAGAAGTGGAAGATGCAGTGAACAAGATGAAAGGAGGGAAGGCACCGGGTGTGGATGAGTTGAGTGTGGAGATGGTGAGAGCAGCAGGAGAGATGGGGATACAGTGGTTGTACCGAGTGATGAGGACAGCATGGAAAGAAAGGAAGACCCCAGAGGACTGGAAAAAAGGAATAATTGTCCCGATCTTCAAGAAAGGTAGTAGAACAGATTGCAGAAACTATCGGGGAATAACACTGATGAGTCATTGTGCAAAGATCTTCGAGAAAGTTTTGGAAAAGAGAACTAGTACAAGGATAGAAGGAGGGATGAGGGAAGAACAACATGGCTCCAGAGCAGGAAGGTCCACAGTGGATTTGATTTTTGCTGTAAGGCAGTTACAAGAACAGCACTATGAGCATGACGAATAGAAGGACCTAGTGTGAGGACTCCGCCATTATAGCACGGTAGTTTGTGGTCCCGCCGCTACAAGCACTGCAAGCGATAATATCCAACAACGTGTACCAGGGTTGTAGGCACTACAAGCACGCCATCAAAAAAAAAAAAAACGTTGAAAAACAAGCAAAAACAGCAACAACTCCATAAACCCATCTCCTCACTTCTCTCCCTCTCACCAACACTTCCCCCAAGCAATCCTAGCACTCTACATCAAATCCTACAGCTTTTAATCACGCCAGCAGCACAATAAACTTAATAAATCCAGACTACAGAACAGACCAAAAAACTACTCTATAAGCTAAACCAAATTTACTTCTCAGCTCGACATAAGCCATAATACAACTAAAAACCTATACAAAACATACTCTCCCTACTGTTTTACAACTATTAAGCGAACTATTCGCACTCAAAAACTAAGAACCCTGAAACGGGAGCTAATTTACGAACGCAATAGCCTAGCCCGATTACGTCTCCGGCAGTGCTACTGCAAATGCATTCATAACTTCACAATAACTTCCAAATTACGGCTAAGTGACCTCTCTGCCTAAGTAGTTATAGGTGTTACCGGCTTGCCTGGGACGATGGGTCACCAAACCGGTATTTAAACTCAATTATTAAGCATTAATTAACCAAATTCAGAGGAAACAGATCAGACCAAAAAACTACACTTTAAGCTACACCAAATTCACTTCTCAGCTCGACATAAACATTAATTCAACTTAAAACCTACACAAAACATACTCTCCTTACTGTTTTACAACTATTGAACGAACTATTCGCACTCAAAACCTAAAAACCCTGAAACGGGAGCTAATTTAAAAACGCAATAGCCTAGCCCGATGACGTCTCCGGCAGTGCTACTGCAAATGCATTCATAACTTCACAATAACTTCCAAATTACGGCTAAGTGACCTATCTGCCTGAGTAGTTACAGGTGTTACTGGCTTGCCTGGGACGATGTGTCACCAAACCGATATTTAAACTCAATTATTAAGCTTTAATTAACCAAATTCAGAGGAAACAGATGGTGCAAAATGATGAGTTTTAAAGCTATCTGGATCCAGTTTTTCAACCGATTTATTGTGATGTTTTATGTACGGTATGGTTAATGTCAAACGCAACTATGTTAATACCATTTTATCCATAATGTAGAATTTTGGGCTTACGCCATGTTTTATTTATTCAAACTCGACGCGTTTCGAAAGAAACCATGTCTTTCTTCATCAGGAATAAACGGAAATACGACTAAATTATTGCTAAGAGAAAGCAACAAAGAAACTAAAAAAGGTGCCCTAAGATGAACAATGAAGTGTATCTAACACGTCCTTCGAGAAGTGTATGTGGCATTCTTTTCCAGGCCGAGAAAGTAATTACCGGAAAATTAAACTCAAAATCGATGTGGAGCAAAATATTTATGATTGTATCGATTCCAAAGAAACAATTTCAGTTGATCCTTCAGGAGCTGGCTGCTGTCTTCAGCGTGTCATGGATATTATCCCCAGACTTGTTTATTTAGGGTGCCGATTCTTCTTCAGAAACGAAGGATATCCGCCGAGATTTGCAATCTCGAACACCCGCCAAGTCTTCACGCAAGCTTTCGAAAGTCAGGTACCGTAGCCGACAAAATGAATTGTTAAGTAGAGTGTTACTTTAAATAGTTTATGTGTGTGCTTGTTTTAATATGCAGGGGATTACGTTTGTTATCTGTGTCTGTATAATCCAGGAATCTGTGCGTTCCGTAACATGTAATGAAGACCGTAGTTCTTATTTCTATGAATTATATTTTCCATTGTGCCCTGCCATGCTATTTTAATTGGAACCGCTAATTACTTTTTAAAAGAGTATTAGTTACAAAGTAATTCGTTTCCCTTAGGAGCATCCCTAAGACCAGCTGACCCTGGCAGTGTGGAACGTACCCACTCTAGCGCTGCCTGGCGGGGCGCGCTTGAACTTCATGAGTCTTCTCACTTTCTCCTTCTATTCGTCATGCTATGAGTATGGAACAGATCTACTGATGGCCTTCCTGGACATTGAGAAAGCATATGACAGTGTATGCAGAAACAAAGTATGGAAGTCCCTGGAGGATAGAGGAGTAGAGAAATGGACTGTAAAGAGAATAAAGGAGATGTACAAGGGAAGCGTGAGCTGTGTGAAAGTGGGAGGAGAGAGATCAGACTGGTTGGAACAGAGAAACGGCCTGAAACAAGGAAGTGCACTGTCACCGTTACTTTTCATTGTGGTGTTGGATGACATAATGAGCCGAGTGGCACAAGTAATTGGGGAAGGAAAGATGAAAGCAATGGTGTTTGCAGATGATTTGATGATTTGGGGAAACAAGGAGGAGGAGGTACAGGAACAGTTGGACGTGTGGGAAGGAATAATACAAGGATATGGGATGAAATTTAGCATAACTAAGAGTGAGATGGTGATCACAACAAGGAAGAAGGAAAGAACCACAACGGGAATAACAATTGGTGGGGAACAGCTGAAGAAAGTGGAGAGTTTCAAGTATCTGGGAAGCCTGATACAAGATAATGGAAGAAACGATAGAGAAATAAATGAGCGAGGCAGGCAGGCAGAAGCATTTCGGAGGAGTGTGAGAAGCATGTTATGGAGCAAGGATGTCCCTCAGAACAGCAAAAAGATCATATATCGGACGTACTATAGTCCAGTCAATAGAGGCTCAAAAAGGGGGTTCACCTTACATCAGATGCGGGATCGTTTTTTATTTTTTGATGTTGTTTAGGACCATTAGGTAATTATTAATACAAGTTTCCGTCATCCTCCTCCCCTTGCTTCGTCCGCCATCTTGAAAAAACTGTCAGAAATTGGCACTTTTTTCAGTTTTTAGCCTCTAGCTCATTCCCTGTTCATTTGTTTGAAGATATTTCTGAATAAGAAAATGTAATTACTGAATTTCCAACAACTTTGATTTGGAATTTTTTTATGTAGGACCAAGCGTATTCGAACTACGAGAAGGCGAAAAAGGGCGAAAATTGGCGATTCGGCATATTTTTCACTTTCGCTCCACTTTCCATTGCAAAAACAGGGAGAAAACTTGATTTCAGCGAAAAGTTTATTGAATGAAAGTTGTAGACAATTTAATTTCCTTTGAAACTCGTGAATCAAAAAATCAATCAGGAGCAATGGGTAGCAGTGGGGGTAAATTTAAGAAAACTATAGGAAATAGGTTTTTTGTGATTCAGCCCTGGTGCGCCGTGTTGGTGAAAGTTTTTTGTTTTCATTATATTACAACCATTGTTTGAACACAGCATCTAAATAATATTTGAATCATTTTTGTATAAATGTAACCACACACATACACTCACACTCCACACACACACGCATATTGTTTTTGTTTTATTCAGTTGATGTTCGTACCTCCAGTGTTCACATCGGGTTTAGTCAACGTGCTTGGAAAGAGTTTTCCTGTGGAGTGAGTTGTGGTGGTGAAGGATGGCTTCTTCATCCCAAACACCGGACATGAATGCTTCATATGCGGGAAGAGTTTGGACGAAGGAGTTGTTATTACTGTGAAGAAGAAAGGAGTTCAGACTATTAAGCGCAAGTGTCCGAAGGGGGCGAAACGATCACTGCCAGATTTTGAAGAAAAGAGATGAAATTAAAGTTCACAATGCCTGCTCAAAGAATTACACCGATCCAAGACGGATAGACGTAGCTCTACGCTCAGAATCCACTACACCTGGACCATCTTCAAAGCTTAGGTCAGTAAGTGAGGCGTTTATTTCCAAGGGCCATTGCTTTCTATGTGCGTAAAAGATTGAAGAGGATTATATGAAAAAACAGAAAAAGCTCCCCTGGATTTCGATTTCTCGAAATCCAGTTCGCCTGGTGGAGAAGATGGAGATAAGGGACAACTTGTTGCTAGCAGCTCGGGCATGCGGAGATGAGGGGGCACAACAAATAAGTAATCGTGTTCCCCCAGACTTAGATCTTATTGCTGCTGACGGTGAGTACCACGATGCTTGTATGAAAAAGTTGTACTGACCACCGAGAATTGGGGGAGGGGCAAGAGGATACAGAACACACCCCAGAGTTGACGAAGCAATGGAATGTATTTATGCTTTTCTGGAAAGAAACAAAGAAGAATGCCAATTCTCATTTGATCAATTGATGGGGGCCCTTAAGGAAGGATGTGAACTTGACCGGAGAACAGTAAAATCCCGTTTGCTGAAAACGTACGAGGAGACATCATGTTCATTGAAACAGGCAATAAATCGACGGTCTGTTTCAAAAATACTGGTTATAAAATATTGAATGACACTTGGTATGCCAATATAAAATCGAATACTGAGGAAGAAAGAATGAGAGTGTTGAAAGCAGCTGCAGATATACAGTAATTACAGAGGATATTCGCTCCCGTGTGTACAATACCGGTACCACTGACTATCCAATCCCTGATAAATTTTTGAACAGTATCGAGTCAGACATTCCACCAACGTTATTGACAATGGTCCAAAGAATTGTGCTAAAAACAAACAAGAAAGTTAAGATAAATGGAAGAGGATCAGTACTGCCATATCCCATGCAATCATTACTGCTGCACGTCCTCGGTCGTTTGGATCCCGTAAGAAGGGAGGAGAGCATCAGCTCTGGTGTAGTTGGAAGTAAGCAGGTGAACTGCTACAAGGCTCAGCAAGTCGGTATGGCTGGACTCTCAAGAATAGTGGGAACAACCTTCGGTGAAGTGTCCTTCAAAAAGAAGGACAAAGTGATATCTTTAGCAGCTGACAAGAACATCATGAAAGTTGGGGAGAAGAAGATTGCTGTGACCCACTCACACTCTATCACAGGATGTGTATAGCAAAAACAACCCAGGACGACCTTGAGGAATACCTCTCTTATGAGCTTTCACCGTACCCTATGTCGTTGTTCAACGAGGATGTCATGCGCAAGGGCACAAAGTCTGCTTGATATGCCGCGTTCACACCCATAGATTTCGAGCTTCTCTCAAATCACCTCACTGTCATCGATGGTGGGCACCTGCTCCACAAAGTTGTGTGGAATCGAAATTCGACTTAGGGAAAAATTTGTGCCGATTATATCAAGTATATCCACCTGCATTATGGGACAGTGGTGATGGTCATCTTCGACGGGTACCCAGACAATCTTCTGATGAGTACCGAGAATGCTGAAAGAGCAAGAAGCGCAAGCTGAACGCATCAGCAGATGTGATATTTGATGAAGCCACAGTCAACAAAACTCCTCAAGACAAATTTCTGTCCAATGAGAGCAATAAAAACGATTTGTTGCCCTCCTCAGAACAACACTTGAAGCGTCCAACGTCATGAACAAGCAAGCTGAAGAGGATGCTGACGTGCTCATTGTGGCCACTGCAACATCGATGGCTTCTTCGTACGACGCTGTAATTATTGTGGAGGAAGACATAGATTTATTAGCCATTCTCACTGGGACAGCAAATACGATGAACAACGCACCTTTAAAAAGCAGGAAGAGGCAATTTACCTGACGTCATGTACTCCCCCTCATCATTTATGTACGACTTCGCCGAGAACCTGCTGCTCATCCACGCCATCAGCGGGTGTGACACAACGTCAAACATTTATGGATTCGGAAAAAACAAATTTTGTTCCCTGTTCCGGAGGAATCCATTATTATTGGAGATAAGTGATGTCTCCATGGATCCAGCAGCCACATTAGAGGACATCTCCAAAGTAGGAGAGCAAATATTGGTCGTCCTCCATGGGAGGGAAATCACTTTCTGACCTCCGACACACAAATTCGTTGCCACCACGACAAACTTGAACCTGGAAAAGCTGCCCCCAATCTCCGATGCAGCGCGATACCACTCCTTGAGGATATACCACAAGTGACGTCCTGGATGAGCAGGAAGAAAGACCCGATCATCTTTGGCTGGACAAGAGGAAGCAGGGGCTTGATTTGGACAACTACCACCAGAGATGCTGCTCCTCGTACCCTGCTGAAGACGGTATCATGCAGGTGTGTCACCGGCCGTTCCGCAGCATGTGGATGCAGAAAAGCCGGTATGCATTGCTCCACTTTCTGCAAAACTGCTGCGGCGGAAATTCCTGAGACAACCGTCCTTTATAGTCGCTGACGAGGAAAAGGAAAACATCGACGACCCATCCATACCATTCGACGAACACCCTGCCGAAGAGTCGGCCCTCCCGACCCCCCTTGCGAAACGTCTCCGGTTACTGTAGCAAGCCCCCACCCGCCATCTATTTTAAAGTTTTTATTATACTGTGTTCATTATTCCCTAATAATTAATATGTAAATAATTAATATATAAAACGCATTGTATTGTAATCTATATTTTGCAAATACACACTAACTTTCTTAAATGAATGGGTAACGAATTTGTTCTCTGCCATCTATTCATATTTATACAAAAATGGTTCAAATATTATTTAGATGCTCTGCTGTGTTCAGAAAATGGTTGTAATATAATGAAAACGAAAAACTTTCACCACCACGGCGCTACAGGGCTGAATCACAAAAAACGCATTTCCTCTAGGTTTCTTAAATTTACCCCCACTCCTACCCATCGCTCCTAATTGATTTTTTGATACACGAGTTTCAAAGGAAATTAAATTATCTACAACTTTCATTCCATAAACTTTTTGATGAGATCAATTCTTCTCCCTGTTTTTGCGATGGAAAGTGGAGCGAAAGTGAAAAATTTGCCGAATCGCCAATTTTCGCCCTTTTTCACCTTCTCGTAGCTCGAATACGCTTGGTCCTACAAAAAAACCTTCCGAATCAAAGTTGTTGGAAATTCAGTAATCTACATTTTCTTATTTGGACATATGTTCAAACAAATGAACAGGGAATGAGCTAGAGGCCAAAAACTCAAAAAAGTGCCGATTTCTGACAGTTTTTTCAAGATGGCGGACGAAGCAAGGGGAGGAGGATGACAGAAACTTGGATTAATAATTACCTAATGGTCCTAAACAACATCAAAAAATAAAAAACGATCCCGCATCTGATGTAGGGTGAAGTTCGTTTATTGACTGAACTACTGTCCCTATCCTGACGTTAAACTACAAGCTTCCTTCCTTTTCCTTCCTATCCTGACGTATGCCTCAGAGACCTGGGTTATGAAAGGAAGGGAGAAGAGCAAAATTCAGGCCAGTGAGATGAGGTTCTTGAGAAGCAGTATTGGAGCTACAAAGATGGACAGAATAAGAAATGAGAGGACCAGAGAATTAATGAAGGAGAAACCATTACAGGATGGTATAGAGAAATCTAGACTTAGATGGTATGGACATGTAAAACGAATGGAGGAGAAGAGGATACCCAGGAGAGTACACGAGACGAAGTGGGAAGGAAAGAGACCGAGAGGAAGACCGAGAGACAGGTGGCTGAAGGGGGTGGAAGAAAGAGTGAAGAAGAGAGGAGAAGACTGGACAAGGGTGGAGGCTGAGAGATGGTGGGAAGACAGAAGACGTTGGAGAGGCTTGTGTTCCAAACAGACCCGGCCAGTGGCTGGAAACTGTGCAAGATGATGATGATGATGATGATGATGAACAGTGTGAACTGGAAATCAATAAACAGGATTGGTGGCGAAGAGACACTGTATACAGGAAAATGCTTTGGAGATCAAAGAACATAATATGGAGTAAGAAAGTGAAGCTTACCTATACAGGAACGACTATCGTTGTAATGGTTTCCTTTGCCCTCACGTTGAGCGACAAGCGTAACGTTAATTATTGCCCCATCTGTTGGTAGCGACAAATGTAGCAGTTTCGCTGCCCCTAACTTTTGGGTGAGAAATGTAACTGTTTACCTTTGCCTAAGCTATGTTGTTTTAATGGGCGCCAAGACCTCAACGCAATGTTGAAATCTAAATTTGTATTTAACAACGTCTAGCTCTGGCAGAACACATTCAAGACTCTATTCACTCAGATCGTGGTATGATTTGATCATTAACCCAACAAACAATTGTATCAGGAGAAGGAATTGGTCTATATCTAATGCTACCTACTGAAAGCAAAGATTGCATTGTAAAAGAAATGAATTTATTATATAAAACAAGTATAGCAAAATTAATAATAATAAGTATAAAATTTAAATTGGAGCGTTGCGATTTTACAGTAATATTACCGATAGAAAATTACGTGATAACGGAGTTTGATAAATTGATTTTACTCTTATTTCCAAGCTATGAAGTTACTGAAATATGAAATATAAAACAAAGAGAAATGAGAGATTGCGTATTTCTGCGTCATTTGTGCTTACCACTGGAAATTGCCAAAGCATTTCCCTCGTACTTGGTGATGCTGTGTGCTTCCCACAGTCTCCTGGATGTCGTCATCTCCGTCGAAATTTGATGATATTCTGGTAGATTAGATAATTCTATGGTCCGTACATCGGACCCAAACACTCGTATAACCACACTGGTTAAGTTTTACCAAAGTTCGTCCTCCACTCCATGGAACATCGGAGCGACTCCCGCGTGAACCATACTTGGCAAGTTCAACACAGATAGTCACTAACTCCCCTGAACATCGGAGCGACACGCACTTGCAACCACACTCCGCAAGTTCTACACAGATAGTTCACGTTCCACGGCGCGTCGAACGATATATTCACCCGTTGGCTCCCCCACCACGGTACCGTCTTCCAGCTTACGTCGTCTCCACTGATTGGATGAGCACGCCGCTACTTCCCCTCCTCTGGTTCATTACACACGGCGCGCGAGAGGGAGAAGTTGTTTTCCATGATATCGTCGTTCGTAATAATTTGCATGATAGCGTTTTCTAAGACATAGAAAACCTATCTGAATGCTAATAATTTTTATAAAATGCTCCGAAAATATCTAAATAATAATTATAATAAATTAATAATAATAATAATAAATTAACATGAAAAATTCTCTTGGCCGAACAATTTGCCGCGTAAATAAATATAGAATGGCTTCCTACTGACTTATGCCAGTTGCATAAAAACCCCTCGAAAAACACGTTACATATTCGCCTCGGATCATCGGATGATTTACCGTGACGACGGTCCATTATCCGATTATCCCAGACACGTTAATAAACCCCATCCAAAATACATATCACATAAATGAAATCACCCTAAATTACAGATATATACACTCATAATTTTTCTTCACGCACTTTGCGTCAAAGTTTGTTGTCACTATGGATTGCACTTTGCAACTAGTCCAATGTTTCTCATATAAAATAGTGTTCCACGGATATTTCCGCCTCTCAAATTCCTCTATGTTGGAGAAATAGACATAATTAATGTGTGAGCACTATGTATTTACGATGTTATATCACACGCATTGAAGGTGTTCTAATATATTTATATCACCATAGAACTTCCTAATTTCACTGGAGGTCCCTTCCTTATTGTGAAATTAATCCCATTTCTCACTGAGCACACGATCACACTATTGTGGCAGCGCCTCGTGACCATAATACTTAATCTCTCTTTAAAGATGATTAAATTAATATTGACTTCTGAAAAAAAAACAGTAAATGTGCATTACATATAACACCAAATATTTCTGTGCCGTAATCGCCCTGTCTTGTTAAGTTCCCGTAGACCATATTCTACTTAATACTAGTTCTCAACACAGACCATTTCTCCTCACACAAATAATACCTTTGTACAAATTACCTTAAATTACACCCTTACAAATCTTACATGGCGAGGCCGTAAACAGAAATCACGTGTGTTGTTATGTATGAGTTTCATGAAGGACTGTCTCGCATTCTGATGGCCCATCTTTTATCTCGTGGACGCCTTAAGCTAACAAGCCCTATACAAGCGCTCCCCCATCTCTAGGAGATAAATGGGAACCCATCAGCGCTGCCAAAATGGCCTTGGTGCATCGAGACAATTTAGTGCTCAACAGCATCCGACAATCCCGTCATATTTCCCTGTACCTTAAAACTCTCATTTACTTACATACTACCCCCCTGTGTGACTTCTGATACGCCTGCCTGGAAGACCATCTCATCCCACGCACCAAATACCACACTTACTCATTTGATAGGCTGGCTCGCCAGCTAAACATCCTCACTTTATGACACATATTTTCGTAGACTATGTATATTATACGTCCCGTATAATCTGTTTCCCTCACTATTCTCCAGCACATATGCTGTTTTCCCAATACGTTTGGAAACTATAAATGTTTCTGTGTCACCTGCTTCCAACCTTGCAAGTGGCTCCCTTTAAATGAACGTCATCACGTTGCTCCACTAGCATATTACTCAGTGTCTGTAACGATGCCCTGTTGCTACTGTCCATACATGCACATATTAAAATACCGTCCTCTGCTTTAATCACAGGATAATCCCTACATAAATTAGTGTCCCTCGATAGCATGTCTGCAAGAATGTTATCTTTACCTTTAATATATTTTACTGTGAATTCGTATTCCTGCAGAGCAAGAATCCACCTACTAACTCTGTTAGAACTGAGTTTACAAGTCCTCATATACAGTAATGCATGGTGATCTGTGTGGATTTCAAATTTCCCCCCTACTAAATACATTCTAAATTTCCCTAAACTGAAAACAATACCTAAAAGCTCTAAATCAGTAATCGTGTATCTTTTCTCTGTTGCTGTCAGTCCTCGCGAGGCTAAAGATACAATGCACAGATTACCCTCATCATCTTTCTGACATAATACTCCAGCAATGCCTATATGTGAAGCATCTGTCATAACCACATATTCCTTATCTTTTAACGGATATTTCAGCACTACAGCTTTCTCAAAACCTTCCTTCAGGGCTTTAAAAGCCTGATCATGCTTGGACTCCCATCTCCACCAAGTCCCACTTTTAAGCAATTCCCTGAATGGTTCTACCAACCCTGAGTATTTAAGAACGAACCTCCTGAAAAAGTTGCAAATTCCCAGGTAAGTTTTTAACTGTTTAACATTCTGTGGCACCTCTGCGTTAAGTATCTTATTAACCCTACTTTCTTCTGGTGTTACACCTCTACTCGACACTCTATGACCTAAAAATGTCACTTCTGACTGACAGAATGACGACTTAGACAGCTTCAAAGTGAACCCTGCCTGATCTAACTTCTGAAAAACTATATCTAAATGACCTAGATGCTCCTCAAAACTGCGTGAACTAATTACCATATCATCTATGTAAATGGTTACAAACTGTCCTGTGTCATCCCCTAATGCGTTGTTTAAAGCCCTAATTAAAGCTGCTGAACTACTCTTTAACCCTAGAACTGCTGCAGGTTTATCTGTCAAATGCTGCAGCAAAATTCCCATAAAGTACACACTAAAGGAATTTGGTATCTGTAAGCATACTGTGTTCATGAATATGACTTATCATACACCAATATAAAGCTGAAAGACTGTTCTATATTATATTGATATAGGTGAATCATTCAGACTCGTCACTTTGAATTAATCGTAAAAAGTATTTTATAAAAAATAAAAAAATAAAAAATTATTGACTTTTCTGCTCTAGAAAACCATATTGCCGAGTTAAATGTTCATCAGAGACATCATAAATGAAAAGATCATAGTTTTTTGTTACCAATTCAAGAACCAGTTTCAATTAATTCCTGTTATTTACTAAAAAGAAAATTATTTTTACAAAAATATGACATTTCTCGATTTTGAAGTACATAATCGGCGAGCGATTACGGGGAGGCAAGTTCACAGGCCCAGGATGATGAACGATAAACGGTACATTTTTACCTGGAAAGTCACTTTCTTCGGGTTGAATATCAGTCTAGTTCACACTTACCACTTCACGGCTAACATTAGGCATGTGTACAGGGTCTGTCGGAACATGATAAACATCGCTTGCATTGATGGGGATTTCCATAACTTGCGTGGCATCCTGTTCGCCGGTATCACTGCCACTACTTTCACCATCTTCATTTTCATACGAATCCACACAATAATCACTGTCATCGTCCATACTATCACACTAATCGTCAAAAATCAAGTGCCTAATTTCTGAATCGTCTACATAGTTGGCGGCCATTTTGCTCAATACAACTTAAATATCAACATGGAAGTACTTCCAATTCTGCAGCCAAATAATAGCTTGCATACTGTCATTTGTTTGCCAAAGACTTGCACTACGAAAGATAAAAGCATCGGGAACCAGCATAACTTGAAATTAGTGCCATCTGAAGGCTAACAGTAGTACTCTATTTGAATTCCAAGACCGTCTTTCAGAGAGACGGTCGCACTTGATTAAACAACACACCGTCTTCCTGGAAGACGGTCCGCAGTTCTAGGGTTAACCCATAAGGTGTTCTACAAAATTGATAAAGGTTATATTTATGACTAAAAGCTGTAAATGGTCTATCTTCGTACATAAGTGGCACTTGCCAAAAACTGGAACTCAAATCTACACAAGTGAAATACTTCTTCCCCTCAAATGTTTGCATTAATTCCCCTATTGACATAGATTTCAGCTGATCTGAACTAATTCTACTGTTAACCAAACGAGCGTCTAAACAAATACGAACAGTGCCGTCGGTCTTGGGTACCGTGATCAAAGAATTAACATATGGACTGTTCGAGTGCTCAATAATCCCATCTTCAAGCATCTGGTTAATTTGTGCCTCAACTGCACACTGATAAGCGAAAGGTACAGGATATCTATGTCCTGTGAATACTGACCTATCAATAACTTTCAATGAATGGGTATAGCAATTGGCCATACCAATGCGATCCTCAAAAACTCTCCTATTACACCATAACACATCATAGAGCCGAACACATTGTTCCACCTCTATATTACCCTGAAATGCAGCTTCACGTAACGAGTCCTCTAGACTTCCGTTCGTAATCACACTGCCCACAAAACATGGAGAACCTCGCTCTACGGCTGGCGATATCTCATTTAAAGTACAAATCACACCTACAATACTACTTCTCTGAATATGGTCATTGAACGCTACTTCTACTTCAGAATCTCCCCATTTAAATTTCAAACTCCCTACATCATAACATAAGTTACCAGACACTCTACTTAGCCACTCTGAACCCAAGATAACACTGAATACTAAATTTGGAATTACAAGGCAAATCTGCTTCTCTACATGATTATTAATTTTAATGTCTACTAAAACTTGCTTAGAAATTACTTTAGACCTCTTCCCAACAGCTGTGATAACAAAAGTGCTTTTAATTGGCATCTCCTCAAAATTTACTCCAGTTCCTTTCATTTTATCATAAAATGCACTACTTATGAAACTCTTCATACAACCACTATCAATTAAAACATCTGTGTACGCCTCGGACACGTTAAATTTAACTATGGGGCTCTTACTAACCACTTCCTGAATAATACCTTCATCATTTAGTTCATGTAATAATTCATTTCTTACATTTAGGTCATAGGGTTCCTGTATAATTGTATGGACAGGGCATGCTACAGACTGAGATTCTGACCTTACTTCGCAGCCTGGTTCGCGTTTAAAGAACCGCTACAGCTGGCCGTATTACTACTAACTACTGAACTGGTCTGGTTGTTCTGGGCTGTGTTGTCATTGTTTGGCTGTATATTACTACCACTAGGCTGTCCTCTTCCTTGACCCCTATTCTGGTTGTAATTATTGTCATTATAATTTCTCCCTTGATTTCCCCTGAAATCATTGTTTCTCCCTTGATTTCCCCCGTAATCATCGTTCCTCCCTTGATTTCCCCTGAAATCATTATTCCTCCCTTGATACTGATTACCATAGCCATTTCCTCTGTTCTGATTTAGCTGATTACTATTATTTCTATTTTGAGCGTTGGCCCCTTCGCAATCGTTCCCTTGAACTTCCTGATGCCTGGCTTCGTTAGGTCTATTATTATTATTACCCTGGTTCCTATTGAAATTGTCCTCATAACCCCCTCTCCCTAGTGCATCAAACGTGCTTAACAAATTTTCTACTTGTGATATTGTCTTTACATTCTGGATACAAGCAGCCTCCTTGATCCTATAGGGAAAGTGCCTAAGTAGCAACCTCACCACATCACTTTCCTCCTTCAAGCCATCCAGATATTTACACACTAATACCTGCCCTAAAAAGTATTCGGTCATGGTGGAGCTTCCTTTAGGGTTATATTTACCACACACTACTCCCTCACGATGCTGCGACTGAATAACCTCATTCCAGAACTTTTCACAGAATTTCATTTTAAAATCATTGATATCAGTAAACTTGTCTCTGTAGACAGCAAACCAATTCCTCGTTTCCCCCACAAACACTTGTTCTAAAATTTCAACTACCTGGCACCACTCAATACTACCATTTTCCAACCTTTCCCCGAATTTATTTTCTATAGTGTTCATGAACTCCATTGGGCACCCCTGTCGATTGCTGAACTTACCCAGTTCTACCTCCCTGTGTGTGCTATTCACAAAAACTGGCCTATTCTGACTATTTTCTTGCCTGATCCTACCTTTTAATTTTAACTCTAATTCTGCGATTTTCTCCTCAGCCTTCCTCTCAATACTGTTTACTGTTAATTTAATGTTTCCTTCTGATTCTTCTACTTTATCATATAGCTTTGCTTGTTTCTCCTCAATCTTGCTAATCCTCTCTCTATTACTCTCTCTTAAATCATTTACTTCTGCAACTATTTGTGAGTGGACTTTCTCAATTCTACCCCCCAGCTGTTCCTTAACCTCTTCAGTAGCTACCTGAATTTTGTCAATTTCTCCCCCCAATTGCTTTTTGACCTGCTGTGTTTCCAGTTGCACTAGTTCTTTTAAATTTTCAGCCTGTGTACTGATTCTAATTTCCAACTCCTCCTGTACTTTTCCTAATTTTCTGTCTACATCTGCAATAATCTCTTCAGCCTTTTCTTCCATCACCCCCCTGATCTCACCTCTAATCAGTTCAAATTTGTCACTAATTTCCCTACTGTTTTGTTCTAATTTAGCATTTAAAGTTTCAGTTCTCTCTCTATTTTCCTTACTGTTTTGTTCTAATCTGGCGTTTAAAGTTTCATTACTCTCTCTATTTTCCCTACTGTTTTGTTCTAATTTAGCGTTGTTTTGTTCCAGTTTTGCGTTTAAAGCATCTGTACTTTCTTTATTTTCCCTACTGTTTTATTCTAATTTGGCGTTTAAGGCATCTGTACTTTCTTTATTTTCCCTACTGTATTGTTCTAATTTTGCATTATTCTGTTCTAATTTTGCATTTAAGGCATCACTACTAACTTTGTTCTGATACATGAACTCGAGAAGTAAAGTTTTTAATTCTGGTTGACCTCCTACACTCCCTGTTTCAGTATCGGGATTTACCTCCGCTACCCCGGTACTACCATCACTCGACATACTGCTCGTATCATCACTCTTCAGTTGATGACCACTACGTAACCTCATCTGTCTTTCTTTCTCATCCCCCATAATGATATACACTGATACAGACAAATAACCCCCAAAATACAGGCACAGAAATATATACCCTTCTCCTTCCACAAATGTTATTAGGTTTTCAGCCCCAAGTTGTCGGCGACAAATGTAATGGTTTCCTTTGCCCTCACGTTGAGCGACAAGCGTAACGTTAATTATTGCCCCATCTGTTGGTAGCGACAAATGTAGCAGTTTCGCTGCCCCTAACTTTTGGGTGAGAAATGTAACTGTTTACCTTTGCCTAAGCTATGTTGTTTTAATGGGCGCCAAGACCTCAACGCAATGTTGAAATCTAAATTTGTATTTAACAACGTCTAGCTCTGGCAGAACACATTCAAGACTCTATTCACTCAGATCATGGTATGATTTGATCATTAACCCAACAAACAATTGTATCTGGAGAAGGAATTGGTCTATATCTAATGCTACCTACTGAAAGCAAAGATTGCATTGTAAAAGAAATGAATTTATTATATAAAACAAGTATAGCAAAATTAATAATAATAAGTATAAAATTTAAATTGGAGCGTTGCGATTTTACAGTAATATTACCGATAGAAAATTACGTGAAAACGGAGTTTGATAAATTGATTTTACTCTTATTTCCAAGCTATGAAGTTACTGAAATATGAAATATAAAACAAAGAGAAATGAGAGATTGCGTATTTCTGCGTCATTTGCGCTTACCACTGGAAATTGCCAAAGCATTTCCCTCGTACTTGATGATGCTGTGTGCTTCCCACAGTCTCCTGGACGTCGTCATCTCCGTCGAAATTTGATGATATTCTGGTAGATTAGATAATTCTATGATCCGTACATCGGACCCAAACACTCGTATAACCACACTGGTTAAGTTTTACCAATGTTCGTCCTCCACTCCATGGAACATCGGAGCGACTCCCGCGTGAACCATACTTGGCAAGTTCAACACAGATAGTCACTAACTCCCCTGAACATCGGAGCGACACGCACTTGCAACCACACTCCGCAAGTTCTACACAGATAGTTCACGTTCCACGGCGCGTCGAACGATATATTCACCCGTTGGCTCCCCCACCACGGTACCGTCTTCCAGCTTACGTCGTCTCCACTGATTGGCTGAGCACACCGCTACTTCCCCTCCTCTGGTTCATTACACACGGCGCGCGAGAGGGAGAAGTCGTTTTCCGTTCCAACAATTCGCCTTTTCTTGACGATGCGACCCAAGATTGCGTAATACTTCTTGACAGGAATCAGCTTGTATTTGAATTCCCAGTGAGTCATGTCTCTCAATATATCCTAACTGACGAAAACTCCGTAAAATTCCGTAATCAGATAATTTTCTATGATATCGTCGTTCGTAATAATTTGCATGATAGCGTTTTCTAAGACATAGAAAACCTATCTGAATGCTAATAATTTTTATAAAATGCTCCGAAAATATCTAAATAATAATTATAATAAATTAATAATAATAATAATAAATTAACATGAAAAATTCTCTTGGCTGAACAATTTGCCGCGTAAATAAATATAGAATGGCTTCCTACTGACTTATGCCAGTTGCATAAAAACCCCTCGAAAAACACGTTACATCGTTAGCAACTTTGCGACCTTCTGGGCAGTAGCAGCTACCACCAGTGAGCGATGCTTGGCACTTGTATTCACAGCCCAGTGCAGAACAGCTGCTTGTAGCTAAGAACAAAACACAAACACATTCAATTTGTTCCACTCGAAACATGTGAATAGCAACAAGACAGTGACAGGTAACACAGTCTTGGAGTGCAATCCGACTTGCATGGCTATGCTGCAGAATAATTCTTATTTCACCCCACATAATCATCTCACTCCAAATGTACGCAAATTCTTTATTCATCATCCTCTTTAAAGAGTTCGTAGATTAATCTAATGTTATCCGTTCCATGTTACACAGCATCCACTACCAAGGTTCACACATCAAGGTGTTAAACGACGTGCAACAACAAAAGCCTCCATCGATTTCCCCAAGTGCAATAAAGCAAGTTTCTGATTGGTCGTTATACCTTAAAATTCCACATTTCCATTCAAAGCTTAAAGGATCACCCACTTTTTAATACAAGTAAAGTATCTTCGATCTTTTATCTTTTCAGAAAACATTTTTCATGCATCGGTCCAGTACGTTTCAAAGAAGATTACACTCGTTCTGATCATCGTAAACAATAATCAGACAAGCAATCTTGCTCAACTTAGCATCTAATATTCATGGCATAAAACATTGAACTATAGTGCTATGAATTAAAGTCCAATCAAAGCAGTCAAACGCGACCACAGGTGGACTCTGCGACACCCTGTTCACGCAAACAAGAAGGAAGAGAAACTGACACGAACAAATAAACTATGTGTACTCGTTTTTGTTATAGTTTTAAGAACAATTTATTTTTATGCAAGTGCAAACATACATTTTAGCATTTTCTCTTAATCATTATAAGCCTAAGGTTTTTTTAACTTGTCGGTGCAATAATCATATGTGTTTACATCACATTTCATTTCCACATCATCCATTTTTCATCAATTTTAATGCAGCAATGACTGGCCACTTGAAGTACTAGCTGATGATGGGGCAAATTTCCAATGAGAATACTATGCCTCGAATCATGTACTAGAAATGTGTAAATAACACAACAATAAGGTACCGGTATCGACTAGACGGAATATAAGTGTATTTTTAATTAATTTTGAATTTTGCGGAGCATCCCACAGCAGCCAATCTATCACAAAAGAACACATCAACAACATAGCCACACGGGAACGAAAACAATAGAACTGTCAACCAGAAACCACTCAAGTTTCGTGGTTATTGTAGATCATTCCAATAGCCTATATAAACCTCAGACAGCACCAGTTCAAGCTATCAGAACAAATCTTTGGAAATGCCAACCACACTTGTTGGTGAAACATCATAAGATTAATATTGTAGCTATCAGTTGGTCAAAACAAAAATTATTCCAATTACTGGAATAGGTGAAAAATAACCTGAAATAAATTATATGTGATTAAGATACCGTATTGTTATGGACTGTTGAAGCAGAAGAAAACTAAGGGATGACATGTTTCGCTCATCAAGCGAGCATCATCACATCCAATTATGCAAGATAAATAGCTCTATAAAACACTACCAAACCTACAGTGACATTCGCAGATGGTCTCAGCCCTCCAAAAACAAAATACAAGAAAGCCCGTCAGAAAACTTACTAAGTGTGGCAATTGTTACTGATAAATATTAAGGCAATAAGCACTGAAAAAAAGAACTTTTTATTTTAATGTTGCAAAACTTAGAACTGACAATCCCACCAACAAAACAGTCTTCCTCCCCCAACTAATCTATGAAGGTGTAGCTCAGGGCCATCCAAACAGCGCTCCGGCCTCGCTCCAAGCCATTGCTCTGAGCTCGTGGGTTGTTGCAGTAATGGTGGGAGGAGCTTGGCTAGCTGAGCACGTGGTCTGCCCACCGCGCCGAAGTGGGCACCTGACCCATCAGTCGCTAGTCGACTGTAGTCCAATGCGCTTTGTTGACAGCATATAAGTAAATCAGTCTCGCAGGGGTCATGACTGAACATCATACAAAAAAACAGAAGGAGTGGTGAAGCAGCAGCCTTTAAAGCAGAATGGGAAAATTCTTTTTTCTGTACAGCTTATAAAGGGCATGCCAAATGTTTAGTGTGCCACCGAGATTTAATGTGTTTAAAAAACACAATTTGGAACGGCACTACAGTGCCAACAACAGGGTTGATTACGGTGACTTGACAGACGCCAGTCGCCAATCGAAGTTGGAAGAATTGAAAGAAAATTTCAAGCAGCACTTTCCTGTAAGTATTATTGCCTTAATTTTAAAATGCTTGTTTACAAATGGGAATGAACAAATGATGTAATTATCTGAAGAACACTAAAATTGTGACTTGCCGTATTTTTGTCTGACAGGATGTAACGTGTTTTTCGAGGGGTTTTTATGCAACTGGCATAAGTCAGTTGGAAGCCATTCTATATTTATTTACGCGGCAAATTGTTCAGCCAAGAGAATTTTTCATGTTAATTTATTATTATTATTAATTTATTATAATTTTTATTAAGGTATTTTCGGAGCATTTTATAAAAAGTATTAGCATTCAGATAGGTTTTCTATGTCTTAGAAAACGCTATCAAGCAAATTATTACGAACAACAATATCATAGAAAATTATGTGATTGCGGAATTTTACGGAGTTTCGTCAGTTAGGGTATATTGAGAGACGTGACTCACTGGGAATTCAAGTACACACTTAATCTTGTCGGAAAGCATGACGCAATCCTGGGTCGCAGCGTCAAGGAAAGGCGAATGTATGGAACGGAAAACGACTTCTCCCTCCCGCCGAGTGTAATGAGCCAGAGTGGGGATCTAGCGCGTAGGGAGCAGCCAATCAGGGGAGACCACGTAAGCTAGAAGTCGGATGAAGAGTGGGGAGCCGGCGTGTGGATACATCGTTCGACGCGCCGTGGAACGAGAAGAATCTGTGTAGAACTTGCCGAGTATGGTTATACGCGGGGGTCGCTCCGATGTTCCGTGGAACGAAGACTATCTGTATAGAACATAACGAGTACGGTTGTACGCGGGAGTCGCTCCGATGTTCCGTGGAGTGGAGGACTAACTTTTGTAAAACTTAACCAGTGTGGTTGTACGAGTGTTTGGGTCCGATGTACGGACCATAGAATTATCTAATCTACCAGAATATCATCATATATCGACGGAGATGTCGACGTCCAGGAGACTGTGGGAAGCTCACAGCATCATCCAGTACGAGGGAAAGGCTTCGGCTATTTCCAGTGGTAAGCGCGAATGACGCAGAAATACGCAATCTCTCATTTCTCTTTGTTTTATATTTCATATTTCAGTAACTTCATAGCTTGGGAATAAGAGTAAAATCAATAATTTATCAGACTCCGTTTTCACGTAATTTTCTATCGGTAATATTCAAATCACAACGCTCCAATTTAAATTTTATACTTATTATTATTATTAATTTTGCTATACTTGTTTTATATAATAAATTCATTTCTTTTACAATGCAATCTTTGGTTTCAGTAGGTAGCATTAGATATAGACCAATTCCTTCTCCTGATACAATTGTTTGTTGGGTTAATGATCAAATCATACCACGATCTGAGTGAATAGAGTCTTGAAGGTGTTCTGCCAGAGCTAGACGTTGTTAAATACAAATTTAGATTTCAACATTGCGCTGAGGTCTTGGCGCCCATTAAAACAACATAGCTTAGGCAAAGGTAAACAGTTACAATTATCACCCAACAAGTAGGGCTAGCAAAACTGCTACAATTGTTGCTACCAACATGGGCAATAAGTAACGCTACAATTGTACGCTCAACGTGGAGCAAAGTAAATACCGTTTCACTTGTCATCCCAGCCTAAGAATTAACGCTACAAGGAGATAGAGAAGAGTTAGGTTGGTGGACCCATTTTTACGAGCCAGCTACAAATGTTCGATGCTAATTGCCAAAGCTGGGAAACCCTTCGCGGAAGGGAATTTCATCAAAGAGTGCCTAATGGACGTGGCGGCATGTATTTGTCCTACGGAGATAGTTGAGAAATTTGAACTCATCTCTCTTTCTCCTCAAACTGTGGCTCGCAGAATAGACGATATGTCCGTTGATATGGAACAGCAATTAATGATGAAGGCAGCAACATTTGTATCATTTTTCATCGCCCTCGACGAATCAACCAACATTGCGGACACAGCACAGCTCGTTATTTTTATTCGAGGGGTGGATGACGATCTTCGGGTCATCGAGGATTTCCTCGACTTGGTAGCTCTCAAAGACACCACTACCGGTTTCGATATTTTCCAAGCAGTGGAGGGTGTTTTTGAATCAATGGAATTAAAATGGGAGCGGTTGACGAGTATAACGACGGATGGAGCTCCTGCTTTACGGGGTGTAGGCACGGGGTTCCTCAGCTATGTAAAGTTAAAAATGGAGGTGATCCATTGCTTCATACACCAGGAGGCAATCTGTGCAAAAGTCGCCAAGCTTAAAGATGTAATGGGAACAGTTGTGCTAATGGTAAATTATCTTCGCTCCCATGGACTCACGCACCATCAATTCAAATAATTCTTGGATAACATCGAAGCGGAGTATTCGGATATCCCGTACCATGCAGAAGTAAGATGGCTGAGCAAGGCGAAGGTGCTGAATCGTGTGTTTTGCTTGCGGAACGCAATACACACATTCGGTGACATGAAAGGGTGGTCCGAAGTTCTTTTGCGTGACCCTAAGTGGGTGGCGGACTTGGCATTTTTATGTGACATTACTGCCCATCTGAATAATTTGAACACTTTGCTTCAGGGCAAAAAGCACAACATCTGCGATTTGGTGGAAAAAATTGAAGCGTTCACAAGAAAATTGATTTTGTGGGAAAACCAGTTGCGTGCAAGGAACACAGGACATTTTCTATCGCTTGAAACATTGAAAGAAGGTGTCGACTTTGATGAGTACTTGCAGGTAATTCGCCAATTACAAGAAGAGTTTGACAAGTGATTTTCAGAATTATCAGAACTCCAAGCGGTGTTAGATGTAGGCCTATTTGTTCAACCATTTTCTATTAGTGCAGACAGTGTTCCACAGCTATTTCAATTAGAGCCGATTGAACTATAATGCAAGGTTCTGTAACGTGTTTTTCGAGGGGTTTTTATGCAACTGGCATAAGTCAGTAGGAAGCCATTCTATATTTATTTACGCGGCAAATTGTTCAGCCAAGAGAATTTTTCATGTTAATTTATTATTATTATTAATTTATTATAATTATTATTAAGATATTTTCGGAGCATTTTATAAAAATTATAAGCATACAGATAGGTTTTCTATGTCTTAGAAAACGCTATCAAGCAAATTATTACGAACGACAATATCATAGAAAATTATGTGATTACGGAATTTTACGGAGTTTTCGTCAGTTAGGGTATATCGAGAGACGTGACTCACTGGGATTTCAAGTACACGCTTAATCTTGTCGGAAAGCATGACGCAATCCTGGGTCGCAGCGTCCAGGAAAGGCGAATTGTTGAAACGGAACCCTCCCGCCGAGTGTAATGACCCAGAGGAGGGGAAGATAGCGCGGCGTGCTCAGCCAATCAATGAGGACTACGTAAGCTAGAAGCCGGCTGAAGAGTGGGGGAGCCGACAGGTGCATATATCGTTCGACGCGCCGTGAAACGAGGACTATCTGTGTAGAACTTAACGAGTATGTTGTACGCGGGAATCGCTCCGATGTTCCGTGGATTGGAGGACTAACTTTTGTATAACTTAACCAGTGCGGTTGTACGAGTGTTTGGGTCCGAGGTACGGACCATAGAATTATCTAATCTACGAGTATATCATCAAACATCGACGAGATGACGACGTCCAGGAGACTGTGGGAAGCTTACAGCATCATCCAGTACGAGGGAAAGGCTTCGGGCATTTCCAGTGGTAAGCGCCAATGACGCAGAAATACGCAATCTCTCATTTCTCTTGGTTTTATATTTCATATTTCAGTAACTTCATAGCTTGGAAATAAGAGTAAAATCAATTTATCAGACTCCGTTTTCACGTAATTTTCTATCGGTCATATTCAAATCACAACGCTCCAATTTAAATTTTATACTTATTATTATTATTATTAATTTTGCTATTCATGTTTTATATAATAAATTCATTTCTTTTTCAATGCAATCTTTGCTTTCAGTAGGTAGCATTAGATATAGACCAATTCCTTCTCCTGATACAATTGTTTGTTGGGTTAATGATCAAATCATACCACGATCTGAGTGAATAGAGTCTTGAAGATGTTCTGCCAGAGCTAGACGTTGTTAAATACAAATTTAGATTTCAACATTGCATTGAGGTCTTGGCGCCCATTAAAACAACATAGCTTAGGCAAAGGTCAACAGCTACAATTATCACCCAACAGTTAGGGGCGAGCGAAGCAGCTACAGTTCGTCTTAAAGACCGCTTTCTAATGTCACGAAGAATTTTACAGTGGCTTTCCGCAATAAGAATATCCCCTTTTGTATAGACATGCAAGTAAAGTTCTGTCAATGTTCGGCTCAACGTACATTTGTGAGCGTTTCTTTTCAGTTCTTAAGCTTACCAAAAGTAAACATCGTGCAACGATGAGCGATAGAAACTTGCACAATTGTTTACGAATAGCTGTGTCCAGAAATATTGTACCCAATTTGGAGAAGATTGTTTCCTCCAAAACTAGAAATTCATAAAAACGACGGAGAAAAAGTCACTCAAGGCCTGTACTATCTGTTCATATTGGTAAAATGTTGTTGAATTTTCCTCTCTAATATGTTCTCATTTCATTTTGTAATAAATCATAATATTCTTTACTTAACTCTTACGTTCGTTTCCTGCACATTCCATGCATTGGAGTACCTTTCGATTTGTATACACATATATATATATATATATATATTATGGCAGTATATATCCTATTATGGTAAAACAGCCCTATCAATATGATGTCAACAATCCCACAAAAGCCGTTGCCTGCACGTTGACTGTGCGTACGTATCTAGTTCTTGCGGTCCGAACATAGTCCGTGTGTCTCAGGTCTCCTCGCTGCCACAGTGTAGTGGTGGTGGGGGTGACTGCCCAGTGCTCTCGGAGCGCAATGACTGGATGGCCCCGGTGTAGCTACTACAGCTGTGATACGTTTTAACTACTTTGGCTTTTAAAAAGGCTGGGTAGAACTGCAAACTAAAATGTGGAAATGAACTATAAGTACTCTGTTGGGATGATTTAAGGCTATAACTACAACATAAAATATTGATTGTAGATCTACTGTAATCTTTGAACACAGTAGTAGTATATACAAAACTTCTCCGCCTGGTCAATACAATTTATTGCAATCAAGGATCACATAGTTAAAATTTTAATGGGACATGTTTGGGGCCTAGTTTCTTTGGCTCCCTTCAGCAGCCTGAGGTTTGGATAACAATCAGCACAATCGTAATAAAAACATCTGATGTTTTAAAAGTACACAGGAATGACTGCAATGTGGTATACAGGGTCTTTCATATAAAGTAAGAACGGCAAGCGGCAGTTTTGTTATTCGCTGCTGCGGTGGCCTTGACCAGCTTGTGGCGCGCCATGGGCCCCTGCTGTACTATTGAAAGCTCGCGCATAGTACATACGAGGGCTTTTTTTTTTTTTCAAGTTCCGATAAAAATCTTTCACGACTGCACTGTGCCAACGTTACGATAGACTTTGACAAAGAATACAAGTGTGATGTTTTGGACCATCTGTCACTTAGTCCAAACCAGCACTGAATGATGTTCACCTTTCTGCGATAATTGAAGGTATGGTTGGGCGGCAACGCCTCGCCAAAAAGGAAAAATTTTAGGAGACTGTCCAGATGTACCCAACTCAGTGGCGGCAGAATATTTTGCCGAGGGCATTGGAAAGCTAGTGTAACGATACGACAAATGTTTCAATCGTTTTGGCGATTATGTTGAGACATAAGAATAAAACAAGCGAGCATTTAGTAGTAAAATCAGTTTGGTATGTCAATCTGTTATTTTTCCACAGTCCATCGGAACTTGGGGGGAGGAAACAAACCAGCCCTCGTATGTACTATGCGCTCGCTTTCAATAGTACAGCAGGGGGCCGTGGAGCGCCACAAGCTCGGCCAAGGCCACCGCAATAGCGAATAACAAAACTGCCGCTTGCCGTTCTTACTTTATATGAAAGACCCTGTAATTGATGAAACATGCCACTATAAACATAAATATATGAAAATATGACAATGACAATTAGATTTAAAAATACACATTAAAAGGCGCTTGTATGATATGAAAACACAAAGAAAAATCATAATCGTGATTGCTTAAATAGTCCATGTAATGCTGGTTTTGTTGGTCGCTTGAATGGTCCGAACACGTGGCCGTGCTTAGTTTCATGTTCATGAAGACAATGCTTTTGTCTCTTGCAGGACTGATGGAAAAGAGTTATGAAGTACTGACTGTAGACATTTATTTATTGTAATCAAGGCGTGCATCAAATGAAAAAGTATTTAACTGGGTGATCCAATGCGTTACCATGTTGTTGAAACACGTTCAAACAAAGTCAAGGCAGCATATCTAAAATGAAACAAGTAGTTCCGAGAAGAACTATGCAGCCTATTTTCATATTTCCTACTTATGTTAATTGCCTCTATCAACATACAACATTTCAGTTTGATTGCTGCAATAGATATTGAGAACCATCTAATTATTTCGGATGGTCACCATGTTAGAATTTTATATATGTAGGCCTAATTAGAGTTATTTACATAAAAATTATTGTGTAGGTGTAGTATTCAAACTTCAATTGCATGATTAGAACTCAAGAAATAAAATACGAGATTTTAACATTTCGCAGTTGCCATCTTGTGGTTATGAAAACAATTGAAATAAATTAGATGTCAGTGGATTAAAATTCGTATAAGCATTTACCGTACCAAATTTCACAGCGCTCTGATGGTTAAATCACGAGTTAGGTCCATTTCAATTTTTATATTTCGCGTCGCCACCATATTGGATTTTTGCTCACCAGATTATTGGAAGTCCCATAGGTGAACTTATGTTCATAGCACAGATTACCTACTACTACAGATAGCCGACAGCCATGCTAATTCTTGGCACCTAAGACTTCAGCGCTGTCTGGTGATTGACTGCGGTACTAGTTTACGTGTAGCACGGACGTGCGGGTAGCCTACCCTACCCCTTCCCCTCGTTCCGCTAAATATTGTCGTCCTAAATGCTCTGCCCACTTCAATGTTCCGAAAATCACAATCTTCCCAATACTTATAGCACGTTTTTAAGTGTGGAGATAATCATATGATCTACAAGAAATAATTCACATTCAAAATACCAATAACAGTTTTTTTTTAAATAATACCAAAGTGGGAAATTGTGAATTCCAGAACTCTGAAATGAACAATCACAGCATTTAGGTCATGTTAGTTAGTTATTGTTGTTTTAAGGGGCGGAACTACGAGCTCATATGCCCCTATTTTAGGACATGACCTCATCAATAATTTACATGTTTACATTTCTTTCAGTTTCAATTGGAGCATATTGCATTGGTGTCAAGAATTAGGCTACTAAAAGGCCTGCAGCACCTTAAAAAATGGTCCCTTCCAATTAACCACAGTAGGCCCATTTAGGCCTATAACCAATTAGTTATTAGAATAAACTGCAAAGGAAAAGTACTAGGAAGGGAGAATATTCATATCTTAAAATGCTTGATGCTGTTAGGAATAACAGTAAAATGTTAAGAGAGAATGCTAAGGAAACAGGTGGTGTAACCAGATCACACTAAAATTGTTAGTGCAATTAGTGCCAAATTCATTAGGAGACTGAAATTTCAGAAAAATAATTGGATATTACAAAATTTCTATACAGTAGTTAATTTCATATTCCCTTTAAAATATATCCAGTTCACCAATTTTTGCAGGGTGAAATACAGTAAGTACATCAAAAAAAATCATCACACACTAATACAGTAAATTCTATGACATGCTGTGAAGGGGAAAGGAGAAATAGGACTTTCAATGAAAAACAAGAAAAACACTCAATACTGCTAGAAATCATCATGTTTTATTTAAAAAGTTGTCTACGAAGAAAAATAACAGCGAGAGTCAAGATCACACTTAGGAAAAATACAGTAATCAAATCTGGTCCACCTAAAAGTACGTGTTGAGGCATGTTCCTTTTTTCTTTCTTGCCAAGGCATAACAGTAGGCTATAGCACAGGATAATGAACCTCTTCCCTCCTTTATGCCATGGCTAACACTGATGAACAGCAAATTCCTACAACACATGCAAGTTTGTATGTTGAAACAGTAAACTTAATAAAATATGTAATGCTTCAAATGGAGAACTTCAATTTGCTGATTCGTGTATGGTTGCATCTACTATAACTACATTTTAGAAGAATCTCTTATTGTACAATCATAGTGTTGTTGATATTAATTCATTTAGGGCTTTTGATAACATTCATTTAGCCCCGTGTACTTGGAAGTGTGTAGGATTTGTATGATAATCTCTGTTATTGTAGTATCTGTAGTAGTGTGTACTGCTCGGGTCTAAGCTGCGTGAACCTAAGAGGAATGTGCATCGCAGACTATGAGAAGTGGTGTTGACGAGTGATGAGGTTCCAACCAAATACATTGGTCGGTGACTCACTCATTCATTCGTAACACCACAGTGGTTTGAGCAACGGCCCTATGTAAGCATTATTGGAATAGAAAGGAATACCAGATATCATGGCGGGCTTTTGACAGACCCTTCTCTTCTCGCCTGACCCTTCCTTGCTCTTTCCCCTCACCCCGCAAGTTCACAGAGCTTGGACCCGAGCAGTATAGCCTACTATTTGTAATTCAGGCGACAACTGGAAAGGAGACAGCCATAGTCTTAAGTAGCCTGAGCTACCTAGTAATTATCGGTCCAGGCAAAACCCATTGGTCTAGAAAAGATTAACAAAAAAAATAATAAAAAAATAGAAAAGATTATGCGTGACAAAAACCGGGGTTGCATACATGGCTAACTCAGTCTGTGCTATCTAGTAATTATTGGTACCATATACGTGGGGTTGGCAATACTGTACTTGTGCATAATTCACGCGGATAATGGCTGACACAGATGGAATATATATAATTTGTGATCTAAAACGAGAAAGGTGGGTGGGTTATAGACTGCGGAGGATATTAGCCAAAATAACTACCTTCTGTAATGATACAAATTGAATCTGGAAATTATGTACGGTAACTTAGTTTACTCCTCCACTATCTATAACCCACCGTACCCTTTATTAGATCACGACTTATATAGTAAAATTCCAGCTGTGTCGACCATTATAGCCTACGTGTGAATTATGGACAAATACAGTATTAGAATGCGTATATATTTACCATTTTATTGTGATAATAGTTAACCATATTGGCTGGTGATACATTTGATGAACCACTGCCTTGTCAATACTATGATGTAATATTTATTAAACGATGTAGGCTACATGTTTTGGCATTACATTGTTACCGGTACTGTACCTTCTTCAGCATCAGCGTAAATGGATTATGAACTAGGTTACCAAGTGTTAAGAGAAATTGATATCCTTTAATAATTTAATTAAAAGTTCCTTATTGGTTCGTATTTTGGGTGTTAGCAAATTCTTCAAAACTGGATCAGCGATATACCATAGTATTTGAGTGTAAAATACTTAGAAGTTGTTGCATTTAGACTGTGCCATTGGAGTTGCGATGGACTGTAGTGATTTTGTTAACATCGATTGAGGAATTGAGATTTCTATGTTCGATATCTGCCATGTTCAAATAGCTCCTAAAGAAATATTTATTTACTCCACAAAGCTCTTAACTTAATATGTAGGCCTATATCATTTTGTGTAGTTTAATGAACGATTCCTTGTATAAAAGTTTTAATCGTATTAATGCTATGCTCTCTTGTGTCCAGCAGGTTTCATCTGCATCGGAGTTGAAAAATGAAATTGTTCCAACGATAATTGTATCTGGATCACCTATTGCTGGTGTAATTACAATGTATAACATGGTTGCAAGACCAGTATCTATGAACTTATGATATGTGCACTTACAAATGCACATATTGGTTGTAGCATTAAGATATAACTAGAAAACTTTTGTATGCTTTATTTTTGAGATACTCGTATTCAATTTCACAACGTTCTGATCACAGTACAATGTCCATATGCTACAACCAAAATGTGCATTTGTAAGTAGTACACATAACATGATAAGTTACTAGATAACTTATGGTCACAACCACGTTATACATAGTAATACAACCAGCAACAGGTGATTCTCAAGATACAATTAACGTTGGAACAATTTCATTTTTCATCTCCGATGCAGATGAAACCTGCCGGACATGAGAGCATTAATTCGATTGAAACTTTATACAAGGAATCATTCCTAAAACTACACGAAATGATAAACATGTCAAGACTTTGTGCAGAATATAAATATTTCTTTTGAAGCTATTCGAACTACAACGAGAATAAGCCAGCAAATAGTTTAGCAATGGCAGATATTGAACGTAGAAATCCCAATCCCTCTCCCTCTATCATGTTAACGATTTCACCACAGTCCATCGCAACTCCAATGACGGTCTAGATGCAACAACTTTTAAGTATTTGCCTCGACCAAATATTACTAACTTAGATAGTGCAGCCTATGCAACCCAAGTTCTTGTCACACACAGTGCGAATAGTCACACATCAATAAATCTTTCTCTAGACCAATGGGTTTGGCCTGGAACAATAATTAATTAATAGGTAGTGTGATAGCCATATATGCAACTCTGAATTTTGTCACGCAAAGTGGGGATAGTCACGCAACCGTATTAACCAAGTTGTGAGGGTCAAATGAAGGTTCTCGTCTCAATCAGTTTTAATAAACAGAATTTTCTCTTCGAATAACATTCCAAATACAGTAATAGGCATAATACAGATGAAGTTCGTTCGCTTCACTGAGAAACATGATGTTTTTAGGCCTAGATCAGGGGTTCTCAACCTTTTTCAACCATCGTACCCCTTTAAAAAATTTAAAATCCTGCGTACCCCCTACTAACCTTTCTTAGGCAGTAATAATGGTTATTAAAAATGTAAAAGGTACTTAGTATGGTTTAACCTTTGTAATTTTATAAGGAAAGATATTTTAATAAAACAAAATATAGTTTTTCAGTTCCTTTTCCCAAAGGGTGATTTTTGCAATCATTGCGTTAGATAGATAGATATTTTAGATATTTTATTCAATTAATTCCAAAGAGCCATAGGCTCGTACAGAGGAATTGTACAGTAATATGTGTGTTTACACACCAAGGAAGAAAATTCTGAAGGTAACACAAATTGATGAATAAGGACATTGGCCTATTATAAAGTTGATACCATATCTAAGATTGTTTAGACCAAGGTCCCTTAAAATGATAAGCACTTAGGATTTTTAACCACATAACTTATTTGATGTATTAAGATACATCGAATTTTTCCCACAATACTTTCATAGTTTTCCTCTTAAATACTGACAAAGTTGGTGCACTTTTTACTTCATCAGGAAGTTTATTATATGACTGTGATGCAGAGAACTTGAAACTATTTTTACCATATTTAGAAGAGTGAATTATATATAAGGCTACGTCCTTCGCATGCCTAGTTCCATAAGAATGATTGTCCGAGTTCAAGATGTAGGGAGAGCTATAGAGTATTGTGTTGTGTTTAATCTTGTATATTAGCATAGCTGCTTGGAGTTCTGCACTTATGCTGAGGAGTAGAATTTTACTTCTGATGTACAGTTCTTTTACTGGAGTGCAGTAAGGAAGGTTAAATATGTTTCTAATAGCCCTATTCTGAATAGTCATTAAATCATTCAGTGTGGATTTCCTGCAGTGAGCCCAAATAACATTTAAATATTGGAGCTTGCTATGTACAAGTGCATAGTAGATTTGTTTTACAAGGTTTAGGGGAATAAGATACCGAAGTTTCCTTAGGATCCCTACTATAGGTGAGAGTTTCTTAGCAATTCGTTCAACGTGTTCAATCCAGGTCAGGTGTTTGTCGATGATTAGACCTAAATACTTTGCCTGATTAACCTCTTTTATTTCAATATTATTTATATATATTTTGTCATGTGTGATTTCTTTCATGCTTTGTTTTGAAATTACCATGTAATTGGTCTTCTGTAGGTTCATTGTTAATTTATTGGCCTGGAACCATTGTGAGAGAGTATTTATATCTTGTTGCACATTTTGTATGATTTCAATTATGTCTTTCCCAGTGTAGAAGATATTTGTATCATCTGCATACAATTTGATATGCCCTCTCAAATTACATTCCACAATATCATTTATATAAATTAAGAATAATGTAGGTCCAAGTATAGATCCTTGTGGAATGCCATGAGTTATATATTTCCTGAACTTATGCATTTATTCAAAGCTACATGCTGCTTTCTTCCAATAAGGTAGCTTTGGAACCATTTTAGAGCTATACCTCGGACACCAGCATTTTCTAATTTTGACAACAGTATTTTATGATCTACTGTATCAAAGGCTTTTGTGAGATCAATAAATAACCCAACTGCCATATTATTTTTGTCAATAGTTTCTTGTAGCATTGTTATTAGGTCAATAGTTGCTGCCTCAGTACTAGAATTTTCCCTGAATCCATATTGCATATTATGAAAGAATGTATTCTTGTTCAGAAATGAAAGCAATCTTGTTTTTACTACTTCTTCCAGAATTTTTGAAACTACCGATAAAATAGAAACAGGTCTATAATTATTTGGATTTCTTTTGTCACCACCCTTAAATATAGGAACTACTTTGGCCACTTTTAAGTCATCTGGTATCATGCCAGTAACTAAGGACTCATTAATCATTTCAACCAAGATTTTAATAAATGATTGCATATTGTTTTTAATGAAATTTGTCTTGATCCTATCTAAGCCACAGCTCTTTTTATTCTTTAAATTTGTGATGATGGACTTGACCTCTGCTTCATCTGTTGGATATAAGTAGAGGAAATTTGACTGCTTGTGGTTCTTACTGAGGATTTCCTTCTGTTCAGGAATAGCTTTTGCTAGACTTCCAGCAATGTTTGTGAAGAACAAGTTAAATGATTCACATAGCTCTTGATTGTCTGTGATAATTTTGTTGTCTATTTCAAGTGAAGTGCATGTCTCAACTGTTGGTTTTTTGTTGTGTATGATTTCTTTGATAGTCTCCCAAGTTTTATTGGAATTGTTTCCATATGTTCTGAATTTTTCTGAGTAGTAATTTGACTTTAGTCTTCTTTTTAAGTTTGTTACACTATTCCTGCATTTACAGTATTCTTGGTTCATATCATTATTATTTTTGTGAAGGGGATTTTTGAGCTTTGCATGCAGAGTGTCTCGTTGTTTTATAAGTGTAAGGAGTTCAGCTGTGACCCATGGTAAGTTAGTAGTCTGTCTTTTATTGTTAGTATTGTTTGTTATTTTTCTTTGACTATGCCTATTCCTTAGATTCAATTGTTTGATGAAAGAGTTATATAGAGAGTTAACAGTACTGTTTGCATCATTATGGGAATCTGCGTTTATAGATATATTAGTTACAGGAGTGTGTTGCCTACCCCAAGAGTCCTCGTGTGTTGTTGATTTTGTCGAGTTATTTGACTGAGTGTACGTGCTATAATTGGTCTTGGAAATATCAAGAATTAATATACTGTGATCACTAATATCATTGCTGACATTTGATATTTTATAACTTAATTCTGAATTGTTTAGTGACACGTGATCTATTAAGGTAGCTGCAGTGTCACAAAGTCGTGTAGCATATTTAGTGTTGCACTGTTTAAAACCATAGCATGCTATTAGATTTAGATATTTCCTTCTTAATTGATCATCAGCTAGGATATCAATGTTGGTATCTCCGAGGAAGATGCATAATTTATTGTTTATCTGGCTAAGAAAACTTTCAAATGAATTTAAGAAGGGTATGGCATTGCTTCTATTGGGGTTATATGCTGCAATAATATCAATGCTTTTATATGTTGGCCTATTACTTTTAACATCATCTCTGAATACCTCAATCCACATCAAACTATGATTCATTTCACACTTTCTTTTAACATTCACTTTCCATTTGTGTGATACATAAATACCCAGACCCCCACCGACTTTGTCATCTCTATGAGCAAACACGCTTGTGAAATTGTTGAAGTTATAAAAATCTGCCTCATTACTTTTCACCCAGGTTTCTGTAACTACCAATACATCTATCTGACCTATCATTTGCACGAGAATTTCAATGTCATCAAGCTTATTCCGAATACTTCCGCTATTAATGTACAAACACCTAACCTCTCCACCTAATTCTAATGAGTTTATGCATGCACTTATATTAGAGTCCTGTTGCATGAACTCATCCAAACAGTTGTACTTATGTTCACTGCACTGTACTTCACCTAGGTGTCCACTTGTAGTCAGCGCTTTCTTCTCTCTAAACAATAAGATATCATCACTCGTTCTAGCAATTAGTTTTCCGAGAGTAAAAACTTGGCAACTCTGTTTAAAAGTTTTCCAAATTTCATTGTTCCTCTTCTATTGAGGTGGAGACCATCATAAGCAAGGTCCCTGTCTTGTAACCAAGAGTTCCCTTCTAAAAAATAATGTTGTTTTCACTACACAACCAATCCAGTGTTGAATTCACGGCATTAATGTATCGTAGGTCTATGTCACGTCTTTGTAATACACCACTAACACACACTTTTGAACTCGGAAAGGCACTTTTCACTTCGTCCACGAGCTTGTCCATGTCATTCATAATGTGAGTTGGTGTTGGAGAACTGTTCAAGCAATTGGTCCCTACATGAATCATTACCACCTCAGGGTCTTCTCGAACCTCGTTTGCCCATACCTTTCTAGTTAATTGCTCAGTTCTTATTCCTGGATAGCAATAGACTGCGGCATCATCAACTACTGGGCCTACATTTCGCAGAATTGAGTCACCCATGACAAGTACACGGGGACGTCTCCTTTTCTTAGGGTTATGGGTAGGTTTGTCGCGTCTGGATGTCTCGTTTTCAATACCGGTATCTTGTCTTTCTTCTACTTGGGAATCGGAACGGCTGAGGATTTCAAACGGATTCTGGGAGATAAAGTCGTTAGGAATATTCCCAGATTTCACCAAGTTAGGCCTACTTCTTGGAAAGCGTGCATTGGTTTTAGACCTAACCTCTAAATAGTCTGCCTGAGTTGGCCTATCTTCTTCTGCTTGTAGTCGTTCTTTAAGGAGACATATTTGTGACTGTGCATTTTTTTAATCAACCACAAGCATTTTGATTATTTCCTCTTTGGAGGCCAATTCTAATTTGAGGAGTTCAGCTTCATTCGCCGCTCGCGGCAACTCGTACTTGTTTCCCTGTTGATTTCCTTCACATCTCACAATTTTTTCGCCACTACATGATTTGTCTTCACAATTAAGACATACCTCTTCAAGAAATAAAGAATTGTTATCACATTGAACACTTACATCACCCGATTGGGAACAATTTTCAAGGGATAACCGTTTGTGACTTACGTTTAACATCGCCATCTTGAACGCATTTCAACATAGAACATATCAGAAACACTATCTTGCATACACTTATTCCAAATGTTTAGTTTTTCAAAAAAATCACTTAAATAGGCCAATTTTAAAAGCCAACCAAGGTACTGATGATTAATTAGAATTGTTAGAGTTGTTCATTCATTTATGATGATTTTAATGGATGTTCTTCATTTCTCTGAATGTAGCTTTTAGCATGGGTCTCCAAGTCCTTGTTTTGTCAGGTGGACTGGCTTGTTCTTAGGGCTCATTACACTTCTCCAGCCCATTATAGCCATCTCTCATTCTCGGCAGCTAGCCTAGTCACATAGCATACACAGCCTAGCCACCCCCAAGCTGGTCTGTCAGCAGTTCAGTTTGAGAGCTGTGCTCCTGGGACTACTTTCAAATGGGCAATGGCTCAACAGCAACACCTGGGGACCAACAGTACGGGGATATCATGAGGGGAATTTTAAAAGGATTCTGTTCATATTTCAAATAACCACTTATACACCAGCTTGTAGAGAACTGAATTATCCTGGACCTCCAATGGTCATCTTATGTGTAAGGCACGAGCCATTCTTTATGGAATAAACTTGACTATTTTGATGATGTATAAGCAATTGACAGGAAAAGGATAGAAACACAGATACAGGATGTAGGGATTGTGTATATTGTTTGATAAATAGTTTCATTTATGAGTTTTGTATTCAAGTAACATAGGTTATATTTCAATTGTTCTTTATGAGGGTGGTAAAGTAAGGGGACAACATATGTAGATGTTGTTCAAATGAAACACAGGCAATGTATACTATATCACAAGGAGAGCATACATATATCAGTTAGAGGGTCATCTACAATGTTCACCTCTAGTGTTCAGGCACCAGTCCCTTTGCTTAACAAGTTTCCCTATAATCTCTATGAAGGACGCTGGTTCCACAACATCATGAACCATATGATTAGTGGTGAAATCTTCCGGAACTTCTTTAATGGACCAAACACGTTGATAGCCGTAAGGAGAGAGATCTTGCTTTAGTGTGTTAGCAAACTTAATCTTGCTGTGTAACACTATGGTGGCAGATAGCCCACCTGGATCCGGACATGTTACATAATGGCTGATGAAAGGGTTTCTTTACCTGGCAGTTACTAAAAGTTTATAAAACGTTCAAGAAATGAAGAAAATTGTATTTAAAAAATGGGATTTACCACATGTTAAACATTTGCTGACAAATACATCCTATACTTTAATTATTTCAAGGCAGCCATAGGAAGATGGGTTCACTTTTGCTCACATAGTCTATTTAAAAAAATGTACATTTTGCCATAAGATGACCAAAGTACATATTACACATTTCCTAGCAACTACTTCTCACCTACCTAGAGGCAGATCCACATATCAATGCAGAAGACCTACTTGAGATAGATTCCTCTTAAGCTGAATGAGGCAAGGAAATGTAACTGTTCTCGTTTGTATGTTGCCTATGAAACAAGGTTTTGAAAAATATTGTCTAAAGGATAGAACAATGGAAGCCTACATCCCATCCACAGGCACTTTTTTCAACATACAAAACATGGAATACTTACACCCTACCTGAAAAAAGACATCAGGACCTGATAGCCTTGTTGCTCGCATGCATGACAACCATCATGCAGTATATCAAGGTCTTTTGCCAGATACTTCCAAGATGTAGCTGGACACAAATAGGAAGATAAATATTTTGAGCCTACAAATGCGTATTATACTAATGATTGATTAGATGAACTCAGATATACTTTATACAAAAGACCTACTGTATTAATTTTAATTCATCGAGATTTGAACAGCAGTCCTCAAATTAATGTCCTCTAAAACCAGTGGAGGCTTCAGGCCAGTACAAGGGGTAGTGCCGAGTAAAAAATCTGTAAATATAGGCATTTACATTTGAGCACCCTACCAATTGTGCCAGATGTTAGTCCTGCCACCTAGGGCAGAACAGCATGTGCAGATAGAAATGAATTAAGAATGGTCATTATAGGGAAAGGTAGTAAGTCAAGAAAATCTATTTCTTGTTTTAGTGATAATATAATGGTGTTTTCAAAGCTTTTTTATTTTTGCCGTATGTGTAAAATTTTAATTTCATGAATTGCAACTTCTCCCATGTCAGCGCCTTAGATGCTGATGAAGACTTGGTAGTTAGAATTCAAACCCTAATTCTGGGGAGACGCATTATCAATTAACGATATCACATACTGCATGACCGATCTCAGAGGGTTATTTTCTAGTAAATCCTATTCTAAAAAAAGACTTATATTGCATTCTCAAATACTCTAGGTCAGAGGGTAGAGCCTCATGGGTATGTGACCCAGTAATTATAAGTCGAGAGATGAAGTTTCTCTGGAGGGGGCGTATTTCACAATCCATAGTGTTGCCAGGGTAGTCTTAACATTCTCATTTATTGACCACTCCAGGGGCACTGTTCTCCAGCTTGAACTAACAACTGCTGCAAGTCAATTTCCGTAGCCTGTCGATGGAGCCTTACACCAAAGCTGGAAATATTAACATTTTGAGGAGAACAAGTACCGTGCCTGCCTCTTTAGTGAGTGTCATTACAAAATTTAAAACAGAACAGAAATATAAGTCTTGTTAAGTTGTAGACCAGTTGTTATGTAGGGCTACCAATCATAAGCAGGTTTATTAGGCAAAGTGAAATGTATGAGGAGGTTTGACAATTGAATAGTAACTTTCAGTCTGTCAACACGAATATATGCCCTGTTAAATCGGTTGGTAAATATGTGGTTGCACCTGAAAAAAAAGTCTAGCAAGCACCAAGTCAGTCACTATTATACACGCTGCCGAAATCAACGTCACAACATGGCTCCTTTGTAGTTTGCTTTGTCTTTGAGCCATCATTATTTCCTATTTGTATCGTATAAAACTGTACATGCATGGATGTCCAGAGGCAAGAAAGCATAGAAAAGAATATTTTCCACAGTAATTTAACATAGTTGTTCAATAAAGTTGTAAAATATTGCGTACGAGATGCACATTACGTCTTAGAGCATAAGTCGTAGAGATGTGGCCTACGATATTTAACTTAAATTAAGTGAAAACATGAAAATACATGTCTGGATATTGTGAATCACGTCCCGTTTGCATGATCAATACTACGGAAAAGAAAGTTACCGTAGGCCTACCGGTCAGAGACGAATAGAATGAACTTTAAGAGAAGGCCTATCAATGCATAAGCGAACAGTTTAAAATATTTTGCATGAGAGTTTAGGCCAAATAGCAACGGCTTTAGAAAAAACAAAGACTGCATTTCAATACAATTTGTGTGTTTACCACAACGCTGCGTTTGTTTGAAAACGAATCATAGTAACAAAGCCTAACCTGTGTGCTCACTAACAGGTTAAAGAAGTCTACAGTTAAGGCCTATCGTCCTACCTTATTGTAAATAATGGGACACTTTTCTTTCCTATTCTAGCTCTAAATATTCAGCCACTAAAACCGACATGAAAATATCCGAGGATCTCACCCAATAAGTAGACTACACCACGCTGATAACCATATTGTTCCTTGCTCATGAGAATTAAACAGATTATTGCACTGATTATTGTTACACATTGTTTGGTGTGCCACAAAACAGCTACATAGAATTCACATGTAATGCTTTGGCAATCAGTCCACCCACAGCAAATAACAACATGGGTGGTGAACAGCAGGCCCCTAACAAAATTTTGTTTTGTTTCTATCAGTTACTGAATCCTTTCTATTTCTACACTGCTCACAAAAAAAACAAAAAAAAAACGCATCACAACTTTGGTATGAACTAGTGCACACATATGCTGTCTCACATCCATGGTGCTCTGCAGGGTTGTTTGTTTAGCACTTGGTGACATTAATGTGGTGCGCCCCAATCAGCATTGGTTTGTGACGTACAGCATGGTCTGTCAGTGCTGTGTAAGCTGTCGTATTGGTGTGCAGCATATGCAGGATAGAGCACAAGACATGGGAAGGGATTTACCATCAGAACAAGTCATGCGTGCAGTAACCCTCTTGCAGTAAGGACGCACTCAGCGTTACGTGACAGAGCGTCTCAGAGTGTCTCAATCAGTCATCTGCAGGTGGTGGCATCGATATCAAGAGCTACAGACTGTCAAACGCCCACATGGTTCAGAGAGAAAACGGAAAACAACGCCAGCTGAGGACCAATTTCTTCTTTTACAGGCCCTCCAAAATCACCGTAGTATAGCCAGGAACCTACGAGGTGAGCTAATTAATGCACATGGGACTGTCGTCAGTACACATACAGTCCGCAATAGACTAAGGGAAGATCAGCTCAATTCCCGGAGACCACTTAAAGTACCCCGGTTGACTCCTCGTGACCAAAGATGCTGTCTGCAGTTTGCACAACAGCATGTCAACAGGCAGCTCCGTCACTGGACGCTAGTATTCTTTGCCGATGAATCCAGATGCCAGCTTTCAGGGTCAGATGGTCGTATTCGAGTGTGGTGACGTCAAGGAGGACTAAATTTGCCTTGCATCGTGCAGGAAATAGTCGCTTACAGTGGCGGATCAGTGATGGTTTGGAGAGGAATTTCTTTGAACCTTAAAAATGACCTCATAGTCATTCAGGGGTGATTGACAGTTGTGCGCTACATTGAGGAGGTTCTGGAGAAACATGTGCTGCCCATGGCAGACAACATTGGGCAACATTTCACATTACTGCATTATGGACCCACTGCACATCCTGCTAGGGCTACCAGGGACTTCCTCGCAGCTTCTGGACTTCAAGTAATGGACTGGCCCGCATGTAGCCCCGACCTCAATTGTATCGAGCATCTGTGGGTTCAACTTGGTAGGCGTATCCAGAATTGCCAACAGCAACCCTGCACATTGCAGGTGCTGACAGCAGCTTTATTGGAAGAGTGGGGAGCCATCCCCCAGGATGCCATCCGGAGGCTGATCAGAAGCATGCCACGTCGGTGTGCTGCTGTGATACGAGCCAGAGGTTGGAAGACAGAGTACTGAAAAGAGTTGACTGTAAGTTTCAGTTTGATTTCAGTTGCATTCAAGTCCCATGACTTTCGCTTTTGGACCACTGTGTCTGTTTGGGACAATCATGCGTAACCACGTGGGTATATTTGTTCATTTTTGGATTCTGTACAAATAAGGGAACATGTTTAGGTTCTGTATAGTCTACGTCTGAAAAATACAGGCAAACAAAGTTTTACAGACGACCAAAAGTTTGATGCGATTTTTTTTGTGAGCAGTGCATATGGTACCAGAATACAAAGACTGCTGAAACCATTCAATTTTGGTTTCCTTTGATCAGACTGACATGGTGACTAGCCTACTTCTACAATATTGCCCAGTCAATATTCTTTCTGCTCAGTACTTCTGCTCAGTACTAAGACATGAACACTCGACAGAATAATCAGTTGTCCCTAAGAAACTTCAATAATTGGACACCAAAGGTTTTTGTACTCTTCTGCACCCTAACTCGCAACTTGAATCTATGAAAGTTTTTCTGTCGCACATTACGTCTTTCTGATTCAAAACTAGTACCGGTACGGTATTCTAAAGAAAGTCACACAAAAGATTGGGAATTTTTTTAAACCACTATTTCATATGCAAATAATAGGTGCTTCTACCTACAACGGTTATTTTCTGAAGGTGGTAAGACAATGGATACAGCAGAGCTAACAGGGTAGTAACGTTGAAAATATAATCATCGCCCTACAGAGGCAGAATACAAAGGAAAACCCACTGTAAAAGAAGAACAATACTGACCCTAGTCAGTAGGTTCTTCCCCACTTATAAGCAGTGCAACTTGAGTGCCACCACCCCTAAGTTCATGATGGATGTATTCTCACACGTTCCTGAATACGAGTGAAACTGTTTGAAATAATTAAAACATACATTTTCCAAACGATGTGTGCATTAATGTGCACTATTTGGTCCCCACAGAAATGTTCTAAAGCTAAGAGACCAATATACAGTCTAAAAGAGTGTGTAGCAGTAAGTTATGAAATAATATTGTGAACTAAATAAAAAAAATCAGCCTGAGTATTACTATATAATGTACATAAATTCCAAGCTACCATGGGAAAATGCAACTGCATATTAATGAAATAATTGTTTGGTGGTCAGTTACAATGATATAGCCTGATGCAGGGAGCATATTGATAACATAGGACAAGGAAATTATATGATTCTTTTAAACCCAATACAACAGTTTTGCTGCTGGTTTTAAGGCTCGCAGTGCCATTAACTTCTCGTGATCTATCATGCTTTTTCTTCCTGACATCCTCATATTTGAGGCATTAAGCTCTATTTACTTCTTCAATAGGGAGAATATCCTTAAATTTATAGGAAGGAAGGTACCTTAATCTTAAGCATCAATCAACTAATAAATTCCAACCCTAAGACCACTTTTAATTTCCATGTGCCTTGAAATGCTTGGTGTCGCCACATGCTATCAGTGTTCTTTACAATGAATAAAGGCTGTTGACGAGAGAAAATATTTCTTCAATGACAGGTTAGGCCTAAATCAATAATTCTGTAATACAGTATTAGGGATAAAGCTTCCATGAAAATGCGTGTTAGTGCCATTTTATAAATGCATTTATAGCCTGTTATTGAGCATAGGACTTATTTGGTCCAAAATTGGAGAGAGGAAGATGAGACTGTCCAAAGTAGTGTACCCGAGGGCATTAGGCTGATTGGTGTCGAACCTGGCACACTGAGAAAGTGAGAGCAGAGTGGAACTGCTAAAGAGAAACGAACCCAGGGTCTCTGAGGGAGTTTAATCAAGAAGAACCCCTAGAGACAGCTTACATTACATCACTAAGTTGATACGGAGAAAATTCTGCTGTTATATTGCTAAATAACACAGAAAATATTTAAGAATATGGCATAATATAGTTGAAAAGTGCATGCAGTTCTGAAGCCAGCACCAGGATTTGGAGCTCATGACTCTCAACAAATAACTTTTGAAAGTAGGCGTGTTTTCGTGGCGACATGTCAGTCACTCGGGTCCTTTTCTCCCGTTTGGAGAGGGTGAGAGAAGAACATGTAGACCAAAAACTCCCCGTGACACAATGGGAGAACGCAGTGGAATGGGGAGCGGCAAAGTTAATTTGAAGATTACTCCCGATTGAAACATCAGACACACATGAGGGTTACACCAATGTGAATCAAATTCAAGGAGGCTAATTATCAAGCCATCAAACGCCAAAATTGAAGCAGATTAAGGAAGGTGCGGAAGAACACGTCCTACAGGAGGTTAGCGGATAGATTGCAGGAGGCAAAAGGGGAATCACCATCGACTCAGCGTCAGGACGCGCTGAAGGAGGTAATTAATTCTAATTAATTGGCCGATCGATTCTCAAGCACACAGGCATCTATGGAACCAGCGATACAAGATGAATAAGAAAAACGTTATTTCGAGCCAGGAAAGGCATTTAGAGAAGAGTTGGAGCTCCGATGGATTTAAGGACCTACTTTTCATGTGGAAAGCCATATAAGCCCACCAGAGGAGGCAGTCGACACAGTTGAAGGCAATTATCAGGGCAGGGTGCACGCCACTCTGGGCCTTGAAAGGACGTTATACGCGCGCCAATACTTTAACATTTTAGTCATCAGTGAGTATTATTCTCAAAGTACAACGTACGATGTCTAATGAAGAATCACAGTAGGCCAGTAGAACCTCATAGTGAAGAGACAATGCATTGTTATACAACTAGACGTGTGACTGTACAAAACATTGTTAGGAGCGCACCGCTCACGGAAACAGTAGGCGCAGTATAAGAACAGTAAAAGTGGTATATGTACAAGTGGAATGTACAATAGGCAAGCACAGCGCAGAACATATCTGTTAGATAAGTTTACATTGTTTAGAAGCGCGCATGTATAAATACTTTGTTAATACGTGTGAAGCATTTTCACGTGAATAACACATTGCTAACGTTCAGGCCGATATTAAAGCACATCTATGCAATTATCGGTAATGTACAATTTGATAGGAATTGATAGACATTGGGAATCATGAGGGATTTTCCAGGAACAAGGATACACTAGGGATCTTCGAGCAGATGTCACGAGACTTTCAACCAGGAGACAGGATTATTCATGGAGGAAAGCTCTACGGAACCTGTAATTCTGAGATACTGCAGGAAGTGTCACTAAGTGAGGAAAGTGTATATAAATATCGTGTGTTTTAAGTGATTTTTGTATATTTTAAAATGTATATTTTACAAGTGTAGTGATAAATATAAATGTGTTGTATGGAAAAACGAAGCAGTAGCTTCAATATGAGAAAGGAAAGTGAAGTGCGTTTCTCAGTGGAAAAATCACGCGACAGGTGTGTTCAAAGCGTAATTATGCCTTGCTAAAGTGCAATTATGGCAGGCGTAATGGAGCGTAAGTGGGCGAATCCGCCATGGAAAATACGTGAGTACCTAAAACCATGATTTTATTGTAAGATGTAATCCACTGTATGTCGAAATATCTAAAGATGTAAAATATATGCCAATGAAAGTTGAATTTGGAAGGTATGACCTTCATGCCTTAATTTTGTGTTGAAATATAGTCAAGTTAAGATGCTCGTTTTATATCGAGTTGTGCGTAAATCCGTTACAAGTAACGTAGAAATGGCATTTGATTTAAAAGGGTTAAAATGTAATGAACGCGGAAGTTCAGTTATTGATGATTTAACTACCGTTACGTTGTGTCGGGACAAGGGAAGATGTGTCAGTAATAATAATAATAATAATAATAATAAATAAACATCAGGGAAAATGTATGTAAACATGTATAACTGTATGTTGAAGCAATGTTATAAAAATTTAAAGGACCGCTCAAATGAAAAATCAGCGTTATGATGTCACAAAGAATCATATAAATAACAATCTTTGGAAAGATGATAAGAATATGGAAAATGGAAATGTTTAAAAGCGAATTGAATTGCAGCTTGATGAAAAAGCATATAAGATTAATTGATAGAGATTGTCTTAATGATTAAGGAAGAGTTCATCCGCATGAGTAGTCAGGAAAGTCAGGTTTGCTAAGTCGACGTATGAAATCTCGTATAGCCTAGGGCATACGATGATATGGTAAGCAATCGAGCGTACATAGTGGGAACCCTAGCTCAGATATGCTAATAAGCGGTCCGGATTCGAATCATAGGCGTATGGAAGGGCAACTGTGGACACCTCGCCATTACGCGTGATATCGACCGAGAGCCGGCAAATTGTATGAATTAATTCATCTCTGTGGGAGTGAATTCGACTCGGAGGGAAGTTGTGCCCTTGACGTGGTCTTTAGCACTAGCGACCGACTGATCCGCTGGGACTACATGCTTGATGAATCTCGTTTCCTCGGCTTGAAATAAATGTGCCTGTGAGGCTAGCCATTAAATCCTAACGATAGGTATACATGTTTTAAACACGTCCATCTTCCCAAACATATTATGTAATAATTAGGTCACTAGCACAAGGGGTCGTTGTGACCTCGTAAGGTTTTTTATGTCTGAAAGCAGAACGTCGCTCAGTAGAAGCGAGATAAAAAGTGTGACAGAGGGGGAGGTAGTGGCCATACTTGTTGACTCCCCGCCGCGAGGGTCCATTGTATACAGCATAAAAGGTGGGGGGGGGGGGGGGTGAACCTCGAACATTGTATTACTGTAGTAGGAGTTGAGAATTATAAATGTGTGATACCCTGAATGTTATAAATTGATGATTGTATTAATGAATATAAAATATATGTGTAGTAAGACACATTGCTAACTAAGAATCGTCCTGATATCTTAATATTTGGCCAAGTTGTAAAATGGTAAAAGTTACTTTTGTATACTGACAGAGACACCTAGTTTTGAAGGTTGAAACTACACATTTTACGCTACACCTACGCGACGGTTAGCAGTAAGTACCAACTCGACACAACAGTAACAGAATAATAATTTGGAAGAGAACTCATTGCAACATATAGTGGATTTACAATTAAAAAGTTGGTAAACGCATGGTAGACTCGAATGTTTTGGTGGGAAGAAAGGGATAAGACATGATTGTAAACATATTGTATAGTTGAAAATTGTATGCACTAGTTAATTAGAGATTGTAAGATTAACGCTGTTTGTGTTTGTTATCAGTGCATTAGCGCAGGTGGAAGCGATTTTTATGGTGATTGCAGTATAAAAATTAAACCAACCGTTATTTGGATTTGTGAGAGGATAAAGTGTGAATAGTAATTAAGGAAAGGAATATATTTTGTATTTTTGTGTAGTGACACGGCATGGTTTTAAAACCACATGGACTGATATAGATCTAGTCAGTGGACTCGAATGCCAGTCATGGGAGTGCAGATGAGTGTAACGTAAGGGATTATGTGTTTATGTCATCTCAATGCTTCAAATTGTATTGCTTTGTGTGTTTTTAAAGTAAATGTAATGTTGTATGCTGTGTAAAAAGCCATGATTTAGCTCAAATTAAACCCTTTAGAATAGAGTTGTGTGTTATCATTGTAGAGTTGCTACCTGATTGTTTCAAATCCTAAATATGCAACCGCTCAGTGGGTTGGACGGCACACGCCCGAGGACTGCAGCTGGCTGGAGGCGGAAGCATATTTGCCATGGAAAGTCATCACACGGGTACAGTAGGGAGGTCCAATATCAGGTTGCAATTAATTACAGCCTACAATTACATTGTAAGTTACATCAGTTTCTCAAAGTAGGCTACATGTTACAACTTCATCGCATAAAATCTGCAAGTACAAAAATGTGAGATAGTCCCGTATTGTCCGCAAGGTACTTTATAATAGATTGATGGGATGAAAGCTGGAAAGTTGGAGCCTTTGTTATGCAGCAAATGTTAAGACAGTGTGGAGAATTTAATAAATATCCCAGTCACTAGCGTAAGGTATGAGTTGCATAATAGAGCAGAAACATGTTGTAATATTAATTTATTTAATGTGCCATTAAAGTGAGAAAATAGTATTGAAATAGCCCACCTCTACCACTGAATGAGGGCATGGTACAAAGTGGACTTTTGGAACAGTCCCTTCCTGAAAATATAAACAAAATTGCACCCTGAATGAGGGTGCAGACAACAGCATTCAAATATGAGATTGCAGAGATTTAGAACAACAAAAATAGCCACCCAGCATCTTCATGAGCAATCCTAACCAACATTCACACAATGTGTGTGCTGGACAGTCAAAGTGGTACAGTACAAGTAGCCTACTTGGTATGAAGTGGGCCAAAGAGTTTATGTAGGGAAATGCTGAGAGTCCCAGTACCATAACGATGATCCATGTGCTACGGTACTTGAAGGCTTACACAGTTTCCAGTTCCAGTACCAAATTGAATAGAACTTTCTAGTAGCAACTCCAAACCTTTCCACAGACCACATATTAAGCTCAGTTTGCAGCATAAAACTGTCTCTTTCAACAGTAAGCGGCTGTATTCTGGCATTAGATTTTAACCTCTCCAACATGTTATTATACATTAGTAAAATGCACCACATAAAGTAATTGATGCATACATGTATGGTACACTCAAGTTAGTACAGTTTGATTAGTGATTGGCCATTTGGAGGGTGGGGGAATATTATTCCTATCCCACTATTCTACAGAATAATCTCCAAGGCTGGAAATTGGTCTGCATAACTATGTTCCGATCCAATCATTGGGAATGGGGGTGATGTTTCTTATGGTACTGAAGACTGGGTGACAGATAATTAGGTTATTAGCCCATGCTGTAAGGAAATAAAAAATATTGGCCAATGATATCGAAATTTACACCATTCTTGGTGTAAAATATGAATTACTTACCACAAGCCTCCAATTTAACAAGCTAGCTAACTCACTGTACCGGTAAAGGTACCGGTACAGTATGATCTCTCTTCAGCCTTACTAATGCGGAGGTAGCCAGATTATACCTTAGGTTTGAGTTAGGCAATGAATTTAATGAGGTAGGCCAATACTAACAAAAACATTATGTAGAAAATATTTATTCTACCCACTCCTTCATGATTAAAATTCATTACTTGACCAACAGAACGAAATAAAATCAGCCTACTTTTCCTGTTAGGGGCTAATGACCTCAATAAGCACCAACGCCACCTAACTGCCATTTGTTACCGTACGGTATTCCATAATTCACCACAACCTGTGATAAACTGACCTGTTACAACTCCAATTGATCTCAGTTGCTCAATGTTAGTTTTAATGTAAAGCTTTATTTACCAAGTGAGAAATACAATACAAAATACAAATCATCTTTTGAGATGCTTGTCACATGTCACGCGAACACGCACATACTTTCACTGACTCGTCTTTTGTTTTCTTCTTTATTGTACATGTCTATTTCGCCAGGTGGCGCTACTGTGCTATTTTTCTTTCAAATATTAACACTTACTCCAAAGAAAAATCAAATACAAATGAAAAAAATAAACAAGATGAACTATTGAACACTTTTCAGCATCTAAGATATCATCTTCTGCACGCCAATCCTCTCACGCAGCATCTCGAATCTGACCCTCTCCAGAGGTTTAGTTAGATGATCAGCTAATTGATTGGTCCCGTCGATGTGCTCCAGCTTAAGGTCTCCGTCCAAAAATCTTTCCCTCACATAGAAATGACGTACCTCAATATGCTTGGATTTTCGATGGTACTCCGGATTTTTAGCCAATTTAACTGCACCAGCATTGTCGATGTAAAGCGTAGGAGGTTTGTCAGCAGTTCCCAGTAATTCAGAAAACAGTCTTTTCAGCCAAATTAACTCCTTTGCTCCTTCACTTGCAGACACAATATCAGCTTCAGTTGTCGATGTTGACACAGACTTCTGTAACTGACTTCTCCACGATACAGCTCCATGATTGTAGGTCGAAATGACACCCGTCGTTGAACGTCTCGTCCTCTTGTCACCGGCATAGTCAGCATCACTGTAGACCTTCAAAACATCCTCTTTCCTATAGGCGATTCCATTGTTCACTGTGCTCTTTAAATATCGAAATATCCGTTTCACTTGACTCCAGTCTTGAACTGTAGGATTCTCCATGGCTCGAGCAGCTTTGTTGACCGCGAATGCGATAACTGGACGTGTAGCTGTGGTCAGGTACATCAAGGATCCCATCGCCTCACGATAAGGAACCCTGGCCGAAACCTTTTCTCCGTCTTCACTTTCTTCATGTCCAACTGGGGTAGACACTCCATTTGACCCGGCCATCCCAAATTTTTCTAGGATTTTCCTCGTATAATCCTCTTGACTGATTGCAATTGATCCATCATGGTTTTGTTGTATCTTCATGCCCAGGAAATTGTTGAGAGATCCTCTGGTCGTGTAAAATTCCTGCTGAAGTTTTTCCATGAACTGCTTGATGTCTTCTTCGTTGCCAATTACCAGACCATCACCCACAAAGATTACAACAGCCAACCACTTTCCTTTTTTGTTGCTGTAAAAGAGACAAGGATCAGCTTTGCTGTTTTTGAATCCAGCTTTCTCCATGAATTTCTTGAAACGCTTGTTCCAGCAGCGTGGAGCCTGTTTTAAACCATATAAGCTTCTTTTTAGATGACACACTCGGCCAGTACCGTCCTGATGACCTTCTGGCTGTTCCATGAACACATCTTCTTCAAGCTCGCCGTTCAAGAACGGCGTCTTGACATCTAATTGACCAAGTTTCATCTCCTTTTCAACAACTACTGCCAACAGAGCTCGAATGGTATCATACCGTGCAACAGGGCTGAACGTTTCTTCATAATCGATTCCTTGCTGTTGCACATAGCCTTTGGCTACCAATCGTGCCTTGAAGCGAACTTCTCCACCGTCCGTTGTCTTCTGTCGTAGAACCCACCGATGTTTCAGGACCCGTGCACCATTTGGACGCTCAACCAATTTCCAGGTATAATTTCCCTTTAAGGACTCCAATTCTTCATTAATTGCTTTCAGCCACTGATTTTATCACTAGACTGCAGCGCTTCAGAGTATGAGTCAGGATTCTTTTCAACGATGGATGGTCCAGCCATGTACATGTAATTTCCACTGATCATCCACGATGGCTTCTTACTTTCAAGTTTGTTTTCCTTCTTTCTTCAGTCACTCCTTCTTCCTCATCTTCGCTTCCTCCGGAACTGGCCGCCGAAGCAAAATCTTCAATTTCGCTTAAGTTCTCATCTGACTCTGACCTCCTCTGTAGGCCTACATCAGACGATGAATTAGACTGATTGCTCTCTACACGTTCTTCAAGCGTGAATTCAACATTTCCGGCGTTGGCGCGCAAATTGCAGACAACTTTAGGTTAGAATTTCACATCATGGCTTAGAACAACCTTTCCCTGAGTTGGAATCCGGACTCTAAATCCATCCCTGTCGTTCACGTACCCAACCAGATGTCCAAAAACAGCTTTGTCGTCGAACTTTGAGCGAAAATTCTTGTCGATATGCACGTAGCATCCTGTTCCGAAGATCTTCAGATGACTGAGACTTCCCACTGGTCGTCCATACCACAATTCATAGGGAGATTTGTTTTCAATGGATGACTTCCCAGTGCGATTCAGGAGGTACACCGCAGTGTTGCAGGCTTCAGCCCAAAGTTGTTTCGTTAACTTGCTGGGATACAGCATAGATTTTGCGCACTCCACAATCGTCCGATTTTCACGTTCCGCAACTCCGTTTTGTTGTGGTGTGTACGGCGTAGTAATGCTGTGTTCTATGCCTCTGCTTGCGAGTAGTTCAGAAACCTTCTTGTTATCAAATTCTTTTCCTCCATCACACCTGAACAGCTTCACGACGTGTCCATTTGTTTTGGCTTCATTCAGGAACTGTTCCAGAACGGTGTACTCTTCACTTTTGTGCTTTAAAAAGAAAACTCGTCGAAACTTGCTGAAATCATCCTTGAAACATACGTAGTAGCGTGCCTTTCCAAGAGATTCAGTAGACATTGGTCCATTCACATCGGCGTGGATTTGTTCACCGGTGGCTGTTGGTCGATTCAGTCGTGTCTTGAATGACAGTCGATGCATTTTTCCCAGTGCACATCCATCGCAGAAATCCTCTCTACACATGTCTACATTGATGTTCATCTGCTTCAGTACATTCTTGACATGCGCTTCGTGTTGATGACCAAATCGTTCATGGTAGATCTGCAGTTTGTCCGACGATGTAGCTAAATTCACTTGAATGGGTTGCGCCGGTTTCACGACACGCATTTCAAGTACATACAGACCATGACTCACACGTCCAGCCATCATCGCCTTTCCAGTAACCTTGTCTTCAATCCTAACAGTTTGGTCGTCAAGTCTTGCACAGAAACCTTTCCTTGCAGCAGGTTTCACAGAAAACAGATGAGCCATTGCATCGGGAACATACAAAACTTCAGTCATCTCAGCACTCAACCAAGCGTTGTTCAGCCGCACTTGAATGTTTACAGTTCCTTTGCCGTGAGCTAGCATGCTCACACCTCGTTTTCCTAGCAAAATCTTCTCTGGAGCAGCAAACTTGACGTATGTTGTAAAATACTGTTTGTTCGCGGTGATGTGATTTGTGGCGCCACTATCGCAGTACCACTCGTCGGCTTGAACAAAGTCGCCGTCTAACGCACTCATAGCATGTGTCAGAAACGAAGCATTGTTCTCCTTATTTTTGTTTCTAGTGTCACCCTCTTTCTTCTTCACTGGACATTCACTTGCCCAATGGCCCAATTCCTTACATTAGAAACATGGTACTTCTGCTTTACTCGTTGAACATTTTTCTTCGACTTGTCACCAGCGCTGCCTTTGCCACTGCCATACTGGGAATGCTTCTTGGGAGCACTACGAACCACAAACGCAGTCGATTCCACGTTTCCTTGGTCACGCAGTTCAATCGTGCACAATTTTTAAATCAACAAGTTCACAGTTTGATTTTCCGTCGGAATCGTGTCCCACACATCCTTGAAATTATCATATTCTTTTCCCAGCGTGGATAAAATTCGACCTTCAAAATCCTTTCAGATAACGTATTTTCGTTGTGCTTTTGGAGTTCGTCGTTCAGATCCTAATAAGGCTTCTGTAACTTCGCGACATGGGTGCTGATGTCCTCCTTGTCGTCACGTGTCACTCGGAAGAATGACTCGATCAACATGTTCAGTCTCTGCGTACTGCTTCGTTCGAACCGTGCGCTCAATTTTGTCCAAATTTCACTGGCATTGGTGCTCGTCAACACGAGCTCGGCAACAGATTTTCTTAGCGCACCTGCTAGCAAACTGGCCGCTTTCGCGTCTTCTTTCAACTACTGCCTATATGCCGCTTTTTGTTGCGCAGTTGCATCTGCCGGCAACACAGGACACTTTTTCGAACCATCAACAATATTTTCCAGTTCATACGACCGCAAAACCATCAACACATGCCATTTCCACTTTGCCCAGTCTTCAGGTCCTACAAGTTTATCCACTTGAACTTTGTAGTCACTGCCGGTTGCCATTTTGAGGCTATCCTTAACTCACAAAAAATACAGCACGTGTTCCGCATGCGCTCAGCTTCGGATCCACTCACGAGATAATACCATTTACACGTGGCCTGGGTCCATAACCTGTTAGTTTTAATGTAAATCTTTATTTATCAAGTGAGAAATACAATACAAAATACAAATCATCTTTTGAGATGCTTGTCACATGTCACGCGAACACGCACATACTTTGCACTGACTCGTCTTTTGTTTCCTTCTTTATTGTACATGTCTATTTCGCCAGGTGGCGCTACTGTGCTATTTTTCTTTCAAATATTAACACTTACTCCAAAGAAAAATCAAATACAAATGAAAAAAATAAACAAGATGAACTATTGAACACTTTTCAGCATCTAAGATATCATCTTCTGCACGCCAATCCTCTCACGCAGCATCTCGAATCTGACCCTCTCCAGAGGTTTAGTTAGATGATCAGCTAATTGACTGGTCCCGTCGATGTGCTCCAGCTCAAGGTCTCCGTCCAAAAATCTTTCCCTCACATAGAAATGACGTACCTCAATATGCTTGGATTTTCGATGGTACTCCGGATTTTTAGCCAATTTAACTGCACCAGCATTGTCGATGTAAAGCGTAGGAGGTTTGTCAGCAGTTCCCAGTAATTCAGAAAACAGTCTTTTCAGCCAAATTAACTCCTTTGCTCCTTCACTTGCAGACACAATATCAGCTTCAGTTGTCGATGTTGACACAGACTTCTGTAACTGACTTCTCCACGATACAGCTCCATGATTGTAGGTCGAAATGACACCCGTCGTTGAACGTCTCGTTCTCTTGTCATCGGCATAGTCAGCATCACTGTAGACCTTCAAAACATCCTCTTTCCTATAGACGATTCCATTGTTCACTGTGCTCTTTAAATATCGAAATATCCGTTTCACTTGACTCCAGTCTTGAACTGTAGGATTCTCCATGGCTCGAGCAGCTTTGTTGACCGCGAATGAGATAACTGGACGTGTAGCTGTGGTCAGGTACATCAAGGATCCCACCGCCTCACGATAAGGAACCCTGGCCGAAACCTTTTCTCCGTCTTCACTTTCTTCGCGTCCAACTGGGGTAGACACTCCATTTGACCCGGCCATCCCAAATTTTTCTAGGATTTTCCTCGTCTAATCCTCTTGACTGATTGCAATTGATCCATCATTGTTTTGTTGTATCTTCATGCCCAGGAAATTGTTGAGAGATCCTCTGGTCGTGTAAAATTCCTGCTGAAGATTTTCCATGAACTGCTTGATGTCTTCTTCGTTGCCAATTACCAGACCATCACCCACAAAGATTACAACAGCCAACCACTTTCCTTTTTTGTTGCTGTAAAAGAGACAAGGATCAGCTTTGCTGTTTTTGAATCCAGCTTTCTCCATGAATTTCTTGAAACGCTTGTTCCAGCAGCGTGGAGCCTGTTTTAAACCATATAAGCTTCTTTTTAGATGACACACTCGGCCAGTACCGTCCTGATGACCTTCTGGCTGTTCCATGAACACATCATCTTCAAGCTCGCCGTTCAAGAACGGCGTCTTGACATCTAATTGACCAAGTTTCATCTCCTTTTCAACAACTACTGCCAACAGAGCTCGAATGGTATCATACCGTGCAACAGGGCTGAACGTTTCTTCATAATCGATTCCTTGCTGTTGCACATAGCCTTTGGCTACCAATCGTGCCTTGAAGCGAACTTCTCCACCGTCCGTTGTCTTCTGTCGTAGAACCCACCGATGTTTCAGGACCCGTGCACCATTTGGACGCTCAACCAATTTCCAGGTATAATTTCCCTTTAAGGACTCCAATTCTTCATTAATTGCTTTCAGCCACTGATTTTATCACTAGACTGCAGCGCTTCAGAGTATGAGTCAGGATTCTTTTCAACGATGGATGGTCCAGCCATGTACATGTAATTTCCACTGATCATCCACGATGGCTTCTTACTTTCAAGTTTGTTTTCCTTCTTTCTTCAGTCACTCCTTCTTCCTCATCTTCGCTTCCTCCAGAACTGGCCGCCGAAGCAAAATCTTCAATTTCGCTTAAGTTCTCATCTGACTCTGACCTCCTCTGTAGGCCTACATCAGACGATGAATTAGACTGATTGCTCTCTACACGTTCTTCAAGCGTGAATTCAACATTTCCGGCGTTGGCGCGCAAATTGCAGACAACTTTAGGTTAGAATTTCACATCATGGCTTAGAACAACCTTTCCCTGAGTTGGAATCCGGACTCTAAATCCATCCCTGTCGTTCACGTACCCAACCAGATGTCCAAAAACAGCTTTGTCGTCGAACTTTGAGCGAAAATTCTTGTCGATATGCACGTAGCATCCTGTTCCGAAGATCTTCAGATGACTGAGACTTCCCACTGGTCGTCCATACCACAATTCATAGGGAGATTTGTTTTCAATGGATGACTTCCCAGTGCGATTCAGGAGGTACACCGCAGTGTTGCAGGCTTCAGCCCAAAGTTGTTTCGTTAACTTGCTGGGATACAGCATAGATTTTGCGCACTCCACAATCGTCCGATTTTCACGTTCCGCAACTCCGTTTTGTTGTGGTGTGTACGGCGTAGTAATGCTGTGTTCTATGCCTCTGCTTGCGAGTAGTTCAGAAACCTTCTTGTTATCAAATTCTTTTCCTCCATCACACCTGAACAGCTTCACGACGTGTCCATTTGTTTTGGCTTCATTCAGGAACTGTTCCAGAACGGTGTACTCTTCACTTTTGTGCTTTAAAAAGAAAACTCGTCGAAACTTGCTGAAATCATCCTTGAAACATACGTAGTAGCGTGCCTTTCCAAGAGATTCAGTAGACATTGGTCCATTCACATCGGCGTGGATTTGTTCACCGGTGGCTGTTGGTCGATTCAGTCGTGTCTTGAATGACAGTCGATGCATTTTTCCCAGTGCACATCCATCGCAGAAATCCTCTCTACACATGTCTACATTGATGTTCATCTGCTTCAGTACATTCTTGACATGCGCTTCGTGTTGATGACCAAATCGTTCATGGTAGATCTGCAGTTTGTCCGACGATGTAGCTAAATTCACTTGAATGGGTTGCGCCGGTTTCACGACACGCATTTCAAGTACATACAGACCATGACTCACACGTCCAGCCATCATCGCCTTTCCAGTAACCTTGTCTTCAATCCTAACAGTTTGGTCGTCAAGTCTTGCACAGAAACCTTTCCTTGCAGCAGGTTTCACAGAAAACAGATGAGCCATTGCATCGGGAACATACAAAACTTCAGTCATCTCAGCACTCAACCAAGCGTTGTTCAGCCGCACTTGAATGTTTACAGTTCCTTTGCCGTGAGCTAGCATGCTCACACCTCGTTTTCCTAGCAAAATCTTCTCTGGAGCAGCAAACTTGACGTATGTTGTAAAATACTGTTTGTTCGCGGTGATGTGATTTGTGGCGCCACTATCGCAGTACCACTCGTCGGCTTGAACAAAGTCGCCGTCTAACGCACTCATAGCATGTGTCAGAAACGAAGCATTGTTCTCCTTATTTTTGTTTCTAGTGTCACCCTCTTTCTTCTTCACTGGACATTCACTTGCCCAATGGCCCAATTCCTTACATTAGAAACATGGTACTTCTGCTTTACTCGTTGAACATTTTTCTTCGACTTGTCACCAGCGCTGCCTTTGCCACTGCCATACTGGGAATGCTTCTTGGGAGCACTACGAACCACAAACGCAGTCGATTCCACGTTTCCTTGGTCACGCAGTTCAATCGTGCACAATTTTTAAATCAACAAGTTCACAGTTTGATTTTCCGTCGGAATCGTGTCCCACACATCCTTGAAATTATCATATTCTTTTCCCAGCGTGGATAAAATTCGACCTTCAAAATCCTTTCAGATAACGTATTTTCGTTGTGCTTTTGGAGTTCGTCGTTCAGATCCTAATAAGGCTTCTGTAACTTCGCGACATGGGTGCTGATGTCCTCCTTGTCGTCACGTGTCACTCGGAAGAATGACTCGATCAACATGTTCAGTCTCTGCGTACTGCTTCGTTCGAACCGTGCGCTCAATTTTGTCCAAATTTCACTGGCATTGGTGCTCGTCAACACGAGCTCGGCAACAGATTTTCTTAGCGCACCTGCTAGCAAACTGGCCGCTTTCGCGTCTTCTTTCAACTACTGCCTATATGCCGCTTTTTGTTGCGCAGTTGCATCTGCCGGCAACACAGGACACTTTTTCGAACCATCAACAATATTTTCCAGTTCATACGACCGCAAAACCATCAACACATGCCATTTCCACTTTGCCCAGTCTTCAGGTCCTACAAGTTTATCCACTTGAACTTTGTAGTCACTGCCGGTTGCCATTTTGAGGCTATCCTTAACTCACAAAAAATACAGCACGTGTTGCGCATGCGCTCAGCTTCGGATCCACTCACGAGATAATACCATTTACACGTGGCCTGGGTCCATAACCTGTTAGTTTTAATGTAAATCTTTATTTATCAAGTGAGAAATACAATACAAAATACAAATCATCTTTTGAGATGCTTGTCACATGTCACGCGAACACGCACATACTTTGCACTGACTCGTCTTTTGTTTCCTTCTTTATTGTACATGTCTATTTCGCCAGGTGGCGCTACTGTGCTATTTTTCTTTCAAATATTAACACTTACTCCAAAGAAAAATCAAATACAAATGAAAAAAATAAACAAGATGAACTATTGAACACTTTTCAGCATCTAAGATATCATCTTCTGCACGCCAATCCTCTCACGCAGCATCTCGAATCTGACCCTCTCCAGAGGTTTAGTTAGATGATCAGCTAATTGACTGGTCCCGTCGATGTGCTCCAGCTCAAGGTCTCCGTCCAAAAATCTTTCCCTCACATAGAAATGACGTACCTCAATATGCTTGGATTTTCGATGGTACTCCGGATTTTTAGCCAATTTAACTGCACCAGCATTGTCGATGTAAAGCGTAGGAGGTTTGTCAGCAGTTCCCAGTAATTCAGAAAACAGTCTTTTCAGCCAAATTAACTCCTTTGCTCCTTCACTTGCAGACACAATATCAGCTTCAGTTGTCGATGTTGACACAGACTTCTGTAACTGACTTCTCCACGATACAGCTCCATGATTGTAGGTCGAAATGACACCCGTCGTTGAACGTCTCGTTCTCTTGTCATCGGCATAGTCAGCATCACTGTAGACCTTCAAAACATCCTCTTTCCTATAGACGATTCCATTGTTCACTGTGCTCTTTAAATATCGAAATATCCGTTTCACTTGACTCCAGTCTTGAACTGTAGGATTCTCCATGGCTCGAGCAGCTTTGTTGACCGCGAATGAGATAACTGGACGTGTAGCTGTGGTCAGGTACATCAAGGATCCCACCGCCTCACGATAAGGAACCCTGGCCGAAACCTTTTCTCCGTCTTCACTTTCTTCGCGTCCAACTGGGGTAGACACTCCATTTGACCCGGCCATCCCAAATTTTTCTAGGATTTTCCTCGTCTAATCCTCTTGACTGATTGCAATTGATCCATCATTGTTTTGTTGTATCTTCATGCCCAGGAAATTGTTGAGAGATCCTCTGGTCGTGTAAAATTCCTGCTGAAGATTTTCCATGAACTGCTTGATGTCTTCTTCGTTGCCAATTACCAGACCATCACCCACAAAGATTACAACAGCCAACCACTTTCCTTTTTTGTTGCTGTAAAAGAGACAAGGATCAGCTTTGCTGTTTTTGAATCCAGCTTTCTCCATGAATTTCTTGAAACGCTTGTTCCAGCAGCGTGGAGCCTGTTTTAAACCATATAAGCTTCTTTTTAGATGACACACTCGGCCAGTACCGTCCTGATGACCTTCTGGCTGTTCCATGAACACATCATCTTCAAGCTCGCCGTTCAAGAACGGCGTCTTGACATCTAATTGACCAAGTTTCATCTCCTTTTCAACAACTACTGCCAACAGAGCTCGAATGGTATCATACCGTGCAACAGGGCTGAACGTTTCTTCATAATCGATTCCTTGCTGTTGCACATAGCCTTTGGCTACCAATCGTGCCTTGAAGCGAACTTCTCCACCGTCCGTTGTCTTCTGTCGTAGAACCCACCGATGTTTCAGGACCCGTGCACCATTTGGACGCTCAACCAATTTCCAGGTATAATTTCCCTTTAAGGACTCCAATTCTTCATTAATTGCTTTCAGCCACTGATTTTATCACTAGACTGCAGCGCTTCAGAGTATGAGTCAGGATTCTTTTCAACGATGGATGGTCCAGCCATGTACATGTAATTTCCACTGATCATCCACGATGGCTTCTTACTTTCAAGTTTGTTTTCCTTCTTTCTTCAGTCACTCCTTCTTCCTCATCTTCGCTTCCTCCAGAACTGGCCGCCGAAGCAAAATCTTCAATTTCGCTTAAGTTCTCATCTGACTCTGACCTCCTCTGTAGGCCTACATCAGACGATGAATTAGACTGATTGCTCTCTACACGTTCTTCAAGCGTGAATTCAACATTTCCGGCGTTGGCGCGCAAATTGCAGACAACTTTAGGTTAGAATTTCACATCATGGCTTAGAACAACCTTTCCCTGAGTTGGAATCCGGACTCTAAATCCATCCCTGTCGTTCACGTACCCAACCAGATGTCCAAAAACAGCTTTGTCGTCGAACTTTGAGCGAAAATTCTTGTCGATATGCACGTAGCATCCTGTTCCGAAGATCTTCAGATGACTGAGACTTCCCACTGGTCGTCCATACCACAATTCATAGGGAGATTTGTTTTCAATGGATGACTTCCCAGTGCGATTCAGGAGGTACACCGCAGTGTTGCAGGCTTCAGCCCAAAGTTGTTTCGTTAACTTGCTGGGATACAGCATAGATTTTGCGCACTCCACAATCGTCCGATTTTCACGTTCCGCAACTCCGTTTTGTTGTGGTGTGTACGGCGTAGTAATGCTGTGTTCTATGCCTCTGCTTGCGAGTAGTTCAGAAACCTTCTTGTTATCAAATTCTTTTCCTCCATCACACCTGAACAGCTTCACGACGTGTCCATTTGTTTTGGCTTCATTCAGGAACTGTTCCAGAACGGTGTACTCTTCACTTTTGTGCTTTAAAAAGAAAACTCGTCGAAACTTGCTGAAATCATCCTTGAAACATACGTAGTAGCGTGCCTTTCCAAGAGATTCAGTAGACATTGGTCCATTCACATCGGCGTGGATTTGTTCACCGGTGGCTGTTGGTCGATTCAGTCGTGTCTTGAATGACAGTCGATGCATTTTTCCCAGTGCACATCCATCGCAGAAATCCTCTCTACACATGTCTACATTGATGTTCATCTGCTTCAGTACATTCTTGACATGCGCTTCGTGTTGATGACCAAATCGTTCATGGTAGATCTGCAGTTTGTCCGACGATGTAGCTAAATTCACTTGAATGGGTTGCGCCGGTTTCACGACACGCATTTCAAGTACATACAGACCATGACTCACACGTCCAGCCATCATCGCCTTTCCAGTAACCTTGTCTTCAATCCTAACAGTTTGGTCGTCAAGTCTTGCACAGAAACCTTTCCTTGCAGCAGGTTTCACAGAAAACAGATGAGCCATTGCATCGGGAACATACAAAACTTCAGTCATCTCAGCACTCAACCAAGCGTTGTTCAGCCGCACTTGAATGTTTACAGTTCCTTTGCCGTGAGCTAGCATGCTCACACCTCGTTTTCCTAGCAAAATCTTCTCTGGAGCAGCAAACTTGACGTATGTTGTAAAATACTGTTTGTTCGCGGTGATGTGATTTGTGGCGCCACTATCGCAGTACCACTCGTCGGCTTGAACAAAGTCGCCGTCTAACGCACTCATAGCATGTGTCAGAAACGAAGCATTGTTCTCCTTATTTTTGTTTCTAGTGTCACCCTCTTTCTTCTTCACTGGACATTCACTTGCCCAATGGCCCAATTCCTTACATTAGAAACATGGTACTTCTGCTTTACTCGTTGAACATTTTTCTTCGACTTGTCACCAGCGCTGCCTTTGCCACTGCCATACTGGGAATGCTTCTTGGGAGCACTACGAACCACAAACGCAGTCGATTCCACGTTTCCTTGGTCACGCAGTTCAATCGTGCACAATTTTTAAATCAACAAGTTCACAGTTTGATTTTCCGTCGGAATCGTGTCCCACACATCCTTGAAATTATCATATTCTTTTCCCAGCGTGGATAAAATTCGACCTTCAAAATCCTTTCAGATAACGTATTTTCGTTGTGCTTTTGGAGTTCGTCGTTCAGATCCTAATAAGGCTTCTGTAACTTCGCGACATGGGTGCTGATGTCCTCCTTGTCGTCACGTGTCACTCGGAAGAATGACTCGATCAACATGTTCAGTCTCTGCGTACTGCTTCGTTCGAACCGTGCGCTCAATTTTGTCCAAATTTCACTGGCATTGGTGCTCGTCAACACGAGCTCGGCAACAGATTTTCTTAGCGCACCTGCTAGCAAACTGGCCGCTTTCGCGTCTTCTTTCAACTACTGCCTATATGCCGCTTTTTGTTGCGCAGTTGCATCTGCCGGCAACACAGGACACTTTTTCGAACCATCAACAATATTTTCCAGTTCATACGACCGCAAAACCATCAACACATGCCATTTCCACTTTGCCCAGTCTTCAGGTCCTACAAGTTTATCCACTTGAACTTTGTAGTCACTGCCGGTTGCCATTTTGAGGCTATCCTTAACTCACAAAAAATACAGCACGTGTTGCGCATGCGCTCAGCTTCGGATCCACTCACGAGATAATACCATTTACACGTGGCCTGGGTCCATAACCTGTTAGTTTTAATGTAAATCTTTATTTATCAAGTGAGAAATACAATACAAAATACAAATCATCTTTTGAGATGCTTGTCACATGTCACGCGAACACGCACATACTTTGCACTGACTCGTCTTTTGTTTCCTTCTTTTTTGTACATGTCTATTTCGCCAGGTGGCGCTACTGTGCTATTTTTCTTTCAAATATTAACACTTACTCCAAAGAAAAATCAAATACAAATGAAAAAAATAAACAAGATGAACTATTGAACACTTTTCAGCATCTAAGATATCATCTTCTGCACGCCAATCCTCTCACGCAGCATCTCGAATCTGACCCTCTCCAGAGGTTTAGTTAGATGATCAGCTAATTGACTGGTCCCGTCGATGTGCTCCAGCTCAAGGTCTCCGTCCAAAAATCTTTCCCTCACATAGAAATGACGTACCTCAATATGCTTGGATTTTCGATGGTACTCCGGATTTTTAGCCAATTTAACTGCACCAGCATTGTCGATGTAAAGCGTAGGAGGTTTGTCAGCAGTTCCCAGTAATTCAGAAAACAGTCTTTTCAGCCAAATTAACTCCTTTGCTCCTTCACTTGCAGACACAATATCAGCTTCAGTTGTCGATGTTGACACAGACTTCTGTAACTGACTTCTCCACGATACAGCTCCATGATTGTAGGTCGAAATGACACCCGTCGTTGAACGTCTCGTTCTCTTGTCATCGGCATAGTCAGCATCACTGTAGACCTTCAAAACATCCTCTTTCCTATAGACGATTCCATTGTTCACTGTGCTCTTTAAATATCGAAATATCCGTTTCACTTGACTCCAGTCTTGAACTGTAGGATTCTCCATGGCTCGAGCAGCTTTGTTGACCGCGAATGCGATAACTGGACGTGTAGCTGTGGTCAGGTACATCAAGGATCCCACCGCCTCACGATAAGGAACCCTGGCCGAAACCTTTTCTCCGTCTTCACTTTCTTCGCGTCCAACTGGGGTAGACACTCCATTTGACCCGGCCATCCCAAATTTTTCTAGGATTTTCCTCGTCTAATCCTCTTGACTGATTGCAATTGATCCATCATTGTTTTGTTGTATCTTCATGCCCAGGAAATTGTTGAGAGATCCTCTGGTCGTGTAAAATTCCTGCTGAAGATTTTCCATGAACTGCTTGATGTCTTCTTCGTTGCCAATTACCAGACCATCACCCACAAAGATTACAACAGCCAACCACTTTCCTTTTTTGTTGCTGTAAAAGAGACAAGGATCAGCTTTGCTGTTTTTGAATCCAGCTTTCTCCATGAATTTCTTGAAACGCTTGTTCCAGCAGCGTGGAGCCTGTTTTAAACCATATAAGCTTCTTTTTAGATGACACACTCGGCCAGTACCGTCCTGATGACCTTCTGGCTGTTCCATGAACACATCATCTTCAAGCTCGCCGTTCAAGAACGGCGTCTTGACATCTAATTGACCAAGTTTCATCTCCTTTTCAACAACTACTGCCAACAGAGCTCGAATGGTATCATACCGTGCAACAGGGCTGAACGTTTCTTCATAATCGATTCCTTGCTGTTGCACATAGCCTTTGGCTACCAATCGTGCCTTGAAGCGAACTTCTCCACCGTCCGTTGTCTTCTGTCGTAGAACCCACCGATGTTTCAGGACCCGTGCACCATTTGGACGCTCAACCAATTTCTAGGTATAATTTCCCTTTAAGGACTCCAATTCTTCATTAATTGCTTTCAGCCACTGATTTTATCACTAGACTGCAGCGCTTCAGAGTATGAGTCAGGATTCTTTTCAACGATGGATGGTCCAGCCATGTACATGTAATTTCCACTGATCATCCACGATGGCTTCTTACTTTCAAGTTTGTTTTCCTTCTTTCTTCAGTCACTCCTTCTTCCTCATCTTCGCTTCCTCCGGAACTGGCCGCCGAAGCAAAATCTTCAATTTCGCTTAAGTTCTCATCTGACTCTGACCTCCTCTGTAGGCCTACATCAGACGATGAATTAGACTGATTGCTCTCTACACGTTCTTCAAGCGTGAATTCAACATTTCCGGCGTTGGCGCGCAAATTGCAGACAACTTTAGGTTAGAATTTCACATCATGGCTTAGAACAACCTTTCCCTGAGTTGGAATCCGGACTCTAAATCCATCCCTGTCGTTCACGTACCCAACCAGATGTCCAAAAACAGCTTTGTCGTCGAACTTTGAGCGAAAATTCTTGTCGATATGCACGTAGCATCCTGTTCCGAAGATCTTCAGATGACTGAGACTTCCCACTGGTCGTCCATACCACAATTCATAGGGAGATTTGTTTTCAATGGATGACTTCCCAGTGCGATTCAGGAGGTACACCGCAGTGTTGCAGGCTTCAGCCCAAAGTTGTTTCGTTAACTTGCTGGGATACAGCATAGATTTTGCGCACTCCACAATCGTCCGATTTTCACGTTCCGCAACTCCGTTTTGTTGTGGTGTGTACGGCGTAGTAATGCTGTGTTCTATGCCTCTGCTTGCGAGTAGTTCAGAAACCTTCTTGTTATCAAATTCTTTTCCTCCATCACACCTGAACAGCTTCACGACGTGTCCATTTGTTTTGGCTTCATTCAGGAACTGTTCCAGAACGGTGTACTCTTCACTTTTGTGCTTTAAAAAGAAAACTCGTCGAAACTTGCTGAAATCATCCTTGAAACATACGTAGTAGCGTGCCTTTCCAAGAGATTCAGTAGACATTGGTCCATTCACATCGGCGTGGATTTGTTCACCGGTGGCTGTTGGTCGATTCAGTCGTGTCTTGAATGACAGTCGATGCATTTTTCCCAGTGCACATCCATCGCAGAAATCCTCTCTACACATGTCTACATTGATGTTCATCTGCTTCAGTACATTCTTGACATGCGCTTCGTGTTGATGACCAAATCGTTCATGGTAGATCTGTAGTTTGTCCGACGATGTAGCTAAATTCACTTGAATGGGTTGCGCCGGTTTCACGACACGCATTTCAAGTACATACAGACCATGACTCACACGTCCAGCCATCATCGCCTTTCCAGTAACCTTGTCTTCAATTCTAACAGTTTGGTCGTCAAGTCTTGCACAGAAACCTTTCCTTGCAGCAGGTTTCACAGAAAACAGATGAGCCATTGCATCGGGAACATACAAAACTTCAGTCATCTCAGCACTCAACCAAGCGTTGTTCAGCCGCACTTGAATGTTTACAGTTCCTTTGCCGTGAGCTAGCATGCTCACACCTCGTTTTCCTAGCAAAATCTTCTCTGGAGCAGCAAACTTGACGTATGTTGTAAAATACTGTTTGTTCGCGGTGATGTGATTTGTGGCGCCACTATCGCAGTACCACTCGTCGGCTTGAACAAAGTCGCCGTCTAACGCACTCATAGCATGTGTCAGAAACGAAGCATTGTTCTCCTTATTTTTGTTTCTAGTGTCACCCTCTTTCTTCTTCACTGGACATTCACTTGCCCAATGGCCCAATTCCTTACATTAGAAACATGGAAACTTCTGCTTTAATCGTTGAACATTTTTCTTCGACTTGTCATCAGCGCTGCCTTTGCCACTGCCATACTGGGAATGCTTCCTGGGAGCACTACGTACCACAAAAGCAGTCGATTCCACGTGTCCTTGGTCACGCAGTTCAATCGTGCACAATTTTTAAATCAACAAGTTCACAGTTTGATTTTCCGTCGGAATCGTGTCCCACACATCCTTGAAATTATCATATTCTTTTCCCAGCGTGGATAAAATTCGACCTTCAAAATCCTTTCAGATAACGTGTTTTCGTTGTGCTTTTGGAGTTCGTCGTTCAGATCCTAATAAAACTTCTGTAACTTCGCGACATGGGTGCTGATGTCCTCCTTGTCGTCACGTGTCACTCGGAAGAATGACTCGATCAACATGTTCAGTCTCTGCGTACTGCTTCGTTCGAACCGTGCGCTCAATTTTGTCCAAATTTCACTGGCATTGGTGCTCGTCAACACGAGCTCGGCAACAGATTTTCTTAGCGCACCTGCTAGCAAACTGGCCGCTTTCGCGTCTTCTTTCAACTACTGCCTATATGCCGCTTTTTGTTGCGCAGTTGCATCTGCCGGCAACACAGGACACTTTTTCGAACCATCAACAATATTTTCCAGTTCATACGACCGCAAAACCATCAACACATGCCATTTCCACTTTGCCCAGTCTTCAGGTCCTACAAGTTTATCCACTTGAACTTTGTAGTCACTGCCGGTTGCCATTTTGAGGCTATCCTTAACTCACAAAAAATACAGCACGTGTTCCGCATGCGCTCAGCTTCGGATCCACTCACGAGATAATACCATTTACACGTGGCCTGGGTCCATAACCTGTTAGTTTTAATGTAAATCTTTATTTATCAAGTGAGAAATACAATACAAAATACAAATCATCTTTTGAGATGCTTGTCACATGTCACGCGAACACGCACAGACTTTGCACTGACTCGTCTTTTGTTTTCTTCTTTATTGTACATGTCTAGTTCGCCAGGTGGCGCTACTGTGCTATTTTTCTATCAAATATTAACACTCAATATCAAATAGGCCTACTGTGTGGGGCGATAAACACTTCCAAACTTCTGCGAGAGCCTTTAAGTTGAATTGTTCTGTGATCGCAGGGGAGTAGCCTACTTCCCAATAATATACCAGTACTTCCTGATATCCATTAAAGATGTTTGGTATAAACATTGCAGTTAAGTATTAAGCCTCGATATTTCGAGTATCAATATAGTTTTATTATAACTCATAATAAATGTACAATACTGTAGCCTACTATAACTTAATAGAACTTGCCTAATTTGGCTGTCCAATGTTTGAAAATTTGTCCAGATAAGTAACTTAATGCACAAGAAACTGACCAAGTATACACACAGGTTATTATATTTCCACTTTTGTTGATAATTGTATAGCACCACTGACTTTTTCACTAATACCTAATGCTTCAATGATTAAAACATTGTCTAACATAATTGACATAATGCCATGGTAGCCTGGTTCACCACTATCCTCATCACCTCCTTTCTTAACACCACTGACTTTTTCACCGAAACTTCCCTGACAATCACAACTAGACTTGCCACTCCAATCACATCAGAAATAAGCAGTATTCATTGACTCGAATAATGTCAATGTACGGTACAGTACAGACTGTATCTTCGTTGCAAGGTGTAGGCCTAGGCTACTGGTACATGATAATTGTTTTCTGAAACTGCAAAAAATAAAATGTTTAGGCATACATTTTCAGTCTGGGATAAGCCTATTTGTTACTGTATTTGGAAACACAATTCACTGCTTAAATAAACTAAGTGAAAAATCACCGCTCAGAAAAGTTGTAGGAGAAAATTGCTGTTAGTGAATCAGCTGTAAGGTTATGTAGGTTGTCGTTTATAATACTTACAGTCCAAACCATATTTAATTACAACTACACTGTCCACATGAACCAAAAATCCCTTTATGTGACATGTTTGTCCTAAATATCTCTCTATATTAGATATACTGTATCCATTAAATGATGTTCAATAAATATTTATAATTTGTAGTATCCGCCATGCAATTCTTGGCTCAGGAGTGAGCTCAACTTCATTCAGACTATCTCGCAAAATTCTCGTACGTTATCCTTAAAATGTCACTTCTATTTTGTAGCTCCAACACTGTAGATGATCTTCACGGGAGGTGTTTGCCTTATTTCACGCATATTACTCCTTTTTATCTACAAAATACAAGACACGGCGCAGCTTTAATGCAGTTTCCTACTGTATGTATAAAAAACTTAGCAACCAGTTGTTTGGGTCCAATGTGGCTGCGCCCATGCGGTTGCTAGGCGTGTCACTTCGGCAGCGTATAGCAACAGCCACATCCATGGTTCCCTGTCAGGCTGTGTGTTCTATCTCCCAAAATTTTAATAATGGCACCCCGTCGTGTTCGTTAAGCCGCCATTTTGGACACGATGACGGCCTAGGGTGGGGGCTTAACGAAGCCCTGAGAATCAAAACGATCTAAAATTTTTCCGAGCATGGTCTCCAATCAAAACGTCCCTGATTGGCTGAGCACTTATTGGGTCCTTCCCGCCACACAGCCGCAATCAAATCCGCCATTTACCTCAATTTAACATAACCTAAGTTACTTAAATTACAAATATTAATAATGTTGGTGAAGGGTGGGTGACTTGTGGATTAGATAAGCCATTTTTAGTGTTGCCTTCTATAGATTTGTGGTTTTTTGGCAATCTCGTTATCTTGTAGACATTAAGATAAATAGTTATATTTCGGGGGCCTATCACTCAGTAGCGGTTTATCACAACAGTAACAACTATTACGAATAGCTGTACTATAGTAAGATTTTTCTGCACCTTCGCGAAATAGTGCCGGTGGTTTGAGATTATTTTTGACTACCATTATGGGGTTTTAATAGTTTTACATAGAGCATTTTTGTTGTCTTGTAGGCATGATTGATTTGACATGTTAGGTCTGCATGTAGCCTACAGTTTTTTTTCCTGGTTTTTGGAATAATGCTCATTCTCATTACCATTAAGTGCAACCGTGTTGACCGACTGAAAGACATTGAATATTTCGTTTACTAAGGCAGCACTGAAATATGGGTTGCAACACGATATGGACTTGGAACTTATGTTCACTTAACAAAATAACGATACATCAACAAGCCATCCTTGTAATCTCTGCAAATAATAAAAATATTTCCCATCCAATATAGGCCTATTCATGTTGAACGGTAGAAAGTTATCAACCTTTATTAAGACAACACTGAAAAATGTTCATTTTGATCTAGCCTACTTACTCGGAGTCATCTGCATCAATGTCCCTAGAGGTTCAGTTTTTTTAATTCTCCCTTTCCTATGGTCAAATAACACATGGATGTTCCCTACTTTTCTTAAGGGGATTCAATGATCTTATGCTGAACTAATTAAGAATAGGGCATGTACCCCAACCCCTTAAAATATGAAGTTATCAGGATAAAAATAATGTCCATAACCATCAGAAACTTGAGAACACAGATCAGGAGAATGTTGATCGACCATGGATGCAAGACCAGAAAGTCTTAAAGAGGAGTGTTTCATTTAGAGGCTTGGAACATCATGGTCAAGACCCCTGTAGCCTACTTGGGTGTGTGCTCAATTTGTTTGAAAACCCGTTGACAGATCATAAGTTAATCTGTGGCTGGAATCCACTCCGTTCTATGCTAAGCTGTGCACCATTAGTGTTCTGTGACTACTGTATCAATTTCTGAAAATTGTGTCATAGGCCTATGCATAGACAAGTCGCTGAGAATGTTCTCTGAATGGTGAATACCAGTAGGCTAGCCTACTTAGCTGCCTTCTTCACTAGCATTTCCAGGCACCTGGTTAGTTGGTAAAATGAAATAGAAAAATCACTTGAATGATTCAAGTTGTCCTTGATTGCCCTCGAGGGACAGTGTACCCCATTCCAGATCTTAGTTCAGAATTAGTTTCCTTGACGGAGTTGGAGAAACAGTCACAATACCTATGGTACTACTTGACCTAGTACGGTACATGTAGATGGAAGCAACCACTAGGTAGCTTATGTCCCATTAGTTGGGAGTGTTAGGGAATGGGAGATTGGTTCAACATTTCAGCCTATGTTGTTGTATATTTCATTAATATATGAGATCTAAAAGTGTATCATAGGAATATTAAAGCAAACCATAATATATTACCAGTTGGTCAATTGGATACAACAATTCAATGAAACATTCTGTTAATAATTAGGAAGTGTCGTAGGCAACCAGAAAAGCGACACAAGAAAAAACACCTGAGTCTTCCAGGCAGTTGTCATCAACTGTATTTCACATAGAGAAGAATGACTAAAATGGTTCCTCATGAACAAAACAACTGGTCAATGGCTTGAAAGACAGTAGTAAGGACTTACATGCTGTCAGTAAAAGTGGAGTTAAGAAAGATGTCTGGAATATTTAAATCAGTAGTTGATAGCCATGATTTTTAAAATTACCCTAGTTAATTGCACCTTAATATGATTAGTAGCCTACCGGTATGTGCAAGATTTTAAATGGTAGGTTTCCCTGTGAACCAAAAAACAGCTCTAAACATGGATTATGTTCAGGTTAGGCCTACAAGTTATTGGGAGGGAGGTTTATTTTAGATACCTGTTGCACATAAAATGAGCTTCTGATTAGAGCTCTGTGGGAATGTTTTAATGGTTTGATGATACAGGATTTATCAAGCCTCTTTCTATGCATCTTTTAAAAACATTTTAACAATTCATAAATTACTGTCATCATTGCTAATGCTGTAATCTGTCATGTTTATTTATGCAGCAGGAGGAATTAGGAAACATTGGTAGGATTGGTATATTGAGTGGAGATATAGTAGGATAAAATGCAACTGTGTCATGGAAACCTAAGATGTATTTTTATTTCTCAAATTTATTTTCTGTAGACTCCAATACAGACCACCACCAGGGGGGGGGGGGGGGGGGGGAGTGTTGGTGATGTTTAATGAGAGCAAATCTTGAAATACTGTGATTTAAGTGGTTGGTATCAAAAGCTGTATAGGAAAAATTTAAATGTGAAGTCACGCCCAAGTTTATGAAGCCTTGCCAGACTCAGCTGAAATTATCTTCGATGCAAATCAAGTCTCAATAGTTAAAACTTTAGTACGACCTTTGACATGAGCACTATAATAGGCCTACAGTTAGGATCGACATAGCCTGCAGTAGGTCTTGTGCTACTGTATGCACCTGGGCATGTTTAAAAAAAACTCAGCCTGCAGGTTAATAAGGTATTATATTACTATAAATCTATCTCAAGCAAATCCAAGAAGTTACCAGACTGAGAAACTACATATCAATATTTAAACAAAAAAAAGGGTGGCAGTGCAAACTGCACTTTTAATCCTTGCTTCATTAGTTAAACCATAATATTTGTACATAAATACAGTAAGGACTTCACATTACAAACGGCCACTTAAATTATATGCCTTATTAGGCATAACCTACAAATTACATGTCATGAAATTGGTAAATATAAGCAGACAGCTACATCAATATGCAATGGTCTATAATGTAGTTTTATAGTGCACAAGAGGTTATTGTACTGAATGTATTTCGAACTGATGAATAAAACTGGTGGAAACGACAGCCAATTGATTTACATCCATTACATCCAAAGTAGTAGAAACTTTCAGTTGATTGGCAAGAGTGTTGATTTGTACTTTTATTTTCACAAATTTTGATTAACAGTGTCACGCTTCAATTTAAATATAAACGCACATACAATTCCTCATCAATAAGTGATTTGCACTTCATACTGTCATGAACTGGAATAGATTTCTAGCAATTTAATTGATGTAGAAATCTATTCCTCTCGCCACCATATTGGTGATAATTGTAAACAAACCCGCGGGCAGCCAATGGCTGGTAATAATTGCCAGCCAATAACAAGCCAGGATGATGCGGATCATAATTCGCGTTTCACTCTCATTGCGTTTTAACTTGAGGTGAGGAATCAGCTGTTCGTTAACGCCACGGGGTGCCATTATTAAAATTTTGGGAGATAGAAACACACTCTCAGTGGAGTGAAACTTCAGATCCCCCACTTACGATAGTAGACCAAACAAATCTTCAGGCTGAGACAATGGCTTCACACATAAATACTATTTTAAATTTCATGGGTAGGGTCATGAAGTGTAAACTCACACTTGGGAGGAGAAATACACAGCGACCAACTGAAAGAGCGGTTATTTATGAAGAAACAACACTAGGTTATAATTTTAGCTTGTATTGCATTAAATGGCCATTACAGGACGAGAGCAGCATGCAGCTTACAGCTTAAGCTTGGTCCTCCTCCAGTGTCTTCTCTTGGCATTTTATCTACATTGAGAAACAATGTTTCACTGTCATGCTCTCTACTGAGGGTTCATTTTTAAAACAGTGCACACATGGAATACAAAGGCTGTGTTTCTATCTCCCAAAATGTTAATAATGGCACCCCGTCGTGTTCGTTAAGCCGCCATTTTGTTCGCGGTCACGGCCTAGGGAGGGGGCTTAACGAAGAGGATTGAATCAAAACTTTATAAATTTTTTCCGAGCATGGTCTCCAAATCAAAACGTCCCTGATTGGCTGAGCACTTATTGAGTCATTCCCGCCACACAGCCGCAATCAATTCCGCCATTAAACTCAGTTTAACATAACCTTACTTAAATTACAAATATTAATGTTTTTGGTGAAGGGTGGGTGACTTGTGGATTAGATAAGCCATTTTTAGTGTTGCCTTCAATAGATTTGTGGGTGTCATTGTGTTTTTTTTGGCAATCTCGTTATCTTGTAGACATTAAGATAAATAGTTATATTTCGGGGGCCTATCACTCAGTAGCGGTATATCACAACAGTAGCCTACTATTACGAATAGCTGTAATAGATTTATCTTCACCTTCGCGAATTAGTGCCGGAGGTCTGAGATTATTTTTGATTACCATTATGGGGTTTTAATAGTTTTTCAAAGAGCATTTTTGTTTTCTTGTAGGTATGATTGATTTGACATGTTAGGCCTGCATGTACAGTATTTTGTTTCTGGTTTTGTGAATAATGCTCATTACCATTAGGTGCAATCGTGTTGACCGACTGAAATACATTTAATATTTCGTTTCCTAAGGCAACACTGAAATATGGCTTCCAACACGATATGGACTTGGATATTATGTTCGCCTGAAAAAATAATGGTACATCAACAAGTCATCCTTATAATCTCTGCAAATAATAAAAATATTTCCCATCCAATATAGGCCTATTCATGTTGAACGGTGGAAAGTTATCAACCGTTATTAAGGCAACACTGAAAAATGTTCATTTTGATCTAGCCTACTTGCCCGGAGGCATCTGCATCAATGTCCCTAGAGGTTCGGTTTTTTTAAATTCTCCCTTTCCTATGGTCAAATGTTTCCTATTTTTAGCCTACTTTTCACATTTTGCAAAAATGAGGAAAAAGTAGACTTATGAGATCGGGCAAATGTCTGTCTGTCCTTCTGTCTGTCTGTCTGGCCGTGTGTGTGTCCCCCCCCCCCCCACCCCCCATCAACTCCTAAACGGCTGCACCAATCAAAACAAAATTTGGTAGGAGTAAAGATCTATACCGGAATATCTCACGGCCATATTTGAAACTGATGTCAGTGCTACCAACGGCTGAAAAATCGCAATTGAAATTTGAGCTCCATGTTGGATATCTTGGAAGGTATGAATGGGAGCTATTTCAAAATTGGTCTAACCCGTTCCTGTTGCCTGTATTTATTTGGAATCGTCACCTTTCGGCTATTGCTATTTGCATCTTTTGGGAAGTGATGAAAACTTATACCCGCAGCCCTCTTATACATCGACTTACAGCCGTAAACTGAGCAATATACTTTGCTCTTACTCATTTTGCACTCTATCAACGATTAAAAGTTATTACATATGTATAAAGACACGAAGAATTTACAACGATCTGCTTACCAATACAAGAAACCATATACAAACAGTCACCACGTGACAAATGTACCCTACTTGGTAAGTTTCTAATTTTTACCGCTAGATGTCATATCAGATAGCTGGAGTTGCCAATACAGAATTTCGAACTAATTAGAAATTTCGATATTACCAACTTAATTTCGTCATTATTCTAGATAGATCCATATACAGTAGATTAATCATTGGCATGAATCTTAAATTTTAAGAAAAGTAGGCTCTTTAGTTCGTCACGGAACTTCTTGTTTCTTAGTAGGCGGTCGTACTCAGATCCTATTTCACCTTTCATTTCAAAACATTGCCACTAGTTTCGTTGTAGTCGCTCTCGCCTAGTAGTTACATGGCCTGTACATAGGTATCAGCACGGACTACCCCCACCCCCTAACGCTGAGGGTGTTTCAAGGTCGCGCGTTCAAGAAAGTCCAAAATGCTTGAGTCCGAACACTGGGGAATTATTGCTGTCTCGTGGAATTGTGCCTCAGGAATAACGCGACTAGAAAGTTCGAGGTGATTGTATACTTTCAATTGAATGGCCGAAATATTTTGCTATAGATAAGCTAATACTGTACTTAAACTACGGGATTCACAAGTGACTGAAATATGCTTAGTCTTCCTCGTGATGTATCGGCTAGTATTCTTGGCTGTCTCCCCGGAGGTTCGGGTTCGATTCCCGGCGCTGACAAAAAATTCGATTCATTCTTGTCTGAGGGCTGGAAAGCCCCGTGTGGCAAAACTGAAAAGGTATGGTTTCGATTCCCATCTCAGCCATTTTGGAAGTGGTTTTCCATGGTTTCTCAATTCTACTCGGCTGACTGCGTGGATCAGGGGTAACGTTCTCTCTTGCTGTACCCAAGGTTACAGGATCTATTCCTGACACAGCCAGCTGGCATTTGAGGGTGCGCAAATGCGAGGGAGCCGTGTCAGTGAATTTACTGGCAGGTTAAAGATCCCCTTTGTGGCAAACATCCGGCACCCAGTGTCTCCTAAAACTACAGATGGTAAAAGGTACGTAAAACAATAAAATTATTATTATTATTATTATTATTATTATCATCATCACTTCTACTCCAGGCAAATTCAGCTGACTCCTTCACAATCCTCATCTGAATCATAAATAAACACACTAATACAGCCATCACAATAAGACGGGTAATTAGACAAATTCCAAACACACGCCAAGTACACGGGGCTAGATGACCACGATGCCGCAACAACTACTTTGACATGCGCTAATGAATTTCAAAAAATACGGGAACTAGTCCTCGCACGGATAAACGTGTTTTACAGGTGGTTATAAGGATGCGCACTGACCGACCGCAGTAGCTACACTTGCTAAGGTCATGGGTCCCAAGCTATCTCCGAACTCGGTAAACAAGTGGGTTCGAACCCGTGGGCTTTTGTTTCAATGTTGAACTCCATTCCTATTATGTAGTCTATATTTTATATTATCTTGGTAAGTATTTGTAACACTCACCGGTTATACGATTAGAGTACTCAATCCATTGATTTACTGTTTCTGAAAACTATTCGAAATTATCGATATTAGAATGCAGAAGAAAAACCTGTAAAATAATTAACGTTTAATAGTTTGAAGGGTTTAGACGACAACTCATAATTTCAGGATTTTAGAGCATCAGTATTTGCAAATCGCACACTTCTTACAAAAATGATATTTATTAAATTAGAATGCAATTCGTCACTGCTAATTTATGAAATTATACGATTTGAGTACACATTCCTTTGATTTACATTTTCTGAAATCGATGCAAAATGATAAAGAAAAGACCTCAGAATGTTAAAATGACATTAAAAAAAAGGCGTCACAGCGGCCAAAATGTGAAGTGGACACCAATTATGGAGCGTATCTTCCTGCAGCAACAGTAACTGCAAATCGCACACTTCGTACAGTTTTTTAAATGTATTTTTTAAAGAAATTATTGATATTTATGAAATTAGAGTGCAATGCGTCACTGGTAATGTATATTCTCTTTCATTTGAATGCTCATTTTTCACGATCGGTCTCTTGTGAGCGCCGCAGGAGGGATGCATACTACTGAAATAATATATATGATGAGCCACAGCATCCGGCAGGCTCCCACTTAGCATCACGTGACTGGGAGACCCCGCACCAGACCATACTGTTACGTGCCACCCCCTAGTGGCACTTTTGTTAACTGGATTACGGTGGGAAGGAAGCACAACACCATTTACTGCTTAAAGAAATAATTAACTTTATTGTGGCCAGAAAATTACACTAATCAGCACACACAAGCAATTAGGAGCCTTCTCCAGTTTCCTCAAATCTCTTCCTTATGCGCTCTTGGCCCCTTTCACTTGCAACAGACCACAGAAGTTAATCCGTCCTAATGAGTCCGGTGGCCTTGGCAGAAGCTACCTGCCCCTCTTCCTCAGGTAAAACAAATACAGTTACTTACGAGCACTTGAAGTACGCTGTTCACAAGCTGGGAGAAAACAATGTCACAGGATTTCGACACCACAATATCTGACACTCAGTGAAAGCACACTTACTCAGAACACGGCAGTCCCCTGTATGTTCCTCACTTCGCCGCTACACTAGGGGTTTCGCAAGTCACCACACTTCTGTCGCACAAGATAATCGCTTGCACTAGCTCGTAAAACACAACAACAACAACTGCTTCACGGGTCACTCTTATATAGCAGGCCGGTGACTCAATAAATGGTTCTAGATCCATCCAGGGTCCACGGCTTCTCGAGGTTTCCATCGCTGGTCCAATCACGAATCTTCTGGACTATCCCTTTGTCTTAGTAGCCCTGTTGCATAAGGCACACGCAATACAGGAGGCATGCCACAGCCCAGCCCCTGGGGCAGTTGTGACTCAAGCGGCGAGTGATGACACAAACTCACAGCCGTAACACCACCCCCTTCCTAAAAAGGCTGATCGTCCCGATCAATCATTGGTCCGTCTGTGTCCCTCCGTAGGCTGCCAGGCGATCTCGATGCACAATCTTCATCTTCGCCCTCGGGCTCCGCTGGATCCTGTAGACGACATCGTTGATCCGTTTCACGACTCGGTACGGGCCCTCCCAGGACTTCTGAAGTTTGGGTGACAGGCCTTTCTTCCGTAATGGGTTGAAGAGCCAGACCAGGTCGTCCTCGTGGAATCCGCCGGCATCCGTCTGCTGGTCGTATCGGGTCTTCATTCGGTCGGTCTCGATCCGCAGTTTCCTCCTCGCGAACGCGTGCACGTCCTCCAGTTGGTCGACCAGTTCTTGACAATACTGGCTTACCGGGATCGGATCATTCCCAGGTCGGCCAAAGGCAAGATCGACAGGTAGACGGAGCTCCCTCCCAAACATGGCCCGGGCTGGTGTGCACCCGGTGGCTTCATGCACGGCGGCGCGGTAGGCCAGGAGAAATAGTGGAAGATGTTTGTCCCAATCCCTCTGGTGCTCGCTGACGACTATTCGAAGATGGTTCTCGATGGTGCGATTGAATCGCTCTACCATCCCGTCGGACTGAGGGTGTAGTGGCGTTGTCCTTGTCTTCCGGATTCCCAGCAGCTGGCATAGGTTCTGGAACACCTGCGACTCGAAGTTCCTCCCTTGGTCGGAGTGCAGCTCCAGGGGTACTCCGTACCGGCTGACGAATTCCTTCACCAGGGTCTCTGCAATCGTCGCGGCTTCTTGGTTAGGGAGCGCATACGCCTCCGGCCATTTGGTAAAGTAGTCGCTGACGACTAATATGTAGCGGTTCCCTGCCTCGCTTAACGGGAATGGCCCAGCAACATCGATGGCCACTCTCTCCATGGGGCCGCCCACGTTGTAGGTCTTCAGTGGACCCCGTCGTCTTCGTCCTGGGCCCTTGCTGGCTGCGCAATCGTGGCACCTCGCACAGTGGTTCTCCACGTCTGTTCGGCATCCGATCCAGTAGAACCGCTCTCTCAGCTTCTCCAGGGTCTTCTTTATCCCTAGGTGTCCACCAGATGATCCTCCATGAACTTCCTTCAGGACTTCCTCCGTCATAGCCTTTGGAACGACGACTTGTTCCCGAGATGTCTTCCCGTCGGTGCTCTCCCAGGTACGGCAGATGAGGCCATCCCTTACAATCAGCGAGTCCCACTGTGCCCAGTAGGATTTAAACTTTGGGCTGCAGTCACTCACAATGTTCCACCCGGGTCTGGGGACACAGGCCCTCTTCCATTCGGCTATCAGTCCCAGGTCATCATCCTCTGCTTGTGCCCGCGTGAATGATTCGCGGCTCCAGTTCCCTTGAAGTTCCACAGTAGTCCGTCGGCACAGTATCCCGGTGTTCTCCTCCCTTCGGGCACAGAAGGTGCAGTCTTCGGGGCACGGTCTTCGTGACAGGGCGTCGGCGTTAGAATGCAGTTGGCCTTTCCTGTGCTGAATCTCAAAGTTGTACTGTTGAAGCCTCTCTAACCACCGCGCGAGTTGACCCTCGGGCTGCTTGAAGTTCAGGAGCCACCGCAGGGATGCATGGTCGGTCCTGATGAGAAATTCTTGCCCGTACAGGTACTTGTGGAAGTGTTCAATGGTCTTCACGATGGCGAGCAGCTCCTTCCTGGTGACGCAGTAGTTCCTTTCTGGCTTTGACAGGGCCTTGCTGAAGTAGGCCACTACTCTCTCCTCGCCGTCCACTACTTGCGACAGGATTCCCCCTATGCCAAAGTCGCTGGCATCGGTATCGACGATGAACCTTGTTCCAGGTCTGGGGTAGGCCAGAATAGGTGCGGTGCACAGAGCCTGCTTGAGTTGTTCGAAGGCACTGCGGCATTCTGCTGTCCACGTGAAGAGTTGGTCCTTCTCAGTCAGTCGATGTAAAGGTTTGGCGATGTCGGCGAATCCTCTCACGAAGCGACGGTAATAAGTGCAGAGTCCCAGGAAGCTTCGTAGTTGGGACTTGTCCTTCGGAACTGGCCACTCCCTCACAGCTGCGGTCTTCTCTGGGTCGGTGCGCACCCCTTCCTCGGAGACGATATGCCCAAGGTACTGGACCCGCTTCTGGAAGAGCTGACACTTCTTGGGGCTCAACTTCAGCTGGGCAGCCCGTAGCTTCAACAAGATCTCCTTCAGGTTGCTGTAGTGCTCCTCGAAGCTTCTCCCCAGAACGATGACGTCGTCTAGGTAGACCAGGCAGGTCTTCCAGTGTAGTCCCCTCAGAATGGACTCCATTAGCCTTTCGAAGGTCGCAGGGGCGTTGCACAGACCGAATGGCATGACGGTGAACTGCCAGAGCCCGCTGCCCACAGAGAACGCCGTTTTCTCGCGGTCCTTAGGGTGGACCTCCACCTGCCAGTAGCCACTCTTCAAATCCAAGGTGGAGAACCATCTTGACCCTGATATGGTGTCCAGCGTGTCGTCGATCCGGGGTAGAGGGTAGCTGTCCTTCTTCGTGACGTCGTTCACCCGCCTGTAGTCCACGCAGAACCTGGTGGAACCGTCCTTCTTCTTCACAAGCACGACCGGAGAACTCCAAGGACTATGTGATGGCTCGATCACCCCTTGCTCCTTCATCTCTTCTACCATCCGGTCGACTTCGGCTTGCTTGGCGAGCGGGACACGTCGGAATGGGGCCCTAATCGGTGCGCTGTCCCCAACGTCGATTCTGTGCTGGACCAAGCTTGTCCTGCCGAAGTCTTTGCTCCCCACGGAGAAGACATCCTGGAATTCGCGTAGCAGGTCCTGAAGTTGGCGTGATTGTTCCTCGTCTAAATGGTCCTGGGATCCTTGGTACAGCTTCTGTAGTTCTTCTGGCAGTGTGCATCTTCTTCGGTTGTCCGTCTGCAGGTGTCTGTCTGTCGTATCTGTGATGCGGGCAATCCAGGTAACGGGCTCGCAGATTCCTAGGTTGGTGTCCCGGTGAACCGTAATGTCGTAGTCGTTCAGGTTGGACAGGCGGACGTACGGCCGAGACGTCGTGTTGATGAGAGTCTTGGCAACTAGCAATCCTTTTGTCTGGATGTCCTCATATTTTGGCTCGATGACAGCCGCCACTCCCTCAGCAGTTCCGTCGACAATTACGGCAGCGCTGACCTCCGTCCTGGCAGGAACGATGACGTCTTCTCTCAGCCTTACTCGCCGTGCGGTGATGGACTCGTGCGCAGGTTGCAAAGCAAGTTCCTCACGTCCGAAGTGCAGAGTGTTGGTACTCAGGTCCAAGATGATGTTGTTCTGGTCCAGGAAGTCCAGTCCGATGATCACTTCGTTTGATACGTCAGCCACAAGCACTGGATGCTTTATCACCCGTCGACCAATGACGAACTCCAGTGATGCTTCGCCATGTACCGGTGCGGTCTCTCCGGTCGCGGTTATTAGCTGGAGGTTCCTTTGTGTGGGTTGCACTCTCCACTTCGGGATCACAGTGGGATTGACGATGGTCCTCGATGCTCCCGTGTCGATCAGCATGGGCCAGCTCACTCCGTTGATGACTCCATCGACCATCAGGCTGCTATTGTCCCTCCGTAACTTCGTCACACGCACTTGGACTGCCGGGGCTTGACGACTGTCACAAGCCAACCTTTGCCCCCCAAGGCTGGCTAATACTCGTTTCCCTGGGCCGCGCGGTTTTCAGACGACTGATTTCCCGTCGGATACCCTCGGCGGCGGCGATCACCGCAGTCCTTGCTCAGGTGGCCTTTCTTACCGCAGGCCCAGCAGGTCGGTAGTCCTCTTCCAGGCCGCCTCTCCGGTTGTCTTCCGGCTGTGTCGTTGCTGGTGGTGCCGCGACTATCGAAGAAACGGCTTAGCGCCTCCATCAATTCGTCGGCCAGGGGCTTGGTCTCGTTGGTTTTTGCTGGTTCATCGACGTCCACTTGACGCACCCGCGCGTGCATTCTGGATGCCTGTTTTGCCGTCTCGAATTCAAGTGCGTGGCTCAGCGCATCTGCCAGGGTCTTATTGCGCGCGAGACGCAGCGCCTGTTGAGTGTCCGAGTCCCGTAGCCCGTCGGTGAAGGTCTGCGTCGCTATCTGCTCCAGAAAGTCGGCCGGCGCTGTTGGGTAGGCAAGCCTTACGAGGCGTGCGATGTCCATCTCGAACTCCTGCAGGGTTTCCGCGTTCTTCTGTACCCGGGTCCGGAGCTGCATCTGGTAGGCCTGCTGAAGATGGCTATCTCCATATCGGGACTCCATATGGGCGATCAGTGAAGCGTAGTCCTGGGATCCAGTCGGGATGGCCTGAAGGACGTTAAGGGCGTCACCTCTCAGCGCTACAATGAGAGCTGTAGCCTTTTCTGTGTTGTTCCAGTTATTTATGGAACAGGCCGCCTCGAACTGACGTAAGTAGGTGCTCCACGGGACCTTTCCGTCGAAGGTTGGGGGCGTCACTCGGCTATGTCCCGTTCCTGATATTCCCGGTGTAACGGTGGGCGGGCGTTGGCGCAGCTCGGCAACTTCCTCTTGTAGGGCTTTGACTCTCTCATCCACCCCGGTCGGCGGGCGTCGGCGCAGCTCGGCGACTTCCTCTTGTAGGCCTTTGAATCTATCTTCCATCCCTGTCGGCGGGAGTCGGCGCAGCTCAGCAAATTCCTTTTGTAGAGCGTTGAATCTCTCCTCCACCCCCATCAGCGGGCGTTGGCGCAGCTCGGCAACTTCCACTTGCAAGGTGTTGAACTTCTCCTCCACTGCCGCGACTTCCTCTCGTAGGCCCTGTTCTAATTTCCTTTGGCTCTCCTCTAATTTCGTCAGCAGACACTCTTCCAGATTTTTCTGGCCATCCAGAAATTTGGCGGTTAGGTCCTCTGCTAACTTATTCTGGCTGTCCTTCAGGTCCTCTGCTAACTTCTTCTGGCCATCCTCCATCTTGGTTTCCATGCCATTTAACTTTTCTAGCAGTGCTGCCAATTTCTCCTCCATTTTAGTTGTTTGTCTTGTAAAGGGCATGCACTCACAGGAAAATTAGAGAAAATTACCTGCTCGGGTTTTGAAACCAGGACCGTCAGGTGTTGTGCTTGAGTTCGTAATCCGGCTTCTGACACCAGTTGTTACGTGCCACCCCCTAGTGGCACTTTTGTTAACTGGATTACGGTGGGAAGGAAGCACAACACCATTTACTGCTTAAAGAAATAATTAACTTTATTGTGGCCAGAAAATTACACTAATCAGCACACACAAGCAATTAGGAGCCTTCTCCAGTTTCCTCAAATCTCTTCCTTATGCGCTCTTGGCCCCTTTCACTTGCAACAGACCACAGAAGTTAATCCGTCCTAATGAGTCCGGTGGCCTTGGCAGAAGCTACCTGCCCCTCTTCCTCAGGTAAAACAAATACAGTTACTTACGAGCACTTGAAGTACGCTGTTCACAAGCTGGGAGAAAACAATGTCACAGGATTTCGACACCACAATATCTGACACTCAGTGAAAGCACACTTACTCAGAACACGGCAGTCCCCTGTATGTTCCTCACTTCGCCGCTACACTAGGGGTTTCGCAAGTCACCACACTTCTGTCGCACAAGATAATCGCTTGCACTAGCTCGTAAAACACAACAACAACAACTGCTTCACGGGTCACTCTTATATAGCAGGCCGGTGACTCAATAAATGGTTCTAGATCCATCCAGGGTCCACGGCTTCTCGAGGTTTCCATCGCTGGTCCAATCACGAATCTTCTGGACTATCCCTTTGTCTTAGTAGCCCTGTTGCATAAGGCACACGCAATACAGGAGGCATGCCACAGCCCAGCCCCTGGGGCAGTTGTGACTCAAGCGGCGAGTGATGACACAAACTCACAGCCGTAACAATACCAATACTTTTAAATTCTTGGCAAAGCCGGGAACCAAACCCGGGACCTCTGAGGTAGCAGCCAACATTGCTGGCCACTGCGCCACGAGCTGGTTTATCCATAGCACAGTATGTTAAAAGGGGATATCAAGAAACAGTATAGCTGTAAAAATTATGCTATACGCGTCTAGACTCCTCCCCCGCCCCACCAATTTCATAGACACGGAGAATGAATGAAGCTTGTAGTTTTACGTGACCGTTAATCTCGCGATCAGAGCCACGGAACCTTCAGTTTTACGTGGAATCTGAACCACAGGACGTGATATTCCACTTCGAAAATCTCATTCGCCGGGAATCGAACCTTGGTGAAAGCCAGCTTGACCACTGCACCATTACGTTCCCCAAAGAAATGAAGTAACGTCGGAATCGTATAGTCCCCGAGTAGATACGTAGACGTTATGAACAGATAATGAATTAGAATAAACCATTTGTTTAAAAATAATGCCGGGATAGATCTTTGGTTCCTTAATATACGTACTGTATTTGGGCCATAATATATTTTGAAATATACAACAATCTGAACTCGAGTCCTAACAATCTTCAGAAAGCTATACCACGCAGAAGTGAGGAATTGATTTCGGGAGTGAATACACACTGCGTAATAATTGTCGTGCATCTTTCTATAGCATATAAACACACCACTCCGGCAGCGCCTGGAACATTACCAGTACTCAGTAAAATATGATATGATAATGATAATTGTTGTTTTAAGGGGCCTAACATCTTTCTGTCTTGAGTCCATAATCTCGGGAAGGATGACATGTTTGTAAGACCGGTCAAGTAACGGGGAAGAATACTCTCCCAAAATTCATCATCTCTCTGTATGAGTTCCGTTGTTATTCTTTTTGGGTTCCATACTGCAAACAGACAACATTGTCTTCTTGTAGTATGAAGCTGCCCTTGAGTCTGGTAGTAAAAATTGTGTTTGATGTCGAAGTTTCCTATTTCTCCTTTTCCCCCACTTTAATTCTATAGCCTCTTCCGGGATAAAATTGTTCGTGTATGATGGGCATTTGATTTTTTTAAAAAGTCCTCTCGGCACGCCGGAAGGCGGAGGTAGATTTCACCGGGCAAACTAGGGGATAGGCTATAATAAGCAAAATGTGCAGGTTTTCGTAGACGATCAGACATCATTTAGCCTTCCTTCGGAGGGGAAGTAAAGCCGGCGGTTCCATGTCATAGATTTATGGCATGTTAAAGAACCTTCCACTAATTACACCTGTGTGAGGCTAAATTAGGTTAAAAATGTAAACAACGCTCAGGTTCCTACGTTCGTTGCCAGGAGCCGACTGCGGTGGCGTCTAGTAGCGAAGTTCTGAACTAGTAGTTGTTGACGGTGGCGGCAAAAGTAGGAACTACTTGAAAATTCAAAGTCTGCAGTCCTTACTTGTATTATGAAACAGAAACACACACTAATACAGTCATCACAATTAACACCGGTTATCAGACAGATTCTACACATACCCAAAGTACACGGGGCTACATGGCCGCGTTGTCGCAGCCCCTAAACTGAGGAACCAACCAACCAGACCTCATTTATTTCGAGAAAGTATTTTACAATTGGAGCTTAGTAGCCTTTTTTTTCTGGTCATCTTTCCATGCATATTTTTAACATTTTATTGTCTTATGGGCACGGTAACCTTCTTGATATTTGGGGTACATTTTTATACTTGTGGTCACACTGTCCTTATGCAAGGTTTCGACACTGATGTGTAACTATCTAACAGTCTGTTACTTCATCACGGAAAATTTTATCACCCGCAGAGATGTTTTTAGTTCCGCAGTTTAGGGGCTGCGACAACGCGGTCATGTAACCCCGTGTACTTTAGGTGTGTGTAGAATCTGTCTGATAAACGGTGTTAATTGTGATGGCTGTATTAGTCTGTAATTCAGGTAAGGACTGCAGACAGTCAATTTCAAGTAGTAGTTCGCAATTTTGCTACCACTACCGTCAACGACACCTAGCTGTGAACTTGGCTACTAGATGCTATCGCAACCAGCAACGTTGGATCTTACCCTCCGAAGGAAAGCATACTGAGGGATTTTTAGCACTCTTAGAAAATCCGATGATTTCGGCCGGCTTTGAACCCGCGACCTTGGGCATAGAAGTTCAGCATGCTACCAGTTACGTCACCTAAGCCGCTTCCACTGAGTCAGATGGAAAACTGAATGTGATCTCGTGGAATGGCGTTGTCATGGCAACCTCTGATAGCTCATCCCTTATCAATCTAGAAGCGCTGTCATGGTAACCTCTGATGACTCTTGGCATTTTCTTATAATTCCGAAATCATTTTTCTCATCCCTTGGCGTAATGGTGGGTCATATAAAAATTCTTTCAAACAAAAGTTTTAGGTAATTATTATGGGAATATTGTCCTTTTTGTACGGTTTTGATAGTGTGCCTATTAAGAGAGATATGATTAATGTTTCCCGAAAAACCCACTTTTTCCCACCCGTTTGGTAAATGGTTGGTGCTATCAAAAAACTTTTTCAACATACATTTTTGGCCCTTATCCGACGCATAGTATGAACTTTAAATGGATTCGATATTTGACGTATAAAGACAGTTATGGCGATATTTCACTTTTTCGAAGAAAAAATAACCATTTTCACCCCCTTCGACCGATTTTGCCCGTTAACGAACTCGACCGAGATTCTAAAGGGGTACATATTACGTAAAATATTCAAAGTGATTGGTGCAAAATTACGGCAGTTATCGTGCCCACATAAAGCTGATATATATATATATATAAATTATATATAAACTTTTGAACTGATGGTGGTTTTGGGGTGGTGTATTCTTGGAATACACGGTACGAGAGAATATAATTTTTAATGCTTTTGCATGTTCATTCCTTCTTCTTCATCAAACACCAACAGTGAATTTCTATTTTCTCTTTGGTTATCATGTTGCTTATATCTTTTGTGAGTCTGTTCTAGATATATATATTCCATGACCCACCTAGCGTCATCTAGCAGCGAATCTCTGAAACTCCTCAATTCTTCCTGGTGCAAGAGGACTTCCTTTTCCATCTGGCCACCAGATCTCGTTGCCATAGCCAGCTATTATCTCCATGAGCAAGAGATCTTCGTCTACTTTTTCACTCACCATGCTGTGCTAGTATCGCCTGCTATCAACTCTTTGAAGACCATTTCCTCAAGAGAATTTAAGTTTACAATGTTGGTCATGCTTATATGTTCTCCTTTTGTCTCCTACCCCCACTCTTTCCCTTCCTTGGACCCTCCGTGCTTCGCTGAGTGGGTCTCACTTCTAAGTCGGCAGTTGACTCGGTCAGTCAAGGCTCAACTCGAGCCAGTCTCCTCAAACCAAGAGACACTCTCTACGCTCTACGCCATGTTGGCACATTAGGCATCCGTCAAAGGAAACTTCGCCTTCGACATGCAACAAAGATAAGTACCTACTTCAAGTTTTAACTTCACGTTCATCGGTTTTAACTTCTACATGTTTTTAACGATATTTTATAGACAGCGTGAGATTATTTATTTGGGGCAAAATCATTCTTCGCGGGATTTGCCATGTTGAGCTTTTGTCTGTCTAAGCCAACCTTAATAGAAAGTAGCTTTTCTTAAGCTATTTAATTGGGAAATCTTCTCACTACGTGGGATATTATCTAATACCCGCTGTCTATAATTCACCAAGCTAGTTCCTCCGCTGGATTATCTTTGACCCCATTCTTCTATTAAGATCGTTCTGGAACCTTCCAGATCCTGTACTTTATCTACAAGTCCTGCCGTCATGTAATTTTCACTCACTTGTGAGAATACTATTTAAAATGGAAGAATCTTACTTCTGAATTAAGGCTCAATAGCGGAATTTCTTCCACCGATGGAATGTTCTATGGTACATTTAATTGTAATTCACAACTTTCTCAAGAAATAGACTCTCGCCTACCTAGTGCAACCAGTTATTTTCATCATTGCAATAACTTTCTTTCCCATAAACGTTCGTGTTTCTACAGTGAACTTTTCATCTGTTTAACTGACTATAGTGAAAACTAGTGCTTGTTCAACTTTTCTACCGCGTCGCGATCGTCCGTTTACATTAAATAAGGCCATGAACATTGATCCTAAATCCCAATTATCTTTCCTCCACCTTCTACTAACAAACCATATTAATAAAATTGTAACTTTTCTATAAGGTGTCACTATAACGAAGTGCCCTTCCATTTTGCTGGTTTATCATTAATTAATTTCTGTATAACTACGTGTTTTATACACGGTTCAAACTTACAGTGTTTCTTCCCTATAATCAGGGAAAACAATTCTTTCAACTCTTGAGTGAGTTATTTCTAGGTCTCACGAAATGGAAACTGCCCCATTTGGCTTGTGATTCCTACTTAACCATAGGAGTTCGAGAACCTTCCTTTTAACTTTCTCTTCAGGTTTCACCGTAAGTGACCTGCTCTCTTTTGTATAATTGTTATAAAGTAATTCTGTACAAATATAAGAAGTTATAGGAACTTCTATCTTATTCTTCATGTTTTTCTTATTGTTATTTTCAAAGTTGTCACTCTCTCTAGAATATTCTCTCAGAAATTTCTTAAAGTACACTTCTTGTACTCAATCTAATGTTTAAATTTTAATTACTTCATTTGTCCTTTTAAATCTTATAAAGATTTTATAACATATTTAAGGTTTGAAACCTCATAAATTGTCAATTGCCTGGAGCAGACGTTTAATGTTTTCTGAGGTCTGTGACCCAAAAAATTATTAACCAAATTGAAAATATATATTTGTTAAAGTTATCAACTTCTTCTGAATTGTTAAATAAATTAAGCGTTTCTTTTCGCTTTCTCATTTTTCTAGTACAACGGTTAGACAAGATCCTGTCCTCCTTGGCTCTCCCTACTCAATGCCATTAAATCCATTAATAGGGCTTTCACCACTCGTTGCATTTGAGCAAGAACTCTTAGTGGTAATCTCGTTAAAGTTTCTCTTAGCTTTAATAGCTAATTCTAACTGGCCAGTAAGGCAAGTAAAGCTCGCTACGCCAGCTACCTGCTTGTGGAGATCCTCTCCGAAAACTTATGGTCAGTTTTCCAAAAGATAAGTGTTTTTCTTTGTCTAAACTTTTAGCCGGCTCCTCGCTGAGTAAAAGCTTAGCCATTTCCAAATGCAACCATTGGTTTATTTACCAAAATTACTCCCCAAGGTGTAATTTCTTATCACTATCCTTTTTAGAGGCACTTGGTCACTCTTTCAGGAACTCCATAACTTCAAAAATTGGAAATACCAAACCTGATTTAAATTATTGGCATTCTTCAAATTACTTTGCAAAAACGAATTGCTTTGAACAGACATATAATAAATCTGTTACTCTCAGTCTTGCCAGACTATCACCCTTCCCCATAGTAGTCTTATGCATGCTTGAGAGGGAATACACTAAAGCCTTTCTCTGGCAAACCGCCCAAGTCTTAGCTGCAGTTCCCGTCAGCTTCGACCAAGTCCTTACCCACTTTAGGTATCGGAGAGCTGATTTGCAGTGGCAACCGCCTCTAAGTGCATTTAAAGTTAAATTCATAACTTTCGTGGGACTCTCCTCCTATTCTTCTATCCTTTTTCTCCAGTCCGAAACCTACCTCCTTTTCTTAATCATCTTCCCTTGGTGGTTAGGTTATTCCTCAGCCAATAATCTACCCAAAAATTGGTGCCGAAACCCGGGAGAGTCCATTTGTCAATTTTCTGTTTAAAAGATCATTTGGCAATACTTTGCAAATTATTAATATCTGCTTTGAATCTTTCAGCTATAACCACATCGTGCAAAACCTGTGAAGGGGAAAGAGGCCGCTCCTGTCTCCTTTGGTGTGTCCCGTTCTTTCTACTTATTCGCTGCTGCCAGCTTGACAGCATTTCCAAGGTTCCACAGTTTCGTGAGTTACATTTCAATCTATTTTCTTTAACATGGCTCCTACTGAAAAGGATAAGGATGAAAAACTTACTTCCAAACGAGCATCCTATAAAGGGCAAATTACCCGATTCAGAAAGTACATAAAAGAGTTAGATCCCTCAGAAGCTCAATTAGACTTGTTGAAACATCGCGTAAGGGATTTTGAACGTTCTTATGAAAATTATTGCAACATTCTAACTGAAATAGAAACTTGTATGCTCAATCAAACCGAAGATCGAGTCGAAGTAGAAAACCAATATTACGAAGGCATAGGTTCTGCTTTCAAAATAATACGCCAACTCGAAGAGGAGCAGAAAAAGGACGCTTCTGTTCTTGGTTCCCTTCATGAACCACAAACTTCTTTCCGTGATGGTACTCTTAAGCCGAAACCAATTTTACCTAAAATTGATTTACCCCATTTCTCTGGAGATGAATCTACTTGGGATTCCTTCTATGAATTATTTTGCTCCCTTGTTCATGACAATGAAGACATTCAAGTCATTTACAAGTTTCATTACTTGAGATCTATCCTCCGAGGTCAAGCTTTGCAGTTAGTCGAAGCACTTCCTCTACGTGCCGAAAATTACCCCATTGCCTTTAACTTATTAAAAGAAAGATATGGAAATTTACGGTTACGTATTCAACGCCATATGAAGGCTCTATTCAACCTACCTGCGTCACAGCACAATGACGTCACTAGTTTGCGTACTCTAGTTGACACTACCCAACTTCACGTTAAGGCTCTGTCCCAATTAGATCAACCTACTGAACATTGGGATACTTTCCTAATACATTTAGTGGTTTCTAAAGTTGATGCTGCTACCCTCAAAGCTTGGGAAATTGAACTTTCTAAAGAAGACGACTACTCTTACGAGCATTTAGTCACTTTCATAAATGCCAGATGCCAGCTCTTAACCGCTTTAGCTAATCAAAGTGAACCCTCATCTCCTAGTTCTAAATTTGAATTAATGTCTATCAAACCTAAAAGCGAACGCTTAGCGTCTAATACCCAAAAACCAGGGTCTAGCTCATCTAAATTTAAATCAAACACTACTGGTTACCCAACTAGGTCTAGTGAACGTCGTGTTGCTAGCTCTATTGTTTTAAACACTCAAAGCGAACCTCGCAAGAGTTTAAACGAACCTTTAAAGTGCATACTTTGTAAAGATCCCCATGCCCTATACCTCTGTAAATCCTTTAAAGAAATGTCAGTCGACGACAGAAGAAAATTAGTTTCCCAGAACAAACATTGCTTCAATTGCCTAGCGCCTACTCATTCTGCTTCTAATTGCAAGTCCACAAGACTTTGCTACCATTGTGAAAAAGCTCATCACACTTTGCTACATCGTCATGATCAGGCAAGGTCATCGACAGCATCCACTTCTCCGAAAAATGATAGTGCTAACAGTTCTAATGCTTCATCGTATATTCAAAATGCCAAGTCCATTCGCAGTGCTCAAGTATTGTTGTGTACTGTCCAAATCGAAGTTCAGGATAACTTTGGCAACTGGGTCCGTGCACGCGGTCTTCTAGATTCAGCGGCAACTCATGATTTTGTGTATAATTCCTTGATTAGAAAACTAGGCCTACCTTTAAACCCCACTTCTATTAACGTGTCGGGCATCAATAGCTCAAAATCGCAAGCTTTACAATTCTCAAAGCTAACCATAAGAGATACTTGTCATAGAAACAACTTTCTTAAACTTAATTGTCAAATTCTCAATAGCATTGGAGAAGACACTCCAAGTCACTCTGTGGATATTTCAGGGTTAAACATTCCCTCGCATTTAAGGCTAGCCGATCCTTTGTTCAACATGCAAAACCCTATTGACATACTCTTTAGTGCCAATGTTTTCTGGAATTGCCTTCGTAAACAAGTTCGCAAGTTATCCTCAAACGTGGTCGCCAGAGACACTAATTTTGGATGGATCGTCACAGGTCAACTTCCCCATTATTCTCCCCAACCCGCATCGCAATGTTACTTCTCCAATACTGATCTGGAACAGTTCTGGAAGCTTGAAAGCGTTGATCCTCCTAATGTAACCTCTTCAGAAAATGAATTCTGTGAGCAACTTTTTTTGAACACCACCACTCGTTCTTCTGATGGCCGGTTCGTTGTTCAAATGCCAAGATTACATAATCCTCCAAAACTTATTAACTCTCAGCCCAAAGCTCGAAAAGCTCTCTTTGCTATCGAGAGCAAATTCAAGAAAGAACCTCTTGTTAAACAGCAGTACACTGATTTCATGGATGAGTATGAACGCTTAGATCATATGGAAGTTGTTAACAAATCTGATGATGAATTGCACCCCCCAATTGAAACGGTTTATTTAAATCATCATCCCGTGTGGAAAAACCCTCTTGTAAAAGATAAAATCCGAGTTGTTTTCAATGGTTCATCACCCGACGTTAATGGCAACAGCCTTAACGACACCCTTTACTCTGGTCCTGCTATTCAGTCAGATCTATCTGCTATACTCTTAAACTTTCGATTATTTCCCATAGCTGTCATAGCTGATATAAAACAGATGTACCGTCAAGTGTTAATTCAACCGGAACAACGAGATCTCCAAAGAATCTTGTGGTGTGATGAAATCAGCAAGCCCATTAAGGTATTTCGCTTAAAAACGGTTACTTATGGCTTAAAACCCTCTGCTTTCCTTGCTATCCGATCCCTACACTTGCTAGCCTCACAAGATGGTCATTTATTTAATTCCAAAGCCTCTGAAGCACTAACTACGTCATTCTATGTTGACGATTATTTGCAGTCCTTCCCCACTTTGGAGGAAGCTTCTTTTGTGTCTTTAGAACTTCTGGCGTTGCTAAGGAATGGAGGTTTCCCACTTCATAAGTGGAATTCCAACTCCCCTGAGTTTCTCGCCCAGTTTCCCATCGAAGACGTAGATCCTTCTTCTGTCGAAATTTGTGGAAACTCCGAATCCATAAAAACCCTAGTTCATTGGTGCACTAGCACTGACACTCTCATCTACAAAGTTTCGCTCGCAGAAGAGCTTCCTAACACAAAAAGACAAATTCTCTCTGAAATTGCAAAAATTTTTGATCCTCTTCAATTCCTTGCCCCAGTTATCGTTATAGCCAAACTCTTCATGCAAGAGCTGTGGTCGCTCAAATGTGAATGGGATGACACTGTCCCTCTTTCTTTTCTTAATCGTTGGCTCTCGTTTCGCAGCAATTTGCTGGATCTTTCCCTTATTGAAATTCCTAGGAATTTAATTAACGCTCATTCTAATGCATCCTTCTTCCTTCATGTGTTCGCTGACAGTTCCGAAAAAGCTTACGGTTGCTGTGCATATTTAGTTTATCACGGTTCATTCTATGGATCTTCAGTTTCCAACCTTGTTTGCGCCAAATCGAAGGTCGCTCCTCTTAAAACCATCACTTTGCCTAGGCTTGAATTGTGTGCTGCACTTATGGCTGCAGAACTTGTTAAGAAATTACGGGAAGTATTAAAAGTCGAATTCTCGCAAATCTATCTCTGGAGCGATTCCATGATCACTCTTTCTTGGATCGCCAAGAACCCCTCTCACTGGCAAACTTTTGTTGCAAACAGAGTTTCCAAAATTCAAACTCTTTCTTCTGGATGTCAATGGAGGCATGTGCCCAGTGCTGATAATCCAGCCGATATTATCTCTCGTGGTTGTTTACCCTCTCAATTGGCAGCTTCCCAGTTGTACTGGCATGGGCCCTCGTGGTTAATCGAAGACTCTTCTTCATGGCCTTCTAAACCTCCAGCTACAAACTCCAACTTTCCTGACGCTAAAGTACCTCTATCTATTGCTTCGTGTCTTGTTTCCAACGCTTCTCATCCCTTGTTGTCCCGCTATTCTTCTTTTCATAAATTAATACGAATTGTCGCCTATCTCCTTAGATGGAAATATCTTGTGGTTGACCAACCTCTTCTCCCTAAACCACACCTTACCAATTATGAATTGAATCTCGCTACCATTAAGGTTTTACAACTGACACAGCAAGAAGCCTTTTCTTCTGAATTGTCTTTACTTTCTTCTAAAAGGGATCTTCCCAAATCCAGTCGTCTACGTGCTTTAGCCCCGTTCCTTGATGACCATGGGTTACTCAGGATAGGTGGAAGGCTCTCGCAATCTTTGCTCTCTAAGGACAAAAAGCATCCCGTTATTTTGCCTTCTAAACATCACGTAACTTCCTTAATTATACGTGACTTTCATTATCGTAATCTGCATGTTGGCACACGCACTCTGCTTTGCCTCTTAAGGGAAAAGTACTGGATCATAAATGGAATTCATGAAGTATCTTCTGTAATTCATAAGTGCATTCCTTGTTTCAAAGCGAAACCTAAAATCAATACTCAATTAATGAGCGATCTGCCCTCTTTTCGCTCTTCTCCTATACGCCCATTTGCTTTAACTGGCGTGGACTATATGGGTCCGTTCCAATATCAACGAAATTCTCCTGAAGCTAAACGCAAATTGTTTGGTAAGCTTTATGTTTCTCTCTTTGTTTGCATGGTTACTGGCGCAATCCACTTGGAACTAGTAACGAATGCTTCTACTTCTTACTTTTTGTCAGCTGTATCTCGCTTCACTGCTAGGCGTGGTGTTCCTTCAGAGATGTTCTCTGATAACGCTTCCACTTTTCAGGGCGCAGCTTCCCTGTGGAAGAAAGCTCTCACTTCCTCTCCTGCCATGGAACAAATTTCTAATTTTTCTTACTCAAAGGGTTTCAAATGGCGCTTTATACCTCCCTACGCTCCTCATCATGGTCGTAGGTGGGAATCTTGAGTAAAGCTCACTAAACGTCATTTAAGAAAGGTCTTAGGCAATCGCATTTTGACTTACGAGGAATTCAATTCACTATCCGTTCTGATTGAGGGTGTTGTTAACTCTCGCCCTCTAACTCCTCTTTCCAATGACCCTGATGACCTGCTCCCACTTACACCTGGTCACTTCCTTATCGGCACTTCTCTTTCTGCCCCTCCTCCTCTTCCCAATTCTTACAGGGGTTCTAATCTACCTATCGTTTGGCGTAAACTTGAAGCCGTCCGTAATTCTTTTTGGAAGAGATGGAACTTGGAATATTTAACTTCCTTGCAACGGAGACAGAAGTGGTTTCTTTCCAGTCCCGACATTAAAGTGGGGGACTTGGTCTTGGTTAGGGATGTTTCACCCCCCCCCCCTAGTCTGGACTTCTGGAAGAGTGACCGAGTGTTATCCTGGAAGAGACGGGAGACTCAGGGTGGCCAAAATCTTGACCATTAATGGTCCGATCACAAGACCACTGTCTTTGATCGCTCCATTACCTTTAAATGTTTAACTGCTTCTTTGTTCTCTGTTGGTGTTTACCCCTCCCAGTATGGTGTATTCTTGGAATACACGGTACGAGAGAATATAATTTTTAATGCTTTTGCATGTTCATTCCTTCTTCTTCATCAAACACCAACAGTGAATTTCTATTTTCTCTTTGGATATCATGTTGCTTATATCTTTTGTGAGTCTGTTCTAGATATATATATATTCCATGACCCACCTAGCGTCATCTAGCAGCGAATCTCTGAAACTCCTCAATTCTTCCTGGTGCAAGAGGACTTCCTTTTCCATCTGGCCACCAGATCTCGTTGCCATAGCCAGCTATTATCTCCATGAGCAAGAGATCTTCGTCTACTTTTTCACTCACCATGCTGTGCTAGTATCGCCTGCTATCAACTCTTTGAAGACCATTTCCTCAAGAGAATTTAAGTTTACAATGTTGGTCATGCTTATATGTTCTCCTTTTGTCTCCTACCCCCACTCTTTCCCTTCCTTGGACCCTCCGTGCTTCGCTGAGTGGATCTCACTTCTAAGTCGGCAGTTGACTCGGTCAGTCAAGGCTCAACTCGAGCCAGTCTCCTCAAACCAAGAGACACACTCTACGCTCTACGCCATGTTGGCACATTAGGCATCCGTCAAAGGAAACTTCGCCTTCGACATGCAACAAAGATAAGTACCTACTTCAAATTTTAACTTAATCTTCATCGGTTTTAACTTCTACATGTTTTTAACGATATTTTATAGACAGCGTGAGATTATTTATTTGGGGCAAAATCATTCTTCGCGGGATTTGCCATGTTGAGCTTTTGTCTGTCTAAGCCAACCTTAATAGAAAGTAGCTTTTCTTAAGCTATTTAATTGGGAAATCTTCTCACTACGTGGGATATTATCTAATACCCGCTGTCTATAATTCACCAAGCTAGTTCCTCCGCTGGATTATCTTTGACCCCATTCTTCTATTAAGATCGTTCTGGAACCTTCCAGATCCTGTACTTTATCTACAAGTCCTGCCGTCATGTAATTTTCACTCACTTGTGAGAATACTATTTAAAATGGAAGAATCTTACTTCTGAATTAAGGCTCAATAGCGGAATTTCTTCCACCGATGGAATGTTCTATGGTACATTTAATTGTAATTCACAACTTTCTCAAGAAATACTCTCGCCTACCTAGTGCAACCAGTTATTTTCATCATTGCAATAACTTTCTTTCCCATAAACTTTCGTGTTTCTACAGTGAACTTTTCATCTGTTTAACTGACTATAGTGAAAACTAGTGCTTGTTCAACTTTTCTACCGCGTCGCGATCGTCCGTTTACATTAAATAAGGCCATGAACATTGATCCTAAATCCCAATTATCTTTCCTCCACCTTCTACTAACAAACCATATTAATAAAATTGTAACTTTTCTATAAGGTGTCACTATAACGAAGTGCCCTTCCATTTTGCTGGTTTATCATTAATTAATTTCTGTATAACTACGTGTTTTATACACGGTTCAAACTTACAGTGTTTCTTCCCTATAATCAGGGAAAACAATTCTTTCAACTCTTGAGTGAGTTATTTCTAGGTCTCACGAAATGGAAACTGCCCCATTTGGCTTGTGATTCCTACTTAACCATAGGAGTTCGAGAACCTTCCTTTTAACTTTCTCTTCGGGTTTCACCGTAAGTGACCTGCTCTCTTTTGTATAATTGTTATAAAGTAATTCTGTACAATTATAAGAAGTGATAGGAACTTCTATCTTATTCTTCATGTTTTTCTTATTGTTATTTTCAAAGTTGTCACTCTCTCTAGAATATTCTCTCAGAAATTTCTTAAAGTACACTTCTTGTACTCAATCTAATGTTTAAATTTTAATTACTTCATTTGTCCTTTTAAATCTTATAAAGATTTTATAACATATATAAGGTTTGAAACCTCATAAATTGTCAATTGCCTGGAGCAGACGTTTAATGTTTTCTGAGGTCTGTGACCCAAAAAATTATTAACCAAATTGAAAATATATATTTGTTAAAGTTATCAACTTCTTTTGAATTGTTAAATAAATTAAGCGTTTCTTTTCGCTTTCTCATTTTTCTAGTACAACGGTTAGACAAGATCCTGTCCTCCTTGGCTCTCCCTACTCAATGCCATTAAATCCATTAATAGGGCTTTCACCACTCGTTGCATTTGAGCAAGAACTCTTAGTGGTAATCTCGTTAAAGTTTCTCTTAGCTTTAATAGCTAATTCTAACTGGCCAGTAAGGCAAGTAAAGCTCGCTACGCCAGCTACCTGCTTGTGGAGATCCTCTCCGAAAACTTATGGTCAGTTTTCCAAAAGATAAGTGTTTTTCTTTGTCTAAACTTTTAGCCGGCTCCTCGCTGAGTAAAAGCTTAGCCATTTCCAAATGCAACCATTGGTTTATTTACCAAAATTACTCCCCAAGGTGTAATTTCTTATCACTATCCTTTTTAGAGGCACTTGGTCGCTCTTTCAGGAACTCCATAACTTCAAAAATTGGAAATACCAAACCTGATTTAAATTATTGGCATTCTTCAAATTACTTTGCAAAAACGAATTGCTTTGAACAGACATATAATAAATCTGTTACTCTCAGTCTTGCCAGACTATCACCCTTCCCCATAGTAGTCTTATGCATGCTTGAGAGGGAATACACTAAAGCCTTTCTCTGGCAAACCGCCCAAGTCTTAGCTGCGGTTCCCGTCAGCTTCGACCAAGTCCTTACCCACTTTAGGTATCGGGGAGCTGATTTGCAGTGGCAACCGCCTCTAAGTGCATTTAAAGTTAAATTCATAACTTTCGTGGGACTCTCCTCCTATTCTTCTATCCTTTTTCTCCAGTCCGAAACCTACCTCCTTTTCTTAATCATCTTCCCTTGGTGGTTAGGTTATTCCTCAGCCAATAATCTACCCATGGGGTCTGGGGGATGTGAAACGCGAAGATATGTCGAAATTTAACGGGAGTCGAAACATCCATTGCAATAGTTAGCTTTCTTATGAAATCTACCTAACACCGTATTGACCAATAAGTCCAACCGGGCACATGACACAGTGTTTCTATTTCTTTTAAGTCACTGTACTATTAAAACATGTTGAACGGTAAAAGGTATAACGTGTACATTAAAATTCTATTAGTACAGTACAGCTGGAATGTTTTTGTGCCAAAAACTGTGCTATGGTTGGCTTTTTGTAAATCGTTAGAAAGGCACAAAAATAGCTTAACTCTAAATTTTAGAATAATTTGCATGATCATTTTGTCGGAAAACTAAAAAAAAAAAAAACATTGAAAAGCGGTTTTTCTCTGAATCGACGTATTTTAAAGAAAAGATTTTTAAACAAAAAATGTAGAGGACATTGTCACCTACAATTCGTCTCATTGAGGTCATGTCATAAGTTTTGAAATGCAGAAGCTAGGTGGCGCCAAAGTTTCCAAAAAAGTGTTTTTTCACTTTTTGTCCTAGAAAAAATAGTGTTTTTTTTTACCCAGAAGAGTGAATCAGAAATTTGTTCCTCTCAAAAATTGTCTGCAACATTTATTTAAACGTTTGTTTCCTCCGACTTACCGTTCCAAAGTTATAGCGCAGCAAATGCAACGCTGCGTAGTCAAGGCTACTATTGTTACTGCGGAGAGAGCGGTGGGCATAATTTAGACAGGGACCGGTGTCGGACAGCTGCCTAAGGCTCAGTCAAACAGGACGCGGGCTGTTTGTTAATTAGCTCAAACAATCATATACACACATCAAAAAAAGTTTTGCATCACCTCGGTTCCCAGATCTCCGGCATATAGACGTTGACTGTGTATATTGTATCAAAGATACAGTCCCTTTGACTGTTCATAGATGTCACTAAAACTGCTCAAAGATGTAAACAACCATGCATGAGCAGGGCCTATTAGACGGAGGGGGTACGACAGCCGATCAGTTCCAGTCATTCCACCATGACGAAGGTACGCTGCTCATGTTGTCTGTAGTTCTACCATGCCTAGAAGGTCAATACCGCAGTTCGATCGCGTCCGCATTGTTACTTTGTGTCAAGAAGAGCTCTCAACAAGGGAAGTTTCCAGGCGTCTCAGAGTGAACCAAAGCGATGTTGTTCGGACATGGAGGAGGTACAGAGATACAGGAACTGTCGATGACAGGCCTCGCTCAGGCCGCCCAAGGGCTACTACTGTAGTGGATGACCGCTACTTACGGATTGCCGCTCGGAGGAACCCTGACAGCAATGCCACCATGTTGAATAATGCGTTTCGTTCAGCCACAGGACGTCGTGTTTCAACTCAAACTGTGCGCAATAGGCTGCATGATGCGCAACTTCACTCCCGACGTCCATGGCGAGGTCCAGCTTTGCAACCCCGACACCATGCAGCGCGGTACAGATGGGCCCAACAACATGCTGAATGGACCCCACAGAATTGGCATCACGTTCTCTTCACCGATGAGTGTCGCATATGCCTTCAACCAGACAATCGTCGGAGACGTGTTTGGAGGCACCCTGGTCAGGCTGAACGTCTTAGACACACTGTCCAGCGAGTGCAGCAAGGTGGTGGTTCCCTGATGTTTTGGGGTGGCATTATGTGGGGCCGACGTACGCCACTGGTGGTCATGGAAGGCTCCGAAACGGCTTTACGATACCTGAATGACATCCTCCGACCCATAGTGCACCCATATCGGCAGAATATTGGAGAGGCATTTGTCTTCATGGACGACAATTCTCGACCTCATCGTGCACATCTTGTGAATGCGTTCCTTCAAGATAACGACATCGCTCGACTACAGTGGCCAGCATGTTCGCCAGACATGAACCCTATCGAACATGCCTGGGATATGTGAAAAGGGCTGTTTATGGACGTCTTGACCCACCAACCACTCTGAGAGATTTACGCCGAATTGTCGTTGAGGAGTGGGACAATTTGGACCAACAGTGTCTTGATGAACTTGTGGATAGTATGCCACGACGAATACAGGCATGCATCAATGCAAGAGGACGTGCTACTGGGTATTAGAGGTAGTGGTGTGTACTGCAATCTGGACCACAAATGCTGAAAGTCTAGCTGTATGATGGTACAACATGCAATGTGTGGGTCTCATGAGCAATAAAACGAGCTGAAATGTTGTTTGTGTTGATCTCTATTCCCTTTGTATTTAAAGGTTCCGGAACTCTTGGAACCGAGGTGATGCAAAACTTTTTTTGATGTGTGTATATTTCAACAGTAACGTATCAATCATAACTGTACACATATTAACCGTTGTGCCATCTAAATAGTACAATTTTCACACTTCGGCAGACTATAACTTTGGAACGGTAAGGTGGAGGAAAAAAATGTTTCAATAAATGTTGTAGACAATTTTGAGAGGAACAAATTTCTGATTCACTCTTTTGTGAGAAAAAAAACACACTATTTTTTCTAGGACAAAAAGTGAAAAAACACCTTTTTGGAAGCTTTGATGCCACCTAGCTTCTGCATTTCAAAACTTATGACATGACCTCAATGAGACGAATTGTAGGTGACAATGTCCTCTACATTTTTTGTTTAAAAATCTTTTCTTTAAAATACGTCAATTCAGAGAAAAACGCTTTCATGTGTTTTTGATTTTTCCGACAAAATGATCGTGCAAATTATTCTACAATTCAGAGTTAAGCTTTTTTTTTAGCTTTTCTAACGATTTACAAAAAGCCAACCATAGCTCAGTTTTTGGAACAAAAGTTTTTTTTTCTGTGCATCTGTCCTGTACTATATGTGTCGCCCAGTTCCATAACACGTTATGTCCAAAAAAATGAAATTCCTTTTTATTGCGCCATTTTGTAGAGGGCATTCATATGCATGTCTTCAATATGCCAAACTGTTCCGTAAGTCGCTATTTCACGCTTAAATTGAGCATTGAAAATGGAGTACTGTTCCAAAACTCGTCATGTCCACAGCAGAAACTGTTCCATAACCCGTTATGTCCATTACCAGAGCACAGAAACAAAACTCGTCATGTCCAACTCATTTCCCACACTTGGCAAGTGTTACAGTTCCATACATCGTTATGTCCGACAAATTAATTCAGCTGGTTTTGCCAACATATTTCGGGTATTAAGGTGTTGTTCCGTTTCTACAACTGAACAAATGAGGTTAGGGAACTTTATGGAGGTTGGTACACTTGTTTTGTTTTGAAAGGGGACTGTAGTAAAGCCATAACCTGGCATTCTGCTTGTGTGTTAGTTTTCAGCTGTGAACGTTTAATTTTTCTCTGTTATACAGTGTTTGAAAGTGTTTTAAGGCTAATTTAAACATGGGGAATGACGAAGGGATTGTTGAGGGTGACGTTATTACTCCGGCACGACCAGGTCAATCAAGGAAAAGAAAGAAAAACCAGGAAGCATGGACAAAAGTTGTAGCCAAGAAAATGAGGTTAGTGCTATAGCCTAGACAATTTATGAGCCTTTTTATTAAAGAATGTATTAATTTACTTCATAAATCTAATAATGGGGTTTCTCTTTCAGGTATTCTTCAAAAGGTCCACCATCCATGCCTACATGTGGTCATGTAGGGGGAGTTTTTAAATGTAGTGAACTAGGAATGCAAGACATCCGACGAATGAACCAACATTTTTATTCAACACAAAACCGCCAGGTTCAGAATGAATACATTTTGAAATATGTAACAGTTGAAACTCCACACCGCAGCAGATCACGAGTAAATATGCAACAGAAAAATGTGACCATCAAGTATTTCTGCAATAAGCAACGAGATGGAGTTGTAACGAGGTTGCAGATATGTAAGAAGACCTTTATTAATATCCTTGGTGTTAGTCGGGATCGTGTTCAAAATGTATGCAGAAAGTTTTTTGAATCAGGAACCACACCTGTGGAAAAACGGGGAGGTGACACAAGATCAGGCCACTTTCAAAGTAGGCGAGATGCTGTCAAATCCTTCATTCTATCAATTCCTCCGCTTGGGAAACATTATTGTAGGTCCAGAAATGTTCATAGGTACTATCTACCAAGTGAGCTGTCAATAACAAAACTATATCGCATGTACAATGAAAAAGCTACTGAGGATTTGAAAGTTAAGTATGAATTTTTCCGAAACATTTTTGATAACAACTTCAATATTGGATTAGGGTCCCCGGCAACTGACGTTTGTTCCTTTTGCCTAATGCATCAAGAAAAATTAAAACGTCTGCCTACCGGAGAGGAAAAACAAACGGTGCAAGCAGAACTAACAGTTCACAAGGCAAAGGCCAAGGCCTATTACGATAATCTTCGAACCGAGATAGAAGGTGTCAAAGTTATTAGTTTTGACTGTCAGAAGAATCTGATATTACCAAAACTACCAGATCAGTCATCCTACTACTTAAGACAGTTGTATTACTATAATTTTACTGTTTGTGAAGGTCTATCAACTGCAAGTCAAACCAAAGATAACACGTTTTGCTATGTATGGCTCGAGCATGAATTTCCCAAAGGTTCTTGCCAAATTGTGTCTTCAGTTTACCACCGTTTGTGTAACACTGACTTGAAGGAAGTAACTACCGTTAAGCTAGTTTCTGATGGTTGTGGTGGACAAAATAAAAATTCAACCATGGTTGGAATGATTTGTATTTGGCTTGCACAAAATGCTCCAGATAGTGTAAAGAAAGTCATCCTTTTGTTTCCAATAGTAGGCCACTCCTACATTCCACCAGACCGAATATTCGGACGTATTGAGAAAGAAGTTAAGACCAAAGCTTCAATTTTAATTCCAGAAGAATATGAAGCCCTGTTTGACTCAATTGGGACCGTGTTTAAAGTTGGGACCGATGTAAACGTATATGATTGGAAAACTGCTGCAATGGGTGCTCCTAAGAAAGGTGAGATCCCTGCCATCCCAGGGACTGCCAAGCCAATAGGTAAGTGGCACTTCAAGTTCCAGCCCAGCAAACGAATAATTATCACCAAAGAGTCTAACAAAACCATAAAAGTACGAGGTGAAGTAGCCTACAACATGAATTTGGGGAGTTCCCGAAGTATCTGTCGAAAGGGCAAGTCCTGGACCGAAACCACACCCAATCTCATAGCCAAAGGTGTCCTCATCAAGCCTCAAAAATTGAATGATGTAAAATCACTGCTACAAACCCACTTCGGGTCAGATTGGAAGATGGATCCAACCCTTAAGTTTTATTCTCAACTTTGTGCCGATCAGCAAGCTCTTGTCGATCAAGGTGATACACTTCGACAGGAAGAGGAGGATGATGTCGGGGAAATTGCTATGGAGAGTGAGGACATTTTGGGAGTGTAAAATGTTGAGACTTTAGAAAACAAGTTACATTGCTCATTTTCATGAATATGTTGGGGAAATTGCTATGGACAGTCAGGACATTTTGATATTGTAAGATTTTGAGACTTAAAGAAAACAAGTTAAATTTTTCGTTTTTATGATTGTATCCGAATGAACATTTATTTCATTGTAACAATAAAACATTTCCTTACAGAAAGCAATATTTGCATCTTATTAAAACCAAAATTAAAAACTTCCATCCTAAAAACCTGTTCCAAAACTCGTTATGTCCATTTTCCAGTTCCATAACTCGTTATGTCCAACACAATTATGCATTTTTAACAGAAACCTCCATGTACACATTTTGTAGAGTGAGACAGCCTAAATCTGTACGGCTTAATGTATAACTAGAACGAAAATTCGGTAAAAAATCTCTCATAGGAGAGAAGATACGAGTTTTTCGTGTCTCCTGTAAAATTTTGGTAAATGGACATAACGAGTTATGGAACTGGACGACACATATTGCACCTTCTAAGACAATAGCAACACCGTCGTGGAATGAGCTTGTCCGCTGTTCGTTGTAAAAGAGAGGCATGTGGTGATGTACCCACTCCCCTGCACGAGGGAAAGCCTGAGCTGGCCTGAGACAAACTGTCTCTGTCCCTGTCTTAATCCTGTTTCAAGGACAGGACTTGGCGACTCGACATCTGACGGAATCCTGATGAACTACCAGCACTCAACATTGGCTAGCATTAACGAGTCTATATGCTTATCTTTTAAATAATCACGATTAAACATATACAGAGTTCTTAATTTTAAAATATGTTTCAGTAGCGTTCTAGAGAAAACTATAAGCTGTCTTGCAGTGGAGTTTGTTTCTGTTTTCAACATCATCTGAAGACATAGTAGAGTTTAGGAAAAACGCAGTTCAGAACTCTTATTTTATATGGAGAATTGTGATTTTAACTACACTTTTTATAACTATCTTTGTATTCCTGTTCGATATGCTTTTGCACTGATGAAAAGTGTATAAAATACTACAGTACGCTATAGAAACAAAATAATTTTACCTTGTCCCGTTTCTTTATAAATTGTTTCACAAACTTTTGACCCATGTTACAACAAGAGCTGAGCTGGCGGCCGGCCGTCCCAACTCCGGCCAGCTCTTAACACATACCGCAATTATGAATCACTCAGAATGTAATAGTGCAATTAAAACAAATCTTGTTAGTGAGAAAGACGTACCATATACGTCCTAAGAATAACCCACTGAATACAACTCGTGACGGCCATCTTAAAAATATAGAATATGATAATGAGTATCTCAAAGTATTTTGAAGCTATAGTAACGAATATAAGTAGCAATGTAGAACCTTGTAACTGGCTTTCTATAACAAAGTTAAAAGAACAGCAACTCCACACATTCACAATGGAGGCTGGATGTATTCTTATAACTTGAATATTATTAATTTACGATATATTAGAACAATCAACGCGAAATTGTGAGAGCGAAGAGTACCACATAAAAGACTTCGCTAGCTATACTCAAAGAATATCACACTGAATACAGTGCAGTGGCCATCTTTATGGAATATAAAAAAATAACTATATACAGTATTTTAGATACAATATCTAAAATTAGTATTAAAGTAGAACCATCCATATGGACTTTGTATGCCCAAGACAAAAAGAAACAGTTCCACCATATATTCAAGATGGTGGCTAATCATACTGTTAAAACTTAAAAATAAATAACTCAAGATCCAATTGTATAATTAGCAGGAAACTTTATAATAGGGGAGTATTATATAAGAGACTTTGCTAGTATTAGTCACAAGACAATAACACAGCATTATAGCAAGCAGCCACTATCTTGAAAATATAAGACATTAGTATCGATAATCCACTATTCATTCCAGTTACAATGACGGAACGCAGGTAGTATGTAGTCTCAAATAATAGGTTTTCTCTGCAGAAAGCATAAGATCAATGATTCCATATGTTCAAGACAGTGGATGGAACTAATCTTAGAATTAATTACTCTGGATGCAAGAGCGGAATCATAAAACTTAGTAAAAGAAGTGTCTTATATAGGGTGCATGTTACCACAAGAATATTCTATTATACTCCTTGAAAAGGACAAAGAGTTATAACAATAGTAAAGCCATCATTACTTCCGACTTGACGTTTCAGTGTTACCCTAGAGTTATCTAGTGGTCAGAAGGAAAATCACTTTAACTAGACAATCACAGGCAGCCATCCAAATCGATGTATCACGCCAAATTGAGTTTCGTTCGTGATGTCGCGATTTAGCGAACGAAACTAGCCTAGCACTGAAACGTCAAGTCGGAAGTAATGATGGCTTTACTATGCACCCACACATTTAAGAGAAAGTAGGCTACATGTTCTTTACTGAACATCTTGTTTTCTTTTCGACATGAGGCAGTCTTCCACTGGGGGTGCGATTTTATGAAGGAAATTCTTTAAGTTTTGTAACTTCATTTCTAGCCTTAAAATCACAAACTCTTTTGGTACCGGTATTGTTATAGCTTTAAGTTGGCACATTTCACTTGTAACAGCATAATCAAACTCTCTCTTTTCATTTAGGCTGGCTGCGTGGCTCAGCGGTAACATTCTCCCTTGCTGTTCCCAAGGTTGCAGGATCGAATCCTGGCGCAGTCAGCTGTGCAAATGCCAGGGAGCCGTGTCAGTAGATTTACTGGCACATTAAAGAACCTCTTTGGGGCAAATTTCCCTGGCGTCTCTAAATGCTGCAGTAGTTAAAAGAAACTTAAAACAAATAACATTATCTTTTCATTTAGTAAAATCACTCTTCAGTTTGTGAAAACTTTGGTTTCCCTCCACTAAATGCCAAGCAATTGCTGTTTGTCCATTCCAGATTTATTTTATTTTTTTCCCCCAATCACAAAAGCAGTTTTCATCCACATCATATTTTCTTCCCGCATCACTATTATCTCTTCTGCATCTTCAATAAAATGGAGTTTTCCTTTCACGGTTTACAACCTACCTTGCAGCTATCTTGAATTCTTCTTTAACATTTACTGATGCCACACTATTACAAGTGGCTAGGCCAAATAGAATGCAAGTGAAGTCTAACTGTTGTACAGAAACTGCTGGAAATCAACGAGAGAACCCAATGCACACTGGTACCATCTAGCAGATGCACATGCTAAGCTAGCCCAATGAGAATATAAGAGAAGTCTAGCTGCTGTGCAGAAACCTCGAGAAATCGGCAATAGGACCCAATGTGCCCTGGTGCCATCTAGCAGATACACACTATATAGTATATCACATATGGCGGGCAAACAAAGTCAGACAATTTTGGAGGGAGGAGTTGAGTACCTATCAACCATGATTCTAATAATGCCTGCACCCTAACTATAAATAAATCAATGTACCCTAGATAATTCCATAAGGGCAAAGGCCTCCTACGTGCTCTGGTTTAAACTCGTTAGGCGAGCAAGTCCTAAGAAGTTGTGTACAAGTTTTCACTCCACTTGCTACACTTCACTGTAGTTCACTTCACTACACTACATTTCACTTTGCTTTACATCTTCTCTAGAAAGGAAGGGGGCAGTTGTCGTGTCTTTGTATGTGTCTATTTGTTGTCGTTTACCTTGTGCGTTGTTTGGCTTGTCACAGGTTTCAGAAGTGTATCTTTCATGTCATAGGTGGGCTGTCTACCAATATTTTTCGTTGTTGAAGATCTCCTTCTCTACCCTTCTTATAGTTCCATACGTCTCCATTCTTGTCTCTCCCTTTCTATCCTCGTTCAGTGTTTGCCTGTCTTCCTTACGATTAAGTCTTTCCAGCGGGTCCTCTGTCCACCCACGTTCCTTCTTCCTGTTTTGAGATCCCATACCGTTAGCTTGTGCGTCCATCAATCGTCTTTCATTCTGGCCACGTGGCCTCCCCACTTCCATTTTAGCCAGTCAGCGTTGTCAGTCTTTCATGACAGTGCTTCTTCTTATCTGCTCGTTTAGTAATCTGTCCGTCAAGGAAACTTGAAGGATCTTCCGTTCCATTTTGCATTGGCATACCCGGATTGTTTGCCTTTGCTTCTCTGTTAAAGTCCAGTTTTGACAGCCGTATAGCAGTACCGGTATTACACACTTTTCTACCACTTCTGACTTTAGACTATCTTCTGGGATTTGTCCATCTAACTTTTCACCTCCAATTCATTTTAAATATGTGGGTACTGTTGAAGTATACCATATTGTACTGTATATCATATGAAATTAATATAAATCATTACATCTTTCCTCCATCCCAACAAAAAACAGGGAAATATATCTTACAGTGTGACAACAAAAGTATCTGATGAGAGGAAGTAGGCATCGAGGCTGCCAGTCACCAAACTCTTGGGCACAAACCATTGTCATTATTTCTTGTGCATGCTTTTGACAATTCTTGTAGGACAAACGTTGTTCTTGCAATGCTACAGAGAGCCCTTGAGCTTATCAGTTGCCAGCAAGATGGAAATAAGCTGTCGTTCAAACATGTATATCCCAGTCAATCAGCCGTTGTCTATTTGGTGAAATACAATATCTTTCTCGTGCAAATACATAATTAATTAAACAAGTTTGTTGTCATCATGTTTGGTTAGGTTTACGATGACTCCCAAAGCGATTTCATAGATTTATCCTGAGTGCTGAAATCCAAAGGCAATCTTATATGAAGTAGAACTCTGAAAATGGGGAAGAGTTTAGGATTGATAGATTTGGTTTAAAAAATGGAGCTATAAGTTGTAGTCTGATATGTTAAATACAGTGTATAAAGTTTGGGAAATGATGTCAAGATTTGAACCATAAGTTTTGCATTTTTCTGAATTTCCTATTGGCATGAGTAATGACCCAAAGGAACGATTCTTTTCTCTGAAAATATGCCAGCTGATAATTTAAACGACAAAGATTAGGGATTAAACTTACAAAACATAGCAGATAATGAACCAGATACATCCAAAATCAAAGAGAATGCATTTTATTTGTTTATTCAAAACAATAATAAATACATTGCAAATAAAAATAAATTTAAAAAATTGAAATTTAATAAAGATATTGTAGGCTACATTACATAGAAAAGTAACAGCTCAAAAGAGAGATGCTATCATGAGTTAATACTATTAAAACACAAGCTTTGACTTGAACACATGAAAAAGTGATGTGACATGTTTGTAGTCTGAATTATTTTTCAGTGCTTTACTGATATCTACATTATGTTAGAATGAGTGTCAGTTGCAGTTTTTGAGTTGTGTCACTTTCCTATGAAATGTGCAATATGCAAAATTGTGGGATAAATTAGCATCTAAGTTTTTCCTTCATGAAGTCTGAACAACTATGAAATTCATGAGGGAGGTTGATAAACACAAAGTTTAAACTACATTGACAAACACTCATCCTAGTTAAAAGGCAAACTAAATGCAAAAGACCTACACTGCTGTGTTGTACATATCCTTCTTTATCTAAATACAGTAATATCCCTAGCATTAATAGTACAATACAATTCTCATAAATGTATATTATTAAAGCTGCACACAGCATTGATATGTAATTAATACTGAACTGCACCAAAAAATAAAAAAGCACCCTAAGCATGTATTTACATAGTGTATTGCATTATAAATAGCCTATTAAAATGTCTTAACAGTGATCTGAAAGACACAGCAATAATTTAGGCCAAGCATTTCAAAGAAGTGGTACATCTGAGGCCTGGGCAGGCACAAAAGACAAGTCCAGTAGCTATACAACAGTGACATTAATCAGATGATTATGAAATTCAAATTAGTTTAATTATAATATTAGTGAAAATATAGTAAAATATCTGGTCATATGTCTGATGTTAAGTGGTCATGACACTCAGTTGAAAGCTTACAGGCTAAGTGTTGAAATTTGAACAGGAAAGTAGGGAGGGAGTATGGAATGAAAATCTGCATTTCAAAAATGGGTGATGTTAACAAGAGAGAACAAATTCAAGATAAGAAATATAGTAGCAGAGGAGGCCACAGGGCTAATTGCTAATAGGGAACCATGGGGGTGCGGTACCCAGTTTGTTCATGGAGACTTCCAAACTACACTGAACTGAGAAGGGCATAACAATCTTGGGAAGAAAGAAGAAAACAGAAAAAACTGGTACAATATATTCAGTAATGTCTTAGACCACCAGAAATTTTGTATAAAGCTGTACATAACATAATCAAAAGGCTTAATAAATATGGAACATCTGTATAACCTTCCCACTTAAGTATAAAGAAAAATAAAAGGAGAAGGAACAAGTTCCATGTTTTGGCTGATTTATTTTCTACAAATGTCAGCACAACTTCAATTTTCTTTTCTCAGATACAATGAAAGACATTTTAATACACCTAGAAGTTACTAGAATGTATACATTATGCAGTTATTAAGTATAAGAACCAGGCAACATGGTTTTTATTTCTGCTTGGGCATGCAAGTATTGCCAAAGTATATTGAAGTAATAGAAGCCATTGCCCAAGTATTTCAAGCCAAGCCTAGGCACTGTTTCTCCACTTCTACAAGGCAGAAAGATCCATGTTTAAACAAGGGATTATTTTGGGAACATATCCCAGATAATAGCTGACCCTGTGGTGTTGGTTTAACATACTTTGTCTCTTACCTAGGAGGTCACAAGTTCAATTCCCGCTTCAGTTGGGGATTTTTAAACCAACGAGAGGGCTGGAACATGGTGCTCTCAGCCTCATGAGGACAACTGAGCGACTGTCGAATCCAAGAGGCAGCGATCCTGGTCAAGAAAGCCAAGGGGACACGTTACGCTGACCCATGCCACATGGCGGAGTAGGAGTAGGGGTCCCTTAGTAAGCCAAGGCCCTCGATGGACTTGGCTCTGGCAGCCCAACACTATATTTGAAGCCATTCACATGAACCCACTTACACAAGCAAACATTTATGACCAGACTTGATTGCTACAGACTCTTGTTAGATGAATGAACTAAAGCTACCAGTCAGCCATGCCAGGTTTTACCAATACCTGGAATTCCTCCCCCCTTTTCAGGCCTGCTGGACACACTTAAAGATATCTATATTGAAAAATTATTCTCCAGCACTAGCTTAAATCTTTCAATCTCAGCCTATTTGCACTAGAGCACACCAAAACATGTAAACAAAAAATTTCATGCATATGCAAGGGGGAAAAAATCTCATTGATAAATTGAACCCTTCATATCTTGAAAATAAATAAGCCACACATTCTAATTGCATTTGCAAGAGGCAAGAAAGGTATTCTAAAAAAAAAAAAAAAAAAAAAAAAAAAAACAGTATTCTATGACTTTCTTCTTAATCATTCATCAGAAGCATATGGGTTGTCTGTCCTGTGATGAAGTTTAAGAATTAGGCTACTGTACAACATTGTATGCAATACACTGCACATTATGCTTTTCGCCATAAAATGGTACGAGCAGTTGGGGCTATAGGCCTATTTTTGGAATACTGCCTCAGTGTAATCCAACTCACTCTTGTCAATATTGACACTATCAATGTCTCATTTAATACTTCTGCATCATTTGGTCTTGTACTTAGTGGCAGATGACCTTGCTGTTCCACCCCTCAAAACAACAATAACTAACAAACCAACCCAGTCTTGTACTTAGCACAGTCATTACAAAAATGTACACAAAATGTAACATCAACAAAGTAATAAATTTGCTTCATAAACTCTAGAACAGAAATGAGGCAATGTCAAAATGAAGAAAAAAAAAAAAAGAGTACCGGTAGTATATAACATACGGTATTTCAACCCACCATGAGCTAGTACATGCCTCTCCATCTTGGAGATGCTCAGCAGTGACTGCCGAGCAACTGCCTGGTGCAAGAGAGGGAGGAAGACAAGACAACGCAGACCCACAACAGCTAGTCTGGCGAGACAGAGCAGTCAGGAAGGAGGGACAGCTCGAATCTGCTCAGCAGTGAGTGTGCCGAGCAACTGCCTGGTGCAAGAGAGGGAGGAAGCCAAGACAACGCAGACCCACAATAGCTAGTCTGGCGAGACGGGGCAGTCAGGAAGGAGGGACAGCTCGAATCTGCTCAGCAGTGACTGTGCCGAGCAACTGCTGGGTGCAAGAGAGGGAGGAAGACAAGACAACGCAGACCCACAATAGCTAGTCTGGCGAGACGGGGCAGTCAGGAAGGAGGGACAGCTCGAATCTGCTCAGGAGTGACTGTGCCGAGCAACTGCTGGGTGCAAGAGAGGGAGGAAGACAAGACAACGCAGACCCACAATAGCTAGTCTGGCGAGACGGGGCAGTCAGGAAGGAGGGACAGCTCGAATCTGCTCAGCAGTGACTGTGCCGAGCAACTGCTGGGTGCAAGAGAGGGAGGAAGACAAGACAACGCAGACCCACAATAGCTAGTCTGGCGCGACGGAGCAGTCAGGAAGGAGGGACAGCTCGAATCTGCTCAGCAGTGACTGTGCCGAGCAACTGCTGGGTGCAAGAGAGGGAGGAAGACAAGACAACGCAGACCCACAATAGGTAGTCTGGCGCGACGGAGCAGTCAGGAAGGAGGGACAGCTCGAATCTGCTCAGCAGTGACTGTGCCGAGCAACTGCTGGGTGCAAGAGAGGGAGGAAGACAAGACAACGCAGACCCACAATAGCTAGTCTGGCGAGACGGAGCAGTCAGGTAGGAGGGACAGCTCGAATCTGCTCAGCAGTGACTGTGCCGAGCAACTGCTTGGTGCAAGAGAGGGAGGAAGACAAGACAACGCAGACCCACAATAGCTAGTCTGGCGAGACGGAGCAGTCAGGTAGGAGGGACAGCTCGAATCTGCTCAGCAGTGACTGTGCCGAGCAACTGTCTGGTGCAAGAGAGGGAGGAAGAAAACGCAGACCCACAATAGCTAGTCTGGCGAGACGGAGCAGTCAGGAAGGAGGGACAGCTCGAATCTGCTCAGCAGTGACTGTGCCGAGCAACTGTCTGGTGCAAGAGAGGGAGGAAGAAAACGCAGAGCCACAATAGCTAGTCTGGCGAGACGGAGCAGTCAGGAAGGAGGGACAGCTCGAATCTGCTCAGCAGTGACTGTGCCGAGCAACTGCTGGGTGCAAGAGAGGGAGGGAGACAAGACAATGCCGACCCACAATAGCCAGTCTGGCGAGACAGAGCGTCAGGTAGGAGGGACAGCTCGAATCTGCTCAGCAGTGACTGTGCCGAGCAACTGCTGGGTGCAAGAGAGGGAGGGAGACAAGACAACGCAGACCCACAATAGCTAGTCTGGCGAGACGGAGCAGTCAGGAAGGAGGGACAGCTCGAATCTGCTCAGCAGTGACTGTGCCGAGCAACTGCCTGGTGCAAGAGAGGGAGGAAGACAAGACAACGCAGACCCACAGTAGCTAGTCTGGCGAGATGGAGCAGTCAGGAAGGAGGGACAGCTCGAATCTGCTCAGCAGTGACTGTGCCGAGCAACTGCCTGGTGCAAGAGAGGGAGGAAGACAAGACAACGCAGACCCACAATAGCTAGTCTGGCGCGACGGAGCAGTCAGGAAGGAGGGACAGCTCGAATCTGCTCAGCAGTGACTGTGCCGAGCAACTGCCTGGTGCAAGAGAGGGAGGAAGACAAGACAACGCAGACCCACAATAGCTAGTCTGGCGAGACAGAGCAGTCAGGAAGGAGGGACAGCTCCAATATGCTCAGCAGTGACTGTGCCGAGCAACTGCTTGGTGCAAGAGAGGGAGGAAGAAAACGCAGACCCACAATAGCTAGTCTGGCGAGACAGAGCAGTCAGAAAGGAGGGACAGCTCGAATCTGCTCAGCAGTGACTGTGCCGAGCAACTGCCTGGTGCAAGAGAGGGAGGAAGACAAGACAACGCAGACCCACAGTAGCTAGTCTGGCGAGACGGAGCAGTCAGGAAGGAGGGACAGCTCGAATCTGCTCAGCAGTGACTGTGGCGAACAACTGCCGGGTGCAAGAGAGGGAGGAAGACAAGACAACGCAGACCCACAGTAGCTAGTCTGGCGAGCTGAGCACCGAGTTGTCACCGGGTGCAATCGCATGATGTAAATGTGTCCGGAGAGGCATGAGATACCATTCACAGTGTACAGATTTCATTTGTCAGAACAACATTTTTTTTGCAAACCCAGAGGATCCATCACTATAGTGACCTTGTGCCATGTGAGCATTATTACTATGTAAATGTACAGCTGGGTTTGTTAGAGTAGATGCATTCTTATTTATTATATCAACCTTAACCTTAAAAAGAAGATTTATAACAAAAAATAGTACTTTATTTTAATGGTAATTTTAAATTTGAGGAACGAAGGAGAATTAACAAAAGCTTTCTCCAATCATTTTCAGTGAAATTGTTAATGAAAGGCCTTCAAGACCATATTATAATTAACTTACACTTATAACTAAACCTATGTAGATATGCAAATTGTTTCTCTCATCTTTTTGAATATTTCAAAATGTAGTAAAATTTCAAATATACTGTATTTTCTTAAGAGACATGTACTGCTCAGAACTCATCAGTCCTGACAAGATTAAATCAATTTTATTCTTGATATCGTAAGTGGTCCGCTCGAGTTAGTATACCACCTTCACCTAATCCCAGAATTTTCTTTAATCCACGTTAATCTGCAGGGAAGATTTAGTATTTGATTCCAAAATGTTATGGGAAAATTGCATTCACTAATCAACATTCAAGAGTGGAAGGAAATTTCCAAGTACTGAATGAATTAACTATGTTTGGAGATAAAGGAAAAGCATAAGGCAAGCACTCGTCAAGCAGGTCACTGAAATAAGGGTATACTAGCGGACCCGTGTGAGAAATCTCTCGTAAACCATACTTTCCCCAATAGGTTTATAATAAGAGACTAAAGGAGAAAGATTCTTATGTTTTTATTTGAACCAAATGATTATAGAACACTATTTACATTTCAGGCGTCCCTACGGTCAAAATGCGAACTGAACAGCAATGATGTTGCATATTTTCCAAAGCACCGGTATTTGCAAATCTCACACTTCTTACAAAAATTGATATTTATGAAATTAGAATGAATTTCGTCACTGCTAATGTCATTAGTGTGCTGAGTCCATTGATTGACAGCTTAGCCGTAACACTCACCGGTTATTCGATATTTATGAAATTATACGATTTGAGTACTCATTCCTTTAAATTACTGTTTCTGAAATCCATGCAAAATGATAAAAGAAAGACCTCAGAATGTTAAAATGACCTGAAACCTGCGTCACAGCGGTCAAAATGTGAAGTGGACAGCAATTATGGAGCGTATCTTCCTGCACCAACAGAATTTGCAAATCGCACACATCATACAGTTTTTTTCTTAGTCAATTTTTAAAGAAAATATAGATATTTATGAAATTAGAGTGCAATGTGTCACTGGCAGGGCCGGTCTTAGGGGTGTGCGACATGTGCGGTCGCACAGGGCGCCTATGGTCTGGGGGGCGCCAAAGGTGTCGCCCAAAGATACTCAAATTTCGATTTATCTCCTATTGAACAAATGGCAAGATAGGTAAATGCGAGTTCGTAAAACAAATAAGGGAATCAGTCTTTTTTTTAAGTTCAACCGGTGTTATCTCTCACGACTGAAAACCCTATGCGCACCTTAGACCGTGACGGATCGAAGTTAAACTGGGTGAAATAGTGATTAGCAAACACTATATCTTTCTCTCCCTTGCCTTGTCTTTTCACTATCGCTGAAACGCTACCCGGCTCGACTCCCGGGCCCGGGACCAACCAAATCGCCCTTCGGCAGCGCTCGGGCATTTCCGTGATATTTCGGTTCGGTTTGCTGTTGTAGCAGAGCTGTAGAGGCGAAGGAGAGAGAAAGAAAGCGAGGAAGGCAGGAAGAGAGGGGAGTGAGGTCGGAGAAAGGGGTGCGGGTGTGGCACGAGCTGGAGACAGAGTCAAAGAGAAAGAAATCATAACAAACGGCACGTGTGGCTGGGTGAGGTCGGCGTCGACCCGCTCGTAGATGGCAGGAGGTATTAGCACAATACACGGGAGTGTTATGACCCTTGCTAATTGTCGTTCATTCGAGTGCGTGGTGCGAATGGTGTGAAGTCGTGACGAAGAACGAGAAACCCTACAACAATGACCTCCTCCGGTAAAGCAAGTGGGGCTGCAAACAAAAAAGAAGGTTGCAGCATGCAGAAGAAGACAAGAAGGCAGCAGAAGCTTTTAAAAAATTCGTCCGACCTTCAACATCAATACACGGGAGATCTTCTCAAACAAATCCTACTGATCAGTCCAATAATGTGCCGATCTGAGCACGAATATGACAGGTAAACATAACGGAGTTCAATCTCGCATTGTACAACAGTTCCCGCGCGCAAAATATGCTCCATGTGGTAGCCATTCCTTAAACCTAGTTTTATCTGACTCAGCCGAATGCTGTCCTTACTGCGTTACTCTATTTGGCATTATTCAACGCATATATGTTTTATTTTCGTCGTCTCCTGGCCGGTGGTCTATTTTGTTGGCTCACATTTGTAATTTGACTCTAAAATATTTGAGCGACACTCGCTGGGAGTGTCGCATAGATGGAGTGAGACCTTTTAGATACGATACGAATGGGGGAGTGGCAGCCTTAAAGGCCATTAAGGAGAATTCTGCTTTTGATTCGGGGCTACGCCATGAAGCTGAACACTTGGCGAAAAAATTGTGACATATGAATTTGTCGTTGCTGTTGTAGTATGGCACAACATTTTGTTTCAAGTAAACATAGTTAGCAAAGCCATGCAAGCAGAAGCAATTGATATACAAAAGGCGTCTTCTTTCCCGGAAGGTTGTATCGCGTACCTTGAAAAATATTCCCGAGAAGGCTATAAAGGGGTTTAACTTCGGCTACAGAAACATTGCGTCTGTGTCTCTTGAGGTCAAAGAAGGTAGACGGAAAAGGAAGACTAGACCCCCTAAACGGTTGATTGGGGAAGATGACTCGAACCGAGTCAGGCACTGCGAGTGACAGTTCTGAGTCGGAGCTGGAGCTGACAGAGGCTGAAGCTCAGGCTAAGGTTAAGCGCAATCAAGTGAAGCTACAACGACTCTTCAAAAAAGTTTCTTTGACAAATTCCTAACAGTAGCTTTAAAGTCTGTAAGGAAGAGATTCTTTTTCTTTAAAGAGAATTCCGCTACATGCGGAATTTTGTACGATCTAAAGGCACTGCCTGGGTCTATCAAAGATAGTAGTCCACGCATGGATCATTGCTTGAACTTGCAAAAGCAACTTTCGAGTAGAAATAATGAGTCTGACATAAGTGGGACGGATCTATGTTCTGAGCTGGAACATTTGAGCCCATGCCTACCACCAAACGTAAAAAACTCTCGCACTGCGTTGCAGTTCATTTACAGCACGAATATGATTGACGTTTTTCCAAATGTCGATGTAGCTTTGCGAATTCTCTCAACCTTGCCGGTAACTGTCGCTTCGGATGAACGTAGCTTTTCAAAATTGAAGTTGATTAAAACCTACCTGCGTGCTACAATGGGCCAAGAGAGACTGTCAAAACTTGTTTTAATTTCAATAGAGAACGATGTTGCGCGTTCACTCGATTTAGCCCAGTTAGTAAAACAGTTTGCTTCAGTCAAAGCACGGAAAGCTCCCAACGCATAAGGTTTTGGGTTTTAGTGTGTTTTTTCCTGTGTGTCGTAGTTGTTTGAATTAGTAAAGCTTGATTCCTGTAAGTGTATTTTTCCAGTGATTTTGTTATGTCGATATTTTGCATCACAACTGAAAAAATAGTTATTGTAATATGTTACGCATCACCTATTAGATAATGAAAATGAAAATCCACAGCCTGCTTCCAGTCTCCGACTGGGTCAGGAATGGAATGAATGAAGCCCCCATCTAGCGGCGAGGATATGAACTGTGCCGGCTGCCGAGGCCTGACGCACTCCTCTGGGGCAATGACAGATGAAATGAAATGATAGTGGAGAGTGTTGCTGGAATGAAATTTTGACAGGGAAAACCGGAGTACCCGGAGAAAAACCTGTCTGCCTCCGTTTTGTCCAGCACAGATCTCACATGGAGTGACCGGGATTTGAACCACGGACCCAGCGGTGAGAGGCCGGCGTGCTGCCGCCTAAGCCACGGAGGCTTCTATTAGATAATAAAGTCCAGTATTTTTGCATCATGCGAGCGTACAGCCAAGCATGTTCAAGTAATATAGTAAATGGGTAAATGTACTTTAGGTTCATTTTATTTAATTTCATCCGATAACTCAGTGCCTTGCCTTTGCCTGCATTTTCTACTTTATATTTTCATGATTCCTCTTTATGATTCCCCATAATTTTTGCCAGAGTTAGGCAACCCGCCTCGCACAGAGGGGCGCAAAATCGAATTTCGCACAGGGCGCTGAAACCCCTGAGACTGGCCCTGGTCACTGGTAATGTATATTCTCGTTCATTTGAATGCTCATTTTTCATGATCGGTCGCTTGTGAGCGCCGCAGGAGGGATCTATACTACTGAAATAATCATCATCATCATCTTGAGCAGTTTCCAACCGCTGGTCGGGTCTGCTTGGAACATAAGCCTCTCCATCGTTTCCTGTCCATCCACCATCTCTCGTCATTTACTGTGTCCCAGCACACTCCTCTTTCCTCCACACTCTTCTTAACTCCTTTTGTCCATCTGTCCCTTGGTCTCCTTCCCGTCATTTCCATTCCAAACATCTTCTTCGGTATCCTCTCCTCTTACATCCTCCTCACATGTCCATACCATTGTAGCCTAGATCGCTCTATTCTATTTTGCAATGGCTCCTCTCGTACCATCTCTCTGACTCTCTCATTCCTTACTCTGTCCATTCTTGTCACTCCTACCCTACTCCTCTGGAACTTCATCTCCACTGCTCGTATTTTATTCTTGTCCCTTTCCTTCATCACCCATGTTTCTGAACCATATGTCAAAATTGGCACAAAGTAGGTCTTGTAGATGATTCCTTTACATTTTTGTGGTACATCTTTATTCCATAACATCCCCCTAACACTCTTGAAAAATCCATCTGCGCACCTTCCCCTTTCATTTATTTCCATCCTATTGCCTCCCTTTTCTTCAATTATGCTTCCCAAGTACTTGAAGCATTCTACTTTCTGCAACTGCTGTCCTCCAAGTGTTATGCCCATATCCAGTCTGTTCTTCTTCCTCGTTGTGATGATCACTTCACTCTTTTGTGCTGAGAACTTCATCCCATATGATAACACTACCTTCTCCCACTCATCTAATTGCTCTTGTACTTCTTCCTCATCCTCTCCCCATACCAGAAGGTCATCAGCAAACAACATTGCCTTCATTTTCCTTTCCCCAATGCTATTTACCACTTTTCGTATGATTTCATCCATCACCACTATAAATAACAGGGGTGAGAGGGCACTTCCCTGTTTCAGACCACTCTCCAGTTGAAACCATTCCGTTCTCTCTCTTCCCACCTTTACACAGCTTTTGCTTCCCTCGTACATTGCTTTCACTCTTGCCACTGTCTCCTTGTTCACTGCTTTTGCTCTCATTGCTTCCCATACCTTGTTTCTATTAATACTATCATATGCTTTCTCAATATCCAAGAAGGTCATCACCAGATCTTTCCCATATTCATAATGGTGTTCTTGTAGCTGTCTTACTGCAAAGATGAGGTCAACTGTTGACCTTCCTGGCCTGAATCCATACTGTTCTTCCCTCAGCCCATCTTCAACTTCTGTCCGAATTCTTCTCTCCAGTACCTTCTCAAATATTTTGGCGCAGTGGCACATGAGTGTAATTCCCCTGTAGTTCTTGCATTCCTTCCTACTTCCCTTTTTAAATATGGGTATTATTATCCCTCTTTTCCAGTCCTCTGGTATTTTCTTCTCCCTCCATATCACTTTCATTACTCGAAAGAGCCACTGTGTTCCTATCACCCCTGCTGCTCTCGCCATCTCCACACTCACTTCGTCTATTCCCGGTGCCTTTCATCTTCTTTAATGCTTCCTCCACTTCTTTCCATGTCAATTCCTTCTCTGAAATGTCTTGGTCACTGTCTGTTTCTTCCTCCACAATGTCCACTACGCTGGGTTTAGTTGGATTTAGGAGTTCCTTGAAGTATTCTCTCCAGATATCCTTTACTTCTTCCATATTTTCGACCTCCTTTCCATTCCTGTCCACCATTCTGACATTTTCCCCTGTATCTCTTCTCTTTGCCTTTATCATTCCATACAACACTTTCTTACTGCCATCACAGTCCTCCTCCATCATTTCTGTCCATTTCTCCAGCCATTTCTTTTTCTCTTCCTTCACTACATCTCCTGCTTCTTTCTTCCGCTCTTGGTATTCTTCTCTTGTTCTGTCTGTCCTCTGTTGGAACCATTTCCTGAATGCTTCATTTTTCTTTTTCACTGCTTCCTTAGTTCTGGGGTTTTACCATGGTGTTTCCTTCCACCTTTTCTTTCCACTAGTTCTGCCACACACGACTTCCGCTGCTTCTACCAACACGTCCTTGAACCTATTCCATTCTTCTTCACCTGTTTTCGGATCATCCTTCGGTAATTTGTTCCTCACTAATATCTGGAACTTCTCCTTATTTCCATCCTCCTTCAGCTTCCATGTCCTTATTCTTCTTTCTTGGTTCTCAGTTCTCCTCTTTTCCTTCAGTCCTCTCACCTTGGCGACCAGCAGACGGTGGTCACTGTCCAGGGCTTCTGAAGGTATTACCCTTATATCCGTGATACTCTTCTTTGTCTCCTTCCCGCATAGAATGTAGTCCACCACTGATTTCCTAGTCAAATCCCTGCTGTACCAAGTAATTTTATGGCTCTCTCTCTTCTTGTACCATGTGTTTCCAACCATTAGCCCATTTATCTTGCACAGTTCCAACAATCTCTCTCCTTCCTTATTCCTGTTTCCCCATCCTTCACCACCAATCACTTCCTCAAAACCTCTTCTATCAGTTCCGACATGGGCATTTAGGTCTCCCATGACTATCAGGTCTCTCCCCACTAACTGCTTCTGCAACTCCTCTTCAAACTCGTCCTTCTCGCCTTCTGTGCATCCCACCTGTGGTGCATAGACTTGCAGAATGTTCAGGTTTCTACCTTTCACAGAGATTCTGGCTCTAATTATTCTATCACTTACCCTCTTTACTTCCTCCCTCAGCCCTTCTCTCACCACCATTCCCACTCCATTTCTCTTCCCCTCCTCATTTCCTATCCAGTATAGCTGCAAGCCATTTCTCAGTTCTTTTCGACCTTCCCCTCTCCATCTGGTCTCTGCCAGTCCGAGTATGTCCAGTTTTCTCCTCTCCATCATATCCACAATCTCCTCCACTCTTCCCGTCAATGTAGTTATATTCAAAGTTCCAATTCGTAGTCCATTTCCATAGCCAGGTCTGTTTCCTTTAGATCTGTCCTTTCCGAGGCCCGTTCCCGTTTTAAAAGCAGTTTCATATCCACTACTGGCTTGCTAGGCCTAACGTAGCTTCACCATAACCCTGGCAAGGGGCCTGTTTTTGGTCCGCGAGAGGTATTTTATTTCCCTCAAACCCTCCGGACAAGTCCGGCGAGCCCCCCTATCCGTCACCTCATGGAGAAACTATTTGAAATGCTTCCCTATGCAGAAAGTCATAGTCATATTGAAAACTCATTAATATAAACAGTACACCAAACACAAGAGCTTGCAATGATATAAGCAATACACCAAAAACTAAGTTTTAAAATACATCTGCGAACTTACCAGCAAAAAGGTCTCAATCTTAATTTCCAAGGTTTTGAAGCTAGACATGTTTGACTGAAACCTACCATACCTTACTCTATTTGGGCCCTTTTACTCATATTAAAAACAGGCACAGCATTATTTCCTTGGAGCATATCTGAGTCTAGGGATTGTAATAAATATAAATTAAGACGTTTCTGTAGTTAACAATTCATCAACTAACAACTTCTGCCTTACTTGGCAGATTCCAGATATTGTTCTAACATTCATCTATGTATCATACCTTATGATACAACATACTGAGCATTGCAATCTTCAGTTCCGAACTCATAAAAAATATTTTTTAAGATAAAATCAAAAATTAAAACTACACAAGTTAAAACAATTAATTAAAAAAAGAAACTCTAATATAATGTGACCAGAAATTCAGTTCTCATATAATAATATTTATGGTACTTTTATAGACACAACTCAAGTAAAATTTACAACATATTTGGCACACCAAAAATATGGCTCATATTTTACAAAATATTTTTTGAGACCTCTACAAATGTACAATAATTTCCAACCCATTCAACAAATCATGTAACATTTTATAAATAATTTACTCATATTCTTTCACAAACTTTTCATGAAAATCGCGTAACTTTTCTAACATCACCTTCAATTTCTTTGGCTGAGGTAGTATAATAGTTCTGAAACAAACAGAAATGTATAAACATCCTTGAGAGAGAGAGAGATTTTTCCAAATATAATTAACATCAATTGCTTATTATCAGTTGAAAGAACAAAAGGAAGTGTCCGCACTGGAGGAAAAGTTATAACACCAAACTCATGGTATGGATGTACCATCCATTTTAATGTTTCATGAGGCACTATAACATAGCCAGGGACTTATGATTGACCATTATAAGTACTGTATACGCTCAACACACCAATTTATCAGTCCGACTAATCTGGCTGGATGTTGTAGCTCATATTTTACTTATCAGACAGATCTTCAAGGCAAACAAAATCATCTTGTTTGGAACAAATTAAATCTTCACACCTAATGGCAGATTGAAGTCTATCATGCACCATTCCATCTTTGCTTTAGACAATGGGTTTAGATACAGTAGTTTGTTTCTATTGTAAAGGTAATTTAATATTTTATATTTTGTTGATATTTCATGAATCTTCTGTGAGGCATGGTTTATTTTTGCTTATTCTAGTCATAAGGAATAGAAGCACTAATAATCTTAAAATAAGTATGTAAATATGCCCATAAAACTGACAACATATGAAAAGATAAGTCCTCGCACACTAACCATTTATTCTCCCACTACCACAAAGCTGTTGAATAGATGATGATGATGATAATTGTTGTTTTAAGGGGCCTAACATCTAGGTTATTGGCCCCTACTGAAATGGAATGGCATGAAATGAAAGGATGAAGATAAAAACAGCTCACTGCCATGGATGAAATGAAAATGGTTTATATAAAATAGACAGTGAGCCCCAACAATTATACCTTATTTGAATAAAAATAGTAAAAGGTGGATGGTAAAAAACAATAAAACAAATAAGGCATAGAGAACAATAAAATAGATGAACGCAACTAAAAGCAGACTTAACCTGAATTAAAAGTCTTAACTCACATTAAAACTTAAAAACGTAACCACTCAACCTCATGAACCATTGTCATCACGGAGAATAAGAGAGAGGGTGTGAGGCAGTACGAGAGTCCTTTGTAGATCGGCCAGGTTCACACACTCCAAGAGAATGTGTGCCACGGTAAGGTGGGCGCCGCAAGTACACACAGAGGGGGGTCTTCTCTCTTTAGCAAGTGGGATTGCGTAGCAATCCCATGGCCGATCCGGAGTCAACAGAGTACCACAGTTTCCTTCCGGATAGATCGGAAGGAAGATTTCCACACCTTCGTTGTCTCCTTGATGCCTCTCAGTTTGTTGGGCAGAGGCGTGGCACGCCACGCTTCCTCCCAATGCGACAGGATAGAATGTCGCAACTGAGAGCGTACATCACTAGCAGGCACCTAATACGGTAGCGAGGGCAGTGCGACTGCCTCTCTCGCCGCCTGATCCGCAAGCTCGTTTCCCGCAATAACCATGTAGCTGGGAAACCACACAAGGTCACCCCGGTTCTAGCACTACACGCACTGACTAGCAGGTCAAGCATCGATCGCTTGCAGCGCACTAAGAGAGTCTGTACACACAAGAAAGTGCTGGGGATCGTTGGATAACGTGTACCGCACAGCCTCTAAGATGGCATAGAGCTCCGCTGTGTACACGCTACAGCCCTCGGGAAGTGAAAAGAGAAACCGACGATCCTCAAACACAAATGCACAGCCTACTTTCTAGTTTACCCTCGAACCATCCGTGAACAGAAGCCCTGATCCTGGATACCGGCCCACCATGGACTGGAACAGCCTCCGATGGACGGAGAGTCCGTGTCCGACTTGAGGGCGGTGTGGAGATCCAGGATATCAGGGCGAGAGACCATCCACGGAGGGGCCTTGCTAGGTACTCGGACGATACAGGAGGCAGAAGGAAATCAGAACTGCCGGTATGAGTCATCCAAGTGGAACCCCGCCGGCAGAGTGGCTCGAGCGAGCGCACCATACAGGCGGCGATTCGGATTGTTAAACAAACGGGTATAGCTTGGACGAAGTGGCATCTGTCGGAGAGTTGCAGCATAGGTCAGCAGTACTTGTTGGCGCCTCAAGTGTAAAGGAGGTACACCAGCCTTGGCGAGCAAGCTGACAACTGGGCTCGTCCGAAAGGCTCCCGTCGCCAGCCTCCCACCGCCATGGTGGACGCTGTCCAGTTTAACAAGCACTGACTTACGTATCGAACCATATGCTACACTGCCATAATCTAACCTAGATAAAATAAGTGCCTTATAAAACGTAGGAGCACCGTGCGGTCCGCCCCCACGATGTGCCGCTAAGAAACCACAACATGTTGAGCTTCCTAGCACAGGCAGTTTTCAAACACCGCACGTGTGGCTCCCACGTTAACCTCTGGTCGAAAAGGAGTCCAAGGAACTGGTACGTAGCAATAACAGGTAAAGCTACATTTCCCAGATAAAGCTCAGGATCGGGATGGAGAGTGCGCTTTCGGCAGAAATGGACAACCGAGGTCTAAACGGTAGAGAACCGAAGCCATGTTCTAGTGTCCACTGTTCCACTCTCCGAATAGCTTGTTGGAGCTGTCGTTCAGCGACTGCCATATTTTGTGCACTATAATGTAGAGTGAAATCGTCTACATATAGTGATGGTACCACCGCTGGGCCAGCAGCAACTACTATACCGTTTATGGCAATCGAAAATAGGGTTACGCTAAGCACCGTTCCCTGTGGGACTCCGTTTTCCTGTACGTAATATTGCGAATATGTCCTCCCTATTCGGACACGGAATAGGCAAAGGGACAGAAAATTTGCAGTAAAGACCGGCAAGTTACCGCGGAATTTCCATTGATGCAGGGTAGAGAGGATGCCGTAACACCAAGTGGTGTCATAGGCCTTCTCGAGGTCAAAACATAGCAACTAGGTCCTGTTTTCGGAGAAAAGCGTCCTGTATGGCGGTCTCCAGGCGTACCAAATGGTCGTTGGTATTCCGAGACGCCCTGAAACCACACTGGTATTCAGACAGGAGTCCTCATTTCTCCAGGACCCACACCAGTCGCCGATTGACCATCCTCTCAAAGAGCTTGCACAGACCATTTGTGACAGAAATAAGTCTGTAACTCCCTGTCAAATTGGGATCCTTATCGGGCTTCAGGACAGGTATAATTATACCTTCCTGCCATTGCGCTGGAAACATACCTTCCAACCAGATGCGATTAAACACCTTGAGCAAATAACGAATGCTCTCATCGTTAAGGTGTTTAAGCATCTGGCTGTATGTTGAATAGAGTTGAATACCAATGGGTACTTAGGAAAAGTTAGGAAATCATACCAAAATATTTCAGAGGAATAAGGGGCACAGAAAATTCAATCCACATGAAAGTGTGATACTTCATTTTGAAGCTACAGACGAGCTCTGAGCAGATACTACATTCAATTTATTTTTTTGCGATAATGATGAGAGCAATCGACTGAGGTAACTACAGCTGTTAAGATGCAAGGCCAACGGGCCAGGCTATCTATGGACTCTGAAATGATTTTCCATAGTTGCCAGTTTTCGACACCAGACGAACGCTCAAGACGGTACTTTCTAATAGACCATAGCCACTTCCTTCCATACTATTTGCCACATTTCATTCATCGTCATTCATATCCTCTCTCATTAACACCTCTCATGAGATAAGTGTCAGAAAGGAATTAACGACAACATATAGGTCATCACCATCACCGAAGAAAAGACACAAACGTCCTATAACAGAAAAATGGAGGACAGCCTGGCCCTTCAAATAGCTAATAGTGGAGTAAATTACACTAAACCTATGTTCCATGAAGAATTAAACAGTAGTTGTTGTTGATTACTTTAGGGGCTGCGACATCGTGGTCATATGCCCGTGTATTCGTGTGTGTGTGTGGAATTTGTGTGATAATCTATGTTATTGTGATGGCTGTACTAGTGTGTGCATTTGTAAATTGGGGATATGATTGGGAAGGAGACGGCCGTGGCCTTAAGTTAGGAACCATCCCAGCATTTGCCTGGAATAGAGGTGGGGGGAAAAACCATAGAAAACCACTTCCAGGATGGCTGAGGTGGGAATCGAATCCTACAGCAATCCTAATGCAAGCCGCTACACCACAAGGGGGGGTCAAGAGTTAAATATTTACAAACATCGGAATCTATAGCAAGAAATCAATACTGGCACACCCTTCTTTGAGGAAACACGGGTGGAGTTAGGGTGACTGCAATAAACAAATTAACTGTGAAGAGAATCTATTATCCTTACTTCTGGCCGTAGACGGTATAAAATAATAATGTTATTGGATTCACATCCTTTTAACTACTGAGGTTTTTATAGACATCAGGGTGGCAGAAGTTTGCCCCAAAGGTGATCATTAACTAGCCAGTACAGTTACTGACATAGCTCCCCCGCATTTGCACACCCTGAAATGCCAATGGATGCACCCTAATTCGATCCTGCACCTTGGGCACAGCAGAAGAGAAAGCCACTTAGCCAGTCTAGACAGTTTAACCCTGGAGTGGTCGCGTGGTCTACATATTTAATCCACTCATGTGAAAACAAACACTGCTTTAAAACTTATAGCGCCACGTAGCTGACACTCCGTGTATTTAAAGATGGATAGTTGATCCATGTGCTGAGTGCTACGCGAATATCAGTTGCGCGTGGTTGAGTTACAGGAGTCCCATAAAGTCCGTGGTCTACACTGGTATGCCGTGCGACCAATTACGTAAGTTTTTTTGCTAGAGACTTAGTTAGAATAAATCTGATTTGTGCACTTATTATTGCTTTTATTATTGACATTGGCTTAATATTTTCGTTAATAAGTATTCTTTGCACTATTTTGGCGGGGATTTTTTTCTTTTTGAGGAAATTATGGAGGATAGGCAAACGGCTCTAATCGCAGCGTGATTGGAAGAAGCCAATAGTTAAACTGATAATTATGACGAACATTCAAGTTCAGATGAGGATGAAGACCAACTTGAGGAGCAGCTCACCGATTCTGAATTCGAGCAAGAGCAAAAAATCCGAGGTGACGATGCAGTGATTGATAACTAAACAGGACAACAAAGAAAATCCGAAACCATTACACACTATAATCATACTAAAAATGGTGTTGATCTAGTGGATAAGATGTCTTCTCTCTATGACGTGTCCAGGAACTCGGGAAGATGGCCTGTAACTGTCTTCTATGATCTAATGAACCTCAGTGCTCTCAACGCGCTTTGCATACATACAGCAAACAAAAACTATGAATCCCGTTTGCCGTCGTGTTTCTTATCAGCCTGTCTATGGCTATGATGAAACCATTGGCTCATAGCAGGTTGCAGAAAAACACATTGCCAAGAAGTCCAACGTTCAGAATGAAATATTTTCTAGGCCTTCCGCAAGTTGAAACTCAGTCATCGGCACCAGGACCCATGCAAAGGAATTATGTCGGTCGATGCCACTATTGCGATAGAGCGTGTAATAGAAACACTCCAAAAGTGTGTAATTCGTGCAATAAATTAATTTGCCCTGAACATTCTAAACCTGTATGTCTGTCCTGCTCAGAGAACACTGATTAGATTTTAATAATTCTGTGCACTATTAATTTTATCTCAATTTCTCTAAACCTTGTGAGTTTTTCCTAAGAAATGGGTGACTATTTGTTTTAGTATCTTTTGATAAGAAAATAATAATATTTTTAGGTTCTGTTGATTATAATTAATGAGAATTACATAGTTAATAAGACTTATAAACAAATAAACGCAATTGTAAAATTAAATATATTCTTTTATTAAAATTTAAAATGGCATACCTATGTAGACCATGCGACCACTCGCGTCACTATTAGGTACGCGACCACTGCAGGGTTAAGTAGCTTGTATAAATACTGTAGAATGTATGTCACCCTACAGTATATCACTTCTTAAATGCACAATTGAGACGCACATAAGTTAGCATAATTTGCTTCTCGCCTTATCGCGGAAGTAATAAGTCATTTGTAGCCGTCAAGCAATGAGTGATTTGTGGCCGTCTCAAGCTCATTCCACGATATCATGACTGAGCATACAACTGCAGGTAAAGACTTACGTACTTAATTCCTGCCGCTCCTTCCGGAGCATAGGGCCTTGGCGAAATTTCTCCACGCAGTACGATTCCTGGGCATTCTCTTCACTTGACTCCAGTTCTTGTCCACCTCTGCAATTTCATTTTCGATCGTCCTCTTCCAGGTCTTCTTAGGTCGACCTCGCTTCCTGGCACCTTGAGGATTCCAGTCTAGCGCCGCCCTCTCAATAGCTCCGTCCGGCTTCCTTAGTGTGTGACCAATCCAGCGCCATTTCCTCTCCTTGATCTGGATGCTAATCGGTTGTTGATTGGTGATGGTCCAAAGATCTTCATTTGAGATTATGTCCGGCCACCTCACATTCATGATGCGACGCAGACATCTGTTAATGAACACCTGTAGTTGGTTGTTGATCGGTTTTGTGACCTTCCATGTTTCACAGCCATAGAGAAGAATCGACTTTACGTTGCCATTGAAAAGGCGGAGCTTGGTCTTCCTGGAAATGTTTCTATTTCCCCAGATGGGTAGAGCTGGACAAAGGCACCATTTGCCTTCCTGATACGGCTTCGAACATCTTCCTCTGCTCCCCCATCATTTGTGACTATACTTCCAAGGTAGAGGAAGGACTCAACTCGCTCAATGTTCTTTCCGTTGACTGTCAAACTAGTTGTGATGTCAGAATTTATCCACATCTCTTTGGTCTTGTTGGTGTTGATCATCAGTCCTGCACATTCTGCTTCTCCCTGCAACCTCCCCAGCTTGTCTTCTATGTCTCGGTACCGTTGTGCCATAAGACAAATGTCGTCTGCAAAATCCAGATCTTCAAGCCTGTCATTTATACCCCATTGAATACCCCTCTTCCGTCCTCACATTACCTTCTTCATCACACTATCCAGGACCAACAGGAACAGAGTGGGGGAAAGGACACACCCCTGTCTCACTCCGGAACTGACCTTTATCTTTTCTGTTAATTTGCCTTCGTGAAGAACCTGGCACTCATACCCTTCGTACATCTTTTCCATGATTCTGATGATCTTTGTTGGAATTTTATATTCCTCGAGGGTCTTCCACATGATTCTTTGATTTACGGAGTCGAAGGCTTTCTCGAAGTCAACAAATGTGAGGTAAAGGGTATTCCGCCACTCCACACTCTGCTCCAGGATGATTCGGAGGGTGTTGATGAGATCCACACAGCTGCGATGTTGTCGAAATCCAGCCTGTTCCTTCCGAAGCCTTTTTTCTACGCAGTCTTTTATACGATTCAGGATGACTCTCGCCAGCACTTTGCTTGGAATGGACAGCAAGGTGATACCCCTCCAGCTGTTACAGTTTGTGATGTCCCCTTTCTTCGGCAACTTGACTATCAACCCCTTCTTCCAGTCGGTTGGTATTTTCTCCTCCTTCCAGATCTTCTCCAACAGCGGGTGCAGCAGATCGATCGTAATATCCAGGCAGGTAAAGAGGTAGATATGAATTGTGCAATTACACTACTGGTAATTTTTAGACTTCTTCCTAAACCTCTCACCCCCTTTGCATTACACAAATAATTTGTAGCCTAGTTGTATTGTAGGGGTGTCAAATTTTCATACCATTCACTCCAGTAGTTTTGACACCAACCCATAACAAACAGAAAAAAAAAAAAATTAAACCAAGGTATATTTGATCATTATGTACCTCATCCGGGATAAAGTACTGTATATACGAAGTTTGAGACGAAAATAAAAATGTTCAAACAGAAATCTTACTTTATTTAGAGATATGCACAGACGTTTTGGTTTTAGATTTGGCTGAACTTTTTAGAATGTACTGTAGGTCAATATTTTTCTTCTAGATTTTGAACCCAATCCAGGCATGGCAAGTCAGAAGACAAAGGGTAAATTGTTGCCTGTCAGTTGGTGATTTAGTTTGAGATGATCCTATTCCAGCACCTCCCGCTAGGAATATTATTTATAAAGAAGGTTCTAATTTCTATAAAATGTAATCTTTTTGTACATTGATATTATAATTATATACCGTATTTCAGTTTTTACTTTGTGATAATTATTCATTAACTTCCAAGCCTCACAAAAAATATGTTATTCTGTTTACCTTGTATTCTATCTGGTTATAAGACTTTTAGTTTCTTTAAAACTGTAACATAATTGTGGTGTCATTGAAACATGAAGTTAATGATTTAAGTATTAAAGTGTTATTTTAAATTAAAGCATAAAATCCACTGATAAGACAGAAAAAAAAAGGAAGGATTTATCTTTAACCACTAATGAATTGATTTTTTGAAAATCCATTAAAACTCCTGTGTCTGTAGTTAAGAGAGCACAGCTCGTGGTACATAGCAGCCTTGCAGTGGCCTTCTCAGTACGTACAGTACTAGCCAGCGGCTTAGTGATGTGTACCATACCATCAATAATACAAGGATATGGGATGAAATTTAGCATAAATAAGAGTGAGATGGTGATCACAACAACGAAGAAGGAAAGAACCACAACGAGAATAACAATTGGTGGGGAACAGCTGAAGAAAGTGGAGTTTCAAGTATCTGGGAAGCCCGATACAAGATAATGGAAGAAACGATAGAGAAATAAATGAGCGGGGGAGACAAGCAGAAGCATTCCGGAGGAGTGTGAGAAGCATGATATGGAGCAAGGATGTCCCTCAGAACCACAAAAAGGTCATATATCGCACGTACTATGTCCCTATCCTGACGTATGCCTCGGAGACCTGGGTGATGGAGGAAGGGAGAGGAGAAAAACACAGGCCAGTGAGATGAGGTTCTTGAGAAGCAGTATTGGAGCTACAAAGATGGACAGAATAAGAAATGAGAGGACCAGAGAATTAATGAAGCAGGAACCATTACAGGATGGTATAGAGAAATCTAGACTTGGATGGTATGGACATGTAAAACGAATGGAGGAGAAGAGGATACCCAGGAGGATACACGAGACGAAGTGGAAAGGAAAGAGACCGAGAGACAGGTGGCTGAAGGGGGTGGAAGAAAGTGTGAAGAAGAGAGGAGAAGACTGGACAAGGGTGGAGTCTGAGAGATGGTGGGAAGACAGAAGACGTTGGAGAGGCTTGTGTTCCAAACAGACCTGGCCAGTGGCTAGAAACTGTGCAAGATGATGATCATACCAATTGATGAGCCCAATGGGTTGTAACGCTGGCAAACCAGCTTCAACTAGCCTGATCAATTTTTCATAGTAGTTCATTTTCTTTGAAATTTGATGTGCTATTTTTTGAGAATATCTGTGCTAAGCTGGAACTCCATGCCAGTCAACGTGAGTCACATGAATTACTTAAATATGTCAAATATCTGACAAGGAAGTTGAAACTCCAGACTCGAGCTGCAAAAGAAATGGCATCTGTACAGCCTCAAGCAATGTAGGTACCAGCTAGATACATTTGCTGTCTGATATGCTGCTAAGTACTGGCATTCTGGGAAACTCTGTGGGCTTAGCTTTGCAGTGATAAGACCTCTCCATAGTCATTCCCCTGATTTAGTTGGATCATCCTCCTAAACTGGAGATTAGCGAACCCAAGTACATGATTTACTGGCGGACTCTCATCAAGAAAATAAAATAACTTACCGAAAATGGTATGTGCCTTCTCTCTGACCAAATCCAGAGCCAGGCACTAAGCAAATTCCAGTATTCTCCAACAACTGGAAAGCATAGAAAACATCTGGAGCTTGTTTCTTCTCTGCTGCCTTCTCGATTGCTTTCTTAGGCAGTTTGATCTGCAAATATACATGGGCCCTTTATTAATACAATAGCAACCATACCCAACTTTGCCCGGGTAAACAATAATCATGGACTCCCAATGTTCTCAAGGCTGCCAAGCCCTTGAGATAAGAGACACATGTGTGCACATGCATGCACACACACACACACACACACACACACACACACACACACACACAAATTTGATAAATTGTACTTTCCCCAATCTCTGCTATGAAAGACCTTTTGAAATGATTTATTTAATTATTTAGCGTACGGCTTTTAGTGCTGGGAGTGTCCGAGGACATGTTCGGCTCGCCGGAGGCTGTAGCTCATTCAATGCGGACCCCCATGGGGTGAGCTACAAGTTCCGATCAATTTCAAGCATTTTGCTAGCAGATGTCACCAACACCTAGTGGTGAACGTTGGAACTTGGATGTAGCATTTCAACGAAATCTAACCTGCACATTTAGCTCCACGCAAGTTTAATTAGTGGAAGGTTCTTTTACACACAATAAATCTATGACATGCGACCGCTAGCTTTACTTCCCCTCCGAAGGATTAAAAAATCCGACGACTTTGGCCTCACCCCTAAAATACCCTTGTATACATGATATAGCCCATCTTTACTTACTTACTTTACTTAATTCCTGTCGCTCCTTCCGGAGCATAGGGCCTTGGCGAAATTTCTCTACGCAGTACAGTTCCTGGCCATTCTCTTCACGTGACTCCAGTTCTTGTCCACCTCTGCAATATCATTTTCGATCGTCCTCTTCTAGGTCTTCTTAGGTCGACCTCGCTTCCTGGCGCCTTGAGGATTCCAGTCTAGCGCCGCCCTCTCAATAGCTCCATCCGGCTTCCTTAGTGTGTGACCAATCCAGCGCCATTTCCTCTCCTTGATCTGGATGCTAATCGGTTGTTGATTGGTGATGGTCCAAAGATCTTCATTTGAGATTATGTCCGGCCACCTCACATTCATGATGCGACGCAGACATCTGTTAATGAACACCTGTAGCTGGTTGTTGATCGGTTTTGTGACTTTCCATGTTTCACAGCCGTAGAGAAGAATCGACTTTACGTTGCTATTGAAAAGGCGGAGCTTGGTCTTCCTGGAAATGTTTCTATTTCTCCAGATGGGATAGAGCTGGACAAAGGCACCATTTGCCTTCCTGATACGGCTTCGAACATCTTCCTCTGCTCCCCCATCATTTGTGACTATACTTCCAAGGTAGAGGAAGGACTCAACTCGCTCAATGTCCTTTCCGTTGACTGTCAAACTAGTCGTGATGTCAGAATTTATCCTCATCTCTTTGGTCTTGTTGGTGTTGATCATCAGTCCTGCACGTTCTGCTTCTCTCTGCAACCTCCCCAGCTTATCTTCTATGTCTCGGTACCGTTGTGCCATAAGACAAATGTCGTCTGCGAAATCCAGATCTTCAAGCCTGTCATTTATACCCCATTGAATACCCCTCTTCCGTCCTCCCATTACCTTCTTTATCACACTATCCAGGACCAACAGGAACAGAGTGGGGGAAAGGACACACCCCTGTCTCACTCCGGAACTGACCTTTATCTTTTCTGTTAATTTGCCTTCGTGAAGAACCTGGCACTCATACCCTTCGTACATCTTTTCCATGATTCTGATGATCTTTGTTGGAATTTTATATTCCTCGAGGGTCTTCCACATGATTCTTTGATTTACGGAGTCGAAGGCTTTCTCGAAGTCAACAAATGTGAGGTAAAGGGTATTCCGCCACTCCACACTCTGCTCCAGGATGATTCGGAGGGTGTTGATGAGATCCACACAGCTGCGATGTTGTCGAAATCCAGCCTGTTCCTTCCGAAGCCTTTTTTCTACGCAGTCTTTTATACGATTCAGGATGACTCTCGCCAGCACTTTGCTTGGAATGGACAGCAAGGTGATACCCCTCCAGTTGTTACAGTTTGTGGTGTCCCCTTTCTTCGGCAACTTGACTATCAACCCCTTCTTCCAGTCGGTTGGTATTTTCTCCTCCTTCCAGATCTTCTCCAACAGCGGGTGCAGCAGATCGATCGTAATATCCAGGTCTGCTTTCAGTACTTCCGCTGGGATATTATCCAGACCTGGTGCCTTCCCGCATTTCATCTGCTTCAACGCTGTCCGTATTTCGCCCCGAGTTGGGGAGTCGAGGCTGATGCTTGGGTCACTTTCTGCTTCCTCTTCATCTTCTCCTCGCTGCTTACTTTCTGGTCCTCTATCTCTATTAAGAACCTCCGCAAAGTGTTCTCTCCATCTTGTGAGCTGCTGTTCACACGTCGTGAGGATCTCGCCCGTCTTGCTCTTCACAGGCCTAGTTTTATTTAAAACCTTTCTTCGAAAGCATCTTTGTGATGCCATAGAGCTCCTTAACGTCCCCCCTTCTTGCCGCTTCTTCTGCTTTCTCTGCCTGCTCATCAATCCACCTCCTATGATCCTTCCGTACACTCCTCTTTACCTCCCTGTTTGCTGTTGAATACTTTGCTTGTGTGTGCTGCCTAGTCTTGCAGGTGTTGAGCTTGGCCTTAATCTCCTTCCAATAATTTATCTTGTCCCAGGTCTGATCGGATATCCATTCTTTCCGCAGGTAGTTCTTGTACCCGAGCTGCATCTCACTGGTTTCCACGAAGATATTCTTTACCTCGCTCCACACAGTCTCCACGTCCTTCTCCGTCTCGGAGTCCCAACACCTGGAATTTATTTCTGAGCTCCAGTTTAAATTGGTCCAATCTCTGCTGGTTCTTAAGCTTGCCCACATCAAACTTGTTGTGCCGAGTGTTTAACTTTCGGCGGACTGCGACGATCTTCATGCGGAAGTTGGCAACCACAAGATGATGGTCACTACCAACGTCCGCTCCTCTCTTGTTCCTAACATCTTCCAAGCTTCTTCTGAACCTCCTGCTCACCGCGATGTGATCAATTTGATTTTCTGTGACTTGATCAGGAGACACCCAGGTGACCTTGTGGCACCGCCTATGAGGAAATACCGTGCCACCCATCACCAAATCCTGACTGGCGCAATATTCCGTAAATTTCTCCCCTTTGTCATTCATCTCACCAAGGCCATGTTTACCCATGATCTGCTCCAACCCCTCATTGTTTGAGCCCACCTTCGCGTTGAAGTTTCCCATAACAATGAGAATGTCCTTCTTACTTGTTTGTCTTGTGACATCTCGCAGCATTTGGTAGAATTCTTCCTTCTTCTCTGGCTCCGACTGTTCTGTAGGCGCATAGCATTGGATGATGATCACATTCCTGATCTTTGTCTTGAACCTAGCAAACATGAGCCTACTAGAAATTGGCTTCCACTCCATAAGGCTTCTCTTTGCATTTCTGTTGAGCAGCAACCCCACTCCATCCCTGTGTTCTTCATCATCGCCCCCAGAATAGAGAAATGTAATTCCATCTGTTGTCTGTATTTCACCAAATCCTGGCCACCTCACTTCACTCAATCCTAAGATATCCAGCCCATAGTTCTTCATCTCCCGTGTCACTTGTTTCAGTCTGGTTTTCTCCATCAAGGTCCTCACATTCCAGAAACCGATTTTCGTAGTCCTCTTCATGCCAAAAGTCGTCATCAGGTTATCCGTCCGGTTTTGTAATTTCGCTTCAGTTTCCGTAATCAGTTTATTTAAGAGGAGCGAGTGATTAACCAACTGCCTCCGAGTGCCTTGGAGGGGCTGCCACCTTAAGCCTGAGGCACCAGGCTGATTTTCTGTCAGGGTTTCTTCCCTTAGCCTTTGAAGAACCAACTCCAAACTACAAGGCAGCAGTTGTTTCACCAGAGCCCCGTTAGCCGTAATTTCTTCAGGGTTCCTGTAGGGCCTTCACAGCTACCGTAGCGGTCTTGAGGCACACAAAGTCCCCACTGTACTTCACCCCTACAGGCAATCCCCTACTTAATCACGTTGCCCATCTCCCACGACGAGGACGAGGGGTTGGATTTGTGGGAGACAGCCCATCTTTAGCTCAGTGCAATTATAATAACTCGCTTAGAAATGTAATTAAGATTTAGATGCCATTATTTCATATCCACACTAGAGATCAGAAAAGAAGCGAGTATGAGCCCCGAGGCTGATAGTACACTGGTTTCCTATCGTGTTGAGGTCGTGGGCATGCTTCCGTGACTCCACAATGGCATTCCTTGCTCCTGCTGAAGGCTAATCTCTTTCTGTTAAAAAGTCCATATGGAGCTATAATGAGAAGTGCAATGGGTGTAGAGTTAATATTCATGGTCGATAATGAACATCCTTGCAGAGCACTATTGATGGGTGAATTTATTCAAGATAAAATACCCAGTGCATAGAGTGGATAGCAAGGCCTCCAGATATAAATCGGATAGAACTTGTATGAGATGCCTTAAGAAGATGTATTACATTCCATATACCTGCATTTAGGACACTTCCAGACCTCCATACAGCTCTTAAACAAGTGGAAGAATGACTGACTAATCTCACAGCCAGCATTCTCCATCATTACTAGTTCGTGTGGCTGTTAGAGGTGATAAATCATCCAAATCACTGTTGCACAATTTCATGTTCCAATCATGAACTGTCTATTTTACTTATTTCTATATTTGTATTTTCACTGCAATACAGGATTTTTTCTTTGGCATGTGAGGGACCGTTTGTAATACATACTTCTCAAATGTTGTGCCATTTTAACATGTACTGTACCTGATGTCAAATCAATATCCTAAATGATAGTGTTTAATTTGTGACACCAATGTACAAAAACACAATCCTGAAATGTAACATGGTCGAACAATTCAATAGTAACAGTATTAAGAGTGAAGTATTTCCCTTACCTGAGGAAAAGCATACATTGCTCCTTGGACAACATTGCACGACATGCCTTTAATACTGTTGAATGTGTTAGCTACCATTTTAGCCCGCTTGGCTAAAGAGCTCAATACTCCCTTCTTCTCCTTCTGGAATAACTCGTATGATGGTTCACTTGGCTTAGGCGGAGTCACTACAACGTCCATTACAGTCTGAAACAGAAATCCGACGATGATGATGAGGATCATAATACAACTGCCGAGGAAGAACCAAACAATACAGGGTGGAAGGTATCTACCACAAAAAAAACGGAACACTTGGATATTAAATGGTGCGAGAATTTACACATACTTAAGTTGCGTATCTACAGCTACCACCGTTAGAGGAAAACATTATTGCACTGGTATGTAAGCGATGCTGTTTCACCAGCTACTTCAGAAGCTCGTAAGCATGCGAACTGCAAGCCAGCGGGAGTTTGTTGTCGTCGGCACACCCATACTCCAAAGTCAATCACACGCTTCCAATACAGGGTGTAACAAAAATGTACGGCACAAAATGCAGGACTTATTCCTTACGTAGATGAAGACATTATGTTAGATGAAAGTGGGTCTGGAAACGCTTTGTTTCCATGTTACACCTCATTGTCTCCAACTCATTAATCATGGGAAACACACAAGAACAGAACGTATGAGCATACCACATGCAACTCTTTCTCACAGGAGATGTTCAATATGCCCTCCGTGCGCATTGATACATGCATCAATCCGCTGTCATTGAGAACCTCGGATGTGCTGATGTATCTCTGGAGTAATGCGTATCGTCTCGCAGCCTTCCATAATACGGGTACGGAGTCTCTTAACATCTTGTACTGGGGTTGGATACGCAAGAGCTTTCAAATGCCCCTCAAATGAAAGTCAGTAGGTTTAGGTCCAATGAGAGTGGAGGCCAGGCAATTGGTCCATCTCTACCTATCCATCTGTCACCAAATCTCTTATTTAGAAGCCGACGGACATTAACACTAAAGTGAGGAGGTGCTCCATCATGAATGAAGTACATGTTTTGTCACACAGCTAAAGGCACATCTGCTAAGTCGCATGGCAACCGGGCCATGTAAAACAAAACACTGGTGGTGCACCTACGGTAATGACAATGTAACCAGACGTAACCAAGAGTGCATGTTCCGCATGATTCTAACATTCTGTTCTTGTGCCTTTCCCATGATTAATGATTTGGAGAAAATGAGTTGTAACATGGAAACAATGCGTCTCCAGACCCATGTTCATATAACACAATTTTTTCATCTACGTGTGAGAAATGTGTTCTGCATTTTGTGCCGTGCATTTTTGTTACACCCTGTATACACAGCAACATATTGCCAAGGCTGTATGAATAAATCATTGCTTCATCCTCACTTTCCTCATCCTCTCTGCCTACCAGTGTGCTTTCCCAGAACACACCTAGGCATAGGGCTTGCCACGGTGGGTGAGTGGTTATAGTGTCGGACTACCAACCCCAAGATTGCAGGTTCGCCCCTGGCCATGGTAAGTGATTTTTGAAGGCGACAAAAATCATGATACTCATGTCATACGTTGTTGGCATGTTAAAGAACCCATTTGAATTCAGTAAGCCGTGTTCAATGGCAAAATTAATCTCGGGATTTTCCGCCAACACAAAGTTCCTCCATTCTCTACTTGAAAGCGCTGTAGTAGTGTCAAGGAGTTTAGATATCTAACCTCCTTGACTTTCATAGCGTTCAAAGGAACGACGAAATTCGACATGCAAGCTACCCTCTGGGTGTCAATTAACAAAGCTTGCACCAGGCACCCGAGGCCATACGATATTATTATTACCTAGGCATAGCATTACAAAACATTCTTAGGATATATTTTGTATTATTTCAGTCTCAATATACAGCTATATGCATAGATATACAACAAAATGACCCAGCTGTTGTTCAGATGTATTCTGCCTAACTACTTGTACAGTCATGTAATATGTATCATGAGCCATTATCAGTAAATCACAGCAAACATGTAACACACTATTTTATTTTCTAATAAATGGTGCTTCACCAAAGCAAATTATCATGTAGATTGTCCTATACGGTATGTATTATGCAGAATACACGAGCAAAGATTTGTGTAATAGGTATCTTCCACCTCGCATCCAGTAAGTTCAACAATGTCATCAATGACCATTAGTCGTCTGTAGCAAGTCGAGCAAGGGAGTGTAACATGCTCTACTGCTGCATGAGTGTTTTAATTTTAATAAATGGCAATGGTGTACTTTTACATACTAGCAGATGGCATTAAGGTGCTTTTCAATCAAATGGGAAGCGGCTTGCTCTCGAGTTGTCTGTCGAGCGAGATCCAATTCAGAGCTTGTAACTGCTACGGTGTAAGCCATTGTTAGCTCCAGACTGGATAGCAATAGGCAGTCATCTGAAGGACAAACCACACCCCATTTCAGAACCACTGTTCTGTTCTACTTTGATAAGTTTTCAATGAGCTATTGCCTAGCCATGATCTATGTCAAGAAAAGAAAGACAGGAATATAAAAAAGAACAAATACAGCAGGCAGGAGGCAGCAGAAGGGTAAACCGTTTCTATACTTCCTTTCCATTCTTATGATGGTTGGAATTATAGACCTGTGGTATTTTCATATGAACACATGTTCTTGTTCAGTCTATGGAAGGTGGCTTGATATCTACTACAGTGCTTATACTTAATTACAAAGTTTGGATACAAAGTAGTGGCAATACCTCCGTCTTTCGACAGGCAAGCACCAAATGGCACTGGCATCTTCTGGGTGGATAAAAGACAATCACGTGACGGCATGCGGTGAAGAACGATTTCTACTCAGAAATATTGTGATGGTGGCTCGAAGTGCAAAGCGCAAGAGAAAGCACCACATATGTTTACAAAGCAGGAACAAGGATCTTGGATAAAAATCAAAGTTGCACTAGGTCGAAATGTGAACACCATCAGGGCCTGTGGAAAGCATGTAGTGATGCTGCGTTGCCATATTGTACAGTGGCACCATGGGTGAAAAGGTTTCATGAAGGACGGAATGTTAATCAGGATCACCATCATTTCAGACGACCCCCGGTTGACAACCAAACCATTTAGTTCGTCGCAGTTTTGTTGGAAGTTGATTGATGATGCACTTCACGGGTGTTAGCCGCTGATGTAGGCAATCGCCACAAAACTGTGCTTCACATTGTGCATGACATCATTAGCGATTCTTATAGACGACAAAAGGCAGAACTGGTGAACATGAAGAAATGCTTCCCATTATTTGAATCTGTGTGAAAAAATGTGAATGATGATAACCAGTATTAATGTGAAAAGGTAGTGTGGGTGAAATGACTGAACTTACTTACTGGTTATTGTCATTTCACATTTTTGAACACAGATTTAACTAATGGGCAGCATTTCTTCATATCCATGAGTTCCGCCTTTTGTCGTCCAACAGAATCGGTAAGCGCAAATTCGCACTCATATATCCATATTATTGTCTCCTTTCAATTCAACTTTTCTTACCTTTCTTTTCTTTCTGTCTCAGTCTACTTCATTCGAAGAAAATAAGCCTTCATTATTGGTCCAACAGACAATATCTGTACGAATTTACATATGCAAATTACTATTCTAATGGGACTCCTCCCTTACATACATATTACATCTTATGTATAAGCTTATGTGTGCAAATTAATGAGTTGAAATACCAAAAGGAAAAGCACCATAGTTGTATTTTGAAACTTAATAAAAATACTTCGACCACGGCAAAGAAAATGGTTCATTCAAGTTTTAAATTTAAAGGAAAATTATTTTCACAGTCCAAAACATTATAAGTAGGTTCAAACAATAACATTAAACTTAAAATAATACTATTCTATTCTGTATGCCTCCACTATGTGAGAGTGGGTGAGCACGTGCACTGCAGTGGGATGGTTTACAGAACAAAAGTCTATGTTACGTCTCACCGCATAGCGCTGTCCCACGGACAACAGTCATCTTTGTTGCCGTTTTTCTCAATATGTAAGAAATGTTACATAGACATTTGTTTGTGCATTGGCTTCAATTGTTGCGGGACATCAACAGAAGTGGATATACTGATGGTGTATAGCGGCTTCCTGTCATAGAAGGTGGTAGATATCAGAGGTGAGGGAATGTAAGTGTTTGTACCTCAGATGATAGACATTTCAGATCTATTGATGTGTAGCCAATACTTTTTATCCAACACTTGCATAATACATACATATTACTTGCAACCAGGGATTACAGTGTGTATTATGTCCAATATTACTGCCCTCTCTTGTCATGACTAACAGCCAACAAATGAGACCTTGTTTCTTAAATTGCTAGTATTACCACCTAGAGGAGAAGGCCCTCAAAGTGAGGGGCGCAAAGAGTGATTAAGGGGGGAGCCCGCTCTTATTGAAATATTTATATTTCATATTGTGTAACAATATTGCTATCCTCGTATCCACAAAACTATCGTAGGCAGGAAGCTCCCACGACCATTCAAGACTAATAAACTCGCACATTTGCTGTCTTATTTTATAATAACTGACCAGTAGATCCTGCCAGCAGGAATTCTGAGAAAAGGTGTAGAGTAACATTTCCCACACAGCACCCTTTCACCTACCACCTGCAGCGATGTCTGCTTACCAAACACTTAACAACCACTAATGGCAATAAGCCGCTTGACAATGTGACCACCACTTCCTTACAAGAATGGATTCTTCTATTTTTGCTGTAGTCGACTCGAATTGAGCCAGGCCTTTGCCGTCAGTTCAAAGTCAGTGAGTGAACTGGTGAATTGTAGTGCGTATTCAATGGAAATGGTTAGCCCGATTTGCAATAAACTGATATAAGTATCGTCATTTCCCATTGACAAGTGGCTTATTAGCAGTGGTAAGAGGAGACCACATGAAAGTGATGGTGCTTGCCCTCCTTCGGAAAGAAGAATAAGAGGGGGATGCTAGATATTTCATGCTTCACAACGGGTGTGCAATATAAAAAGTTTGAGAACTCCTGACCTAGAGAATAGTGGGAGTGTTTGAAAGTAGCATTGGTCCAAATGAAACATTAAAAAAACAAACTTGAAATATGAGATACTGACCCCACACTTGAGAATATGAACTTAGTACAAATATTAAATCACTATTTTACTAGTTGAAACCCGTCAAACCATGATGGTCATTGGGAAAATGTTTACTGAAGGATGTTCTTATATGCATTCTTTGTACGATTACTTTTTGACACTAATGCAACTTTAAGGGCGTCGAAAGATCGACTTTGCAACATATAACTGGCCACGACTGAAAACTTAACGAGGCAAATAGAGACCTACATGTTCCAGTTTCCCCTTGAGCTTTATTGCTTGTGATAAAGTATGCCAAGCGAATTGGAAATTGGTGCCTCTTAAAAGAAAAATGGAAGTGTTTTATCAGACGGTGTTAAATCAAGTCGAAGGATTAGAGCTCTCGTCCCAATATTATCTGTACTTATTATTTCCAAATCCAAGCAATTTTCATACATATTTCTTACAATTAATCTAGTCTAGTTCCATTTAGGAGTCCTTGGAAAACGTTCAGATTTCTAAGGATCATAACTATGGCCCAAACTTTTCGAGTAAGAATGTGTGGAGGGATATCACTTAATCTCAAGGAATTCAAGAATTCTGTTGGAAACTGAAGTAATAATCTTCCATATTCAGTATTTAATCTGTTAATGCTGGCATTATATTTTTGAACTACTGGATGTAAGTTCAATGACTTAAAAATTGATTTCATTGCAGTGTTCATTTTTTGGTGTAAGAATGCAAACTTAGGATAAATTTATTATAACCTTCGCAGAAGTGAATGTTTTGCCGTAAATCTCAGTCACAATATCATCACGAGTTAAAAGTGTGACTGGTAATTCAATAACATTTGGTTCCTCACCATCCACAAAGGGGTAGGCCTAGTCATTAACTTGTAGAAAAAAAAAAATCAGAAAAATCCATTTCATCTGGTTTCGATTGCCTGTTTTTATGTAAGCGGCGTATTTTGGAGAAGGGCCAGAGAGAAGAGTATTTACTACAATCTTGAATAACTGTTTGGCGAGAAGCGTGCGGCACAACAGGCAAAAACCTACCTGAAGTCTCCTCCAACAAAATAACTTTCCCACAAACGAGAATAATGTCGTTACGTATAATATCTTTTAGAAGTTGATTCACACACATATTAATGAATGAATATTTGCCATTGGGGCTTTATCCCATATTATGAGCCATGCTAATTGTATATCGACAGCTGGATAGCAATTTAATTTTATCTAGACACTGAACTCTCATTTAAATTGAAAGGTATTTTCAATGTTGAATGCTGGGCTTATGCTCTCGCAAAATATTGTTTAAATTGTGAAGTATTCCCTCTCTGATGCAAGAATTCACTTTATTTACAGATCTGACTTGTTTAGCTTCTGAGGAGTCTAATACTGAATATACAACTGGCCGTAAGAACCGTTGCTTATATTTTTGGAATATAAGGAAGAAATGCGATGATTTGATATTCCTGAAATTTTAAAACAATATTGTTGTACTGCCGAATATTCTCTCTGAAATTCCAGTGAAATTTTTTTCAGCCTGTCAGGTATTCTATATTCCGGTAGATCAATTTTACCATTACAACAGCAAAGGCCGAAGTTACTAAGCGTTGATTTCTCGCAAGAGAAATACAATGCAGAACAATGTTTACATTTGTTCGTCAAGGATCCTGCACTGTACAGCATAATATCTGGATTTGTTTCTGAAATTTATACTGGATTTTAAAAGTAGCTCACTTTTTCTGCATCTATTAGTAGTTAACTTACGACCAGACAATATTCTTTTTTGACCAACAGATTCTTCATAGTAGCATTTCTCCCAAAAATAATGTCATATTCGATAACACTATAGCCGCTAAATATTAAATGGCGAATAATACTTCCATTGCCAAAATCAACAGCGTGGTTAGACTCATTGTTATGTACTCTAAACAAATAATCAATAAACAATTGGCTTATACAACGAAGTTCAATGTGACCAGTGTATTCACCGTCCGGAGACTTTCATACTCAAGTTGGTTGCTGAAGAGAATGCCATGAGACTATCGCCAATAATAGAATCCTCATAATTATCCCTGCCAGTAACAATTTTTGCAATAGTTTGCAAACACAGTTCACGATGACCTCCTTCATTTTGTAATAAACAGTAGCCTACAAAACTGCTCTAAATAAGCAATTTCCATTACCTGTTATGGGTACAATCCTATGGGTTTCCACGACAGTAAATTATGCAGGGGAGCATAGAATCTCTTCAACTACTGGAATGAGCATAGACTCACTTCGGCAGCCACCATAATGGATGCAGTTTTAGAATTCTATGTCCCGTGCATGTCAAATATTGTATTAATACAGGGAAGCCCACTCTTAAGGCTACATTCTTGGCTACCGGGTTCGATTCCCTGCTATGCCAAGAAATTTAATTCTGGCTTGCGGGCTGGAACGGGGGCCCACTCAGCCTCAAGAGAAAAAACTGAGGGGTGGTGGGATCGATTCCACTCCAGGCAAATATCAGGATGGTACTTAACCCTTAGCGGACGACTGTCGGGCATTTCCCAACATCCTAGTTTCCTGTTCAGGACGTATGCCGGGATATAACCGCCAGCTGTTTCCACGGTAAATACGAATATATGCGTGTGAAGCAATTACGCCTGTTTTAGTTATTATATACAACTAATATGGTGCAATAGCACCTAGTGTAGTGTTATACAGTGTTGGTATTACTACTAGTGGAGTGACACAGTGTGGTGCAATAGCACCTAGTGTAGTGTTATACATTGTTGGTATTACTACTAGTGGAGTGACACAGTGTGGTGCAATAGCACCTAGTGTAGTGTTATACAGTGTTGGTATTACTACTTGTGGAGTGACACAGTGTGGTGCAATAGCTCCGAGTGTAGTGTTATACAGTGTTGGTATTGCTACCAGGTGAGAGTTACAGTGTGGTGCAATAGCACCTAGTGTAGTGTTATACAGTGTTGGTATTACTACTAGTGGAGTGACACAGTGTGGTGCAATAGCACCTAGTGTAGTGTTATACAGTGTTGGTATTACTACTAGTGGAGTGACACAGTGTGGTGCAATAGCACCTAGTGTAGTGTTATACAGTGTTGGTATTACTACTAGTGGAGTGACACAGTGTGGTGCAATAGCACCTAGTGTAGTGTTATACAGTGTTGGTATTGCTACCAGGTGAGTGACACAGTGTGGTGCAATAGCACCTAGTGTAGTGTTATACAGTGTTGGTATTGCTACTAGTGGAGTGTTACAGTGTGGTGCAATAGCACCTAGTGTAGTGTTATACAGTGTTGGTATTACTACTAGTGGAGTGTTACAGTGTGGTGCAATAGCACCTAGTGTAGTGTTATACAGTGTTGGTATTACTACTAGTGGAGTGTTACAGTGTGGTGCAATAGCACCTAGTGTAGTGTTATACAGTGTTGGTATTACTACTAGTGGAGTGTTACAGTGTGGTGCAATAGCACCTAGTGTAGTGTTATACAGTGTTGGTATTACTACTAGTGGAGTGACACAGTGTGGTGCAATAGCACCTAGTGTAGTGTTATACAGTGTTGGTATTGCTACTAGTGGAGTGACACAGTGTGGTGCAATAGCACCTAGTGTAGTGTTATACAGTGTTGGTATTACTACTAGTGGAGTGACACAGTGTGGTGCAATAGCACCTAGTGTAGTGTTATACAGTGTTGGTATTGCTACCAGGTGAGTGTTACAGTGTGGTGCAATAGCACCTAGTGTAGTGTTATACAGTGTTGGTATTACTACTAGTGGAGTGACACAGTGTGGTGCAATAGCACATAGTGTAATGTTATACAGTGTTGGTATTACTACTAGTGGAGTGTTACAGTGTGGTGCAATAGCACCTAGTGTAGTGTTATACAGTGTTGGTATTGCTACTAGTGGAGTGTTACAGTGTGGTGCAATAGCACCTAGTGTAGTGTTATACAGTGTTGGTATTGCTACCAGGTGAGAGTTACAGTGTGGTGCAATAGCACCTAGTGTAGTGTTATACAGTGTTGGTATTACTACTAGTGGAGTGACACAGTGTGGTGCAATAGCACATAGTGTAATGTTATACAGTGTTGGTATTACTACTAGTGGAGTGACACAGTGTGGTGCAATAGCACCTAGTGTAGTGTTATACAGTGTTGGTATTGCTACCAGGTGAGAGTTACAGTGTGGTGCAATAGCACCTAGTGTAGTGTTATACAGTGTTGGTATTACTACTAGTGGAGTGACACAGTGTGGTGCAATAGCACATAGTGTAATGTTATACAGTGTTGGTATTACTACTAGTGGAGTGACACAGTGTGGTGCAATAGCACCTAGTGTAGTGTTATACAGTGTTGGTATTGCTACCAGGTGAGAGTTACAGTGTGGTGCAATAGCACCTAGTGTAGTGTTATACAGTGTTGGTATTACTACTAGTGGAGTGACACAGTGTGGTGCAATAGCACATAGTGTAATGTTATACAGTGTTGGTATTACTACTAGTGGAGTGACACAGTGTGGTGCAATAGCACCTAGTGTAGTGTTATACAGTGTTGGTATTACTACTAGTGGAGTGACACAGTGTGGTGCAATAGCACCTAGTGTAGTGTTATACAGTGTTGGTATTGCTACCAGGTGAGAGTTACAGTGTGGTGCAATAGCACCTAGTGTAGTGTTATAGAGTGTTGGTATTACTACTAGTGGAGTGACACAGTGTGGTGCAATAGCAAGTAGTGTAGTGTTATAGAGTGTTGGTATTGCTACCAGGTGAGTGTTACAGTGTGGTGCAATAGCACCTAGTGTAGTGTTATACAGTGTTACAGTATATATATATATAGTATGATCAAGTAGGGAGTGATAGAGGAGTAACACCTCTTTAAAAAACCTTGGTCCAGCTGGCCCGGCTGGTAGTACCTTGTTAGGGTCCCTTGCCAGGGTTACGGTGAAGTCCTCAACGGTAACTGCAGTGAAAGAGGTGAACTCTGGCACAGTGTGGTTGGCGGAAGGGGCAGCCTATTGCTCAGGTTTAATAGGGCAAACTATTGTCCATAGTTATGATGGGCAGGTTTTGGCCCAACGGCAAAATGAGCGGATGAGGAGCCAATCACTCTCATGGCTCCCAACGGTCATAGAGGCGGAAGAGGCCACGCCAGACGGACTGGCTGTAAAGGCGCACCTCAGTAGTACTTGAGTATGCGGCAGTTCGTTGCAGTCTCTGTGTTCGGTCCTGCATGTCTCTTTCTTTGTGAGCCGCAGGATAAGGCTCAGAGATCATAGTGTGTGGGTCTCGTCCTGGCAAGCTGAGATCCACCCTAAACAAATTCACGCCAGTGGCACTTCTTCCGAACGTCACTTTTCAAAGTCCAACGGCGATGGGATATGGACGGTGGGGGCAGGTTATGGGTGTAACTGGAAGCCCCTAGTTCGGACCTGCACGTTGGCAGCAGATGTGTGATGGTCGTCTTCCGGAGACTCTGTGACTACTCAGGAATTCGGTCCTGCATCTGTGTTTGGGCAGGCCTATTTAGGATCACCGCTGCCCACCCCACATGGGGAAGGCCCTAGAAAAGGTGGGCTAAACATCGGAAGTCACAATCTTGGTCCGGCTGGGCAACCGCACTCAGCAGGTCACCCCTCATGCGGTCGAAACTCAAAAACAGTAAAGAATCACAATTTGATTATTGGATCATGGAACATCAGAACCTTGCTTGATTTTGACAATAACATTAGACCTGAGAGAAGGTCAGCTCTCGTAACCCATGAGTTATCAAGACTCAACGTTGACATTGCTGCTCTCAGTGAAACTAGGCTGTCTGCTGAAGGCAAGATTACCGAATCTGGAACAGGATATACCATCTTCTGGAAAGGAAAGGATGAGGGTGAATGTCGTATTCATGGTGTGGGCTTCGCTGTGAAGACCAAACTGGTAAATTATCACCAACTTACGCCCATTGCAATCAGCGAAAGGCTCATGACTCTCCGCATACCACTCTCAGGAGGTTCCTTTATGACACTCATCTCTGCCTATGCTCCTACCTTAGATTCTGATGATGAAGTAAAGGCTCAGTTCTATAATCAGCTAAGTGAAATCATCTCCAAGGTACCATCTGCAGATAAACTCTTGCTCCTCGGTGACTTCAATGCCAGAGTTGGGAAAGATCACAGGCTATGGAATAATGTGATGGGCAAACAGGGACTTGGAAAATGTAATCCCAATGGACTGTTGCTTCTTGGTCTTTGTGCAGAACACGAACTTTTCATTACCAACACGCAGTTCCGGCTACCTGACCGCTTCAAAACCACGTGGATGCATCCTCGTTCCAAACATTGGCACATTCTTGATTATATCATTACCCGGCAATGTGATAAGAAGGACACTCTTATTACCAGAACAGCAAGGAATATAGACGATTGTTGGACAGATCATAAACTTCTTATATGTAAGCTCAGGATATCCATCAGACCTAAACCACCTAGGAACATCAAAAATTTGCCAAGAAAGAAGTTTAATACATCCAAACTTCAGGATGAATCCATGTACAAACATTTTGGAAACAGGATCGTCACCCAGTTATCAGAAAACCCAGTAACAAATGATATTCAGCAAGAATGGGCCACATTACAGAAGATTATCACACAGTCAGCTGAGGAAACCATTGGTTTTATAGTGCGGAAAAGACAAGACTGGTTTGATGACAACAATGAGGAAATTCTGTCTCTCATCAATGCCAAAAGGAATGCCTATCTTGCCCATCTTCAAGACCCAACTTCCAACACAAAGAGAGATAAACTACTGGAACTCAAGGGTAAATGCCAGACGCAGATAAGGCAGATTAAAAATACTTGGTGGCAACAGAAGGCTCAGGAACTGCAGAGACTATCGGATGCTCGAGACTTGAGGAACTTCTATGCCGTACTCAAGGAAATATATGGACCATCTCGCTCATCATCAGGTACACTGAAAAGCGCTGATAATTCTACTACCTTTACTGATAGTCAAGAAATCTTGGAACGCTGGAAGGAGCACTTCTCCAATCTCCTAAATCGTCCATCAGAAGCTGCTGAAGACTTCCTCTGTGATGTGCCGCAACAACCTGAACAACTGTGGTTGGCAGTACCTCCTACTTATCATGAATTCAGTGCAGCTCTCACCCAATTGAAACCCAGAAAAGCACCTGGCCCAGATAATATCCCTCTGGAACTAATTCAAGCCGGAGGTCATTCCCTCAAATCAAGAATTTTCATCCTTATCCTCAGAATTTGGGAATCAAGAAAGGTACCTGGAGACCTAAAGAATGCCACTATCGTCACTATCTTTAAAAAGGGTGATCGCAGTGTTTGTGGCAACTACCGTGGTATATCACTGCTATCAATTGTGGGGAAGATTCTTGCAAGAATTCTACTTAACCGCCTCAAGGTTATCTCTGAGAGGATCCTCCCAGAGTCACAATGCGGATTTAGAACTTCCAGAAGCACAATTGACTTGATTTTCTGTGTGAGACAGCTACAAGAAAAATGTAGAGAACAACAGAATCCACTCTTCTTAGTCTTTTATGACTTGGAAAAGGCATTTGATTCGGTTCCAAGACCAGCCATGTGGGCAGTGCTGAAGCGGTTTGGTTGCCCTCAGCGTTTTGTAGATCTAATCAAAGCTCTCCATGATGGCATGACAGGTCAGGTTTGCCATCAGAATAAGATGTCCGATGAATTTCCCATTACCCATGGACTGAAACAAGGATGTGTACTGGCTCCAACGCTTTTTGCGCTGTACTTGGCTGCAATGCTTTATGATTCACCCACAAACATCCCAGGTGTGGAGATCAAGTATCGTTTTGATGGAGGGCTTTTCAACCTAACTCGTCTCCGCTCCTTGAGGAAAACTCAGGTTACTAAGGTTACTAACATGTTGTATGCAGATGATGCTGCGTCACCAACTCTCACACCAGAAGAGCTGCAAGAGTCAGTTAACTGTTACAAAAGTGCATGTGATCGCTTTGGTCTTACCATAAATGTCAATAAGACTAAAGTCTTGGCACAACCTTCACCAGGCACACCTCTTCCTCAGTTCAATATCTCCATTTCAAATTTGCCATTAGAACAGGTTGACCACTTCTCGTACCTGGGCAGTACCATTTCTGTGAGCTGTACCTGTGAGCAGGATGTGGATAAGAGAATTGGCGCAGCCCATGCAGCATATGGACGATTAGCGCACCGGGTCTTCATGAATAAAGATCTATCCATGAGTACAAAGCTTATGGTGTACAAAGCAGTAGTCATTTCTACATTGTTGTATGGCTGTGAAACGTGGACCCTTTACCGACGTGATCTTAGGAAGCTTGAGCGTTTTCACCTACAAAAACTTCGATCAATCCTGAGGATTAAATGGGAAGACCGCATTACCAATATTGCTGTTCTGGAAAAGGCTCAAATCAACAGCATAGAATCATCCATAATAGGTCACCAATTTAGATGGATTGGTCATGTCCATCGGATGGATGATGTGAGATTACCTCGTCAAATGCTATATGGTGAGTTATGCTATGGCACCAGACCTCATGGTGGTCCTAAGAGGCGCTACAAGGACCAATTTAAGCAGACCCTGAAATTGACAGGTCTTGATCCACAAACCTGGGACATGCTGGCTGAAAACCGCTCAACTTGGCGCCGTACCATCTCGGATTCTGTAAAGACGTTTGAAAGGGGTCGACGCATACATGAAGAGGCCAAGCGTCAAGCTAGGAAACTTCGAGCAGCCCAACCACGTCCTCCTCCAGCAATACTATGCGACTTGTGTGGTCGCTTGTTCCATGCCAGGATTGGACTCTTTAGTCACCGTAAACACATCCACAAACTGGACTGAAGGAAGAAGATTTATACTCGGATTCGAGTTAAAGCCGATGATACAACTAATAGCAATGTCACAGCCTTCTAGATGTGCTGAAACTTTGTATTACGAGTTTTACAGGCAAATTAAGAACGAGCTGTTGTTTACGTTAGTCAGCTGTGAAAACGGCGGCGCGCAGACAGGGTAGTGCTACTTCAGTCTGATATAGCTATATTTTTAGATGAAATTGACAGCACTTATCGAGGTTTCTGAGGCGTGTAGTGCTTCAGGTTTGATAACTGTGGTAAATGTCTTAATTTTATTATTATTATATTCCAGTAATTGGAATTATTTTCTGTTGACCGACTGAAAGTTATAATATCAATTGTCAAAATAATGAGGCGAATAGTGCTTCGGGTTTGATTACTGTGGTATAATGTCTTAATTGTTTTTATATTATTATGATTATTATTATATGATGATGAAGGGAAGGTGGTATGAAAAGAAAAAAATACGACTACCGCATGACTACACAAGAAAAGAAAATAGTCTGCTAAGGATTAAGGCCTCGGCCATCTCCTTGCCAATCACCAACTTAGTTACAGATACACACATTAATATAGCCATCACAATAACACAGGTTATAAGAGAGAATATTACACGCACACCAAAGTACACTGGGCTGAGTGACCACGATGTCAAAGTCCCTCAAATGAATAATGTTCGCCAATTGTCAGTTATGGCGAAAGCGATTGTGTGCACATGCGAGTGCCTGGAATACTAATTTTTCTTTAAAAATTTAATAGTAGGCCTATATCTATATGGCAACATAAATCATGGAGAATTCATTACTTTACGGTAATGATGAAAGTAAAATATGAGGTGTACCATAACCAACGGAAGAGCCCATTGGTGCACTGGGGCGAAACGCTGGCAACTGTTTTGAGCTAGCCGGACCATTTTATGAAATTTCATTGTGAATTTGTTAATGTACATAGCTCAATCGGACATTTTTACATCCTGTTTCCTTCGGGAACAGATATTTCCGATATGGATTAGCAAGGTAAGCTAACATTATTTTTGAAAGGAAGTTTTGACTCCCGTAGTACATTGGCGCTGCTCGTGGCAACATTTTGTGCCTTGCAGCGGCCAACTCAGTATGTACTAGCCACGCGTCTTGGTGAGGTGTACCATAACCAACTGAAGAGCCCATTGGTGCACTGGGGGCGAAACGCTGGCAACTGTTTGAGTTAGCCGGACCATTTTATAATTTCTTTGTGAATTTGTTAAAATATGTTTTGACGATGGAATACCAATAGCAAGAAAGAAGAATACGGAAATAAAAAAACTTGTCCAAGGTGGGATTCAAACTCCTTCGACGATGCATAATAGAATTCAAGGTCTGGAACAATAGCCCCCGAGCTGCCCAGACAATTAAAAGACAGCACAATAATAAGTTAGCTAAACAGCATACACACTCAACTGCCAGTTTAAGTTCTTAAATATTCCCTTATTTTATAATTCTATTCCAGTATATATCATGGAAACATCATAAACAATATTTCCCCGCCTTTTTAATTCTCGTAAACAAAGATCACAGTAAGACGCGGTGGGTCTTTTATCCGTGTAAATAATACATAGAGTAAACCTCTGAATGGAATAGGTAATTAGTGGTTCGGCAGTTGCATATCCACAAGAGAAAAAAGTACATATTAGGTGAGTACAGTGTTATCTGGTCATTATCGTATTCTTCAACAGTGTAATTATAGTGCAAAATATATTTATAGTGCTTGTGGGACTGCTACTATATTTTATTAAAGACAGCAGTGGCTGCGCTCGCTAAAGCATAGCGTTAGGTCATGGGGCCCAGCAATCTGCTGATTCGATAGACGCGTGGGTTCGAGCCCCTCCGTCGGCCGTCCTTGAAATGGTTTTCCGTGGTTTTCCCATTTTCAACACCAGGAAAATGCTGGGACGGTACCTACTTACAGGCCACAGCCTCTTCCTACTACATCCTTGCCCATCCCGACGCGTAGGTCGCCCATTGGCCCCTCAGGAGGTCACACGAAAAAAGAAAAAAAAAACTACCTTATTTGATACGTAAATACTGTACACTGAAGAAAATGGAAATTGCAACACCCAGAAGGAGTGGTGCTACATTGCTGCAATTGAACATTTAGGACGAGTGTTCGGTTGTGATTCGAGGATTACACTTTCAGGTCCCTCTGACCGCAAGTTTGGACAACAATCAATACAGGATGTGCCTACCACGAGCTGCAATACATTGATGAATTTGGCGAGGCATGGGGTCAATAAAGCCCTGGATCGCTTCCTGAGGAATTGTGGCCCATGCTTGCTGCACTGCACGGGTCAGTTGTTCCAGAGTTGTGGGTGGCTGAGGACGGTTGGCCAGTTGTTGACCCATCATGTCCCACACATGCTCAATAGGACTGAGGTCCGGGGATCTGGCGGGCCATTCTAAGGTTGTGATGTCGTGGATAGCTTCTCTGGAGATGCGTGCAGTGTGAACCCGGGCATTGTCCTGCTGAAACATCCCATTAGCAATGTTCGCCATCATAGGGACAACCACTGGATTGAGTACCCTATCAACGTACTGTCGAGCAGTCATAGTGCCCTCAACAAGCACTAATTGTGATTTCACATTAAAGCCAATAGCTCCCCAGACCATAATGCTTGGTGTTGGCACTGTGTGCCTCTCGACAATAAGGTCTGGGCGGCTCCTCTCCCCGGTACGTCGGCGCAAACGATTCCGGCGATCACTGCGGCAAGACAGAAGCGAGATTCATCACTAAAGACGACCCTATGCCGTTCGTCGACCCATGTTGATCGTTCTCGACACCAGGCCAGCCTTACACGTCGCTGTTGTGGGGTCAATGGAACACCTTCTGCAGGGACACGGGATCGTAAGCCAGCTGTACGCAGGCGATTACCAACTGTTTGTTGTGTAACGTGGGGTGCCACAGCTGCTCGAATTTGCGCTGCTGTTGCATGGGGTTCCATTCGGGCCATCCGAATGATGCGGCGATCCTCCCTCACAGTTGTCTGTCGCGCTGGGCCTGTGCCAGGTCTACGAGTGGGGGTACCTTCATTTAACCACTGCTGTCCAGCCTCACACAGCCCAATTATCCGAGCCCTCTCAAACGGCGACAGTTGTTGGTAGCGTGCTCTTCTCTGTCGTCGAGGCATGTTTGGCGGGGAACACTTCACTGCACAGACTGCAAGTCAACTACGCTACACCAGAGTCCGTATACTGGAGTTGATTCCTCCGCGACCAATCATGTGGGGAGACCTGTAGCAACAATCCAATGGGTCTGAAACTTTGATCGTTTACATACCTACATGGCATCGTTCCATATCTTGAAAATCAACACAAATGACCAATGCCTTCATGGTGTTGCAATTTCCATTTTCTTCAGTGTACTTATTGCTAACGTACAAGTTTCAGAAAGTAACGATTACAACACTCATCAGAGAAAAAAATAGAAATATGAGACTTATGCGTTTGTTGCTCTAAAATATGATTCGCTTAAAATCGATCTATTTCGTAGATATTCGTTGCAGTATTGAAATTAATGTGTCTTATTGTCACAATATACATGCAATACTAAACAGATACATGGCGAGCTGCATAAATCAAATTATTTAAACATTAAAAAAAAATATGAAAACATCTCCCCACCGTAGTGGTTATGTGGAAGAATTCACACCCCACTTAACAAGTTAAGAATACAAGAAACCTAAAGTGAAGGTTTATGACACCTAAAAATCGGGGCCCTAGAGATGACACACTTTAATGCACATAGAATCAAGCATCAAACACCAAAATAACAGTAATTTTAGAATTTTCCTTAGTGCCATTGACTGGAAGGTACAGTTCAAGAATTAATCGAGAATGAGTCTCCCTAATGTAGCAATGGTCTGGAGCCTAGCCATTAGGCCAATGATGGCAATGCTCTGCTTACAGAAGCATGGCTCATCCCCATGGACATAATAAGTTCTCAACAGATAATAGGGGGATTATTAATATTTTTGTAGAGCTTGATGTGCTAGAAATTGGTTATTCATACTGATTATTGCTCTGGTTATTGGTTATGAAATAACTTGTAACTCCCTTCTAGAACCAGCCCTGGTTATTACCTGAGATGTCTCTAATCCCTAAATGAAACAATTTCATGGGGATAACACAAATGCAGTATAAAACTTTAGCTAGGAGTAGATTTTGATGTATTATGAAATTCAGTGATCTTCAGTTCAAATGCAAAGTCAACAACAGTCAGAGCTGGACAAATGTGTGTCACATTACATCCTTTAAATTAATTTCAGACACAGTGATTGTACCCTACATATGATAAAGTATAATTTAGCCATAAAAAAGAGAAAAACAATACTACTTTCATCAGAAATCCCTGCCATGAAGTATAGAAATATAATGTGAAATTAGCACTGAGGTGTTCAGAAATTATTCTCCATTGCCCATCCTGCAATCTGTTGTTGACTCAGATTCTTTTGATGACTTAGGTACGGTAACTGTTTTCATCTTGAAACTTGTGAAGAAGAATGCAATAGCAAGTGTGGTGGTGGCTATTTAGAAGACTAGTCTTTGCATTAGTTGTCCATAAATCAGGCTAAATAAATGTTATTTCAATATATTTTATTACCAAGCTTATCTTTCATACCATAATGAAACAAAATAAAATTCCTCGATCATATCATTCAATGTTTGTGTACTTAAGATAAATAAAATAATTTCTGGGAATAGAATAGTAAATAGAGCAGAAACTTGGGCGATGACGAGGAGAGATGAAAGTAGAATACATGCAGCCAAAATGAAATTCCTGAGGATTATGGTACAGAAGACTAGGAAAACCTGCCAACCTGGACCCATTGTTTGGGAAGCCAGGCTCTGCTTGTCACAAGCCAGGACAAAAGGTGAGTGATAGAGGAGTAACACCTCTTAAAAAAAACCATGGTCCAGTTGGCCCAACTGGTAGTACCATGTATGGGCCCCTTACCAGTGTAACGGTGAAGACCTCAACGGCATTTATGGTGGAGAAGGTAACTTTCGGTACAGCATAATTGGCGGAAGGGGCAACCCAGTACTCGGGTTAATGAGTAAAAGGTATATGGAGGCCATATATCAGTCTTAGGGGTATGACGGTTCCACATGTTAGTGGCGATACTCCGACAGCGTCTGTTCCACATGTTAGTGGCGGCTGATTAATAACACTCAGAAGTGGAACTCTGAGCTTAACCTGACTAGAACCTGAATTCTAGTCAAATCCCTAATCCAAGTTAATCAACATGGATGTAGCACGTTCAAAAACAACTTACCTCAGTGGGTCAAATCCCACGGTTGAAAAACCGCAAGTGGTCTATTCGGATTCTGGGGAGACCACAGACGTGTACGATGAGGTACACCCCGTAAGAAAATTAAACCTAAGTCAAAGATTTGGCTAATGACGTTTAACGTAAATTCTCTCTTGAAGATGGGGAAACTCAAATCCATTTTAGACAAATCACGAGAACGTAAAATCAAGATTATTGCTTTTCAAGAATCTAGATTTACAGATGAATATCCTTTCAATTCTGAAGGTTACAGGATTTACAAAGGGAAGCCAGGAGAACGAGCTATGAAAAATTGCCCACTATTTGGTACTGGATTTATAGTCCATCATTCCTTACTTGATTCAGTTACAACCTTCCACTCTCCCTCCGGTCGTCTCTCGACCATGACAATAAAATCAGCAAACAAAATTTACACTCTCATTAATGGACATGCCCCAACTAATATCACCAACAGAAAGGCTGTAGGAAAAGTCGAAGAATTTTGGAACCAATTAGATGATATACTTCAAAGAATCCCGAGGAATCATGTTAAAATACTTATGGGTGATTTTAATGCCCAAATTGGCAAAGAAAAAAAATATAGATATTGGGTATGTAAATGGTCAGGACATAATCAGACCAATCGGAATGGTATGCGTCTTCTTGAAATCTGCAAGAACCATGACTTATTCTTCAAATCAACATTTTTCAAAAAGAAAACCTCTCAGTCCAAGACGTGGGTGTCACCTAACCCACTGTTAGGAGAATATCAATTGGACCATGTGCTGATCTCCAGAGTAAATACTCTCGAAATAATGAAACTTAAAGTCCTTAAGGGGTTAGCTCTGGATTCTGACCATTACCCTACAAAATTTTCATTAAATATTATTCCAGAGAAAAGGCGATTCTCTCAGAAAATCCCATCCCGTAAATATGATGTTCAAAATATTCAAGGTAATGATAAATTTAAAAACTAGACTCAACAATTGAATCCACAAAACTGGCAACTGCTCCAAGCAGGATTAATAAAAACAGCCGAGAAAATAGCACCACACATGAGAACACGCAAACATCCATGGTGGACAGCCGAATGTGATGACCTTGTAAGGCTCAGGCAACAGGCATGGCACAAAACTCCTAAGACTCTGCAAGATCTCAAGGATGTCAGAAGAACAGTCACGAAATCAATACGAAGAATTCGCAAGCAGAATGACAACAAAATATTACAAGAAATAGAAGCTGACTTCAAACAACATAATTCTAGAAACTACTATAGAACTTTTCGCCAGAAGCTCACTAAATACTCCCCTCCATCACTTCAATTCAAAAATGAACATGGGGATATTGCTCATAGTAACACAGAAAACTGTGAAATCCTTGCAAACTACTTTTCGGTATTGCTCAATTGTGAGAAACCCCAAGAAACATTCACATTTATCCACACGCAACAAAACCAAGATTCGCATCCACCCAACGTTCAGGAAATAAGAGAGATAATTAAATCATTGAAAAACAACAAAGCGTCGGGGGAAGACCAAATTGTTGCAGAGTTGTGGAAAAATGCAGGAGAAAATCTCATTGTAAAACTCCAAGAAATTTTAGAAGAAGTTTGGCGAACTGAAAAAATCCCCGCTGACTGGAAGATGGCACTCATACATCCCTTGCACAAAAAAGGAAATCGGACGGATCCAACAATTATCGTGGAATTTCATTACTATCCATAACATACAAAGTTTTGTCTAAAGCTCTCCTGAATCGTGCAGAAATTCAATTGGATCCAGTAATCGGCGAATACCAAGGTGGCTTCAGGAAAGGCAGGTCGTGTGTAGAACAAATTATCAATTTAAAAAACTCAATGAAATATTTCCGCAATACATCGAACAAACACTATGTCATTACATTTGTTGACTTCCAAACGGCGTATGATAGCATCGACCGTGAATCCCTTTTCGAAATACTCAAAGAATTTGGATTAGATCAAAAGACAACAAATATTATTAAGGAAACACTCATGGAAACCAAATCTAAGGTTAAATTTATGGGAGAACTGAGCAGAGAATTCCCCATTGACACAGGAGTCCGACAAGGAGATGGATTGTCCCCGTTGCTTTTCAATTGTGCACTGGAGAAGGTTGTAAGAGAATGTCGAAAAGCAGGTGCTCCGACGCATAGGATAGGACCAAAACTTAAAGGCATAGAATTAGACTGTTTGGCATTTGCTGATGACATGGCATTAATTGCCCAAAACATCTCTGATGCGCAATACCAACTTGAACTTCTACAAGAACAAGCAAAGAAAATTGGATTGCAAATCTCATTTGATAAAACAAAATTTATGACAGATATAAAGAATGCCCCATCTGAAATTGAAATTGGTACTGACCATATATCTCGTGTGAAGGAATTTAAATATTTGGGTGAATGGATTACTGACAATTGTAATGAAAAGAGGTCCATTACAACAAGAATTCAAAAAATGGAAACTGCTTTTCAGTTAACGAAAAATACTTACAACAAAAAGAGTCTTTCCTGGAAATGCAAAATTCAACATTATACAACAGTGATCGGGCCCGAAGCTCTCTACGCTTCAGAAACTCTCACTCTTCAACATAGAACACTTCGAGATCAGTTGGAAGTGAAGGAACGTAAAATAATGAGGAAAATCTTAGGGCCGAGAATCAAAGATGGTGTTCATCTTCCAAAGCCAAATGCTGAAATATATAAAACCATCTCCAAAATCACAGACAAAATGCGTATGCGACGAATCCAATTCTTGGGGCACCTGGAAAGAATGGACCCAAATAGACTAACTCACAAAATTCACACATACTTGAAAAACAAAACAACTAGATCAAATTGGTACAAACAGGCTGTAAAAGACTTGCAAGAATTAGGATCGCCAAATCTCCTAGACCGAAATGTCATCAGAACACTTGCACTCACACGGGGTTTCGAGGAGGAAGAAAGACGGCCATACCACCATATCTGGTCTGCACAACGGAAGCAAACCCATTCGTTGCGTATGAAGGCAGGGTGTCGAGCGATGGCCTTTTTTCAAATTCCCGTATAATTCCCGTATTTCCCGTACGAAAATCCACCAAATTCCCGTATATTTTAGAACCCTCTAAGACTAGAGTTCCAATACCGAATGGCTGAAAAATGAATCTTAAAGCGCGAATCAAGATTTTCTGGAGTAAGTGTAACTGCATTTTTGGAGACACTTCTGCAGCTCACGGGTGATGGCGATATTTAGGCCTAACCCGTAGCGTGAGCAAAGCGCGCACCCGCGCACGCGAGTGAACTCTCTCGCAGATGGGATGGGATGCTACGAACACAAATAAAATACCGTTTACCTGAGGAGAGCTGATATAAATGACTGTTTTACTGAGGAGTAGTGATGTGCGCGAGTGACGCTTGGACTCGCGAGAATCGAGTCTAGCAGTTCCGAGTCTGAACGAGTAACCTGTGCGAAGGACTCGAGTCTCCACGGTGACGTCACGATCCGTACTTACGATATAGGACAGAATGCGGCCAAATTCCCAACACTCGCTAAACTTGCAAACGACTTTTCTACTAGTGATTTACAAGAGAAATCGTTTGCAAAATGCATACTATGCTTCATATTATAACGACTCTAGTTACCTAGAGGTAATGATAAAGAAAGAAATGTAATTTAAAAAATCAAGTTTAAAAAAACCTCCTCGCCGGGAATCGGACCCCAGCACGCTGCGTGAAAGTTAGCACCGTTAACCACTCAACCAGAGATATCGATAAGACTACTCATCATCATCATCTTGCACAGTTTCCAGCCACTGGCCGGGTCTGTTTGGAACACAAGCCTCTCCAACGTCTTCTGTCTTCCCACCATCTCTCAGCCTCCACCCTTGTCCAGTCTTCTCCTCTCTTTTTCACGCTTTCTTCCACCCCCTTCAGCCACCTGTCTCTCGGTCTTCCCCTCAGTCTCTTTCCTTCCCACTTCGTCTCATGTACTCTCCTGGGTATCCTCTTCTCCTCTACTGGCGTTATCAAAAGCGATATATACTACTGCTTAGCAAATTATCACGTTGAAGGAAATTTCTATTTACTGTATTGCGTTCTTTCTTTCCGTCATCCGTCCACTGCTTGCCGGTTTCCAATTTTGAATATTCTATTGTATCACTGTGCATTGATGGGAAACGAATACAATACTTGGCCAAGGCGTACCGACATTGCTATATATCGTGTAGTTTCCATATATGGCTCACGGATAATGCTGACAGCGTCCTCGGCCTCAATTCCGGACTCGAGTATCTCGAGTTTTACGGTTCCAGACTCGATTCTTCGCGAGTCTACGCGCAGCCCATCACTACTGAGGGGGGTCGAGAGTGTAGAGAATAGGAGTGTCACATCTTCATATATATATTATTTCAGTAGTATGCATCCCTCCTGCGGCGCTCACAAATGCTTCATATTATAACGACTCTAGTTACCTAGAGGTAATGATAAAGAAAGAAATGTAATTTAAAAAATCAAGTGACAAATGAGCATTCAAATGAAGAGAATAGACATTAGCAGTGACTTATTGCACGGACTTTAAAAAAATTGTACGAAGTGTGCGATTTGCAATCACCGTTGATGTAGGATAATACGCTCCATACTTGCTGTCCACGGGCCAATGAGACGCCTGTTTCATGTCATATTAACATTCTGAGGTCTTTCCTTTATCCTGAAATGTTAATAGCGTTCTATAATCATTTCATTGAAATGAAAACATAACCTTTCTCCTTAAGTCTCTCATAATAAACCTATCGGAGAAAGTGTGGTTTATGAACATGCGAGCTTTCTCGCACGGGTCCGCTAGTAATAAATATTTACTGGAAGTGATTGAATTGTATGGTACCGTAACCTTATAGAGCTTCCACGAGTTGAAATGGCATCGAAGCTTATGCATAACGAACTTCCGGTCCGCGAATCTCCATTTGATTTTCATTGGCAGTGAAACGTTCGTTCGTGATTATCTTCATTATTATTTCGGATTGTGGTTTTGTTTTTAGGCGTTCAACTTATGAAATAATAACTAGAGGGTTGGCTTTTCATGAATATTCCAAAGACAAGTGTCTCCAAAAAGAGTAATTAGTAGAACTTCGAATCAGAGACGACCATAACAAACACCTTGCCTACAAAGTGTGCGATTTGCACATTTCAAACGGCATTGGTCTAACATATCTTAGACTGCAATAATTAAGTTGGTGCAAATTATATATGTTATATGTGAGAATATTATTATAATTTGCTATCCGGTTGTTATATTGGCATATTATGCATTAACGTGACCCGTTTAAATGCTAAATTGTGACGTAAGCTACGAGTTGTAGGCTATTCGCCGTACCGGTAGGCCTAATATTTACTAACAACGCATCGTTTCTTCTTTAATATTTATTTAATCATTATAATTATAATAGCCTATCTATTAACACTTATTTAACCAATAATCATTTTATAATTCTATACATATTCCAGGTATTGCAAGAAAGCGATTTGATAGCACATGCGGCTCTACCTTAAAATCCAACCATGCCCAGTTTTCATTACCTATGGATGATATTACCGCAAGTTAATAAACCAAACAACTGGCAACATATTTTTATTTTAATGCTCATTTACAACTTCACCCTAGTCTACCTTAAGTACCATACGGTAATCACTGAAAGGGTAGGGGGGGGGGTTTGGTTATGACCCCAATTTCACAAACGAACGGACCTCATTTTGCATGAATTATGGAATCCTAGTGGAGGTATGGATTGTCTGCATATAGAAATATGTTGGTCAATAATTTAAAACAAGATGCCAGAAAACTAAATACAAAAAGCTGCGTGCCTACTACGGTGATAAGTTGCTCCGTGAAAAAAAATATACTTCGCCAAGATTATACGACGTGCATACAGTTAAATACAATCATCCAATTGGAGGAACACTTTCTTTGTCACGATCTTATAAGCAATTAAAACATAAACTGCTGCAATTTACGGGAAAATGTGCAACATTTAGAGACTACGAGTGTTGTATGTGGCACAACGTTAGCTGACATTTCGCATCATTAATACATAAGGAATGAACACATGCAGAGCCTTCTCACTGCACACAGCTGAAGACCATATCATTTTACGTTCTCTTAACAACAATAAGTTGCTTAGTTACATGCAAGGAAAATTGTAGTACACACTTCCCATTGCTTCCATTACCTGACTACTAAACCAGAAGCTGGTAATGCATAACCATACGCCGGTGACGCGTCCTATGGCAAATGAAAGATCGAAAGAAAATGGAAGCTCTATAGGAGCCCGGAAGAAGGCGATACAATCTTCTACACTACTGAAAATACCCTTTGTAATAATGAATAATAATTTTGGGGGTCATGTAATAATAATAATAATATTATTACCCACTATCCCTTTTTAGATCACGACTTTTATAGTAAAATTGGAGGTGTGTCCACTATTGCACGCGTAAATTATGGGACAAATACAGTATTGTTAAACCCGCGCATTCGGTACTGACAGCCTTCCTGTCACTTTGCACCGCTTTTCATCTCCGCAACCTACGGTCGCCACATAACAAGACCCTACGACCAACCGCCACACGGCAAGAATTCTGAGCATGCTTCTCACCTACACCCTGTATTTCGAAGGAAACAACGCGAAGGATATGTCGGGAGCTTGGAACAGCTGAGCTGAGTTGCTAAGTTTTTAGAGTTGTTGTAAATCAACTGATTTGAATAATACACAGCGCTATATACTTCAGACATTATTTCTGTACAATTATACGTAATATATTTTAAAAAACGGTCCTGAGTCAACGCCGAGGACATTCAAACAGAGAAATACGATACTTTTAGATGAATAAATGAATTACACACCGAAGCTATGATACCTTTATCATCGGTATTCAATTCAATAAATACGACAAAGAGGGCAAATACTCTACAGCTAATGAATATAAAAACACTCACCATGCAATGATTATCCTTTAACATGAAACAAGAGTCTGAGTGGAGGTCGTTCACAGCTTACTGCAGTAGTTGACAGATAACACCATGCACACTCACTTATTCGCGACTCTCTACGTTTAATATTAGCTTTCGTGATAATACAAAAGTAAAGTTAAGGTAAATACATATTTAGCACTGAGCACTCAAACAAGCCCCTCTGTGGCGATATTATTGCCGTGGTTTTATATTTTCGAGTTGTAGGCTATTGAATGACGGACGGTATTTTGAGCACTATGAAGGGAAACAATAGCCTGTGGTCTATTATCGATTGACGCAAGCGAACTGACACCAATAATAAATTATCCTCAGTCACTTAGCAAGGGTTTCTTTGACACCCTCCATTCCTTCACTGTCCCTATCATCATCACCACCATCATTGTCTTCGTCAGAGCTTGATGAATTGCCAAGGTTAATAATCATTTCGTCCACCGCGATATCCAGACCACCTTCAGTATTTCATTCTGTACATGCTGTACGGGATGTGTCCAGTCCTCGGGTCGAACTTCGGTGAAGTAAAAGTAACGAAACAATGACAATGAAAGGAAATCCGACACAGACAGTGGTTAACAAGCGACTGAAACAATGCCTGCCCATACGAGAAGAATTCTGTCACTCGTGTGGTGTATTTTGTAGCCACATGTTGGTAACGGGTGTTTGATAGTAAAATGTCGAGAGCTGTGAGATATTGTTTGTAGTTTTTGAAATGTATGCATGTGTAACGCATTTGCATTGAGTGTTTACACGGACTTAAATAAGTCACTTTGACAAATACAAGATTGTTACTAGGAACTTCAGTTATACAAAGCACAAAATTAAATACTTTTGACAGTACTTTTTTTTTCCTTTCTGGAGACCTTCCGTGGTTTTTCTTTCGACTGCCACCTTAGCCGTCGCTTCGCACCTGTTTTGTTTCCTTGAAGACGGCGTAGAGTTTCATGCAGTATGGACTCTTGCTCACGGTTATCTTTTCTACTGCACCAGCTGCCATCACAGCGTCCTGAACAGTAGGCTATGCATGCCAATCAGACTTGCTTCTTTGAGATTGACGATCATGCACTCCTTGTTCAGGGAGAAACCTCTGTCTAGAGCTGCATTGTTGTGATACAAAATCAGTATCATTTTAACGAAACTTGTGAGATCGTTTTTGGCAGGAACTGAGGGAGGTGCTGAAGCCACTAATTCAGACCACAGCACGTCGTGCCGTGGCTCTTTTCCGTCGAACTGCTTCAAACACGCAGTAACGGAGAGCAGTCTCAGAAGTGCGGAGTAGCTGCTCGTGATGCGGTCAGCCATTGCGCCAGTAAGCAAATTCTCCTGATTACAAAGAATTTCCAGGACAATGACGATCGTAACTTCTTCCAACTTAGGAGTCTCAGCGACCCCTATAGTGTCTAGGCAGGAAATAGCACGGGTCTCTCGTGAGCAAGAGTTGACCACTCCTTGATTTTTTCAGCCATAGGATACGATGTACAATTTTCGGCAGTTGGTGCGAAATTGCAGCACATCCGCGTCTGGAATTTTCTGATATCTTGATCTGTTAGCTTCATTAAGGGCTGCTCTTGTCGAGAAACCCAGGTCTCCTCTGTGAATAACAATGCGGACTGATTCCTGTATGTCATTGTCAGCAACGAGCGCGGCGCGCGTAGCCCCACGCGTAGAGGGTACGGCCGGCGGTCGGCCAGGCAAAGTATGCATTCGACGTTGGCTGGGTTCTCATCCCGCTTAGCGCTCTATCGGTGGCGCAAATTACTTGTGGCAGCGCGGTCTGCAGGCGAAATAGAAGATTGAGCGGGAGGACCCTACCGAGCGTTCGGGGGCTAAGAAGTCAGGCATTATGAGACTTTTCAAGATTTCCCGTATCAAGTGCGAATTTCCCGTATAATTCCCGTATTTTTCCCGGGTCACTAAAATTCCCGTATTTCCCGTATCGCTCGACACCCTGGAAGGAGTACTGGGCTGCAAGAAAGGCTAACCATTGTTGATTCCACGTGGTCCTAAGAAACCCATTCGCGACGAAGAAGAAGAAAAAGGAAGGAAAGGAAGCTTGTAGTTTAACGTGACCGTTAATCTTGAGATCATGAGCCACGGGACCTCCTTTTTACGTGGAATCCGAACCACAGGACATGGCATTTCACTTCGAAAATCTCACATGCATTGACCGGGAATCGAACCCGGACCGCCTTGGTGAGAGGCATACAGCTAGACCGCTGAGCCACCACGCCCCCCGAAGAAGAAGACTAGGAGAGATAGAGTAAGAAATGAAGACATTCGAAAGGAAGTGAATGTACAGAAGCTGAATGATAAACTGAAGCAGAACAGATTGAAATGGTATGGACAAATAAAAAGGCTGAATAATGAAAGAATGCTGAAACAAGTGGAGAGACAGGTGACTGGAAAGTGAGGACAAAGATGACCTAAAGTACAGTGGATGGATTTAGTGAAAGATAGTGCGAGAAGATGGAACCTGGAATAGAGTTCAGTGGTTGAGGACAGATGGTGGACAGACAACAGTTGCTGGAAAACCGAAATTGATATGATGATGATAATAGTAAATTATATGGCAATACTTTATACATAATAACAGAGGTGCCAACCTTTGAAGTGGGTAATCAGTAATCCCTTATATTGCACCCCCGCCCCTACACAAAAATTTTCATGTTAAATCCAAAGCATGCTCCACCCTTCTCGACAATGACACGACCTTTTCCCCTACCCGGAAGCAACTTATAGTAAAGAACATCATATCACACAATAAAATTTGCACGTTGCCTGCTAGTTCTGTGATAAGAAAAATTCCTTGTAGCTTGTTTTGCACCCAGTAGCTGCTTTTCCGTGAAAGTTTTCTTGTAATATACTTCCCCCGGTCATGACATGCTGGTCTTCTGTATCATAAGCGATTCCAGTGTAGATGTGCTTAATGTAGGTCTGAATTCTGTCTGCTTTTTTTCTGTGGGAGATTTAGTGTGAGGTACAGCTAATATTGCAAATACCATATTACTTAAGGGGACCAAGTACTCCCTATACGAACAATGTTAATTTAGTAAAACTTGGGGGTGCTCATCTTCCAAAGTATTGCAGATAGAGCAGTGAAATTTGATATTGTTGTAACAGTTGCCTTTATCTCTGTGTTAAATGCATTTTAAACAAAATTAGTTCATCCATTTTATTTTATATTTTACTTTTTTCACGTAGGGCCTAAGTAAAAAAAACTAATTTTTTTCTTGCACATGAATTTTTTATGAACAAAGTATGAATTAGTTTATAATGAATTTGTGTTTAACATGGAGATCAGTGTTAGTTTCAAAAGTGGTATTAGTTTTAGCCTTGTATCTTTCGTAGTTTCCAAGATGAGCACCCCACACCAAAAAATAATAATGTTTCCAGATATTTAACTTCAAAGTTAAGGTAGAAAAGAACATGTACTTTTTGTGGTTTAAAACTTTCCAGCTCCATACTCTGGATCATCCATGTCTTCCTTCCTCCGTTTGGCTCCTCTCCTTTTCTTTCTTGCTTCTTTGGTCATCTGTTGTGCCTGTCGATCAGCATTTTTCACACGCACGTCATCCATTTTCTGAAGCTGATGTATGGTGTTAAGGCCAGGTTCAATCCCTAGGTGCGCAAGCACTTGTGCTTTTCCAATGTTTCCCATGTTGAAGCACAGAACACTTTCCAGCACCCCAATTTTAAGGGTATCATACCCAACAAACACATTCTTGGGTATTATAGTCCATATAATGTTGTTAAACGACTCATTCGGGTTCTGGGTTTTGCCATGTAAGCATTTTCTTAGCAGGTCTGGGTGAGCCAAATCCCGATATATGGGTTTTATGGCATGTAAAATAGGCTCAGGAAGGCCATGGTGCTTGTAGTTTGCCCTTTCAGAAGAATTATACTTACACCATGAATCTGTTGGGCAGAGTCCATGTTGAGGTTGATTGTCTGTCGAGAGCTTATGAAAATATGTGCACCACACTGCTTTTCTCATCTTTTCCAAGTCATGCACATTTTCTCTTATGGCTTTACCATAATACTCCTGCAGCCTGTCAATTGCACTACCAGATAATCTGTTTACTCCCCCAATACCTTTGCCATCGGCTAATTTCTTCCCCTTCCTGTCTTGAACCAATCGTCTTAGCCCGGACCCCATTCTTTTGTGAACATGCCCAATGCACTCTAACTTTTGTATGTTAATGTTTTCACCATAGGGATAACATGAAACAACCTTACTAAACCCCTTACTGTCACCATCCCCCAAGTATTTTACATATTTAAAACCTCTACTTTGCTCTGATCTCTGAAACATGCGAACTGCCCCTTCAGTCTCCATAGCACCACTTGTTCCTTGAAAATTTGCACCACATTTTTCATGACTGTTTCCACTCTTTTTACATACCATACAATATTTTGTAAGGCATTCAATATCTAGCACTTTCCCAGTGTCTACACTAGTTGCAGTTACAACTCCATTCAATGAAGTGTGACCTCGCTTCTGCCAGCTTCCATCTATAGCAACTGCTATTTCATTTGAACCACTGTTCTCTAGTATAGCTTCTTCTGCTGCGGACTTCATACAGACTTCTGCAACTTTCTCAAGTGACTGCAAAATAACTTTGTTTACAGAATGAAACTTAGTTGGAGGGGCTGGGGTATTTAATAATGAACACAGTGTCCTACTGGCTGCACTGCCCTTCCCAATACACCTCATACCATACACAAACCTCAGGTTAATTTCATGACCTCTATCTGTCTGCTTGGATGTGCTGAATTGATACTCCCTTTCACAATTATCACATTTTATACATATGACACTAGTAAGGCCCATTCGTTTGTCAGTGTTTTCATGCACAGATATGCAATCCACATGATTACAATACTTACACTCTACAAATTGTCTCAAAGCTTCAGACAGCAATTCAATATCTACAAACTGAAAACCTGTGGTCACTTTATTTACATCTGTATTACTGTTGCCAAATTTATTAAACATAGAACTTGAAGAAGAAATTTTCCTCCTTGATGCACTTGAAGGACTATCTGTGCAGTCAGTTTGAGTGGACCCACTGTTGCTTGTAGGCCTAACCTCACTTTCAATATTATTTCCTTCACTGTTTCTTACACTTCCACTACCTGCACCACTACATTTATTACTCCTTAAAGATGAATTCTTGTTCTTATACTGATTTCCATGAGTTTTTCTTCGGCCAAATTTCTTAACATTACCCATTTTTCTCCGGCAAACAAGATAATATGGTTTGTATCAAAACAAATAACTCCCTGTGTTATGGATCAAAATATACCAACTCCCTGTGTAAAAACAAATGAAGGTGACATAAAGACAGTAAGACCAACTTCAGCTACGTTAATTCCTCTTTAAAACGAGGGTACGCACATCAATCTGACACAAAAAGTAACGGAATAGAAGTTGATAAAGTGAACTTCATATGAAAAAGGGGCGTCACCAAGGTTACAAGCATGCACTAATTGTTAAAAATGAGACATTTCCAGATGGATTTAGGATATGAAACTCCATAATTACATTTATTAGACATCTCTCAGCATAAAAGTGAAAAAAAATAAAAAAATAAAAATTCATCCCATTTAAGGGTACTTGGTTCCCTTAAGGTTTTATACTTCAACTGACCACTTTCGTTTCTAAGCTCAGCAATTCTAAGTCCTCGTTTTTAAGCTCAGAAATTCTAAGTCCTTGTCAAATACATTCGGGGAAAGTATCTCACTGAAAAACAGCAAATTCCTCTTCAAGTTTGTCATGTTCACGTTCCTTGACCAAACTTGCGAATCTTTGAACAAAATAACCAAGAGATGAATAGGAAACCTTCATTCTAAGAGAAATATCGAGATGTTACAAGATCGGCGCTGGTCTCGACCGTTTGACGAGATTCTCGTATTTTTCACGATAGAACACCCACAAATCGCGATTTACATAATTGGTGCTCCGTTTAGTCGACCGACGAGATTTCCAGTGTCCTTGAGTAGGGCACGGGAAACTATAGCATAATTACGCAATTGGCGCCGCTTGCTGTACGTTTGACAAGAATCCAGTTGTTCTCGTCATCAAATGCGGAGAAATATCGCGATGTATTGCAATCGCTGCCGCTTTCGGCCGTTATACGAGAATCACGATGTCCTTGCGGTTGGTCACTGAGAACACGATAATATGCAATCGGCGCCGCACCCGGCTGTTCAACGATTGTCTGCCTGTCTATCTGTCCTGGCAGAATGGCTGAGGCAAGCTCGAGGTTAGGCATGGTTAAAATCCACGAGCAGTTATGGACATGTTGTATGGTCGGCGCCGTGATTCCCACTGTCCCTATGCTGTGGTTGAGAGTTCACGGTGGATCACGAGGAGAAATGAGTATCACGATGATACGTAGACTGTCATTATTAAGTGGGTTGACGCACTTCTCGCTCCCCGTACGTTTTTAAGTATATGGTCATGGGAAAAGTGGCGAGTAGGTTTCGGGATGTTTCGTGATGGGTGCCGAATCACCTTTGACAGGATTCCCGCAGTCCTCGTGGTCACAAGTTCGCGATTGGACACGGGATTTATGATTTTACGCAACGTCCGTTTAACGAAATTCCCTCAGGCAAATCGTGCGGTCAGCCGACCGTTTTCAGCGTGAGTTCGGAGGATGAACGTTCGAAGTAGGTATCGAATATCATGAATTATTCTGAGAGGATTGCATGAATAATACGACAAGAGGGCACATTTTCCTTCGAATTCGAATTATACATGTTATACAAGTTTTCAAGATAACCCATTAGATTATCCGATGGAACCAAAGTTCGAGGGAAAAATCGACATAATGTAATTTCAAACTAACCATACTGGATGTCGCAAATTTTCGAGACAGATTTTTAAAATTTATGTATTTCGAAGCTTTTTTGCGGTTTGTTATTCGAAACTGTATTATTTCGCAGGATTGCGACATAAAATTATGTCGCTTCATTTCTGGACTTCAATTTGAGATAGTTTCGAAATTTAGAGGTCAATAACAGAAATGACAGGTTTCTGTTGAGTTTTGGGAGTTTTCGCGAATAAACGTCTCGCGGAAAGTCAGGTTTCCTAATAAACAGAAAAAATATTTCACACAAAACTAAAAAACTCTTCTTGATGACTAAAATATACGTTGAACTGATGTATACCACTCAAGGTAACCTCAGTATGCATTTCCTCGAGGTCGTGCACGGGGAAATATAGCTTACGCTATCGGCGCCGCTTGCGTGAAACTTGCTCCATCCCAATCTGTGAGCCTAGCGGCAAGAGTTAATTTAAACCGACTTCGGCGAAATTTTGTTACCTCCAACTATCCAGACATAAAAATTAGCTACTTTACGTTACTTTCATTACCTGTTTGTAAAATTAGCTACTTTTGCGTTACTTTCGTTACTGGTAGACCCCCTGTAACTTTCCTCTCTTTTTTTCATAGAAATGTGTTTTTTTTCGTGATAATGTCACTTTTCCGTAATATTTTCCCCGTTGACCGTAATGCCGTAATCGTGAGGTGAAATCCGTAATAATTACGGACAATCCGTAATAGTTGGCACCTCTGTAATAATCACACACCTATATCATTTTAAAGACATTATTGGTCTGACCTATGCTTCAGAAACGTGGACAATGAAGAAAAGAGACATAAGCAGAATACAGGCAGGTGAAATGAAGTTCCTGCGAAGTAGGATCGGAGTAACAAGAAGAGACAGAGTGAGGAATGAAAAGGTCAGGGAAATGGTGAAAGAGGAGCCCTTGCAAGGTAGGATTGAGACATCAAGACTGAGGTGGTATGGACACTTAAAGAGAATGGATGAGAAGAAGATTCCCAAGAGGATACATGAGATGCAGATGCAGAAGAAACGACCAAGGGGAAGACCAAGAGATAGATGGCTGAAAGGAGTGGAGGAATGTGTCAAGAAGAAAGGCGAGGACTCGACCAGAGTGACAGCGGAGAGGTGGTGGGAAGAAAGGACTAAGTGGCGAGGCTTATGTTCCAAACAGACCCAGCCTGGGGCTGGATACTGTACAAGATGATGATGATGATGATAGGTAGATAAAGAATACCCAAATCGGGGGAAACTTGGAACTCATTTTCTGATAGTTGCTGAAATCACCCTAAAACAGTATGTAAATTTGGCCACTTTGTTTAGTATTCAAAATCTATTACTGAGCGAGTTTTATAATTATGAATATACATTAATAAAATGAGGAACATTCGCAACAGAAATTACACTTAAAAGAAAAAAAATGAAAGAATACTGCATTTCTGGCTCGAAATTTGAAAATACAGTATACAAAGAAAGTGGCCAAAGTTACCCTTGTTTACAGAACCCAATAATTGATATTTTAACTTACTGCCAGTAAACACATAATAATTCCAATTACTGAAAGAAAAATCTAAACTAAATTACATGGTATTAAAATACACAGTATAATAGATTATCTGAAAAATTCTTTAGAGATTACTGCTTTTATGAAAGCTACTCAAATTCAAACAATACAGAGTTATAGTTCATACAGATTTTAACATCAGATCTTTCATCACATTAATAGTAGACTAATACTATTTCGTATATTGTAGTTATAGCTTTTTACCGTCATCACAGCAGAGTACGAGGGCTGTTTTTTAAGTAAGGGCCGTTTTTTTAAATTAACCGAACATTTTATTTTGAAAACACATTTATTTTTAGGTTTTACATACCTTCCTCACTTTTTCTACATACAGTAGTTGCCTTGTTTATTTAGGCACTAGTCATACCTTAAAACTAAGTTCTGAAATCCCTCTGCATAAAAGTTTGCCTCCTGCTCTGACAACCAAGAATTCACGGCTGTTTTCACTTCTTCATCGTCGGCGACACTTGAGGAAAATCCATTGATAGAGTGGTTATCGTGAATCTTCGGTCCTCGTGAATTTTCGTGTCAACTGCAGTCATCAAGTCATCTGAACATTTTCACGGCCACTTTTGAACTCGCGTACCCATTTTCGCACTTTACCTTCCGTCATTGCATTATCACCATACAAAGCTGACGATGAATGTCTGCAGCCGACATGTTTCTTGCACTCAAAAAACCTTATCACAGATCGTACCTCACACGCGGCGGGTGAATCAATAATCTTGAACATTGTAAAGATGCACAGTTCAGCGTACAGGTTAGATACACGGCTGCAACTGACGCCTGCTTGTTCGCAAAGGATGCCTGGAGGTAACGCGCACGCTTGTTGCTGCGTGCGCACTAACTACGGGCCTTACTTAAAAAACAGCCCTCGTATTTGTAGGTCATTTCCACATACTGTAATAGTTTACAATTCTAGAGTAGTTTAGGACTTATTGCTTAAGTGTATCACAGCTATAGTAGCTACACCTTCATAGATTAGTTGGGGGAGGAAGACTGTTTTGTTGATGCGATCGTCATTTCATAGTTTTGCAACATTAAAATAAATAGTTCTTTTTTTGGGTGCTTAATGCCTTAATATTTATCCGAAACAACTGCCACACTTACTAAGTTTTCTGACGGAACTTTTGTAGTTTGTTTTTGGAGGGCAGAGACAGTCTGTGTGTGTCACTGTAGGTTTGGTAGTGTTTTATAGAGCTATTTGTCTTATAGATTTGGATCTGATGATGCTCACTTGATGAGCGAAACATGTCACCCATTAGTTTTCTCCTTCTTCAACAATCCATAACAATATCTTAACCACATGTAATTTATTTCATTTTATTTTTAATTTTTCACTTATTCCAGTAATTGGAATTATTTTCTATTGACCGACTGAAAGTTACAATATCAATTGTCAATAAGGCAGCACTGAAAAATGGCTTCAAAGCTACCGGAACCAAATAATCCTGAGAGTATGAAAGGGTGAAATTTTCTCCAGTCATAATTTTGTAAAGAATGGTGTATTATAAGGTGCGTTCAAAAAGTAACGAGCCGAAGGCTGGAATGCGCAAACCGGTGATGACATCGACTAATCGTGGCATGTGTAACGAGGTGTGGTTCCAACCCGAGCGTGAAAGGTCACAGTCCGTCGCTAGAGGGCATGCGTGCACGTCACGTGACGATGCAAAGCGAGCAGCAGCATGCATCAATCGTCCAACGCTGCCAGTCGCACTGCAAACAGTGACATGGAGGCGTCAACCGAAGAGCAAAGAGGTGTTGTTCGGTTTCTGACAGCGGCAGGACTAGGGTGAACGGACATTCATCGCCAAATGTCACAAGTGTACGGCGAACACTGCATGTCCCTTGCAAGGGTCAAGGCGTGGCACAAGCGCTTCAGGGAAGGACGGGTATCGTTAGCCAACGATGCCTGGTCTGGGGCACCCCCCCCTGCATTACCGATGACAACGTCCAGCTGCACTCATTACCCAGGACCGCCGAGTGACAGTGAACGCCACAGCCGCCGTGGTCACTCCACGACGTCATACGGCCAACACAGTCGCGGCACTCTTGCAGAAATTCAAATGGGAGGATTTCGGCCACCCTCCATACAGTCGAAACCTCTCTCCCTGTGATTACGCCATGTTTCGTCCCCTGAAAAGGGCTCTGCGGGGCCAACGATTCACCTCGGACGTGCGGAACTGGTTGACATCGCAGCCCAGGGAATTTTATGAGACAGCCATTCACCGCCTCGTGTCACAGTGGGACAAGTGCCTCAACAGTCAGAGCCAATACTTCTAACATACAGGAACTTGTTTCTGTAATTATGCCTCCAGCTCGTTACTTTTTGAACGCACCTTATATATTGAAAATGAAAATCCACAGCCTGCTTCCAGTCTCCGACCGGGTCAGGAATGGAATGAATGAAGCCCCCATCTAGCGGCGAGGATATGAACTGTGCCGGCTGCCGAGGCCTGACGCACTCCTCTGGGGAAATGATTAAATGAAATGAAATGAAATGATAGTGGAGAGTGTTGCTGGAATGAAATTTTGACAGGGAAAACCGGAGTACCCGGAGAAAAACCTGCCTGCCTCCGTTTTGTCCAGCACAGATCTCACGTGGAGTAACCGGGATTTGAACCACGGACCCAGTGGTGAGAGGCCGGCGTGCTGCCGCCTAAGCCACGGAGGCTTCCGCACCTTATATATTAAATATATTAATTATCACAGGAAGGCATGAACCAAAGTGGATGGTTAAACACTTGCAAAAGTTTTTTTGACATTAGAGTGATTTTCTTCTGCATTTTGGCACACACAAACCCAATGTTGCATGTAAGTGCTAATAGGGCCAGACATAGAAACCAAGGAGCCCCCATACAGTGAGCATTCCTTTTTGGCCCCCTAATCAAACATTCTAAAATACAGATCCATGACATTCTTGAATGTTCCAGTCTTCCACATTCTTCTAAAACATTCAACACTTCAACATTTTTCCAAAGGTTTCCAGGACTTTTCAGCAATGTTCTATATGCATACAATATTGAAAAACAAAAACAGAACCTTTATTTTATGGGATGGTTCTATAAAATCTTATAGCCATTATACAGCACAAAATGGTATGGAAAGGCTCAATATTAAATAAAATCATGAAGAACACAACATTGCCACTTAAATTGTCTATTATTATCTATTTTTCAAGAAAAATTGACATTCATTTCCATGTGCTGTGTCCTAAACGTGTACCATTTCGTCACATGGCCGAGGCTCCTGGACCACTGGGAGCCAAGCATTAGCGTAGCCAGGATCGACCAATGGGAGGGGTTATAGGTACTCAAGCCAAATTCTACAAGCATTTCGTCCCGAGGCGTAGCCGCGTTCGTCAAACGTGCACCATGGTCGCAAGGGCACCTGTGGTAAGTATGGATATCGTAGGTGCTGACAGCGGTTATCCTGAGTGTGTCTTTTCCCCGGGTTTCGCCACACTCTCTACAGGAAATTGCCGGGATAGTGCCTTGCTCAAGTCCCGGAGCGTCTACTCCATCCCTGTCCCAGATACATTTACACACAGAACTACAATCGTCACAGCAATACAGGTTGCCAGACAGCTTCAACACACTCCCAACTACACGAGATTGATGACCAAGGTGTCTCAAGCGCCTCAAATGAATTAACAACAACTCGACAAGTATTTCCATTTCTCTATGAGATATTATTACACAAAAACAAATCAGTTCTTTAAAAAATTAAGTTAATTTTTTACTAAAATATCTCAACTCAATGGTAAATCTAGAACATTGCTGTTCCCCTGACAGGAACAAAATAACTCAATATCTGTGCTACCAACATGAAGACTGCGTATCTCCCAACAAGAGAAATTATTTACAGAGGTCTCAGCAAAAGTGGGCATGTCCTCTCACGATGTATCATGTTGATTTAAGATATGAGTAATTCAATACTGGTACACATTTTTATGTTTATTCGGTTTTTCCAACAAGATCCTGTGCTTTATATTGCAATTAGTCCTGAATGCCTAGAGTGTCATTTTCGAAGATTTTTGTCACCTACCAAGGTCCTTCTTACTTTACAAATGCTACATGCAGCCGGAATAAGTTTTAATTGTTTATACTACTCAGGCGACAAATTTCACTAATTCGTAACTGGGAGATAACCGTAATTCGGCGAATTGCTGGACATAATATTTACGTAATATGAAGCAACTCGACTGATGGTTTTCTCATGCTCAAGATGTTAATAATGATCCCAAAACTAGTGTTAATGTACCCATAAAATTTTCTAAGTCTTTATTAAAAGCGCGTTATTTTAAATTGAAACTAGATTAATTTACATATAACTTCTCTCCCGCCAAGGAAAAAAAGCTAATATTATCCCGCTGTGTGGGATTCTAAATTATTTGGCGCTAGCCTCAGTTTGAAACAAGCTATAAGTTATTTTGCGAGAGAAAAGTTAGATTGGCAACCCTGGGAGGACGGAGTTGTATTACCACAGTCTAAAATACACAGTCGCGAAGCTCCCTGCGTTACGTAATTGCATCCTCTTTGTAGGTGAAGCGACACTAGCGCTCGCGGCGGCCAGCAAGCTGGCAACTGCCTTGAGCAAGTTATTCGCGGCACAGATGATTTCATTTTGCAAGGGGTTTTTGAATTTTAACTCACTTGAGTGATTATTTCCATTTTAAACATAAGTCACGTTAAATCACCAACTACTACAGAAAAAAGCCACAATGTTGATATACTGTACAATTTTAACTCATAGAAACATAAAAAGAATGCTCCGTTTTTATTAGTTCAGTCCTCTATAAGTATCTCTAGGTACAGTTGTATGACGTATTTAACGAGTCTTACGTAGAATTCATAGTCCATACTAGTTATAAATTCATGTATTGGTTTAATGATAGTCGCTGGCATCTCAACATAAAACCAAGTCCACGATTCCTGGATGTAACAGGTAATCTCTAAATCCACTGAATGGATTTTGATGCGGTTTTCACCATTCAGTAAAGAATTTCTCGAGGAAGGTTTCTGTAGGAAAACATTCACTTATAACCAAAGGAAGCCGAGCAGTAACGATTTCAGTGAATCGTGTCGAAGGAAAACATACCATCCGTGCGCCTTTTAAGCTTACGCTGGGTAATTATTTAAACACGAATTGTGCTAAATGTTCCGGCATAACTCAACAAAATGACAGTGTTACGCCCCGGTGTGCAATTGGACTCTTCAGTTGGTTAAAGCACACCTCACCAAGACACTGTCTAGTACACACTGGGAAGGCCATTGCAAGACGTATTTGATACATGTGTATCCACGTCACCAGCAAAGCCAGTGCACTACGAGAGTCGAAACTCCACTCCAAAGCAATTATAACCTTACCTTGGCATTGAATATACAATTTTCAAAAGAAAAATACGTATTGTCCGTTGAGCCATTATATATTTCAACACGAATTGTGCTAAATGTTCCGGCATAACTCAACAAAATGACAGTGTTTCGCCCCGGTGTGCAATTGGACTCTTCAGTTGGTTAAAGCACACCTCACCAAGACACTGTCTAGTACACACTGGGAAGGCCATTGCAAGACGTATTTGATACATGTGTGTCCACGTCACCAGCACCGGGGCGAAACACTGTCATTTTGTTGAGTTATGCCGGAACATTTAGCACAATTCGTGTTTAAATATATAATGGCTCAACGGACAATACATATTTTTCTTTTGAAAATTATATACGCTGGGTAAACCATAAAAAATATCCATGCACTATGAGTGTAAGAATTGGTCAGCATGAAATGTTCTACAACGAAGTCCGCGACAGCATATCTTTATCTTTAATACATCGCCAACTATAAGTGATTTTACGTTTTAATTTCTTCCAATAATCTCCATTCAGTGGAAATTTAAATTACTAGCTTCGGAGCGAGTTTACGAGCGAGCCCATCACCCCAGCTTCGACCAGCATTAACTGCCGAGTCGTGTCGAGTTAAGACTTCAGAGAAGAGTAGACTATAAATGTTGGAGTTTCGCTCTTCTCCTCGGCTTTTCTGAATTGCCTCTGAGACCTACCGTCCGTGCCGCCTTTTAAGCTTATGCTGAGTAACCCCTAGATACCAGGCGAAGCAGGGGCGGGTTGATAGTATGGGTATAATATAATATCAAATTCTTAACCATATCAAAAGCTAGTTATTCCGTAAAGTTGAGTAACATTATAGTTAATTAGTAAAAATAGCAGTGTGATTTGTGAAACGAAAAGTATAAAAAGATCTTAAGGCCTCAAATGACTCATTTGTAGGTACTTCGTATTTTTTCTGTGGGTCTGAAACCATTCATTCCTGAATTTGACAAAATAATACAATGCCAATTTTACAAAATATCGGCAATAACAATTGTGTATCATACCTTCACAGCAGCTATGTGGGAGACCAGGTATTTCATAAGAGAATTAACAAACAGTGTACCACATCTAAGTTTGTGAGCATTATCCTGACGACATAAATTGGCATGCTTCCAAAGGATTCGAGAATAAGTTTATATTATTGTGCAAAATCTTTATTTATTAAATCAGCTCTCTGACTATTAAAAAGCCATTTTCTACATCTGAAAATTAAAATGTCGGCACGCATTTGAGATGACATCTTTTACGTTTACGGTAGGCTAACTACCGTATGTCTTAATTTTCAAAATGGATAGATATTTATATTTGATTTGCCTCCAATGGCCGTAGCAGGGCATTTCACATGAACGCCCGTAGGTTCCCCAATTTCGAAGTCAAGTAGTTCCAACTTAAGCCACCAGAACTGAAACCCAACGGCGAACGTTTGAACTTGATAGAGCGTGTCTAACCTAATAGCCTACAAATTTTGGCTACACACTACCAATTGTAGTTGTAAGTTCTTTTACGTGCCATAAATCTATGACTTGGGCCCGACGACTTCGACTGGGTTTGAACCTGTGATCTTGGGTATAGCAGTTCACCATGCTACCGACTATGCCACCGAAGCCATGGATAGATATCCTACAGAGACATGCTTCTGATTTATAACCGACTGGCTCCGTGGTTCAGCGGTAACTTTCACGCCTGCTGTTCCCAAGGTTACAGGATCTAATCCTGGCGCAGTTAGCTGGCATTTAAGGGTGCGAGGGAACCACGTCTGTAGATTTACTGGCACGTTAAAGATCCCCTTCAGGGCAAAATTCCGGCACCCCGGTGTCTCTAAAAGCCACAGAAGTTAAAAGGGATCTAAAACCAATAACATTATTGATTTACAACCAGTTAAAGACCTAGTTCCGTTGTTTGATTGAAAAGCTTTATAATACTTTCTACTGCGTATCCCAATTAATTGGGATCGCCGGAGCCAATCAGGCTCATTTTGGTTTTGGCCGGGGATTTAAGGCCGGATGCCCTTCCTGACGCCACGTAACTTTACTGGTGAAAATTCCACCCCACTCTCACCGGGATTGGAACTCCGGCCGTCCGGGTGATTGACGAGCAGCTAAGCCACTGCACCATCACGCTCCCCTTGGTAAGCTTTATAATACTAGCCTAAAATCCATAGATCAAATCTTACCTTTTAGGGTCCTTTGGAAACTCGGGTGTCGTCTTTATATTTGAACTGAACAGTCTGACTTCCCAGTCGGTCAACACGAATACACCCTATTAGATTGGGCGAGGAGTAACTAATTTCCCTGTGTAATTCATAATACAATAATTATTTATACATTTAATAAAACGCTTCTCATACAACACCACCCCCCTCCCCTTTATGTGAAAAGTATTTTATTAAGTGTATAAACTATTCATGTATTTTTATTTTAGGCATTAGGAGATAAATTGCCACTGCCTACCTAATCTAATTTGGTATCGTACACTCATGTTGACCGACTGAAAAGCGACCATATAGGTTACTTAGCAACACTGAAATATTGCTTCTAACATTAGATCTATTGTGTATATTAAGGCTTTCACGGCCCGGATTATGTAAATAATTCATGTTTTTTGGGCTAATGCCTTTTCTCCGAAACTTAATCTAAATACACACGGCATTAGCCCAAAAAACATGAATTATTTATATTAGATCTATTTATTGAACTGCATATCTCCTCTTGTAAATCACATGTTAAATTAAAGAAATAACTTTTGCACAGAGCTCACACACAGTAAATCCAGCAACAATAACATACGCCAACATAGCGCAGTCGGCACATTCTTGCTGGCTGCATGAGTATTGTCTCGCGTTAGAAAAATATGAGCCAAGCTTCTCGATCTGTAGGTAGATTGTGGTTATACGTCGTCATGAAGACTTGTGTAGCCACAAATGGGGACCCGGGCCTAAAGGCGACAACAGTACATCACCACAGACACAAATCACAACCTGGCAATTTTCCAATGGGAGGGGTTCTAACACCCCCCCCCAACACCCCCCTGGCTACGCCACTGGAGCCAAGGCAGAAGTGTGCCAGTCAGCATAACATTCCGAGTCTGCAACTGTAATGGCAAGAATTCAGCCATTTTGTAAGGCCCCAAAAGGAGTAAACTCATTCTCAAATCATCTGTTAAGCTAGTGAACAAAAAGTAATGTGAAGTTCTAGGACAGAAGCTTCAAGCTATTGTAAACTGACCAATTCCAGAGAAAGAGGCGTATGTTACAAATTAATGAAATTAGGCTCTTCTTTGGCTATCGGGGAAAATGAGTCTGCTAATTTAGTGTCCAGTGGTCTTCACAGTCATCTACAAGAAAATTGGGCACTTATTCCTTACACTAAAGAATAAAGGTTCCAGAGCCCATTGGTCAGTGATCACCTGTATGAGGGTTAAAGAAATTAGAACTTAAAAGAGATGTAATTAATATATTTCTGGTATAAAAGTACTTTTCTGAAATACAATGGTAAAGCAGTTCGGTCAGTTATGGACAAAAATAGAGCCCTGCAACCGATAATGCAGATGTCAGTATTATGGCTTTTCATTTCCTATTGCTTGCATATACACACATCAAAAAAAGTTTTGCATCACCTCGGTTCCCAGATCTCCGGCATATAGACGTTGACTGTGTATATTGTATCCAAGATACAGTCCCTTTGACTGTTCATAGATGTCACTAAAACTGCTCAAAGATGTAAACAACCATGCATGAGCAGGGCCTATTAGACGGAGGGGGTACGACAGCCGATCAGTTCCAGTCATTCCACCAGGACGAAGGTACGCTGCTCATGTTGTCTGTAGTTCTACCATGCCTAGAAGGTCAATACCGCAGTTCGATCGCGTCCGCATTGTTACTTTGTGTCAAGAAGGGCTCTCAACAAGGGAAGTTTCCAGGCGTCTCAGAGTGAACCAAAGCGATGTTGTTCGGACATGGAGGAGGTACAGAGATACAGGAACTGTCGATGACAGGCCTCGCTCAGGCCGCCCAAGGGCTACTACTGTAGTGGATGACCGCTACTTACGGATTGCCGCTCGGAGGAACCCTGACAGCAATGCCACCATGTTGAATAATGCGTTTCGTTCAGCCACAGGACGTCGTGTTTCAACTCAAACTGTGTGCAATAGGCTGCATGATGCGCAACTTCACTCCCGACGTCCATGGCGAGGTCCAGCTTTGCAACCCCGACACCATGCAGCGCGGTACAGATGGGCCCAACAACATGCTGAATGGACCCCACGGAATTGGCATCACGTTCTCTTCACCGATGAGTGTCGCATATGCCTTCAACCAGACAATCGTCGGAGACGTGTTTGGAGGCACCCTGGTCAGGCTGAACGTCTTAGACACACTGTCCAGCGAGTGCAGCAAGGTGGTGGTTCCCTGATGTTTTGGGGTGGCATTATGTGGGGCCGACGTACGCCACTGGTGGTCATGGAAGGCTCCGAAACGGCTTTACGATACCTGAATGACATCCTCCGACCCATAGTGCAACCATATCGGCAGAATATTGGAGAGGCATTTGTCTTCATGGACGACAATTCTCGACCTCATCGTGCACATCTTGTGAATGCGTTCCTTCAAGATAACGACATCGCTCGACTACAGTGGCCAGCATGTTCGCCAGACATGAACCCTATCGAACATGCCTGGGATATGTTGAAAAGGGCTGTTTATGGACGTCTTGACCCACCAACCACTCTGAGAGATTTACGCCGAATTGTCGTTGAGGAGTGGGACAATTTGGACCAACAGTGTCTTGATGAACTTGTGGATAGTATGCCACGGCGAATACAGGCATGCATCAATGCAAGAGGACGTGCTACTGGGTATTAGAGGTAGTGGTGTGTACTGCAATCTGGACCACAAATGCTGAAAGTCTAGCTGTATGATGGTACAACATGCAATGTGTGGGTCTCATGAGCAATAAAACGAGCTGAAATGTTGTTTGTGTTGATCTCTATTCCCTTTGTATTTAACGGTTCCGGAACTCTTGGAACCGAGGTGATGCAAAACTTTTTTTGATGTGTGTACCTATAGAAACCTGCTTATCATCTAAGCCCTAAATGCATATGGCAACTCCAATTTACATATAAAATAAGCTGCCCCTGCTCAGTTTTCTTATCCCCCACAAATGTTAAAGACTATTGGAAGCACTGATTTATGGTAGTTGTTAAGCTCTCCACCCCATTTGCTCCATGAGGCAACAAGGAACCTCATCCCATTGCAACTAATGGACAGAAGCATCAGAATGGGTGATTAGAAAACTATTAACTCTAGCTCAAGACACCTGAGAAGGATTCAATCAACTGTCAGATTACTGACCAAACTTTTATTCTACTGAGTGGCAGGCATCTAGAAATACAGTGCAAGTGCAATTGCTACCTAGTTGAGTTAATAACCAAATTGAAAGCAACTAGAAGATAAAGTGTCATCTCCATGCCTGGCATCGGGCAGTCTGCAGTTCCTTGGCAGGAAGACAAAGGACTGATGTGAAGTTTGCTATAGCCAACTGCTGCCCCAACACAATGAGTAAAAAACTGAAACACATCATTACTGCTGTATTTACTGGTGAAAGAAATATATTTTGACACAAAATGTATACTTGTTAAGAATATTGTCGCAACACCCTACTTCAGGACAGGCCTTATAATCAACACAGTGAACATTTCAGAACTTTTAACTTGTAGAGAAGCCTCAGTTATTCTATTGGGACGAGAAAAAATTATATTTCTTTTTAGAGCTCCCGTGATTATGGTATGGTTATTGTTGTTTTAAGGGGCAGAACTGAAATTACTTAACGTTACTGTTCCCAGAAAACTGCAAGTCTTGAACCACAGAGATTCAGGGATGGGTACCAAGGGTACACTGCTGTAATTCATACGTACACAGAAATAACGTGGTCAATTAATTCAATAAAGCAACAGAATCATTTTAAGAACAAGATATGTTTCTTTTAGAAAAGCATTAGATTTTCAGAGGGGCTTCACTCACATTTCTAAAAATGACATGATTGATTGTCTATTCAAACAAGTATTCTGAAGGGTTCCTATAATGTTGGGTCTAGAAAGGCCTATGTCAGAAAATGTATGTGTATGTTTACGTTTATCTACAGAAGGCATGTAGCGGAGAGGCAAGGAAAATGATTTTGACCAACCTGATGGATTATAGTATCAAGGGAGGACAAGTACAGGCAAATAGATTTATCTATCTGCAGTATAAGTCAACAGTAGAATGTGTTCTTGGTTAAACGTACAGTCTAGTTAGTTAGTGTTGTTTTGAGGAGCAGAACAGCCCCTTCAAGTACAGTCGAACTGCACTTATATACAGTAGAGTCCCACTTAGCGTTTTCCCATTGGGATGGGGTCCGCTTTTCGGATCATTGAGCACCACTTCACTCGGTCAGCTGCATCTTCTGGTTGGAGATTTTCAGCTTTCATATCGGTGTTGATAGTGTCTTTCCACCATTGTTTGGGCCTTCCTCTTGGTCTTCTTCCATCAACCATCAGTTGATAGGCAGTATCTACCACGGTGTTACTTTTTGCTCCCAACACATGGCCATACCACCAGAGTCTGTGTTCAGCCATCTTATCAGGAATTGGGACCACGCCAAATTGTCGCCTGATAGTATCATTATACATGTGGTCTTTCAATGAAATGCCCATAGTTCGTCGCAGCATCCGCATTTCCATTGCATGGAGAGAATTTTCAGCACTTTTAGTGACAGTCAAACATTCAGTGCCATACAGTGCAACTGGGCGTATGACTGTACAATAGATCTTAGACTTCAGGTAAGTTGGTATTTGCTTCTCACACAGAACCCCTGTGACATCTCTCCAACCCATCCATGCTGCATTGATCCTTCCTTGTACATCATTACTGATGCATCCATCACTTTGCAGCCGGGATCCTTGATACCCGAAGGTATCTTGGCCAGGAATGTACCACTAATTTGAATAGATCCTGGTGATGGAATGGCTTCCAGGTATTCGGTCCTTTGTATATTCAGGCGCAGACAAAATTGTTGTAGCCTGTCATGCCATGTTTGAACTTGCTGTAAATTTTCCCTAGTTGTAGCGGCAATCATTACGTCATCTGCATATAGTAATGTCCATGGGACATCTCATTGCATATCACGAGTAATGGTGTCCATGACTAGGATGAACATAAGTGGAGACAGCGCTGAACCCTGGTCGAGTCCCACTAATCCGAACTAATTGGGACCGAACCCTGATCGGATTAGCAAAAATTCGGATTAGGTGGATTTTCGTCACATACGAGAACATATTGACTTTAAGGCTCGAAAAACAATTACAATCATCACGAATACTATGCAGATAAAGACATTTTAGCAGTGGTGCAGGGGACATCAGCTGAGATCAACGAAGATGATAGTGAGTACGAGGGGGACGCCCAAACTGATGTTTCACACACTGCCATTGCAAGAACCCTTGACCTCGCCCTACGCTTCGTCGAGCAACATGCCACTGCAACTCCTAGTGATGGAATGTTTATGCGACGTTGGCGAAACGTTGCTTCTTCATGTCATTTCAGTGCACTGCGTCAAAAGAAGATCACAGACTTCACTTCTTAAGTGTTGATTTGCTTTTCCGTTTGTTTTGTCGTTAACGTAAATATTGCTTTCAAACTTTGCTATGCACATTGTTAGTAGGTCGCCTTCAGTTTTTTAGTATTTGTGTATAAGATAGCCGATAGATTCACCGTTTACTCCTGTAGCATTTATTTCATGTTTTTCAGTGTTAATAAATTTACGGTTTTACTTGAAAAAACTAGTTCACTCTTAATCATTAGTTTTTCCTGTTTTGAAATTCAAAACAAATAGGGTAGACATTTTTTCCTAGCCCTGTTCGGATTAGGCGGATTTTTGAATTAGCGGGGTTCGGATTGGTGGAATCTACTGTATTACTTAATTGGAACTTTTTCACATTTAGATATGATATTTCCATGGTATGAAGCTTCCTCCATTAAAATTTAGGTCAGTTAAAACGTTTTCGTTTACACATTTTCTCATTTACACAAAATTCTGTCAAGTTCCCATTTATATAGGGTGGGTGAGATATAACTAAGCAGCCGGAAACCTACGATTCCCCAGGTACAGGCCGGACGTTTGTTTTAGACGGTTGCCCTTGACCTTGAAGCCTGCCGGTGAGCCTATACACACTCACTCTCTCACCCTATCACCTCACACTTGTCACCACCGATCTGATTTAATGGAATTCCAGACTTGAGCAGACAGTACAGTCCACGTCGAAGTATTGTGTGACACGGAAGTACACGTTACGTAGTTGCGAACAGAACGTCATTATATTTGCCAATGACTGTACTTGACCAGTAATGTGAAGCAGCGTTGTCAATCATCGGACCGCTTGGGGCAGCTGATAACAACACAGGTACTGTAGTAACTCGCCTCCAGGCTTCCATTAAGATTTTTCACTCGTCTAAAACAAACGTCCGGCCTATAAGGAAGTGTCGAAAGTCGTGAAAACATATGGCAAAATGAGCGTGGTTTAGCAGGAAAAAAATGTTTTCGGCACAGTATTTAAAGATTTCTAGCTGGCCAATTGTTCGTTGTATAGACTTTGTGTTTGCACCAGGTTGTGCAGCACAACAAACAAGGAAATGTGGCCCAGAATGGATCTGCGCACGGCGAGTGGTGTTCCCAAAAATCCATGTTAATGCAATCACTTAGGATATGTTCAATTGTTTCCACCCACCCTGTATGTCATCATATGCAATCTCTCTATATATAAAAATGAAAGTTTGTCCGTTTTTTCTGAATTTCCACAGAAATTTGCGATATTTGCACGTTTCAGACTGTTTTATGATGGATGCGTGCAAAAATAAAATTTTTGTTCATCTGTTTGTCTGTCTGTGGACAATTTTTTTGTGTCCTTATAAGTCGAGAACGGCTGAGTGGATCAATGTAAAATTTGATACAGATATCCTTCAGAGGCACGACACTAATCATTGATGTAACTCTTCTCCGAACCTCTCATAACAGGGGGCCTACCCCCTTAAAATACATGCTGAAATGAGCGTAGAAGGGCAAGACAAAGCTCATTTTCAGCCCGTCAATGTGAGAAACGAAACTCGGGGGCCCTAAAAGGACCCCGAAAACCACATTTTAAGGCCCTAAAACTAACAGATATTCCCAAAAAACTAATTTCACTTAATAAATTAATGAAGGAATGCATGCCGGTAACAATGGCAACATAATCTCAGAGGTCCATCTATTTCTGTAAGACGCAATGCAATTCCATTTATTACATTACTGTGAAGGAAGTCTCCGTGGCTTAGGCGGCAGCACGCCGGCCTCTCACCGCTGGGTCCGTGGTTCAAATCCCGGTCACTCCATGTGAGATCTGTGCTGGACAAAACGGAGGCAGACAGGTTTTTCTCCGGGTACTCCGGTTTTCCCTGTCAAAAATTTCATTCCAGCAACACTCTCCACTATCATTTCATTTGTCATTCATTTAATCATTGCCCCAGAGGAGTGTGTCAGGCCTCGGCAGCCGGCACAGTTCACATCCTCGTCGCTAGATGGGGGCTTCATTCATTCCATTCCTGACCCGGTCGGAGACTGGAAGCAGGCTGTGGATTTTCATTTCATTATGGCGTACAACGACGAGACAAAGCTCATTTTCAAACCCTTGGTGTCAGAAACAAAACTCGGGACCCCTCAAGAGCCGTAAAGGGTCCCCGAAAACTATATTTTAGGCTCTAAACCCAACAGTTTCTTAGATATTCCCAGAAAACTAATTTCATTTAATAAACTAAAGAAGGAATGCTTGCCACTAACCATGACAACAGTATCTCAAGAGGTGGCATCCAACTTTCCATCTATTTCTGGAATAAGTAATGCCACTCCATTTATTACATTTCTGTGAAAGGTTGCAAATGGCTATAAGGTTATCACGGAACCAACTAAAACTCTAAAATTCATCAATGCGCTTAAGGGGTTCAAGGAGTAACCTAGATTGTTTTCACATGACTTACACGTGCGATATGTCGTACAGAATGTCTATTATATCACCAAACAGCAAAATTATTTTCAAAAATTCCAGATTTGAAATAGTAGACGGTTTTTTGCTGATTTTAGGAATTTGGGCCATTGGAGGCTAAAGAAAACTGAATTTTCATGCACCACAAGCCTTTATAATTTATAAAAGGGGTCTTCCTGTAGTTGGGCACTTGACACAACGGTTAGGGTCAGTTCGTATGTGACGTGTATTGCGATTCGTCTACGAGGTTTTCGATTTTATTTTCACGCCAGGAAGAACACGTTAGGTAAATTTAGTTTGAGAGCACATTTTAACTAATCATTTTTCTTTGCCAACAAACAGGTTCCAAGCCCCTAAACATTGCAACAGTAGCTCAATTGATAACATCTGGTTATTAATACGGAAGACCGTTCGAAGAATGGGTACTTCTGCTAGTAATTCCTATAAATTGCATTCTTAGCTTGAAATGACAAGTATGAAAATTATAAGAATGCATAATGGATACAGAAAAGGACATGGATAGGACAATGGATTACTTCACCGTAACCATCAGAATGAGCATCACAACACTGACCATTTGTCAGCATGCCACCTAACCAGACCACAATCATACCACCTAGACATGCTGGCTGTCTCTATGGATAGCTTAAAAATGATAATTGCTTCCAATTTGAGCATTTCTGTGTTTTATAGTTCTACCTCTTTCAATAGTTTGGCTCACTTTTTCTAGTGGTCTTGAATTCTCCAGCAGTTGCTACAATGGTTTTGTTTGCAATCTTGACACCGCATAGTTTCTTTCAGGAAACTGTTCATAAATGCCCTTCCATTTCGATCTGCGGGTTTAGAGTACATAGGAACTGAACTGGACTGCCCATCGTGTCACTACTGTGTGTCCAACGCTCCATCACTATCACACCACAATGTCAGTCCTTCTGATAAGTTGCTTGTTACACAACCCCTGAGCAATGCACCTATCGATGTATGCTGGAGCTGTGTCATCCACTTGGTAATCCTGCATCACCTCATTCCCCAGCAGATTGGTCATAAATCATTTTGCTAAACACACAATAGTGTACACATATTCCCCACACTGTATTTGTTAGCAAAGGTATAGGTCCATTTCCTGAATCAAACCACTTACACACGAAAGTCATGGGTGTACACACAGCAGGATTACTGGAAGGCATGCCCATTATTGCATTACATCATACCCCTCAGGTACCGTGTGTTTCACTCATTTCTAACAAGCATTACTGTTATCAGCCTTACTTTCCTAAGTCTGCCGGAATTCACACCAGTTACTTTGGTCTCCCTTGTTCACACAAGTAAGGCTCATGACAATTGACATCTGCAGATCCAAAAGCATCCCTGTCAGTATCTAATATTTGAATTGAATTGGAAACTAATCTATATTCGGGATACTGCAATAATGCTCAGAATGACTAGAAGTGTCCACACATCAAGAATACTACAAGAAACTGTATTCTTATCAATCGTTTAATATTCAATTACCATATAGCACCCAAATCCCACTTACCTGCACCCTAAAATGTGAAAGATATACTACATGATTGTCACACTACTTGTTTATGGTTGAAGTGGAATCGAAGCAATTTGTGGAGTGACAACCCAGTCTAATAGAGTCAGATTGTTGAAGATCTAATAGAACTAGAATCATTTCACTCGCCAAGAAATTATTTTCATTAGCATTATTAAGATTTCAACGAGTACTACATGTCAAAATATATTACGTATTTTTACTTCAGTGACCTTTTAAAGCCGCAGTAATAGCTAACTTAGAGATAATAGTGAGGTATGTCCCATGTAGTGATGATGATAATTGTTGTTTAAAGGGGACTAACATCTAGGTTATCGGCCCCTGTCCCATGCAGTGCAACTTATGTTGGCAGATTGCCTGTACCACCCACACCCAACCCACTCCCGAGAGCAAACAATCCATGTACCACTCGCAACTCAAAAGGAAAATAATCAAGGTACTATGCAATACTCAGACCTTGATAAAATTCATTTTTAACACATTTCCAGCAAAGCATTAGCAAAATGGGACAAAACTAAACGCCGATGGGACTATGGAAAAACACGGCAATTTCAGAGAAAACATCTTACATCTTAAAAAGAAAACTGGTGAATTTCACAAATCATGTCCAAACCCTAATGAAAACCAGCATAACTAAAAAAGGAATTTCCGAGTTATGGATATACTATGATGAAGCAAATTGTTATTCATCCAATAAGGCAAATAATAGATACCAGAATAACTTCAAAGCATAACTGCCTTATTTTATAAGTCACAGACATGAAATTAATGAGGAACACATTTCATGTTCCATTATAGATAGTGCTAGGATTAGGTTTTGGTCAGGCTGACATATTTTGGTTATATTCTTCATGCGCCTTATGCTATGATTTTTTTTTTTTTTTACCCATGGCTTTCATTGTGGATCTTTTTTTGAGTTATGTTGGTTTTGCATTGTACTTCATGTAGCTGCAGAAAACTGTACTATACCTACTTAAAATAACTCACCTGGCCCAGAACAGTGGGGCATAACATTGCAGATATGCATTTTAGCAGCATAGCCTTCACATCAGGGTCAAGGTTCACTACTTCGGTATAACCTCCACGTAGACCACATTCTCCCATAAAACCTGGAAAATTGATACAATATAGTTAGCAAACTAATGGAAAGAACACAGAGAGCAAAAAGGTTAAAATTTACTGTATTGTACATCTGTAAGTCATTAACAGAGTTTGAGGTTTTTAGCATTAGCGTTACATGCAAAATTTGTTCAAAATTCGTCAACTGATGTACTGTATTTCCATGATATAAGTGTTGAACATATGGAGCTTGCTAATTTTGAACTTGCAATAAAATGAGAAATTGACTCAAATACAAGATTATCTTTTTACGTCTAAATGAATGTGATATCCTTGTTTTTGGAAAGTTAATTATTTAAAAAATACGTTTTGTAAAAAGAAAAAAAAGAAGAAGAAACTGTTTTAAAATATTCATTCATTGGTAAAAAATATATATATCTATTTTGGATTGGCTGCAATTGGAGTATTTTGGCAGACAGCTCTGTTTCCCTGTTCAAGTTCAAGACCAAAATGCTAAACTTAATTTCTAGATACAATGATTGTATAGCAAGGTAATGTATATTGTTAATTTGTATATTTGCAGCAGTCTGTTTGGTCACTTAAGAGAAACTGCACGTGTGATGGTACTATACTTTTTTAATTCCCTACAATTTCACTACAAGTTTTTAAAGTTGAGTAGCTAGTACACAATCTTACCATAAATTAATACTGTCACAAAGCTTTGAATATCTTGTCATTAGGATGCCGAGGGATATATTTTAAAATGCTAGTAACATGTGTTTCACAGATATCCTCTGAATACAAAAACACCAAATCAATAGTACCACCACTTGCATACACACAACCTCTAGGTATTGTGACCAAACATCAATTGAATCACACAGTACTGTATATATGCACAGAAATCCATCACTGCCAGAGTTATTTTGTGTCCACTTCCAGTGTAACATCCCAGTTGGCACTTTGCTTTTTACTGCCTTCAGATACAGTAACGCAGCTGTGAGGGAGAAATATTTACATCGTTGGTAGTCTTTCAGTCTCAGGTCAGTTCTTATAAGACTTGGAAATTTTCAGTTCATGGGCACATATAATTTGTTTCCATATAAAATTTCTGCACACATAAGACACCACTGTTAGCACCAGTTTCACAGTCCTCAGGTGAATAACCGTTCCTGACTGAAGTGGTTATTTACAGTTACAGTGTCAATAAATGTCTCACCTATCTCTGCCCTACTTTGTGAGGTGGTGAAACACCCACATAATTTTGATAATTTGCTTGCAAAAGTTCTCACTCAACTTCTCCAGATGGAGAAATGTCAACATAATAATATTAGTAGTATAAAGAGGTGATCAATCTTAATATTCTACATATTTTTGTAGTTGTATGTATGGTCTCTTTCCTTCGAATTTGATAGTTATTGGTTTATTCTGCCAAACAGCATAAGTACCAAAACATGCATGTGAATCGTACCTTTACTTAAGTTCAGGTAAATACCATACAATGGATAATTAACTATATAATGAAATGTACGTCTACCCCTCATTAGGGGGAGATGACCTCGTAGTTCTGCCCCTTAACACAACAATAACTAACCATAACTACCCCTCATTATTCCCATTTCAATGGGGGCAGGGTTGAGGTGCATTGAACTTCTATTTGCTGGATGGTTTAATGGTCAAATACACTTCTTGATTCCAACCTCGTAAGAAGAGTTATAAAGAGAAGAAATGAATGGAACTTGGCAAGGTGTTAGGATGAAACAGTTGTGACCTTGAAAATGGGAAACTATGGAAAACGATTTTATAGACATCTCACGGAGATTGAACCATTCGTCCTCCGAGTCCAGAACAGCCTGGTATAGTTGTCATTCCACCAACAGCTGCTGCAAGGTAAACTTCGTAAGACAAGCATTGTAGCCTAACCACAGCACAACACATGATATTGTTAATTGCATAATGAGAGTTGGATCTTATCAGCATAGCTCAGGTGTCCTCGTTTTAAAACTAGGCTGATGCCTTTATTTTTAGATATCAAGTTTCTGAAAAATGTTTGGTATCAAGTTTCTACATTTCTTTCATGCTGATATTGGGATTTTAGCACCTAACACTCCCTAGTAAAAAACAAAGAAATGAATCACAACAGGAGATTTAACACTGCTGCCAATACAACATTTACAAACTAGTTTTGACAATCCTGTGACATTTGTTATGCATCTTTTATGTCTACTCCTAACATTTAAATGATCACAACCCCCCACACAAAAAAACACCACCCACTCAAAACCAATGGAAACATACAAATAATGATGTAGCTTTTTGCAACTCTTGGCTGACAATCTATAAAACAGTATCCAAAGTATTATTCAAGGGGAAATCGCTGGAAGACATGAAACATAACCTATAAAGATAACTCACACGTTGTAGAAAATGCTTTTATCATATTAAAAAAAAACATTCAAAAATGAGGAGAAATCAGAGGATAATGCAAAACAACCACTGTCTATTCATATCATGAATACTTTTCAGTTTTATTTAACAAGGTCAAATACTTCAAATGAGTGGCCAGGGTGGTATGAACAGATATAAACCTAAACTTACTAGGTACTCTCACTGTAAAAAAATAATAATCTATACGAACTATTAGAACATTCATTTTATTGGCACACCCAAATGAAACTATGAAAATATTTCTCCAAAAACATAGTTTTATTGGCTGTAACAAGGGGATACCATACGAGAACAACAGCCATTTTCAAATTGATTTCAACTAATCGATTGTTTTGAAGACAAAGACCTCATAGTTCCACCCCTAAAAACAACAATAACTAACTATATTTGTATCGATTATTAGGTCAATATTTTCATCACTAGGAACTCGCACATTCCACAGTGCAGCACCAAAATTTTGTAAGAAGAAAACATTTTTCGGTAAATTGAGCATTTTTCACATTTATGGGAAAAATTCACAAGAACCCATAGTTATCACACTCTTTTGCTTATTAAGTTATGCAAATTGTGGGTGTACATAGACATAATAATTAACAAAAATCGAGAAAAACATAAAATTCATATTTATTGCAATTTTCCCACATCTCTATATATCGTATATGTAATCATGGCACCATAAACTAGGGCAGACTTCCATTGCCACACAGCTCTTGGCTGAGTCACAGTTCCAGTGCCAATAAATATCTCTTCTACTCTCTGGCCTACTTTGTCTCGGGGCCTGAGGACAACTTTTAGTGCTACTGTATACTGTACAAGTGATCTGATCCATAACTGGTATATGCTCTTTGAATGGAGCAGGCGGGGCAACATTGTTCGGAAAGAATTGGTTTGGGGGAAGAGGACTTTGTTCACAGATGCATGGGGACTGCACTGTTGGCTCATGTGCTGGCACACCTGAGGAACCCAGTAATAGGGTATGAGTGGAATGTATCTACAAATAATTGGAGCTAGGGTAGGGAAGGAGATGGCTGCAGCCTTAAGCTGGGTATCATCCCAGCTGGAAAACATTTGCACAATTGTCAGTGGGATTGGAACCCACCTCTCTTCTAAGTTGTCCTAATGAGGGTGAGTGAAATCCATCCCAACCCCCTCACCATGGCAAACTTGGGAATGGAACTCAAGCCATCTGAACAAGGAGCTACTAGGCTAGCACAGCAACCAGCATTGTGAGTATAGTAACAGACTACCAAAGGCTATGAGATACTTCCAATATAATACCCCGCTAATATTCTGTTCACAGCCTTAAAATGCAAGGATGCACTCACCTTTTGATACTGACATGAAGGATGCCAATTCCAAAGAATTATATGGAGGCTCCATTGTTGACATGATTTTCTTAAATGAGTAGAAAGTACATCCTTTTGCATACACATTATCTTGGTAAACCTGTGAAAGAAAACAGCTACCTAAGCGTATGTTTGCAGTACATCTTAACAGCAGTGCCTTGTCTCAAACAACCACAATATCATCCCAGTTTCAGAGAAACCCCCATTCCTCACTTGACAGGGACAGACGATTCTGGAGTTTAATCTTTAGTTGGTAAGAGTGGTTTCCCCAAATTGTACAGACCAACTGAAACTAGCCAAGCTGATGCTGTCGATCTGCCCTCATATACATTCTCAGTCTTTGTCAAGCCTCGCTTGGCGACATATGAATGTCAGTGGATCTGTTTTCGTACTAGAAGTATCATTTTCATTGTTGGGTATCTGATGCTGATTCTGCCGACACTACTTATGAGATTATTTTCATCTATGATTTTATAGAGAATTCATTTGCAGAGGTTTCTGCAATTATGTAGGAATATTTTAAAAATTTTGATAAATAGATTAGCTACATCTTTTGATTATATGGTTTCAAAATTTTGTTTAATTATAAGACACTATTTGAGATAAAAAGTAATCTTATTTGCTACACAAATCTAAGAGAATCAAACTATGAAAAAACGCTGAACAGAGGCTGGACAAGAAGTATTGATGTGTTCTTAGGATCATGAGAATCTTATACTAAAGGCAAGTTTCACTGTATTATAAAGGCATATTTAACAAAAGACTTTACAAATTCAGTGAGTTACCACTCATTTGGAGTGTGAAATAAAGTCATCTTGTTTACTAGCGAGTTCCACACAAGTCTTATCAATTTCAAATCCAGTTAACCCCCACCATCCAAACCTTTGTCAACCAAACACTGCTTTAACCATACTGTGTAAATCGTATAACCGATTTTTTAAATACAGAAATGTTAATTATACTGCTATATGTACTGCATTTATAAAATACAAATTTGTGTGATATAATGTACACTCACAAGGTATCAATGCATTAGTGTATGAGCTTTCCCATTCATTTGTACTATGGTTGATTCTACAATGAAACCGATTGCATTACAGAACAGAGCAAGAAGTCTTCACCAACAGATGTGTTTTGTTATTGAAAGTGACACTGCTGTCATAAAATGATGTGAAGAAATGAGACTTTTTTTTAGAAAATTAGTACAGAATCAATATTTAGAATGAGCAATATCTACTGTATCAATATGCATTATACCAACTTCCTTTCAAATACACTTAATGCTTCCATGCAACACTCATTATCCTAAATGGGCCAGCGCCCTTTATTTCAGTTTACAGAGTTTGAACTGTACATTTATTTTGAACATTACTGCCTAACAACTTTTAATCCATTTACCATACAGTATTTAGCAACATGTCCTCATCAAAACATCTACAGTACTGTATACATGATTTGACCAAACCTTCACAATTAATACCAATAATAACTGTATTGGGTTTTTCTCACCAACGTCAATTATCTCTTAATTAATAAATAAAGGTTATTTAACTTAGTACGAGCATTTCACCAAACAGAAACGTTCGTTAACTTACCACTAACAAGGAATAACGTTAAATTGCCAAATCTGACCACTCAACTCTCTAAAGCATCTTCAAAGTGGCGAGAAACAGCTGAACTGTGCCTTGCGCATTTCACAATGGTGGTTTGTTTCCGAGTTTCACATGTACCTTCATCCATATGAATATAAAATATGTTTATGACACTGGAATTATAAAAGATCACACACATTACTAAGTTTTAATACCAAGAAAGACAAATACGGAAATTTTAAAAAAATCCGTAGGGGGATTCGAACTCCTTCCAGCGCTGCATAATAAATTGAGAGTCTGCACCTCAACGACTTACACTGCGAAGACAACTGGTTTAGCGCGTCCTTTTAAGCTATCTATTCACACAACTGCCAGTTCTCCTAAATACTTTGTTCGTATCATTTTAAGCTTTTGCCACGAATAAGGTCTTCTGTATTTCTCTTTTTTTATAATTATGTTCCAGAAGTCTCAAGGAAGCATCTTATTCTGTCCGCCATGCTCTCCAAGATGAAACAAGAGTCCACGCATGCGCAAGAGCCGTAAATCTTATCTAAGTAATTGCCAACCCGAATGGCCTCGTGAAATGCATCAAAGATAATCACGCATTAAATATTGTATTTAAGTTAAATGGGAATTAACTAAATAATTGTTAGCGAAGAGTTGGTGAAAACGGCCCTTAGTGTACTGGCATTTATAAAGAAGTAATTCTATTTGAAAAAGATAATTTTTTACTACACCATCTACAGCCTCATTCTTCTTTTGCCTACCATACCCAAATCAAGGAATAACTCACCTCATCAGCTAATATGAAGAGCTTTTCCTCGAATGCAAATTTGATTATCTCTTTAATGTTTTGCCAAGAAAGGACTTGCCCTGTACAAAGAAGGGGAAAAAAAAATCACATTCATTCAAGAGGAAAATAATGAATAATATGAAATTCTAAAAACTTCTCAGGAAGTTATGTACTATTACAAGCTTATAAAATGAGCAGCTGAGTGGAGAGCAGAAGTTTAAGTTCTGTATAGCACTGACATAAATTCTTTGCCGCAACAAGTTACTTCATTATATTCACTCTTCCGAATGTTGGCAAGGTTAAGAAATAAAAACTTGGGTGGAAATCGCTTGAAGCTAGGAGAACGAAATTCAGACTCTGCACAATGTACAACATGTGGAAATTTGAAGCCATAAAAGAGAAGTAGCAAACGACAATGTACAACATGTACACACAAATCAACCAGCATGAGGCAAGCTTAGGAAACGTATGGGAAAGCCCACTTACATGAGTAGGGGTGATTATTCTTTCCAAGTTAAGGGCCAGCCACAGTGTACAAATTATGCTAAAGATTCATTTGTACACCGTGCCATTGATAACTGGAACTCTCTACCTGCCGCAGCCTTAGAGCCTTTCTCCAAACATATAGGTGTGTTAAGAAGAGACTGACACTTTGTGTAAATACTTAACTTTAATTGTTATGTATATATTTTTTTTGTATACACAATTTGCCACTGGGGGAACTCCCCCAATTGCAAATAAATGAAAATGAATTAATGAACTGCAGCAAAGAATTTATGACAGTTCCGTACAGTAGTTTTAACTTCTGCTCAATATCTAAACTCGCAATTTTATACAAAAACAATAACAAACTACATGGGACTGATAACTCCTGTACATTGTCTCCAGCCTCTAATACAAACTGCAGTAACCTTTAAAAACCCAGCAGCCAATTTAGACAAACTCTTAATGCCTACTTCATGGGTATCAAATATTCAATTATTTTGATTGGCTCCGAGGACTTGGAAGTGAATGGAATTTGTATGAAAAATTGGTTTCCGTTCGTTACAGCAATGGCTAGTGATTTTCTAACTGCTGGGGTACATGATCCGTTGCCACTCACATTTCCAAGCACTGCAACTGACAGTTATAACGTACTTGGAAGTTGGCAGCAATTGCTGTTAGATGCTTATTTTGTTATCACATAATCAATTTAAGAATTTTCTTTTCCAAAGTCTCATCATTTTATTACACGTCTGGCGAGTCTTTGTCATTCTGGAGGGAGTGCGCTGTTTTCTATTTTACATCAGTCTATCGACACGTCAGGGCGAGTGTAGGGCAAGAGGGAAGGAATGTATACACCGCATCAAGCATAGTTGACTTCAGGAGATAGCGGGCTGTTCTGCTGCTGGTGCTAATATATAATATAATACTACTGCAATAATACACTACTCTTCTGTTAAGCATAAGAATACCAACTGACGAAAAGCAAAGCTCATGCCGGAATGATTCACGACGCATATTGCAGTCTGTACCGATATCTCCGGGAAAACAGGCTGCGTCACACTGTTGACAACTCGTAATTCATATACCTACGGCCAGCAAGGATTCATTGGACATATAATAATATGATCAATTGTTGCCAACTACCGTATTAAAATGGGATAATATCACTGAACACCAGTGGCGGCCGGTAATAAGGTTGCAGTGTTGCACAACGACCAGATTAATTCATGAAAAACAATTAATACCGCGATAATATTTTTAGTATTAAAAGCTATATGTTTCCTGTTATATGTATAGAAATTCATAATTCTGTTCTTTAATAATTCAGGAAATCTCATAGTAAGTTACAGTATTGTGAACTGACTGAGAAAGCGAAGCGCGCCAGCCGTCTAGAAGCGCTCGTCCGCTTGGTCGTTGCCAGCCCCAAGCACCGACCAGATCTCAATAGTGAAGGGTATGGCAGAGATGCTAGATCGGGTAAGCCCTATCCCAACAGTTAACACGGCTAGTCGTTGCCAGCTCATTGCAACCAGGAAGCCGAGGCGCGGCCGGAGACATCCGAGATGCTCCGTCAACTGCCGATACTATGTTTTGCAATGTTGGGCGTACTTGTGATACTCACCCTCGTATATAACTTACATTGTTTTGTTTTCATGAAGGTTTTCATGTAGACTAACTTATATTCCATTTAATCCGATGAAAATGTGATGTCTCTGAACTGCGACATTCGTTATGAATGAGGTACCGGTACATCCGTTTTACCGCGCAATTGAATACAGTTTTCTCCGATATCAAGCAGTCCTATCACCTCATGGGCGTCCGCAGGGGGGGGGGGGGGGGGGGGCACAAGGAGGCGCCGTGCCCCCCACCCCCCTGAAATTGTTCATTATCACACCAGTTTATTTCATAAATTGAAGTTACTGATGGTTAACTGATTTACATGTAGGGATAATTCCACAGTTTTATTTAACTTAGAAATTTTGGATTATTTGAGAATATCTTCAGTTACGGTATTTAGAAAATCGGCGAACTGGATTAACATTACCATTTTAATGAACTGCTTGATTTTTATTTTTGTCGGTAGGCCTACATGGTGATACAACTACTTTTGCCTGTTTAAAATAAATGATTTATGACGATGATTCACAAAGAACTCCTATGGACAAAAACTCTGAACTAAAAAAAATATTCCTCCCATTCATGCCATAAAGATCATGTACCCAACGGTTTAAGCGCAGCCAAATAATGAATATCACGAAGCAAGTAAGAAATGAAACGAAAATTGTGCGGGGGTGTACGTCTCAATAACACCTAGTGACGAGGTAATGAAATGAAAAACATATTACTCCCCCACCCTTGAAAAAATCCTGCGGGTGCCCCTGTACCAACTTAACTCCCCCCCCTTAATGAAAATAGCGCAACATCCAGAACAATTATCCATCAGCCGCCACTGCTGAACATATCAGGCTGGTCACAGGTTAGAACCTCCAACAAAGACGGAAGGAAGATTCATGCCTAGGCTATACAGTAGAACCTCGATGCATCGTTCCTGGAACTGTCGTTTTCCCGTATGCATCGCTCAATTTATTCAGTCCCGAAAATTTTCCATATAAACTAATGTTAAATTTTCCCGCATCTATCGTTCCTCAAACTATCGTTTTTTCGCATGAATCGTCAAAAAATCACTAGTTCTTGGCCACAATTTTCCCGCATTCATCGTTTATAAGAAAAATATAAGCAAACGTTCTTTTGAATTTGAAGTGGCATAGAATAGCGGCAACCTGTTACGCGAGAATGTACAAGGTACGAACGATTAGGAGTTCCTAGGCTTGAGCAAGTTTCTCGGCTGAAGCAAGGTTCTAGTAGGCCGGACTGCAGTGCGCAGATTGTTTACGCGCAACCACACTATATAACCACGCCTACGAGCCTTCAGGCGCCAACGATTCTGCTCGAAGCGCCAAGCCGTCACTGTGCTGTTTCCTCTCATTCTGAGTGGTTCTGTGTAGTATCTTGGTTGTGTGCGGTGATTACAATTTTATCTGTAGTTCGTAATTACGTTAACTTTCTCATTTTAGTTCCTGTGTAGTATTGTTATTCAGGACATGTCATGTCCCGTGAAAAAAGTAAGAACTTTCGAAGAACGCTTGAAAATTATAGAAGAAATTGAATCAAATCCTTTCGAAAAAAGAGTTGATACCGCTAAACGTCTTGGGTAACTTTAAATTCCATATTTGCCAAGGAGAATGAGATAAGAGAGCAAATTGATGAATGTGGCAGTTCCAGCAAACAAAGGAAAACTGGAAGAGAATCTACATTCGCGGATCTCGAGAATGTCCTTTTCACTTGGTACCAGCAAGCAAGGGCTTCCAATATCCCTATAGATGGTCAATTTTACGGGAGAAAGCCAAGAAGATAGCTGCAAGATTGAAGATTGATAATTTTGCTGCATCGAATGGATGGATCGCTCGATTTAAAGAGCGACATGGGCTAGTCTTCAGGAAGGTTTGCGGAGAAAGTGCTTCAGTGGACACGGAAGGTAAGGAGCTGTGGTTCGAGAGACTGCCATCGCTACTGGAAGGATACGAGTCGCGAGACGTATACAATGCGGACGAGACCGCACTTTTTTACAGTGTCCTTCCGGACAGAACACTGGCGCTGAAGGGTGAATCTTGCCAAGGGAGGGAAAGTTCAAAAGAACGACTAACCGTTCTGCTGTGTGTGAACAGTGAAGGCAGTGATAAGAGTGCCAGTCGTAGTGGGAAAACCATTAAAACCACGTTGTTTTGAGAACCCGAAATAAATACCTGTCACGTATCACGTACACAAAAAAGCTTGGATGACCACTGAAATATTTTTACAATTCTTAAGGTCATTTGATGCCTCTATCGGTGCACAAGGAAGAAAAGTCATACTCTTTGTGGATAATTGTGCCGCTCATCCACAGGACACGTCATTTCTTCGCAATGTGAAAGTTGTGCATTTCCCCCCAAATTGTAGCAGCGTGTTGCAGCCTCTTGATCTTGGGGTGATAAAATGCTTGAAGCAGCTGTACCGTAAGCACCTAGTGCAAACTGCTGTGTGCTTGTTGGATACCGGGAAGGAAACGAGTAAGAAAATCGATCTACTGAAAGCCATTCATTTCACAGTAGCAGCTTGGCAGCAGGTGTCCCAGCCAACTGTCGTGAACTGTTTCCAGAAAGGTGGTTTCAGCTGTCAGCTACGCGCGGCGGAAATAGACTCCGCTGAAAATCCCTGTGCTAATGGTGAAGATAGTGATGATGATGATGCCTTTATTGACGACTGGGAACAATTAAGGGGTGAAAGTGACTCTGTCCCCGTTGATTTTGAAGACTATGTGCTGATCGATTCTAATGCAGCCACATGTGGAGCAGAAACGATTTAAGAGCTGTGCGATGAAGGCGCGGAAGAGAGGAGTGATGAAGAGGAAGAAGACGATCGTGAGCCCCAAGTCGTCCCGAGTTACGCCGAAGCGCATGCTGCCTTAGCGAAGGTGAAATCCTTCATGTACTTGCATGATATCAGTGATCTTGAAGAAGAGAACATTAAGCAAGTAGAGAAGGCTTTGTTTTGTCTGAAACGCAAAGCTTCGACGAAACAAAAAACAATTAATGACTTTCTTACAAAAAAGAGCAGTGATAAAATGACACACATGAAATCATATCGCGTACATCGTGGTTGCAATATTATGATGCCTCTATGAAGTCAACATGAAGAAATATGTCCAAATACAGTAACCGTACTTTATTATTTTTATTACTCAAATTTTTTATGTTACCCTCATTTATCGTTTTTCGGCATCCATCGTAATTTTCCCCCTCTCTCTTGAAAAACGATGCATCGAGGTTCTACTGTATAATGAAAATTACAGGAAGCTATAGTATTCACAACTCTCAGAAGGAATATTATATTTTTTTAAAAATGGTTCGAATTGAAACACAAACCAAATAAGAGTTGGCAATATTGGGGAAATCATTTGATAACAGTATATAGGATTATAAACTTTGCAGTCTCAAACACAAATTTCTATTTGAGCTTGTACCATCTTGAAACTGCTTTTGGATTTGTCCTTAGTTAGCATAATCTAACATAATGCCGAACAAAACATGTGATACATGTTTCCCTTAAAAAAAGAAAAAAAACCATGGCACTACAGCCCATGTAGGGCCTACACCTACCAAGCGACCGCTGCCCCGCCATTTGGCCTTTAGATATTGGGGTGACGTGTGATCAGCACAGTGGGTCCTCTCGCCAGTTATCTTTGTTTTCGTGACCAGGGAGCTGGCTCACTGTCCGACAGCTACATAATTGTCCTCTAGAGGCTGAGTGCACCCCGTTCCAACCCTCACGTGTTTATAAAATCCCTGACAGAGCCGAGAATCAAACCCGGGGCGTCTGGGTGAGAGGCAGGCATGCTACCCCAACACCATGGGACCGGCACATGGTTTCCCTTACAGCAGAAAATTGATAAAATTTGGACTTCGGTAGACTAAATATTGCTGTATTGTGATTTGATCAACACATGATTATGCCATCTAATCACCCTACTGTTATGTCAACATACCAGCCCTGTGGTGTGTACCGTAGGTAGCATGCTTGCCTCTTATCTAGGAGGTCGTGGGTTCATTTTTAGCTTCATCAGGGATTTTAGAACCAACATGAGGGCTGGAGCACTCAGCCATGTGAGGACAACTGAGTAGCAGTCTGAAGTGAGACATGGCAACCCCTATCAAGAAAGCCAAGATTAATGGCTGAGGGGACACATCGGGCTGACAACGCCTTCACCCTACAATCTACAGGCCTCATGGCTGAGCAGTGGTTGCTTTGTAAACAAGGCACCCAATGGGCTGTAGATTCAAGTGTTAGCAGCATAATCTCATCCAACATATCTGCTTCTTGGTATTCTCTCGTACATGACTACAGGAGTTACCGTACATGACTTGACATGTGTGCGAGCATGAAAAGGGGCCCAGTTGTTGGATATTAAATTGATTTAATTTCTAGATTATATACACCTGTATCCAAGTAGGTAATAGTTGCTTTCACTCTGAAGATTACTTATCATTATAGAATAATGAACCTAGAACACATAAACAAGATCCTAGAACATTATTGTTAATGTTTCCAAAATAAATTTTTTAAATTATTTTTTGAACCTTCAGTACATTTTCTTTTTTCAAACACAGTGCATATTTCGACCGATATTCATTTCGTTTCATGCTAGACCCTAAGACCATCCTGCCAATGGAGCCAGCACCAATACTGCCAGCAGCTCAGGGTCATAGTTGGAGTTGCCGCACTATACCATCAGAATAACCAGGTGAGTTAGCCGTGGTTGTTACCGCGTGGCTGCAGACAGTCGCTCACATCAGGGAGGCGAGGAGGTTCGAATCCCCCCGCCGGCAACCTTGAAGATGGTCTTCTGTGGTTTCTCCATCTTCCTTCCAGGTAAATGCCGGGGTTGGTCCCTAACTATAGGCCACAGCCGCTACATTCCAATTCCTCGTCCTTACAATCACACTTTCCTCACCAGACAACACTCCACGCGCGACGGTACATGTAGCTCACCCCATGGGTGTCCACATAGAAGCAGCTACAAATTCTGATGAGCCGAACATGTCCTCGGACACTCCTGGCACTCAAAGCCACACGCTAAAAAAAAAACACCAGAATAACTTCGAATGTTTATCTTTAATAGTTTATTAGCACATCCAGTGCTCAAAAAAATTTACATGAATATGGACTTTCATAATCACATTTCTTTCCAAGTCAACAAGAAAAATTTGCCCGTTCGTAGGAAGTACTGCAAACAAATATGAAGAGAAAATGTTGAAAGTGGGAGACCGAGGGCAAGGGGAATTTAGATATTCTATGGCAGAGCAGAGGATCAAACCTGAACTGTCTGGATGAATAATTATAACCCATCCCTAGACCATGCACAGCAGCCATCAATCAAAAGATCCAAGTGCTTTGGAATACTAGTACACACTAATCATTAAAAGTAACATTCAGATATATTAATGTGGGAAACGGTTTCCGGATCATGACACACACAAGCATCGAATATAGGACTGAATTATTTATTTAAACAAAGAAACTTATTAGAATACAATATATAGAATTAAGGGAATGTGTTTCGCGGCTCATCGGAACTCGGAATATTGCTTCTCTTCTTTTTATTCTCAGACAATGGCGCTGAGCTTACTCCTGCACCCCCTAGATCCCATACTCGGCCGTCTTTATCCTCATCCGGCTCCCACATTCGGCCGTCCTGACTCTCATCCGACCCGGATGAAGATGATCCGCTCGGCCAGGGCCTCATGAACTCCGCACAGGACGATGTGATTCTTGGTCCAGCATGGTCTCCTTCTCTGCTGACGTCATATGTGTCGAGTTTAACTCGAGTCACTCGATAAGGTCCTAGACTTTTGGTTTTTAGTTTCAGATGTGGACCGATCTGAGTGCGTTTGATGGCAACCAGGTCATCCACCTGATACTTCTTAGGCTCCTTACGTCTTCGGTTGAATTCAGCACGATTTTCAGATTGTACCTTTTCTATCGGCTTTTTTGCATCTTCTCTCATCTGATCACGTTTTTCGTTGAACGAATCGATCAGCTCCTCTTCGATGAGTTGCACTATACGTAGTGATGTGGGCCGGGTAAATACCCAGTGGGAAGGTAAATATAAATTGGGTATTTACCCAGTGGTCATTTAAATACCCAAAATTAGGGTATTTTCAGTTTTTGTGCTTTGTACAAAACTTTTTAATGAGCTGATAAAGTGTTGGACAAACAAGGACTGAAACACAGGTATTTGATGCCTTAAATTGCAATCAGGAACAATATTGATCCTTCAAAACAAAACAAAAGGAAAATGGACGTCCGGGTATTTATGAGTATTTATATGTTTTGGCACTGTAACCTTGTCTTTAAGTGTGTTTTTTCCTTAAACTAAAGTAAAATATTGGATAAAACCTTTTGGTTGTTTTGTGTTTAAAATTTTAATAAAAAGCAAGATATTGAGAAGGTTGAGTTTTATTATGGTACTGGAAATGACCAACCAAGATGTGGGAGGGAAAAGCTACTTTTGTAGTAATAAGAGTAGACTATATGCATATTAATTCAAAGTGTATGCCAAAACTCAAAAGGTAATAAAATATATTCGATAGAAAGGACATTTGAAAGAAAAAAAATGCGTAGTAAAAGTGCTTTAAGTTAATTTTCATTCAACTTTAAATATTTAAAAAATATTAATTTTTTAAATCATACTCGAAATAATATAAATGAATGTCAGGAAGTTTTTGTAGTATGTAGGCTCTATAATGGGTGAAGCAAGCATGTGAGTTGGCAACACTGCTCAGCTCATCCTACCCAGAATTCAAACTGTTTGATGCCTACTGTACTTAACCTAACTTTTTCAGTGTAGTGGAGTTGTTAGTTTATATCTCCTGATCTAATTCTAATTCTGTTTTTAAGTCCCAATTCTAATTAAATTTAATTTCATTAATTATCTAATGTTGTTGTGCGTCAGGCCTCGGCAGCCGGCACAGTTCATATCCTCGCCGCTAGATAGGGGCTTCATTCATTCCATTCCTGACCCGGTCGGAGACTGGAAGCAGGCTGTGGATTTTCATTTTTCATCTAATGTTGTTACATTTCTAAAAAGTTAATGTAGAATAGTTTGCATACCGGTACCCTTTCATAAGGTTCAACTTACCAGGACACAGGATTTTTAATGAAAAATCTAAAATACCCGGATATTTACCCAAATTGGGTATTTACCCGAGTATATACCCTGGGTATTTACCCCGATTTATAAATACCTGGGTATTTTACATCACTAACTATACGTAGATCATTTTTGTTGTATTGTATTGTATTTTTTATTCATCCATTCAATCATATAATGTACATTGTACAATGATATAGGACACGTCAATTCACAAATTATACTAATACTAATTTACAATCACAATAATAATATAGGCCTACACAAGGATAACCTTACATCATTAACATTTAGTCCTATGAATACATAACTATTGATATTCTAAAAACTCTTTAACTGAGTAGAAGCAGTGCTCCAGCAAGAACTCTTTAGTTTTTATTTTGAACTTTCTGTAATTTGCTATACTTTTAATATTATTTGGCAAATGATTATACAGCGTTATAGCTGCATGGAATACACCATTTTTACATAGTGTTGTATTTGCAGCATGTACATGAAGATTGTTCTTTTGTCTGGTCTGGTAGTTATGTATATTTGAATTCATCTCAAAGATATCCTCATTTCCTAAGCTTTGTTTGACAAATAATAGAAGTTCAAAGATGTAAATACATGGCAAAGGTAAAATTTTCAGTTGTTTAAACAGAGGCTTACATGTATGCAATCTAGTAGTTCCTTTCATTGTTCTAATTATTCTTTTCTGGATAATAAAAATTTGGTGAGCAGCAGGTGAATTTCCCCAAAACATGATTCCATATTTCATAAGCGAATAGCAATAAGCAAAATAAGTACTAAGAACAGTTCTCCAGCTAGTCGATTGTCTTAATACTCTTAATGCATAACAACTTGAGCTTAGTTTCTTGGCAAGTTTAGTGGTATGAGAGTTCCATTTTAGGTCATCCTGCAACCAAAGGCCTAAGAATTTAGTAGAAGAGGCGTTACCAATTTTAAGGTCATTGAAGATTATGGAGATTATGGAGGGAGTATTAATACTTTTATTCTGAGCTGTGTGAAAGTTAAGAGTCACTGTTTTACTAGTGTTGATAAGGAATCCATTATTGTTGAACCATAAGGACAGCTGACCTGTTACTTCCTCTACTGATTTTTGAAGTTCAGTGTCATTTTCACCCCTCATCAAAACACTTGTATCATCTGCGAATAGTACAGTTTTAAATGCAGGTATCTGAGATGGAAAGTCATTTACGTAAAGGAGAAAAAGTAGTGGCCCTAGAACGGACCCCTGCAGAATGCCATACTTCAAAAACATAGGATCTGAGTGGTAATATTTAAATATGTTTGTGGTATTTTCTAAACTTTTTTGTTCGACGATCTGTTGGCGATTATTTAAATATGACTGAAACCACTTACTAGCGATACCCCTGATACCATATTGATGGAGTTTATCAATCAGTATCTGATGATTTATCACATCAAAAGCTTTAGACAGGTCCAAAAACAGGCCACATACTCCCTTCCTTTCATCAAGTGACTCAAAAGCAGGATTTAAAAATTCATAAATTGCTGGCATTGTTGATTTTCCTTCTCTAAAGCCATGTTGAGAGTCAGTTAACAATTTATATTTGTTTATGAAGCTAATTAGATGGTTGTACATTATCTTCTCTAAAATTTTTGAAAATATCGACAATAAAGAAATAGGTCTATAATTGGTTAAGTTTTCTCTATCTCCCCCTTTAAATAATGGAATTACTTTTGCAATTTTAAAGATATCTGGAAATATTCCTGACATGAGAGATTGGTTACAGAGGTGTGTTAAGGGGGTAATTATATTTTGGATACATTTTTTAATTAGTATATCAGGAATATTATCAACTCCTGAGCAATGTTTATTCTGTAGGTTCTTTACAATATTGAGGATTTCTGCTTCTGTAACATTTTCAACAAACATTGATTTTCCATTAAATGTTATATTCGCGAGTGTTGATTTTATTGCTTGTATATTGTTTACATTTAGTAGTTTTTCAGCTATGGTAGCAAAATGCTCATTAAAAATTCTTGAGACATTTTGTGGGTCATTGATCTTCTTGGAGTCTTCTGATAACGTTACGTTATTTACTGCCGGTTTTGTTTGCCTGGTTTCATTTTTTATGATATTCCACATAGCCTTAGTTTTATTTTTAGATTCCAGGATATAATTATCATTTGACATTCTCTTTGCTAATTTTATAACTTTGTTAAGTATGGTCTTATAGGTCTTGAAATACATGTTAAATTCATTGGAGGTTTCGTGTGTACTTTGAAAATCGTGGAGGAAAGGCTTTCTTTTGCATGAAGTAATTATTCCAAGAGTAAGTCATTGTTTTGATGGAGAAGAAACTTTCAGTCTGATACTCTTCAAAGGAAATGCAATATCAAAATAATACAGGAAAATATTAATGAATTCCTGGAATTTTTTGTTTGTATCTATTGACTTGTACACACCTTCCCAAGTTTCTCCTTTTAACAAGTTGTTGAAATAGTTTATATTGTGCTGACTAAAGCTTCGACATTTATCAAACTGAGCATTTTAAACTGGGTTTGAAATATTTAGAGTTATTATTTGAGCTCGGTGCATTCTGACTCCTGTCAGCAGCTCGAAAGGTGACATTCTGATGCTCCTCTGGAACGTAGAGTTGATAGCTCGTTGGACGGATGGTACAACCTTGTACCATTTTGTCGGATCGTCAAAGCTAAGTTTAGCGATGATCTTGGTCACAGTTGAGTTGACTCTCTCGATTTGACCATTGGCTCTTGTCAGTCCAGCTGTGATAAAGACGTGCTTGATACCCTGCGGTAGTCCTGGAACTCATGGGAGGTGAACGATGGCCCCCTGTCGGTGATCACTTGAACTGGGTTTCCAAAGTTCGTCCTCTGAAACTCCATCTTTTCAATTGTCTCGGCCGATTTGGTAGTTTTCACAGGATACAGCCAGGTAAACTTCGTGAAGGCGTCTATCACACAGAAGATGTGTTCATATCCCTTGTGTGTAGACTTAAGTGGTCCAATGTGATCCATGTGGTAGGTGTGCAATGGCACACTCTCCTTGAACAAGCGGATGTAACCAGCCTTCTTTCTCGCCTGCCTTCCTGTTAACCACCAGACACTTCACACAGTTGGCTATGACTCGTTTCACCTTGTTGGCCAAGTCTGGAGTACAATATTCCTGCTTCACGTCTTCTTCAGTCCTTTTAACAGCGTAGTGTCCCTTCTCATGTGCAGCTCTGATGATTTCATGGTGCATTGCCCGCGGGACCACCAATGTCTCTCGCCCGACAACAAATTTAAACAGCAGTCCATCTCTGACGAAGTTTTCGTAAGGCCCTTTCTCCAGTGTCGCTTTTATCGCTGTCAATCCTTCGTTTTTTCTCTGGGCGATTTTCATCCTCGCTGCAAGGCCACCAGGGAATCCAAATATCACTGCTGGACATCGGCTCAGGGCATCGACATGTTTCATCCTGGTTGCAGTTCGGTGTTCGATGGTATAGTCAAACTCCTCCAAGGCCATAGCCCATCTAGCTACTCGTGGGACCAGGTCCCTTTTGTGCATTGTCTTTTGGAATGCCACACAGTCAGTCACAATCTTGAACGGAATTCCAATCAAGTACACCCTATACTTTCTTAATGCATTCACCACAGCTAAGATCTCGAGCTCGTAACTGCTGTATTTTTCTTCCTGTATCGTAGTCTTTTTACTCATGTATGAGACTGGATGTAGTTTGTTGTCCTCTGGGTACTTTTGCAACAACACAGCACCATACCCACTCTTGCTGGCGTCAGTGTGCAGCTCTGTCTCATATTTCGGGTTGTATATCTTCAACACAGGTTCTGAAGCGAGAAGACGTTTGAGCTCAACAAATTCACGTCGTTGTTCCTCGCCAAACTTGAACTCCGGCTTACCTCTCAACAGATCGCTCAGTGGTTTGACTACAATTAAGAAATTTGGGATAAATTACCTAAAATAGCCAGCCAATCCGAGCCCAGCGATCGTCTTTGGCTCCGGGAAGTTTTGTACAGCAAGGACCTTCTCAGTGGCGGGTTGAATCTGTCCACGTTGAATAGTGTATCCAAGGAAGTTTTGTACAGCAAGGACCTTCTCAGTGGCGGGTTGAATCTGTCCACGTTGAATAGTGTATCCAAGGGTATCCAAGGAACTGTACCCTCCTCTTCAGAAACTGGCACTTCTCGAAGTTGATTTCCAGCGAATACTCTGCAGCTAATTCCAACACTCGTCTCAATCGTAGGAGTGCCTCGTCGTCATCCTTTGCTGGGATGATTAAGTCATCCATATAGGTAAACACTATGTTCCCTCCGATTAACTCCCAGAGCACAGCTTTAATCAAGCGTTGGAAGACTGCAGGTGAGTTGGTAAATCCAAATGGGACTTTTTTGTACTGGTACTGTACAGAACGCGTTACGAATGACAAATATCGTCGACTTCCTTCTTCGACTTCCACGTGAAAGAATCCGATCCTGAGATCCAAGGTGCAGAACACCGTAGCATCCTGTAACTTGTCCAGAAGGTCCTCTATAACTGGCATGGGAAATAGATACCTAACCACGATTGAGTTCACTGGACGAAAATCAGTACAAAGTCGCTTTTTTCCATTTTTCTTTTTGACTACCACCACTTGGCATGTATATTCTGATTGACTCGGTTCTATGATATCTTCCTCCAGCCACGCCTCGACTTGCTCATCGACAAACTCAAGCGGTGCCATTCGTCTGGGCCTGCTAAATATCGGTTTTTCTTCTTTCAATGTGATCATCTTGACATCAGTAGATTTCGTCTTCTTTGGTACGTATCTCGCTACCAAATCCTCGATCTGTTCCCTTTTCTCCTCTTCAACGCAGTTCTCGATATCCAACTCTTGTTCGTCGGCTACCCTGATCAACATCATTGGGACCTCTAGTTTCTTGATGGTAACTCCTCGTTTGCTCAGGATGACCTCACCCTGATCCAATAGATCGTTACCAATCACCATGTCCCACTCCATAGTATCATCAGAAACAACATAAACGTTGGTTTGGAACTCCAGCTCGTCTACCTCAACGACTGTTGTGAAGTAACCTTGAGGAGCAACAAAACCATTACCGAATCCTTTCAAAACAAGATCCGTGCTATTCAATCCTGGGGAACCCATGGTCTTATGGATGTTTTGTCGCAGTAGGTTATAAGGACTGCCACAGTCGATAAGTGCCTGAAGTTTCTGCTGACCCAAACTAACCTCTTTGAACTTGAGGCAGCTTTTCTTTTCATCAATAAGATTGATACCTTGATTATTCCTCTTATCGTTCTTCCTCTCTTTTTTGCACTCGGATGAAATGTGGCCAAACTCGTTGCAGTTGAAACATCTCTTGCCTTTATCCTTGTGCTGACATTCCTTTGAACTATGACCAGATCCACCGCAATTATAACATCTATCTCCACTACTCGCCTCTTTCTTCTTTGTACTGCCCCAGCACTTTCCGTCCTTCTCGTTGGCACTTCCTTGAAAATTACTGTTATTATACTTGTTGCTTTTCTTTGGCAAAGACTTCACCGCCATCTCATAACTTCTCATTTTCTCCTTGAAATCCTTGGAATATTTTGCTCCATAGAGAAGAAGTTTTGATCCTGAATCGTCTTCGATCCCATCAATCACGTACTGACACAGAGAAACTTGCTCAACATCACCTCTACTGGCGATTTCCTTCATCACAAGAAGAGAGATTCGTCGCGCTTTTTTAGTCGCTGGGTTAACAACTTGTGGATTTCTGCACTGCTTGCCGCCACGTCAAACTCCTTATTCAAGACCTTCTTCAGTGCAGTCCAGGACGTCAGTCCTTTCTCACCTTGAATAAAAAGCTTAGCTAAACCATCGAGTGATTTCTTAGCGAAAATATACTTTTGCAGCTCACTCCATCCCATCAAGATTGACGTCTCCTCAAAATCTGTGACCCATTTCTTCACTGGCTAACCATCCTTACTGTTAAATGTTTTCATAGCGCCCTCTACGTCGTGGAACGACAATGAAAACTTATGTTGTTCTCTATACCTTCTGTGCTGGTTTTCCTCTTCGCTCTCTTCGTCTTCTTCGTCATCATCGTCTATATTAGTTGCGAGTTCATCCAATTTTCTCAAGTAATAACAAATGGTGTTAACCATTACCTCCTTTGTCCCGATCTCGGTATTAAGAATCTCAGAAACACGCAACAGATCAGCCTTGGAAAATGTTTCTTCGATAAATTTCTTCTTAGCTTCCTCTTCAATGGAATTTTCGTCAAAATCGAATCCAGGAAACTCTCGCAGTCGCTTTCGATTCTTCCTGTCGTCTAGTATATACTCGATTGATTGCTTTGAACGGAGCATCACTTATGTTCTTATTTATTTTCTCTATTGCACCGAGTGTAGTCATATTATTTGTTTACTCACGTCTATCAAGTAGTTTTCCGTCAATATCGCTTCCTCAAAACCTCGCAATCAAACCTGTTTAACCTCATTCACCAAACCGGTGATATTTGTAGGTGATATCGTTGAATACCGCTTCCCGTCGTTTCTCTCTGACGAATCTCTATCCTCTTACCACATCCACAATCCTCTGTCGTCGTTTAGATTCCGACCCTCGTCGTCGTCACGGCGCCACTAATTGTCACTGAAATTTAAGAACAAATTTTGCTACCCTATGAATCCTCGTCGTATATTCGCACGTCATGGGCTCACAAAACTGCACGTCGTCTCGTCGTCAGCGTCGAAGGCAACAGCAACAAATATGATTAGCCGTCCACTTCGTCGAAAATAGCGTCGTATTTTGCGTCATACTTCGTGTCGTGGATTGCGTCGTAACTCCTCGTTTCAGTTCATCCCGGACGAGCCCCCATTTGTGGGAAACGGTTTCCAGATCATGACACTCACAAGCATCGAATATAGGACTGAATTATTTATTTAAACAAAGAAACTTATTAGAATACAATATATAGAATTAAGGGAATGTGTTTCGCAGCTCATCGGAACTCGGAATATTGCTTCTCTTCTTTTTATACTCCGACAATGGCGCTGAGCTTACTCCTGCGCCCCCTAGATCCCATACTCGGCCATCTTGATCCTCATCCGGCTCCCACATTAATTATTTTATAAATGCAGCCAATGGCTATGTACTTTTTTTTTTCAGGACGGGTCAGGGAAGGGATATTGGAAGGAAATCGGTCGTGGACCTATTGATAGGAACCGTCCCGGCATTTGCCTGGTGGTGAAAATGGGAAAACACGAAAACTATTTTCAGGACGGCCAAGGCGGGATTGGAACCCACTCTCTCCTGATGCCAGTGAGGCACGAGGTAGTACGTTAGCGCTCTCGGCCACCACGGCCAGTAACATTCACATATATTAAGATTGTACAAACCAGTAGGGTTCCCAGGGTTGATGACAACAATTGCTCGGGGATGGCATACTTTTCGTGCTTCATCTACGGCTCGTTTCAGCTCCTTCACATCTAGACCCCAGCCATGTTCTTCATCCAGGTAATATCCAAACTGTACAGATGAACAGTATGATTCAGTGAAACATATGAAGAAATCATTTATATATTCATTAATTTATTTAACTTCTATTAATATGACCTATTTAGAGAAGGGGATAAGAGCTATTTTCACCAACTTAAATTAACACTTAATCCGCAGTTAAATCAATGTTAATTCAGCATGTGCATTTCAACAGAGCAAATTTCTCATTAACTTTTGACAAATGCATCGTTAAGCTAACTGGTCATTCTTGGCCACTCAACTCCTTAAGATCAGTTAAGGCTGAGGGAAGTAAGTGTTCAGGCACACAGTAATGGCACAGAAGCAGATGTTTTGACCGATATTTGAGGACGACAATGAAGTTAAGTTGTTTTGCCCAACATATTTCCTTTACTTTGCTACGAATCAAAGGTAAATGCAATTAAATTAAGAGTTGGGAAATGTCACAAATACGAGCCAGATTTCTTCCAGCCATTAAAGCCATTAAAGCGCGAAAAGGAATTTAAGTGTTGGTTTGGCATATCCATAGCCTTCTTTAAAGACTAAATTTCAAAAGTGCATAGACCTGCCCATAATGAGTTACCTAATTAGTGCATGTGGCCTTGCTTGTCTTCGTAGTGAAAGTTGTAGCTCTTTGAAGCATAAGTGGCGGCGTAGCAGGCACGGAACTCATTATGGAGGGCTGGAATGAGTTCGAATCCCACCTCGGATAGGTTCCTCTTTTTATTTCAGTATTTATCTTTCTTGGTATTGGTAAAAATGAAGTGCGTGTTGCAGTGTAATGTAAGCTAATGTTTCAGAAATCTAGAAGGTATCGATAAAAAAGTATGCTGCATTATGAGGTAAGTAAAACTATAATAAGACACTTGAGGTGCGCTATCAGATAAGTAATAAGATTACATGTACTTGATAGTAATTTAATCATCACAAAATTGGTTTGTTTCAGACTTTCACCCAAACCTTCATCAATATAATAAATATAATGAAATATGTTGATGACAATGAAATTATGAGATCATACACGTTACTAACACCGAGAAAGATGAATACGGAAATTTAAAAAAAACCATATCCGAGGTGGGATTTGATCTCCTTCTAGCTCAGCATAACGAATTCCATACCTGCAATGATACCTCTTACACTACAAAGATAACAGAGAGCGTACTATTTAGGTAAGTAAACAGTTTATACGCCGGCCCTGTGGTGTTGGGGTAGCGCGCCTGCCTCTCACCCGGAGGCCCTGGGTTCGATCGCCAGCTCCGTCAGGGATTTTAAAACTGACGTGAGGGTTGGAAAGGAGGGGCACTCAGTCTCGTGAGGACAATTGAGTAGCTGTCTGACAGTGGCCCCGGTCACGAAAACCAAGATTAACGGCCGAGGGGACCCGACGCGCTGACCACGCGTCACCCCAATATCTGCAGGCCAATTGGCAGGGCAGCGGTCGCTTGGTAGGCCTAGGCCCTTCAAGGGCTGTAGTGCCACGGGGTTAAACAGTTTATACACACAGCTGCCAGTTTTCCTAAATGCTCTGTTCATATCATTTTAAGTTTGTGCCATGAATAAAGTCTTCCGTATTTCCCTTTCCTTTATAATTATGATCCAGAAAATCTAAAGGAAACATCGCAAACAACAACCAGTCCTACACGTATCTTGTTCTGTCCGGCATATTTCTCCAGGGCGAAAGAGATTCTGTGCTTGCACGAGAGCCGGGAAGCAAATTTAAGTAATCATGAACCCAATTGCCCTCGAGAAATGCATTAACTCTCGTATTTCAGTTAAATAGTAATTTACTAACTAATTGTTAATAAAGAGTTGGTGAATTTGGGGGCAGATGACCTCGTGGTTCCGCCCCTTAAAACAACAATAACTAAGTCGAGTTGGTGAAAACAGCCCTAAGTGCACAACAAGCACTATTCAAGTAGTATGCATATTTATGATTTTCAGTAGAAATCTTGTTATATTCTTTTAAACTAGTTGATAGCAATGACACATTGGCCCTAATGCAGAGGGTACTGCAAACATTTTACAAGTAACATACATTTTTTTTAAACGTATTATTCCATCATTTAGGGTCTTGGGCATTTAGTTATTAGCCCCTTGTACTTTAGTGTTTATGAAAATTTGTTAATAACCCATATTATTGTGGTGGTTGTAGTAGTGCGAGAAGTCCTAAATTAAAAATTCAGCAATTTTATTTGTAGAACAAAACAATCGAGTTTCACTCCACCTTGTCAAGACACTCCGCCCAGTGGAGTTCATACAAACGCAATTGCAACACAAGGTGTGTAATAACTTTTCAATTTCTGTGAAGCACATTCAAAAAATTGTAACATCATCCAACCCCATTCTCCTCCTCAGTTACAGGCTAATCTAGTCCTATCAACATCAATAATTGCCATCACAATAATATATCTATTTAAGACTTTCCCAGAAACATAAGACCCTATATCCACATATATATTGCATTGACAAAGCGGAGTAAAATTCAACTGTTTTGTTCCCTGGAAGAAATAAAATTGATCAAGTAGCAAACACTGAAATAATAGATAAGCTAACACTGTTCTTCTTACGTCAAATGTATTGAAAATTTAGGTTTAGAATTTTGGGAGCTGCTCCAAAACTTGAAACAAGGTACCACCCCGGCATTTGTGTGGATCGAATGTGGAAGAAACCGGAGAAAAGCTATACTTAGGATACCCATTTACAAAGCCGGGATTTGATTCCGAGATCTCCTAACCTGCAACTCTCCATTGCAGTCATGGATTCAGACCTAATGTGTACAGTTGTGTTGTTGGGAGTAAAAAAATATATTTTGCAGCATTTGGGACTGGACAGGGAGGTATGGAGGCATGGAGAGCTGCATCAAACCAGTCAAAAGACTCAAACAACACAAGCTATTTGCTACTACTCGCTTTGTATGACTTAACTAAAACAAGTGATATGCCTCGTTGCATAGTGGCTAGCATTCTTGGCTGCCACCCCAAAGATAGAAGACCGATTCCCGGCACTGCCAAGAAATTTAATTCTGGTCTGATGGCTGGAACGGGGTACACACAACCTCACGAGGCAAAACTGAGAAGAGGCGGGTTCAATTCCTACCTCAGCAAACCGGTAGTTTCCCCAGCTCTATTCCAGGCAAATGCCGGGATGGTACCTAACGCAAGGCTACAGCCGCTTCCTACCTCGATTACCAATAGGCAATACACATACTAGTACAGACATCACAGAGACACAGGATTTCTGACAACTTCTACACACACCCAAGTACACGGGGCTACATGACCTTGATGTCTCAAAGCCCATAAAAGAATCAATACCACCACCAACTAAAATAAGTAAGTATACTTTGTTACTTGGTCTTGATAACCTGCCTCTCAAAGCAGCAATCACCACCACTAACCATTAGAGTAATATTGACGAAACAGCTCGTCACCAATTCTACCACGCAGTGGTACTATTGACGTATGAATATTTTGTACGTAATTCATGAACCCGTACAAATAAACTAACTGACATAAGATTCAAACTGTAAATCAAAATATAAACACCAATTGTACGCGCTACAACAATTATATAGTTATTTAAGATTGTCATCATCATCATCATTTCCCCTTATCCAGCTCCTGCCGGGTCGGGGTATTTATGGCACTTCTCCACTTTCCTCTTTCCTTCCACAATTCTTCTTCCACGATCTTGTCCCAGTCCAGATTTCTTTTTCTCAAGCTGTTCTTCACTGAATCGATCCACCTTGTTCTAGGTCTTCCCCTTGCTCTCTTGCCCTTGCACTTGGCCTCCAGCATCTGTCTTGGTATTCTATTTTCCTACATCCTCTTTACATGTCCAAACCACCTTAGTTTATTCTTCTCAATTCTCTCATTTAGTTTTCCCATCCCAACTTCCTTCCTAACATCTTCATTCCTCACTCTGTCTTTCCTTGTCTTACCTATCATACTTCTTAGGAATTTCATTTCACTGGCTTGGATTCTACTCTCTTGCCTGCTCGTCAGGGTCCAAGTCTCAGCTGCATACATTAATATGGGTACTTAGTACATTTTATACATTACCTCCTTGCTTTTCCTTGGTACTTCCTTATCCCAAACGAGTTTTCTTACACTTTGATAGAATGCATTGCTCTGCTGTACTCTCCTGCCAATCTCCATGTCCAACCTACCAGTTTGCATCAATTCACTTCCTAGGTATTTGAACGTGTCCACAATTTCCAAACTCTGACTTCCAATTTTCACAGTGCCCTTACCTTGTCTTTCCCCTCTTGTCATCACCATGGTCTTGCTTTTCTCTATACTGATTTTCAGGCCATACTTCTGAATATTTCCGTTCAGTGCATCTAGTTGCTTTTGCACCTCTTCGGTGTTCCTTCCCCAGACCACAATATCGTCTGCAAATAATAGTAACTTCATTTCTTTATGTCCATATGCTTCCTTTGTTTTCTTTACAATTTCATCCATTACCATTATGAATAAAAGAGGTGACAGCACACTCCCCTGTCTTAGTCCAGTCTTGTTCCTAAACCAATCTGTCTTTCCAACTGGGGTCAGTACCCTGCTAACACAGTTGTTGTACATTGCTTGCACCATTTCCAACATTTCTCTTCCCAGTCTCTTCTTAACCATGGTTTCCCACACCTTCTCTCTGGGGACACTATCATATGCCTTTTCTAGATGTATGAAAGTCATGATCAAATCCTCTCCATATTCCCAGTTCTTTTCCATCACCTGCCTCAAGCTAAAGATTGGGTCCACTGTGGATCTTCCACTCCTGAAGCCATACTGTTCCTCTTGCAACTCTCCTTCCACCTTTCTTCTCATTCTTCTTTCTAATATCCTTTCAAGTATTTTTACTATCTGTGATATAAGGGTGATCCCTCTATAGTTATCACACACTTTCTTGTCCCCTTTCTTAAACACTGGTATTATTAGCCCTTTCTCCCAGTCTTCTGGTACACATTTCCATTTCCACACACACTTTAGCAATCGATACAGCCACTGCATACCAACAGGTCCAGCAGCCTTTATAATTTCTACACTGATTTCATCCACCCCTGTTGCTTTTCCCATCTTCATTTTCTGTACTGCTAATTCCACCTCCAGCATTGTTATATCATCTTCTGTTATAGAGTCGTCAGGCTGTGTCAATTCGATCTCACCAGTACAATTGCTCACATTCAATAGCTTATCGAAATACTCCTTCCATCGTCCCTTTATCTCTTCTGGGTGTGTTAACAACTCTCCATCTTCCTTTTTCACCAGCTTTGTAGTAACTCTTTCTTTCCTCTTACTTCTTAGAAGCCCATACAGCATCCTTTTACTGCCACATGCATCTGTTTCCATTCTTCGTGTAAATTCTTCCCAACTTTTCTTCTTTTCTTCTCCTACCACTTTCTTACACCTCCGTTTGCTGTCGTGATACTTCCTTTTGCTTTCTTCTGTTTGATCTCGGTTCCATTCTTTCCATGCAGACTTCTTTTCTTTCACTGCTTTCCTCACTTCCTCATTCCACCACGGTGTCTCCTTCTCTTTCATTCCTGTTGACGTCCTACCACAAGCACTCTCTGCTGCACCAGCAAATGCCTTTTTAAAGTGGGACCATTCCTCTTCTATATTTTCCACTTCAGTAACTGGGATTTGTTGCTTCAATCTCTCCTGAAAATCTTCCTGTACAGCTTAGTCTTTCAATTTCCATACTTTTATTTTACTTTCTCTGATCTCCTTTAGGCTTTCCAATTTTTCCCATCTAAATTTTTCCACCACAGCTCTATGGTCCCCATCAAATGCTTCTCCTGGTAAAGCTGTCACATCCATCAGCTTTCTGCGATTTGTCCTTTCCACCAGGAAGTAGTCAATTACTGATTTTGTTCTTCTATCACCCCACCCATATCTCGAAATTTTCCTGCTGTTTTTCTTCCGAAACCATGAATTACCCACTATCAGTCCATTCCTTTCACAAAAGTTTACAAGTTCCTCTCCTTCCCGGTTCTTTTTCCCATATCCATATGGTCCAACGACTTCTTCCTTTCCTTGTCTCTCATTTCCGACTTGTGCATTCATATCTCCCATGATCACCACTTCTACATCTGAGATTACTCTTTCTACATCCTCCAGGAATACTTCAATATCTTCTTCTCTGTTTCCAGTCTGTGGTGCATACACTTGTATGAAGTCCATCACGTCATTCTTCATCTTCATTCTAATTTTCATTATTCTGTCACTCACACACTCTACCACTTCAACATACTCCTCCAGTTGTTTCGAGGTTATCATTCCCACGCCATTTTTTGCCTCTTGGCCACCACTCCAGTATAATGTATAACCTTTCCTCAATTTCTTCCTTCCTTTACCTTTCCATTTCACTTCACTCAGCCCCATCATTCCAACCTTCTCCCTCTCCATGAAGTCTACCACCTCCTCCACCTTGCCTGTCAGGGTCATGACATTCATGATTCCCACTTTCATTTCGGTTACTGGTCGCCCATTTCTCACAGATCCCCCAGTACCAAAGGAACTGCGCGTCGCCTGCAGGGTACGCCCTAACCTTTTCCGAATCATTGGAAGTGCCATTTCCATTTTAGGCTATTATTACGATGGGGTCGCCACTCCCAAAGGCATTTTATGAAGCTACTGCCAGCTATTATTCAGGCCGCCCCCAACATGGAGAACAGACGCCCTTGCAGCCTCCCCTAACATGGGAAACAGACGCTGCCGATTGATGCTGTACTCATACTATTCCCTGAGTACTGGGTGCCTCTTCCGCAATCTCCACCGTTCTGAAGTCCATCTTCTCCGCTGCAGATTCCGTGGAGGTCTTCGCACGTAACCCTGTGCACGGGGCCTATGTTATACCCCATAGGACTGGGTCCTCACCAGAACTTAGCCGGTACTGTAGTTCCATGGTATATTACAGTACCGTTGCCCACCCCCGCGACGTGGACGCGCCTGGCAAGAATTATCCATGCAGCCAATTAGGATTGACTCATGGACCGGGTTAAGGAGCTGTCTAAATCCAGATTAAGATTGTATATAAATTTAAACCTCAACTCAGTGATAAGGATCTGATGATGACCACTTTAAGGTCGAAATGCATAATCCTCAAAATTTACCCATTATAACAGTGATCATAACACATGTACAATTTTTCCAGGAGTGTTATTTACTTAATGTTCATATATTATATGCATTGTACTGTGCCCAGTCTTTGGGCAAATTTATGTTGAGAGTTACAAAGGTCAGATTGTATAGGCAAAACTGAAACAATGGCTTCAAAACTTTACATTACCAGCTCACTTACTGATGTACAATCTTTACATTGTTTTATGCATTCAAAGTTCAAAAAGGATCGACTTGTTGGATTTAAATCACCACATGGTCTCACTGTACTATATTTAGTATTCTTGTTGCCGCTTGGGGATATCTGAACTGTTGTCAATTTGGCTGTGGCCAAGCGGCAGTTTTCTTCATTTTCATAATAATTCTTTTCTTTACTACATGGCAATAGTTGCAATATATGTGTGTTTCTATGTCTTACTGCATTACATTTTACTCCAGCTCTATTTCAAGAAATGAACATGTTGATAAGTGCACTGTTGGCAATGTGGGACGCCACTGGCATCCCAACACATGAAAACTAACAACAGCATTACTTATCGAGTGAATAAAGGAATTGAGATTACTGCATTGTTATCAGAGGAAGCTACTGAAGAGCCAGTCAAGACAATACCATTACAGGATTAATTATTTTACCTACATACTTTTAGGGAAAGAATATGGCATGCCTAACCTGATGCATATTGAACTCTGCCAAAGTTGCAGAGTAGAGAGGATATTGAGGGATTGGCACCACCATCACACCAGGCCTCTTGTTATTAACGTCAGCAATAAGCAACTTCAGGATGTTCTGCAATGAAAAACATACAATTCTACATTCAAACTTGAAACAATTCAAAGTAAACTATTATAGGGAACCACCTCACAGTTAATAGGAATGTAAATACAAACAACAACAACTTTAAATGAAATGATCATTAACAATTGTTTTATACACCCAATAATATAAATATTACCGTATTTCCTCGCATAATCGTTGCATATTTTTATGCCAAAATTCACGGAAGAAAAGCAGGGTGCGACTATTATGCGAAGAATATTAAAGTTCAGAGAAGAAACACCAAAATCTCATTTTTAATATACTGTATCATTATTTGCTGCACGCTTGGGCACTTTATTATCATTTGCATAATTTGTAATTCCGTGTATTTAATAAAGATTGCTGTATAATTCTTTTATTTTCTCATTATGATCACCATGTGCGTCACATCACGCATGGGTCTCTGTTCACACGGAAGTTAAGACTGGCGCAGGGTGTCTCTTGCGTAAGCTTTTACCAATAGCAGTTGGACCCGTTTTCACCGAGATTAGCAGCTTTTCGTATGACGGCTTATTGAATCTTGTCATTCCAAGGACAACTCGCGGAAGCAATGGGTCCGTACAAGCTTCACTTCCCTGGACTGTTACTGAGCACGACCACTGTCTAATATACCAAGTTTGACGAAGACTTTAAAAAGTATCGATTGACAGAGTCTTTCTCAAACTTGGTATATTAGGTCTGTGTCAATACGGACCTAACGAACTCCATTATGGATTATTTACAGTAATCTGTTTTGCAGCATCTGCCAAATCAATACAAATTGTGTTTGCGTTGTTAAAACGCTAAGTACGATACATGTTTCGAACCTTACAAAAATCGGTCCTTCATCAGCCACGACATATCACATGAATGGCAACACATTAAAAACACTGAACAATATCAAAAAATGCATGCACACTAAGACATTCATAAACACATATTAAAACGTTCCATTAAAACTGTACACATATTAAAAGCACTGCTAGTCCATTTGACTCATTCAAAATTTGAGTATGTGACGTTATGGTTGGAGATCTTTGTCCTGTTCCATTAGATGCTTCTTAATTTCTTGTCTAAATGTGTAATGACGTCTTTCATTTTGCGAAGGGAATTCTGCTGTCACGTATAGGGAACAAAAAATGGACCAAAGTGAAAACCTATGTGATTGTTACACATTTCGTGAGAAGCCTAAATGAGTTACTGTACCATGAAAACAAAGATCCTATGAAAAGATAATGTCATATTGGGTCCGTATTGATTGGTTGTTATTTTAATCAAGCATACAAGAATTCCATTCTGAAATATGTTGTTACCCATGAACTATTAGGGGGTAAGTTCACAGGAAGGATATTCCTGCAGTTTTATTTCTCTCGTGTAATTAAACCTTCATTTAAATTACTTCACTTGGGGGGCCTTTATGAAGTTATTCTGGGTGGATAAGGTAAATGGGACACCTTGTATGCTTGAAATTCAGATCTGTACTGAGAATCACATACATGGACTGAAATTTGAAACTAGGGGGCCATTGTGAATGACAAGAGTGAAATTGTCTGAGCCATAGACATGGCTGGCGAAATTATTTAAAAGAAGTATCATATTCAATATTATATTACAATTGTTTATGTTCATAAGTTGAATTATAGTCTGATGAGGTAGGACCTTGCCTTTATTCCCTCTGATGCTCCTGCTGACAGTATGATGTCTTTATAATTACTTGGAACACCATCCCTCTCAGAAATATATGCTGCTGCATGCCTCCGGATAATTTCTATCCCAGGGGAGTCAGTGTATGACCCTGTAAAAGAAAATAGAATACATAGTATTAGTATATACTATAGATAACACAGTCCGAAGTTAGTAGCAATATGGTGCTAGTGAATGAAAACAGATGCTGAATATGCATACTACAGTTCAAAGCTGTATCGGATGCCGAAAAACAAAGTTGAATCACAACCAATATTACAATTTTTTCTGTCCACCATTTTGTGGAGACATATCAAAGTCACAGGCAGAAAGAAATATAGCCTCTGCCTTTAAAATAATGGCAAAGTATTCACTAGGATACAAATATCCTTTTTAGCATTAAAAATTAATAAACTGAATACATTTAAAGTAATATTATTCGGAAACATAAATTCCACAGATTAAAAAAATGTATAGTTCATAATCTCATTCACAGAGCAATCATTTATTTTCTCGAGACCTGTAATGAAAGTATCTGGATCCAAAAAATAATTCCTGAATCTCAGATTTCGATGAAAGTTAAAAATACTACTGCTGCTGTTGATACTACCACAAATATTATTGTCAGGAAAAAGCCCTATTTGTGCAGCATTATTAAATAAACAGAAAATAATCTAAATGCAAGTTTCGTTATAGTGATTCTATGAATGCAGTATGAAGTAAATCTTGGGTCAATGTCAACGTCTGAGATACAATTCTTCGTTGTTCCTTTTCATTTTATTCCTTACATGATAGAATAAGAAGAAAAAGCTAACACTAGTATTATACAGCTGAATTATTCTAGGACTAACATTTGTATTATTTAACATCACTAAAGAACAACAAAATACAATTTTTAACTTGAAAAAGGCTTGAAATCGCTGCCTTCAAATAATTCAAAGAGCACTTTACCGCCGTTCCACGAGAAGGATGTCCGAATGAGTCCTTCTTAAACAGCATGGCTCAGAAACTGCTTAAAATGTGTATCTACAAGCACATGCATTGTGTAGCAGCACTGTGATCAAAAGTGGAACTTTGAACCCTGTTCAAGAGTGCAGTACTTTTATTTTTCAAAACTGTACAGTTGCTCAAACAAACCATACACTCCTGGTACCCACACCGTTTTTCTCTCTTTCATGTTTAGTTCTCAAGTTTAGAGCCAGAACAATGTGCAAAACAATGTTCATGCAATAGGAATAACTGAGAGTGGGTTGTCTGAATCACTTCCAAATTATGCGGTTAAGCTTGAAAGATATAATCCCCATCGCCATGATCAAACCGATAGGATGGGAGGTGGTGTTGCTCTTTATTGCAGAGATGATCTGAAAAGCAAGGTTATTTGTTCATCATCGTCCGTCGAGTTACTGAGGACAGAGTTCATGTTTTTTGAAGTAACATTGAGTGAGCAGAAAGTGGAGAGAAGATCTGCCCTAATCTTTCCCCATAACGGGAGAACGCATCAGGCAAAAGCATGGACAAAATAACTACTGTGGTCAAGAAAATTAGACTGAAGCGGTGCGGGGTAGTGGGCATGAAATACATCACCAGAAAACCAATGTATGTAACAATACATTAACAATGTTTATTTCTAATAATAAATTTATAACCAATTAACAAATTGCACTTAAGTGCTTATCACAGAAATGAATAATTGTAAATGGAACAAAGTGTGAGGGCCTGATGACAGAAACCCTGATTAAGGAAATGCCAATGAAACAAGCTTGCTTGATTTGAGAAAAGTTAAGCTTAACATAAAAAGAACACCTTATAAAAGGAACCATAGAAACTGATTAAGATTGTAAGATAAATAGTAAGATTTAAATTCTTCATAAAATTGAACTTATCTTCTCAAGGGGTTGCAGCTAGCATAAGCATTGATTGAGAAGTCTTCACAGTTTTATCTGAAGGAGGCATACATGGCCTAGAGATATGTACACAGTTGATAAAAAGGTCAACTCTTTCTTCTTCTCTTGCAAAGGGATGACACTCATAGTGTCCAAGTGATGATCCAGCAGCAGTTTGAGAATTGGTCGGCAGCCGAAAGGACTGCGGCTGCTTCGAAAGACGAACCAAAGTACCCCATCTAAGGTATGGCTTGCAGAGTACGACAGCTGGCAATTATTCCTGCCATCTAGAGCGATACGTCAGGGTGCAGGTCTCGTGACGTAACTGCTAGGTAGCGTAGAGACTAGCGATGGTGTCATGAGATGCAGCAGCGGTGACCAGCAGGTTGAAGTGATCCGAAGTGAGAAGTGATCAGAAGTGATGGAGAACGCCAGCAAGTGGCGTCTTAAATAGTGACCAGAGAACAATCTCGAAGCTGGAGATTGCCCGACCAGACAAAGTCCTGCCATTGGCCGAACGAAGGTCACGGTGACGTCAGTCGTCACTGACGCTCAACAGACAGCAGATCAAACCAGTAGATGCCCTGTATGTCGGGAGTATGGAAGCTTGAGGTAGCGAGCGACTGGAACACTCAAGGTGAGAACTTAACAAATTTGAAGCTTATAAATAAATCAGTAAATTAATTACGATACAATAAACTAATTAACATATAAATTTGGTTTGAAGGTTTTCGGGACAAGAAAAGGAACAGTAAAACAGGGCTGTCGCGAAGTATACACAAACGTATACTGTCACAAAAGTGACCAGAAAGTATTGATAGGTATTGTCTAGTCTATCGCCCATCTACTGTATTGAACATTTCCGAGTTTGAAACTAGTCTGCTTAATTTAGTGACTTCTTACGAATATGTCATTAGTTTAGGACATTTTAACACCGACTTACTAACCAAGACGTACAAAACAATGAAACTTGAAGATCTATTTTCCTCCTGTGACATGACGATACTTCTGCTTGAGCCAACTAACTTCATAAGCACAGTAAGCTACACATCACATACACTAATTGATCTCATCATAACAAACAACCTACAGAAAGTAGCGACTCATGGTAAAATACCAGTGCCGGCTATATCCACCCATGACTTAATATACTTAGCTTATTCACTCGTGTTCCAAAGTACAGGCCTAAATATAAAGGACATAGACCCGGTCCAACTGAAATATGACGCTTACAGTCTTCCATGGAATGACATATAGAGACTGGACGATATTGATGAAAAGTGAACAAGTTTAACTTATTAATACATGCACTATACAACAAATATGCGCCCTGGAGAAAGATAAGGATTTCTCGTAAACCTAAGCCGTGGTTAACTCCGGAAGTCAAGAAAATGATGTCCCATAGAGATGATCTTTGCAGAGAATACAATACAATACAAATGTTTTAGAAAACTACCGAGTACTTCTGAACCAAATTAAGCAAACTTTAGGTAATCTTAAATTTAAGTACGTTCGTGATACAACCTGCTGACTAAACAGCGGTGACCACGGCGCATCACTTTCACCACCAGATCAACCCAGCTTTGCATTTCGTAACGTAAGCAATAATAAAATTAAGAGCGTGTTGTATTCCATTAGATCCCAGGCGAGCGGGATTGATGATGTACCTATAAAATTTATACATTACATTATTGGTGCTATTCTCCCCATTCTCACACACATTTTAATTATTGTTTAAACAATGGCTTTCATAGACTTAGAAAAGGCTTTTGATAACAATGATTGGAGTAAGTTGTTTTGACATTTTGAAAATGATTGAAATAAAATACAGAGACGGGAGGGTGCTCTACAATCTTTACAGAAACCAGACAGCAGTTATTCGAGAGGAAGGACATGAGAGAGAAGCTGGTATTCAGAAAGGTGTAAGGCGAGGCTGCAACTTATCACCCATACTTTTCAATCTATATACATTGAACAAGCAATGAAGGAAATTGGAGAAATGTTCAAAGGAGGAGTAAATATTCAATGAGAAATAATTTCAACTCTTGAGATTTGCTGATGGCATCGTAATCTTAGCCGAGACACCACAGGTTTTGAATGAGTTTTTAAATGTTACAGATTCTGTCTTGAGGAAAGAATTCATGATGAAAATCAATAAATGTAAAACAAAAATTTTGGAATGCAGTCGAAAGAAATCAGAAACCCCTATGGATGTTGAACTGGCAGGTGAAAACCTAAAGGAAGTAGGCGACTTCTGTTACTTAGGAAGGAAAATAACCAGTGATGGACGAAGCAAAGAGGATATAAAAAGTAAGTTAGTACAGGCAAGGAAAGCATTTCTACAGAAAAGGAATCTGTTGTCATCGAATATAGATTTAGGTATTAGGTATTAAGGCCTTTGTCTGAAGCATGGCACTCGATGGAAATGAAACTTACTGTTGGAGCAGCAGAAAAATTGAGAATTGAAGCGTTTGAAATGTGGTGTTACAGGAGAATGATGATCAGATGGGTAGATAGGGTTACGAATGAATGACGTATTAAGACGAGTGGGAGAGGAGAGATGTTTCTGGCGACTGCTAATGAAGAGAAGAGATAGGTTGGTAGGACACTTACTAAGACACCCATGATAGAAAAGTTAGTTACGGGAGGAAGAGTCGAGGATAAGAACTGTAGGGGTAGACCAAGGTTAGATGTTAAAACAGATTGCCTCGGACGTAGGGTGTGGTAGCTATGTAGAGATTAAACGACTAGCTCAGGACAGGGAAGCATGGAGTGCTGCATCAAACCAGTCGAAAGACTGAAGAATCAAACAATAACTAAACAATGGCATATTGCCTTCATCTGGAAATACGCAAACGTGATCCCTCTTCCTAAAATACCATGCCCACTGCTACCGTCCCAACTACCACCATGTATCTATTCTCCCTGCTCTGTCCAAAGCGCTGGAACGGTTAGTACAAACTCAAATACTGGAATATTTGAACACTCACTCTCTACTTGACCCACTCCAGTCTGGTTTTAAGAAGGGCCACAGCACTGCTACTGCCTTACTTAATGGACCAAAGACAAGTAACAATACTCACACTCCTGATTTCAGCAGAGCATTTGACACCATGGATATCCTGACCCTATTGAAGAAGCCAAAATCCCTTCTTGGCACCAAAGCTATAAAAATTTTCTCTGCCTACCTAACGGGTTGAAATCTGCGTGATTGTACAGGACACCACCTCACAGTGGCGTCAGAAAAAGGCAGGAACCCCCCAACTTCAGTCCTTGGGCCCCTACTTTTCGTGCTTTATATCAACGATATCTCCTCCACAATTAACTATATAAATATCATCTTCATGCAGATGATCTGCAAATATATTGCCACACTACTATCAATGATATATAAAATGCAGTAAGGGATATAAACACTGATCTCCATCAACTTAGTGTATACGCCGGTGACAACTCTCTCCTCCTCAATCCTAAGAAGACCCAAACTATCATCATCGGCTCTGGCTCTCTTAAGTTACTAAACTCATTACAAAATAACTATGTTGTGCCTCCAGTAACACTAAATACAATCACCATTCCCTTTAGTAAAGAAGTAAGGAATCTTGGGTTAACCTTAACTGAAACTCTCGACTGGTCACCACATATAAGAAATAAACGTAAAAAGATGTACGCATCCCTTCACCCACTCGTGCGCCATAAGAACATTCTACCACTAGACATTAAGATCCAGACACTATTACCAATTCGAGACTACTGTGACATTGTTCTCATTGACGAGACTCGTGAACAAACAATGAAACTACAACAAGCATTGAGCTCTTTTCTTCGGTTTGCTTTTAATCTAAAATATGATGCCCATGTAACCCCAAGCTACCGTACTCTTTCTTGGCTTAAACCTGATGAACGCCGTAAATTTCACTTGTTGACATTCATCTGCCGATTGCTGCATGAAAACACCCCCCACATACATGTCATCAAAATTCAGTTACTTGTCCTCATGTCATAACCAAAACACTCAACTTAAAACTTATGCCGTAAATTTCACTTACTGACATCCATCTATCGATTTCTGTATGAAAACACTCCCCACGTACATGTCATCAAAATGTAGTTGCTTGTCCTCGTGTCATAACCGAAACCCTCGATGTGGGTCTTGCCTCGCCATTCCCATCAATCACTGATCTATGTTCAACCGCGCTTTTGCTGTAGCTGGGTCTCGACTATGGAATTGTACACCGGCCGATATCAGAAATTTAAGGCCCCATGCCGAGATTACCTGTTGAATACTGCTGATTACCCCATGTGAATGGTGATGGATGATTGGATGTATGACTCAGCTAGGATTATATTTAGGATAATATAGAAAGGCCTGCGACATTGTAATTATTATTATTCATATGCCTTTTTAATATATATTAGTATTAACATAATTAATTTACTCCTTATTTTCCATCATAATTATTTTTTGTATTTCAAAAATTGTCTCCTATGTACTAGTACCATATTGGGTGGTTAAGTGTAAGAGAGGGCCATGAGCCCTAACTTCGCCGCTACTGAAGGCATAAAATAAATAAACAAAACTCAAATGAATGAGCACAGTAACTGCTTACAAAGGGCGTAAAGGTTGTCGCGTAAACTTGCTGTTGGGATTCAGCCAAAACAGTTACCAAGAGTGCCCTCATCCTTAGTTTTAGCAAATGTACATTGGTTGGGTACTGCATTATTCCCTCATGATCCTCACTTTTTAAATCAATCCCAAAATGTGGTGTGTGTTTCTTACGCAATATAAGGTGCGCTACATAATAATAAGATCAATGAAAGAAATTTGTCTTGTAAAAAGAGGTGGTTGCTGTTGATTCAATAAGGGGCTTTGCAATATTGTGGTCTTGTGGAATCTGTCTGATAACCTGCATCATTATGATGCCTGTACTAGTGCGTGTTTGTAGTTGGGGACTATGATTGAGTTAAGAGGCAGCTGTGGCCTTAATTTAGGTAGCATTCACCTGGAGTAGAAGTGGGAGATCACAGAAAACTACTTTTAGGATGGCTGAGGTAGAAATCGAACCCACCTCTTCTCTTCTCATGAGGCTGAGTATATCCTGTTCCAGCCCAGAATTAAATTTCTTGGCAGAGTATTTGAACAAAATTAAACCTAATCTATACAATGACTCAAAAAGCTTCTGGATTCAGATGAAGACAAAAAAGGACGATAAAGGTATTCCTGGAATAGTCTATCTTGACAATGTGAGAGTATATTATTAAACTAGATAAACTTTCAAATAAACAATTTTGATCTGATTAAGCCTCGCAACAGCATTATTAAAATTTTGTTAATTCATTTCAATAGAACTACAAGTCCGTAGAACAGTCCAATGCGCAGGCGCGAGCCCACCGCGCGCATGCGCCCGGTGGGCTCGCGCCTGCAAACAAATGAAGTACCGGAAGTAAAGGAATTACACTCAATAGCAACACAATCTACGCACTCTCTTGGCTCACTGAAACAGCAGTCATCTGTTATTTCTATGAAGGCAAAGAAAATCGCAAGAAAGAAGAACACATCATACAACGCAAATTCCAAGCGAGACGCGCCATGATGTGTATGGGCACACAGCTGTTCATGAAGCGGCTAGCAGGTGAAACATGTGTTATTTCCCTGTAGAAATACATCGAACTCTCGTCCCCAGGGGCATTACTTGTGACTTTTGGCACAGCCAACTTAGGAACGTCTTCATACTATTCTTATGAACACCATACAGTAACATTCTGGGTTACACACCGCAAATTCAAATTTATGACTTAGTGCCTGGCTCGGGAATCAAACCCTCATCCCCAAGGGCGTTAGGCGTGACTTTTCACACTGCCAACGTAAGGAAGGTCGCCATACTATTTTATAAACACCATACCGTAACTTTCCGGGTTACACACCGCAAATTCGAATTTATGACTTAGTGCCTGGACAGAGAATCGAACCCTCGTCCCAAGACGTAAAGTACTGCCTGGCCGAAAATTACTGCTAGTACCACAAGCAAGGGAGTCTGGGGGCCTACGCACCAGGTTAAGTTTGGTTTTGTATGTAAAACATTAATAAGATACAATTTATGTCCGCTACTAGGTTAAGTACTGCCTGGCCGAAAATTACTGCTAGTACCACAAGCAAGGGGGTCTGGGGCCTAAGCCCTAGGTTTGGTTTTGTATGTAAAACATTAATAAGATACAATTTATGAAGTAATTTCACATGCCACACAATCCATGGTTAAAGTACGACTGACGATTTGGATTTGGCGCAATTATAAATTACATTATCGACGCTCTTTTGTTTCTTTGTATACACGGTGCGAGATAGTACCAAACGCGCGGGGTTGGCATTCCTGACATAGTGACAAGATGTCTACCAGATACTTCATTTCAACTATATAAGTAGTGTCGCTATTTGGGATGGCTGGGTGGGTCTATGACAGCGGACGAGTCAACATCTATTAATTTATCATCTCCAGATACCATTACTACAGGTACTTTGGCTAATTTCATTACTAATTTTTTTAATACACATATTCTCACGGCGTGCAGCGCTACCGCAAATGATATTGTATTAATAATCCAGGTTAACATTGGAACCTATTTTAATGGAGCCTACACCACAGTAGCTCCCGTTATCTTATTGGTAGCGGTTCTCTTTAGACCATCCTTTGTATAAATATTTTTAAAAACTGAAATTACCCGATTTAATAGTCGGGAGGATATCAGGAGAGGATTGAGTATTAGATGTTCACTGCTCCGCTGTCACAGACCCACCGTCCCGCCCAAATAGCGACACGACTTATATAGTTGAAATTGAAGTGCTCGCCCCCATCTTTCTCACCGAGTCAGTATTGCCAACCCCACGCGTTTGGTACTATTTCACACGTGATGTATGAAATCACTAAGTGAACTCAATTACAGTGTTTATTTATGTATTTAGAATGTTTTACATACAAAAACAGACCTAACCGGGGGCTTATGCCCCAGACCCCCCTTGCTTGTGGTACTAGCATTAATTTTCGACCAGGCAGTACCTAACCTATAAGGCATCCAACGTTTAGAATGAAGCACTGGTTAGATGGGGATATTCTTCTCTCTTTCTGTTGCACGTGAGACATGTATGACGCTGTCATTTTCTAGCAATCCACTGTTGCCATATCAGTCGAAAAATTTTCTTTGTCGTAAAAACAGCATATTCGGGTAGAACTATGTTTTGCCGATCTTTTTTGTCCTATATTAGAACCACGTAAACTTGATAGAAATGATAGAAAAATTAGATATCCATATTTTTTTAAAAAACTATCAACTGTGTCCCCTTTTTATTAAAATCGATCTTCTATCATGTTGCATTGACTTTGTGATGCCTAATTTTCACACACGTGTAGCTAAATGTGCCATCTTGATGATGGATTATTGAAATATTTTATGCTGGCAATATTACAATTTTCATGTAGGTAAAACTTCTGAATATTCTCTCATAACCGCATAGCAGCATTGAAAAAGTTCGTATGCTGCCAACTTTTCTATTTTTAAAGATAACCATGTCATGTCAGTTTGAGAGTTGTAGAGGAATGCTGGAAGAAGTTTTCTACCTGCATACCCCGAGTGTAGGTTTAATTGTTTACACAGGCCGGGCTGTTCATTGACCGCGGATTATATGGATGAAGTTTCGAAGGACAGCGGGGTGCAGCTCACTACTCACAGCTTTATTTCTGTGCCCTTCGAGCTTGTATTTCAGTTGTTCAGCAGTCTCTATCTTGAGTGTGTGTGCAGCAGTTCTGATAGATTTAACGTGTTGTATTTTACGTATTTCACGTACAACAATGGATAGTTTTGTGAAAAGAAAGCGTGGTCAAGTGCTCAGAAGGAGGGAAAAACGCGTCGTAATTAATGTGTTCAGTTATTTTAAGAATCTTAAACCTAACGAAAGTATAAATAATTTAGTCAATGAAACTGCCCTGGCCACAGGAATATCAAATACTAGCGTTTTTAAAATACGTAGTGAGAGTGGCCAGGGTCCAGCACTATCGCTACGCAAAAAGAGGCTAAGTAATACACTTTGCAAGAATAGCAGGAATGTTAATTATAATGACGTTATAGTTAACTAATTTAATTTCGTTGTATGTGTTATGTTAGCCTACTATTAGTATTATTATACAGTACTTCAAGTCACTGCACTATCGCTGAATGTGCGGAAAGTGTACGCGAAGCGCTTTGTACTGCCTCCTCCCATGGAGTGGCAACCATGTCGTAACGCGCCATAAGACCAATGCTTCATTCTAAACGTTGGATGCCCTATAGTAGCGGACATAAATTGTATGTTATTAATGTTTTACATACAAAAACAGACCTAACCTGGGGCTTACGCCCCAGACCCCCTTGCTTGTAGTACTAGCAGTAATTTTCCACAAGACAGTGCCTAACTTAGTAGCGAAGGCGTGTGGTGAATTTCTTTATTCAAGTTGGTAACGTAGTCACACGATCGACTTTCGGGTGTCACATGACTGTCAAAGATGGCGTCCGTAAGTGAAGAAAGTGACGAAAAATTGCATTCTTTCCGTGAAATAACAATTATTGCAGGGCAGCAGTGGCTATTGAGTATGAAGAGATTGTGAAACGACTCCCAATAACTCCCCGAAAGGTATGCATATCATAAATGATATATTTTCAATAAGCTAAGGTGTTAAAAGTTGTTAAAAGTGATGAAAAGGGAGGATGGTCTAAAGGGAACAATAAATATTTTATTGATAATTCAGGCCCTTTTGTAGGTAGGCAAAGTCAACACTGAGTCTCACGTTGAAACTGAAGGTGAGGAGGCATTGAGATATGAATGTTGCAAGCAAGGTTACACTGCCTTTTGTTAACCCTAATCCTTTAAGGTTACTGGGTTGCTGCAAGTTTGGTGTGCGATACATCGATATGCATCGGTTCTGATGGTTTAAAGAGAACTTCAGAATGAAATACCGTTACAAATACTTTCTCTGTTGGTCTGACCAATATGTAAGCAAAGCTGTGATATAATTGGGAGATTCACGTTCATGATGCTCTCTTGTAAATGGCAGACACCCTCGTCGGCCCATGACAGGTGGGCCCCTGTCCTCTTTTGCTTGTAAGGGCCCTACACCCTCTATGGCTCATGGCTATAGGTGTATTTTCCAGAGTTGGAATCTGACAGTTCGGCGGAGAACCGTTGAACTAAAGGCAGCGTTGCCACATATGCTACTAGCCACCATGTGCGTACTTCCACCCTCCCATTCTTTTCCTCATGCTCATAATAAGCATCATTATTACATTTTTACTCAGATGGTTTTCAAAAATCTTAAACAAAGCAATGCTTAAAACTGTTCTTTGCACACTGTAAAATAAAATAATAGCCATAGGATACGAATGTACAATTTTCGGCAGTTGGTGCGAAATTGCAGCACATCCGCGACTGGAATTTTCTGAGATCTTGAGCTGTTAGCTTCTTTAAGGGCTGCTCTTGTCGAGAAACCCAGGTCTCCTCTGTGAATAACAATGCGGACTGATTCCTGTATGTCATTGTCAGCAAAGAGCGCGGCGCGCGGAGAGGGTACGGCCGGCGGTCGGCCAGGCAAAGCATGCATTCGACGTTAGCGGGGTTCTCATCCCGCTTAGCGCTCTATCGGTGGCGCAAAGTGCGCAGTTATTATAATCGAGTGTGATAGCTAGTTGGCAAAAGGCCTTCGTGTAGTGTATACGGTTGTAACAACAGAACGAGTAAAAACCGAAACTGTATAGAAAAAGAAGTACATTTCCCTAGATTTCCAAATCGAAGTAAGTCGCCACGTAGATTTAGCTGTGTGTTCAATGCATTTTAAAAAGACAGGCTATGATGAAACGCAACTTTTGAAAATGAAGTTGATGCCTACGAAAAAGCTACAATGACCAAAATTTAAGCCAGGAGCTGTTCCTTCAATAAGGTGTCCGGCGCCGACAGATGGATATACTTGTCATGCAGGAATGCTAATTCATACGCAGCCGCTTCACAAAGTACACTGTGGGGTTCCTCGTCAGGATTAATGGAAATTCAAGTGCATATGAAGCCTCGAAGAAAATAATTACAGATAGCCTAAATCTTTCTTAAAAGATGTGGAACATATACAACACTACGTTCACACCGGAAACCTAGAAAGTTATCACAATCTTTGTTTGAAATACACTCCTAAAAGAGTTCATTTCTCGTACAACGGCTTAAAGCTCAGGTCAATGATTGCTGCACTGGACTATAATTGGAACATCAATAAATGGAAAGTCGGTACCAAAACTCGGTACTCAAAATCAACAGGAGCCTGGGTGATAAAACAGAAATACGAAGCGTCAAACGATGGATGGAAGAAGGCAATAATGAACAAAATTAACCTCTCACAAACTGACTATAGTAGAGCTTCACCGGAAGCTGAAGCAATGGATCTGTCACTGCCTAAGAACATCGCTCCAATACCTCGACCTTCCAAGGACGACCTGATGTAGTACTTCTCACAATTTCACATGTAACAATAAATGATTTACGGTACTGCATATCAAAATAATATGTCTATATTTTTCGTAAATTAAACAATCTTAGAACACTCTTACATAATTCTACTGTTCTAATTTACGGTGGCCGTGGTGGCGCTGCGGTCAAGCTGTTGGCCTCTCACAAAGGTGGTCTGGGTTTCATCCCCGGTCAATGCATGTGAGATTTTCGAAGTGAAATGCCATGTCCTGTGGTTCGGAATCCACCTAAAACGGAGGTCCCGTGACTCATAATCACACGATTCACGGTCACGTAAAACTACAATCTACCTTCCTTTGTTTGAATTTACAGCTTGAAACTCACATAGGTGCCACTGGGTTCCGGAAATGTGTTTCTTACGATGTTGACAACACATGATGGCACGACAATTCTGTTATTTTTACCAATCGCAGTCCATTTATTCAGGAAGTGAACTGCTTGTAACAAATAAATCGCCAGGTTCTATTTGTTGGATTTAAAGCTGTCAGTAAACGTTTCTTTGCCCTGTTCATTGTTTTTAAGCTCATGTTATGCCTTGCCATTGTCAACACTTTGCAGTCTAAAATAAGCCTTGAAAATGAGGAATTTCTTGTTATACACATAAATTCTTCCGATTTCACTGCTTTTACATTGTCTAATTCACAACAGCATATACTTTCTTCATTTGTATCCATGATGGTACACTCATTACACTTACACCAATTTCGCATGCCGGCTCGGCCTATAGTGTTTACTATATCCATTTCATGATCACTAGCTGAATGGACATCAGCAAATGTCGTTCATTTTGGCTCAAACTGATACGGACGAATGTTATTTACATCCATTATAAGTATTTTGACTAACACTAACAATGGCAACAGAAGACCACGGCAGCAGCAGATGGAGTGCGGAAAAAGACTGCCCGAGCTTATGCACAGCAACAAGGCTGCTATGTAGACTCGAGAGCGCAGTGACGTCACGAGCAGTTACTAGTTTCGCACATAACTTGAGAACGGTTGGACGTAGAGGCACCGGATTAACGGCATTGTTATTAAATTTCCATGTTGCATATTTAGCAATAAATAACGAAATATGTGGTTTTGTGTTGTGATCTCCTTTAATTCATTTGATAGTGGTGTAGGCTATTAATGGTTTGGAGAATTGTTTCTTCGCTTGTTAATTCATTGTCTTAGATGCAAATTATATCATCCACGTATCTTTTCCACGTTACCATAACTAGTAGAATATAAAGTGTGATCTCTTCTCCCTCAATAGCATATAATGAATACGGATCGGGGTGCTGCCGCCTAAGCCACGGAGGCTTATTTCTCACATTATAGATATTAAAAATTTCAAGTCTCATTTTCATTATTTCAGCATTGTAGATATTAAAAAAGTTCTTTCCAAGTTTTGTATTTCACATTTCAAAGTTTTCAATTTGTCATTTTGCTGCTCAAAAAAATCAATCTCTCCTTCTCCCCTTCCTACCTTGATTCATTTCTTCTTGTTTTTTCTTTCTTTCTCCTTTTATCATTCCTTCCTGCCATTCTTCTTTCCATTCTAATTTATTTCCTTCATTCCTTCTTTCTTTCCAGCTTTCTATCCATTTTTACTTCTTTTTTTTCTTTGTGAGCCTCATGCTCGTGCAATTGATACGAGAGTTGCTTTCCGCGCGACTGGAAATTTGCGTATCAATTGCACATGTGTGAAGTTCGCCACCTCTCCTCTGTACGACTGCGCAATCGAGGCTCACCGGCCAAAAACCGTGGTGTGAATTGTACTTGGGTGTATTTCTAGTTGGGACAGAATTGTCTAGGTCTACCTATCTCCTGCCTGAAAATCACGTCCAGGATAGCAGTTGTCCTTGTAAGGCATAGCCAGGAACCAAATTCTGGTTAGGACAGCGAACTACTATGCTTACCCTAAACATCGGTGGGGAAATAAGATAGGATTGGAGCATTTTACCGTGATCGGTTCACTCAATTTCTTCATTCTTGTTTTGTTAAGCTGCTGAGCAACCATAGGAATTGGAAGTATACTACTTACTCCATGGCGCTACAACCCGGGTTGGGTTTTGGCCTCTTGGACAACTGCTCTCCATGTTTGTCTATCCATCGCCTTGCTCCTCCATCCTCTCACTCCCATTGCGACGAGGTCTGCAGTCACACCATCCAACCATCTCTTCTTAGGACGTCCTTTCCTCCTCCTGGAGAATAGCCTCCCTTTCAACATTCTCTTGGGCATCTGGCTCTCCGACATCCTCTCTATATGTCCCAACCATTGGATTCTCTGTGCCTTTATAAACTTTACGATGTCTTGTTTTCCAATTTATTTGTTTAGTTCATGGTTATATCGTATTCTCCATCCATCTTCCTCTCTAACAGGGCCATATATTCTTCGCAGTATTTTCCTTTCAAAACACTTCACAGTATTCTCATCATCCATAGTTAATGTCCAAGCTTCAGAGCCATAGGTCACTACTGGTCTTATCATTGTCTTATATATCTTCATTTTGGTTGTTCGCGATATAAGTTGATTCCTGAGCATCTTGATGTTTGCATAGTATGCTCTGTTTCCAGCCTGTAATCGATCTTTAATACAGTTTGTCATATCACACTGGTTGTTAATAAGTACTCCTAGATACTTAAATTGTGTCATACCCTCAAATGTCTTATCGCTTATTTTAATATCATGCGGGGCTCTTCTTGTGTTAGATGTGGACATTACCATGCTCTTAGTTTTACTCTCATTCACTAATAACCCAATATTTGTAGCCTCTTTCTCTAATTCTAAATATACTCTTTTCAGTGTACGCTTCTCTCTTGCTATGATCACTACATCATCTGCATAAGCACAGATCTGACTTGATTTGTTAAAAATAGTGTCTCCCTGGTCCACTTTACTGATTGCTTTATGTAGTGCAAGGTTAAAGAGTACTGCAGACAATCCATCTCCTTGTTTTACACCCATATTAATTGTAAAGGGTTTACTCAGCTTATTTCCATTTTTCACTCGTGCCCATGTGTTATCTAGTGTCATCCTTATCAGCCGGATTATCTTTCCAGGTATCCTCATTTCTCCTAGTAATTCAAATAGTCTTTCTCTACATACACAATCGAAAGCTTGTTTAAAATCTATAAAGAGCATGTGGAGGTCAATATCATGTTCATAAAACTTTTCCATCATCTGCCTAATTACAAAGAATTGATCCGTTGTACTCCGGTTGGGTCTCAAACCACACTGATATTCACTCAGAATTTCTTCTGAAAATATCTTCATTCTTTCTTTCAGGATACCTGATAGGATCTTGTAAATAACACTCAATAGAGTAATTCCTCTGTAATTCTCACATGCTAGTTTATCACCTTTCTTAAATATAGGACATATTATTCCTCCCCTCTATCCATCTGGCATGTTCTCTTCTTCCCATATTCTTTCCAATAGTTTATGTATTCTATCTTCCAATGCCGCTCCTCCATATTTTATCATTTCTGCTACTATACTGTCTTCCCCTGGTGATTTGTTGTTTTTCATTTTCTTCATTACATTTGCTACTTCAAATCTTGTAGGACTCATAATACTTGCATTCTCATTCTCTGATTCTGTAGGACTCATAATACTTGCAATCTCATTCTCTGATTCTGATCTAATTACGTCTTGTCTCTCGTTTTGTTGCATATGTTGTTCAATTTCTGGCTCTACATTTTCACTTAGAAGTTCCTTAAAGTGTTCAGACCATCTATCTAACACTTTGTTCTCATCATTCAGTATCATCCCTTGTCTATCCTTGCATCTTCTTTCCCTAGGTTGGAAACCTTTCCCCATTTTACCAATTGCCGCATAGAATTTTCTTACTTCACTGGTTTAATTCTTCTATTTCTATAAATTGTTTCTTTATGTGTTCCTTTTTCTTTCTTCTACATACTTTGTTGGCATTCAACCTCAGTTGCCTATAATGTTCACAGTTGCTTCTTGTTTCTCTCAAGATCATCTTTTCTCTTGCTCTATTCTTCTCTTCTATTGCTTCCCTACACTCTTGATCAAACCATTCATTCCGGGTTTGCTGCCTCTTTCCGATTATTTCTTCTGCAGCCAGTTTAACTACTTCCTCTATTTTCTTACACTCTTCATTGAGATCATCTCTCTCTCTTTTTCTTCTTCTAATTTATTTTGTATTTCTCTCTGATATTCCTCCTTAATTCTTTCATCTCCTAGTCTTTCAACGTTTATACTGTTCTTCCAGGTTTCAGATTCTGTTTTCGTTTTAGCCAGCTTTTCTCTGAGTACTGCTTTGACTAGATAGTGATCTGAATCACAATTTGGTCCTCTACAACTCGGCACATCTATAATTGACGAAGAGTATCTTGCATTGATTAACACATGGTCTATTTGATTCACGGTTGTAGAATCAGGAGCCTTCCAAGTACCTAGATGTATTCGTTTATGTGGGAAACGTGTGCTTTTGATCACCATATTGCTCCTGATGGCAAAATGCCCAAGTAGTGTGCCATTCTGGTTACTAACATCATGTAGTGTATGTTCCCCTGCACATCTCATCAATAGATCCTTCCCAATCTTTGCGTTAAAGTCACCCATTATTATCAATGTATCGTATCTCTGTATCTCACCGCATATCTTGTAATGGTTATTAGTGCCCCATGTTGGTAGCGACAAATGAAACGTTATTTACTTTGCTCCACGTTGAGCGTACAAATGAGACGTTTTGCTAGCTCCTAACTGTTGGGTGAGAAATGTAACTGTTTACCTTTGCCTAAGCTATGTTGTTTTAATGGGCGCCAAGACCTCAATGCAATGTTGAAATCTAAATTTGTATTTAACAACGTCTAGCTCTGGCAGAACACCTTCAAGACTCTATTCACTCAGATCGTGGTATGATTTGATCATTAACCCAACAAACAATTGTATCAGGAGAAGGAATTGGTCTATATCTAATGCTACCTACTGAAAGCAAAGATTGCATTGTAAAAGAAATGAATTAATTATATAAAACAAGAATAGCAAAATTAATAATAATAAGTATAAAATTTAAATTGGAGCGTTGTGATTTGAATATTACCGATAGAAAATTACGTGAAAACGGAGTCTGATAAATTGATTTTACTCTTATTTCCAAGCTATGAAGTTACTGAAATATGAAATGTAGAACAAAGAAAATGAGAGATTGCGTATTTCTGCGTCATTGGCGCTTACCACTGGAAATTGCCAAAGCATTTCCCTCGTTCTTGAAGATGTTGTGAGCTTCCCACAGTCTCCTGGACGTCGTCATCTCCGTCGGAATTTGATGATATTCTGGTAGATTAGATAATTCTATGGTCCGTACCTCGGACCCAAACACTCGTACAACCAAGTTTTACAAAAGTTCGTCGCTAACTCCACTGAACATCGGAGCGACACGCACTTGCGACCGTACACCTCAAGTATTTCACAGATAGTCCTCTTCCACGGAACATCGGAGCGATTCCCGCGTATATCCACACTCGGCAAGAACTACACAGATTGTTCTTGTTTCACGGCGCGTCGAACGATATATGCACCTGTTGGCTCCCCCACCATGGTACCGACATCTAGCTTACGTCGTCTCCCGTGATTGGCTGCACCCTACGCGCTAGATCCCCACTCCTTCCTCATTACACTCCGCGGGAGGGAGAAGTCGATTTCCGTTTCAACAATTCGCCTTTTCTAGACCTTGCGACCCAAGATTGCGTCATGCTCCTCGACAAGATTCAGCGTGTACTTGAAATCCCAGTGAGTCATCTCTCTCAAATACCCTAACTGACAAAAACTCCGTAAAATTCCGTAATCAGATAATTTTCTATGATATCGTCGTTCGTAATAATTTGCTTGATAGCGTTTTCTAAGACATAGAAAACCTATCTGAATGCTAATAATTTTTATAAAATGCTCCGAAAATACCTTAATAATAATAATAATAAATTAACATGAAAAATTATCTTGGCTGAACAATTTGCCGCGTAAATAAATATAGAATGGCTTCCTACTGACTTATGCCAGTTGCATAAAACCCCACGAAAAATACGTTACAATCTGTTCCAATTGTTCATAGAACTCTTCCTTCTCATCCTCATCTTTCTCTTCAGTTGGTGCATACACTGACAATATGGATATGTTCCTGAATCTTCCTTTGATGCGCAATTTATAAAATCTTTCATTTATGGCTTCATATTCCATAATACTATTCCTTACTGACTTGGATACCATAAATCCTGTACCATGTTGTCCTGTTCTGCTATTTGGGCCACTATACAATAATGAATATTCCCTTTTATCTATCCTTGCCATCTTACCTCTTGTAACGCTACAATGTCTAAATTAAATTTAGTTATCTCTTCTCCTATTTCATTCATCTTTCCTGGTCTCAACATCGTTCTTACATTCCACGTCGCAATATACAAATCTCTTTTCCGTAATCCCGGCAGAGGTTGTCTTCTGTTAAATCCGTCCTTCCGAGGCAATTGTCCTTGTTTCGTAACAGGTTCTTTTTTATGGTGTGGGGTTGTTAGCCCCACGTCCAACCCCCAACCTGGAGGGCCAGAGTATCCCGTTTAGTCTGGATCATCACCTTCGACCTGTCCGGCTTGGGAGACCCTACCAGTAGCTAAGCTACCGCCGGCATAGCTCTCAGGATCATTTGACCACGCAAGCTCCACCACCGCGTCAAGGTAAGGATACCATTGGTGGAGATTGGAAGTATACATTCCAGTTTAAAAAAATTTAATTGGTATTCTGCCCGAAGGCAGGTCCGAGCCCCCGAAGAGGCTACCCCCAGCCGGAGTTAACGTGCAATAGGGTGGCCAGGGCCTTTCCGCTCCTCCATATGTTGGCCAACAGCGCGCGGTGCCTAGAACCGGCATACCATCCAAGTTCCGACTGCGCCCAATGTTGCTTAACTGCGGAGTTCTCATGGGATCCAGTGTTTCAACATGGCTAGGCCGTTGGCATACATACCAGTAAGGCAACTTAACTTTTATCAAGAACAAAAGGTCATTTTTCACAATGAAGTTTCTCCACTCCCCAATAGGGAGAAAATATTACTTTCCATTCACATGGCAATGTGGCATTCTGGGGCACTTTCTGATTCATGATAAACCACAAGCATAGTGTGGCAGCAATCAATAATTACACTATGGTTGTACACCGGAAGTTCATGCTTAAGTTGTTGCTCAAGGAAAAATTAAGCTAGTTGTAAATGTCTCTCTAAAAACCAACTGAAAGCTATTAAGGTAAGAATCTTGTGTGGCACGAAACGAAACAATCTACACAGAGGAACCTTTCTCTTCCTATCTGTGAGAATAGCTCTAACGTCTTGGGAAGTGATTGGGGGCGTCATTGCAAAGGAGAAAGCAAGAGGCACAAGGGAAAATGCGGAGGGGAGACAACGCAAAAACTAAATTGAAGGATGGGTTGTTCGAACCTCGTCGATTTATACTGGTACTCCTCTTCACCAGGTGGGTTTGCAGACTTCACCCTCATGACTGAGTAAATGGGAAGGCAGTTGTGAAATGGATTGTATTCAATGAAACCTATGTTTGTACAAGGTTTTTTATAACAAGCACTACTGAGGCTTTCTAAGCAAGAATCCCACCCATGTGAATTGGGGTTAGATTAGTTTTGGGTGTGTATCTTCATGTGGCCTCTATATTCCAGCACATTATGAAATGTACTCAGTTGGCAAGTGCCTTTAGGTAGATTTCATTAGAAAGCTACCTATTTTTAAGTTAAGTGACCAGGGGGAGCATTATTGTTAGACCATGACGAATAGAAGGAGAAAGTGAGAAGACTCCTGAAGTTCAAGCGCGCCCCGCCGGGCAGCGCTCGAGTGGGTACGTTCCACACTGCCGGGGCCAGCTGGTCTTAGAGATGGTGCTAAGTGAAACGAATTACTTTGTAACTGATACTTTTTTAAAAAGTAATTAGCGGTTCCAATTAAAATAGCATGGCAGGGCACACTGGAAAATATAATTCATAGAAATAAGAACTACGGTCTTCATTACATGTTACGGAACGCACAGATTCCTGGAGTATACAGACACAGATAAAAAACATAATCCCCAGCATATTAAAACAAGCACACAAACTATTTAAAGTAACACTCTACTTAACAATTCATTTTGTCGGCTACGGTACTGGACTTTCGAAAGCTTGCGTGAAGACTTGGCGGGTGTTCGAGATTGCAAACCTCGGCGGATTTCCTTCGTTCTGAAGAAGAATCGGCACCCAAAATAAACAAGTCTGGGGATAATATCCATGACACGCTGAAGACAGCAGCCAGCTCCTGAAGGATCAACTGAAATTGTTTCTTTGGAATCGATACAATCATAAATATTTCGCTCCAGATCGATTTTGAGATTAATTTTCCGGTAATTACTTCTCGGCCTGGAAAAGAATGCCACATACACTTCTCGAAGGACGTGTTAGATACACTTCATTGTTCATCTTAGGGCACCTTTTTTAGTTTCTTTGTTGCTTTCTCTTAGCAATAATTTAGTCGTATTTCCGTTTATTCCTGATGAAGAAAGACATGGTTTCTTTCGAAACGCGTCGAGTTTGAATAAATAAAACACGGCATAAGCCCAAAATTCTACATTATGGATAAAATGTATTAGTTGCGTTTGACATTAACCATACCGTACATAAAACATCACAATAAATTGGTTGAAAAACTGGATCCAGCTTTAAAACTCATCATTTTGCACCATCTGTTTCCTCTGAATTTGGTTAATTAAAGCTTAATAATTGAGTTTAAACACCGGTTTGGTGACCCATCATTCCAGGCAAGCCGGTAACGCCTGTAACTACTCAGGCAGATAGGTCACTTAACCGTAATTTGGAAGTTATTGTGAAGTTATGAATGCATTAGCGGTAGCACTGCCGGAGACGTAATCGGGCTAGGCTATTGCGTTTTTAAATTAGCTCCCGTTTCAGGGTTTTTAGGTTTTGAGTTCGAATAGTTCGTTAAATAGTTGTAAAACAGTAAGGAGAGTATGTTTTGTGTAGGTTTTAAGTTGAATTAAAGTTTATGTCGAGCTGAGAAGTGAATTTGGTGTAGCTTAAAGTGTAGTTTTTTGGTCTGATCTGTTTCCTCTAAATTTGGTTAATTAAAGGTTAATAATTGAGTTTAAATGCCGGTTTGGTAACCTATCGTCCCAGGCAAGCCGGTAACACCTGTAACTACTCAGGCAGATAGGTCACTTGGCCAGGCGCGGATTCAGGGGGGGGGTCATGACCCCCCCCCCTCCAAACAGAGACCAAATTTTTTTGCAATTTCAAAAAACGAAAACACAATAACCAGACAAATAAAACTTAACGAATTTTAACTGACAAACAGTTTTTTTCATTTTATTCAATACTGGAAATATCTTTATTGCAATTTTTATGTTCTGTTACAACTCTACATATTTGCAACTTCATACCTGTTATATAAAAACGATTATTTATTTAACAAAATCAACTCGTGTATTTTGTTTAGCAAACCTTGTGATTACCGAATCGATGTTTATAGTGATGTCACGATGAATGTGAGGCAATGCACGGATAGGAATTTGGGGCTTTTTTCGCACCAAAAAATGTTGCCGACGTCCAAACTGCAAGCTTGGTTGGCAATTTAAGCTGCGACTTTCTCCCTTTGTCGGTACCAACTCGACTTGCCGAAACTGTAACGTACCTTGATACTTTTCTCGAAGCTCGATGTAAAAGTCGCAAAACACGCCGTTGCAATTTGTACGAATATTTTTGGTGCGCTAAACGCATCAAATGTCTATCCATGTAGCTTGCAAAAAGATTGGTCTGATTTTGTACGTTTGAATATTTTGTGATTGTGTTTTTAGTGATACCATTTTTCTTAACAATTTCGATTCTCTGACCCCCCCCCCCAAGCCAAACTCTAGATCCGCGCCTGCACTTGGCCGTAATTTGGAAGTTATTGTGAAGTTATGAATGCGTATGCGGTAGCACTGCCGGAGACGTAATCGGGCTAGGCTATTGCGTTTTTAAATTAGCTCCCGTTTCAGGGTTTTTAGTTTTTGAGTGCGAATAGTTCGCTTAATAGTTGTAAAACAGTAGGGAGAGTATGTTTTGTAATAGGTTTTAAGTTGTATTATGGCTTATGTCGAGCTGAGAAGTGAATTTGGTTTCGCTTAAAGTGTAGTTTTTTGGTCTGTTCTGTAGCCTGGATTTATTAAGTTTATTGTGCTGCTGGCGTGATTAAAAGCTGTAGGATTTGATGTAGAGTGCTAGGATTGCTTGGCGGAAGTGTTGGTGAGAGGGAGAGAAGTGAGGGGATGGGTTTATGGAGTTGTTGCTTGTTTTTCAACTGCTGTTTCTTGATGGCGTGCTTGTAGTGCCTACAACCCTGGTACACGTTGTTGGACATTTGCAGTGCTTGTAGCGGCGGGACCACAAACTACCGTGCTATAATGGCGGAGTCCTCACACTAGGTCCTTCTATTCGTCATGGTTAGACTGTCAACATTAAGTTTGGAGGCCTATTGTGACTATGATGAGTGCATCTGTGGTCAAACCCTCAATCGTTTAGTTCAGACACCCATTTTAGGTCTGGTGTATTTTTTATCGGACATATTGGCAACAGTTATGGGAAGTCATGGAGGAAAGAATAAGAGGAGATGCCCTGAGCTCGTTTGAGTGAGGCCAAGGGCTGCGTCCAAAGTGGGCATAACCTTAACTTGTATTCGGTGTTCCGTGACTTTCCTACGGTTGTACGAATCGAATAAGTATTCTGTACATTAATTTTAAGGTTCGTATTATTGAATATCAAAATGTGTACGAAAATGAGTGAAAGTGGCTGTGCTCAAAATTAAGTTAAACCTAAAAACAGATGAATGTCTCAACACCAATAAGAACTTAAAAATCAATTTGGTGTAAATACCGTGATTAGTTCGGCTTCATTATGTTCTTTCTGGTATAACGCGCACCTACAGACACCTGTATTCAATTCAATCAGTTTTTCAGCGTATTATTATGTTTTGCCACATTTTTCTTACAAAACTAGCCTTGCATAAGTGCTCTCATATTTCTATTTAAATTGGCTTTTTAAAACGATAACGCAGTTTATTTGTGCCAAGTACCGTGATGTACAGTGTGTATTCTGCCTATCCAAGAGAAAATCCTGACTTGTCATGCAATTTTATGTCACTAAAATCCAAGACTAGTTGGAGTGGTTTACGGCTTTAAGCATAGGAATGGCCATTACCTTGCTACCCAAAGTGGGCGTGCTGTTTGGCTTCAGCACCTTGCACTTCGCAGCGCACCGAAGGCATCTCCTTCCGTTAAAAGATGTGTGGCTACCTTTTAACAGCTTAAGGTTTTACTATAGTTCTATTTAGTACACATGATTATGGTGAGGAAATAAATAATTTTGTATATACAAATGGGACGTGCGGTAACAGTGATCCAACGATACAATTTTGTAAACTACTGAAATTCGCCATAAATACCTTCTGTAATGATTCAAAATAGATCTGGGAATGGTTTGGTTTATTCCTCTGCTGTCTATAACCCACCACCTGCCTTCCGGATGTAATTCACGAATTATGGTAAAATTCCAGTTGTGACAGCCATTATCCTCGCGTAGGCCTACATTACAGGATTGCCAAACCCTCGCATGGGTTTTGCCTAGACCAATAATTACTAGATAGCGCGACCCGTTTTGATTTAGTCATGCTGCCTGTGATAATTGTGTCATTAAACATTTTCCTTTAGTCATACTGCCTCCAAGAGTTGTGTTGCTATTAAACAATTTGGAGCCCTTTGTCTAAAACATTTTGCTTTAGTCATACTTCCTCCAAGAATTGTGTTGTTATTAAACACTTTGGAGTCCTTTGTCTAAAGCATTTTGTTTTAGTCATACTGATCCTGACTTATTTAATCACCGGGTTGAGAGGTCTTCCGGACTGTGATCATCATCATCATCATCATTTCCCCTTATCCAGCTCCTGCCGGGTCGGGGTATTTATGGCACTTCTCCACTTTCCTCTTTCCTTCCACCATTCTTCTTCCACGATCTTGTCCCAGTCCAGATTTATTTTTCTTACGCTGTTCTTCACTGAATCAATCCACCTTGTTCTAGGTCTTCCTCTTGCTCTCTTACCCTTGCACTTTGCCTCCAGCATCTGTCTTGGTATTCTATTTTCCTCCTTCCTCTTTACATGTCCAAACCACCTTAGTTTATTCTTCTCAATTCTCTCATTTAGTTTTCCCATCCCAACTTCCTTCCTAACATCTTCATTCCTCACTCTGTCTTTCCTATCATAGGAATTTCCTTTCACTGGCTTGGATTCTACTCTCTTACCTGCTTGTCAGGGTCCAAGTCTCGGCTGCATAAGTTAATGTGGGAACATAGTACACTTTATACATTACCTCCTTGCTTTTCCTTGGTACTTCCTTATCCCAAACAAGTTTTCTTACACTTTGATAGAATGCATTGCTCTGCTGTACTCTCCTGCCAATCTCCATGTCCAACCTACCAGTTTGCATCAATTCACTTCCTAGGTATTTGAACGTGTCCACAATTTCCAAACTCTGACTTCCAATTTTCACAGTGCCCTTTCCTTGTCTTTCCCCTCTTGTCATCACCATGGTCTTGCTTTTCTCTATACTGATTTTCAGGCCGTACTTCTGAATATTTTCGTTCAGTGCATCTAGTTGTTTTTGCACTTCTTCGGTGTTCCTTCCCCAGACCACAATATCATCTGCAAATAACAGTAACTTCATTTCTTTATGTCCATATGCTTCCTTTGTTTTCTTTACAATTTCATCCATCACCATTATGAACAAGAGAGGTGACAGCACACTCCCCTGTCTTAGTCCAGTCTTGTTCCTAAACCAATCTGTCTTTCCAACTGGGGTCAGTACCCTGCTAACCCAGTTGTTGTACATTGCTTGCACCATTTCCAACATTTCTCTTCCCAGTCTCTTCTTAACCATGGTTTCCCATACCTTCTCTCTGGGGACACTATCATATGCCTTTTCTAGATCTATGAAAGTCATGAACAAATCCTCTCCATATTCCCAGTTCTTTTCCATCACCTGCCTCAAGCTACAGATTGGGTTCCGGACTGTGATATGAAATATAATTCTGGTCTGTAAGGTGGAGTAATGTGACAAAACTGAAAAGAGTTGGTTTCGATTCCCACCTCCGCCATCTTAGAAGTGGTTGTCCATGCTACTTCAGGCAAATACTGAGATGATTGCTAATTGAAGGCTTCGTTTGCATCCATCCATTCATTTACAAATACACACATTACCACAGCCATGAATATGACATAATCAGATTCCATACACCCAAGTACACGGGGCTATATGACCTGCATGTCACATAGCCCATAAATAAATCTTTAATAATATTGCTTTTACGTGTCGTCTCATCTTTTATTTTTCAGAGATTTTTTAGTTTCATAAAGTGACCAAACAGTTCTGTCCCTAATAACTAAGCTACAAATTATCTATGTAATGCTAAAATATAGCAATATACAGACAATATAACAAAATACAAATTATCTATACAATGTTAAAACAAAACAAAAATATCCTTATAATGCTAAGGGATGAAGAGTGAGTGAGCTCTTTATCGTTTCCTGCTCTTTTCTACAAAGCTCTCTGTATAATTTACAAACTGTATTGAACAATACCATAATGATTGGAAATTTAATACTAATCACCTTCATTATGGTGATTGAAGCAATTTTCAGTGTTTCCTTAGCAATCAAAATTTAATGTTTTTCAGTCGGTCAACACGATACCCAATTGTGATGGGTTGTTCCCTAATCCTGAAAAATAAATTACAAGATATTGATAAATAAACTTGGATGACCAGCTTCAATCGTCAAGTGAACATCATCAGATCCATTACACTTAGGTTGGTTCCTTAGGGGCTGCGACAACGTGGTCATGTAGCCCCGTGTACTTTAGGTGTGTGTAGAATCTATCTGATAACCGGTGTTAATTGTGATGGCTGTATTAGTGTGTTATCTGTGATTCAGGTAGAAGGACTGTAGACAATAATTTCAATTAGTTCCTACCTTTGCTACCAAATGCTACCATCCACAACACCTAGCTTGTGGACTTGGCTACTAGATGGCATTGCAGTCAGCTCCTGGCAGCGAACGTTGGAACTAATAGAGCGTTATCAATTCTAACTTACAAATTTTGGCTTCACAAGTGTAGTTAGTGGAAGGTTCTTTTTCATGCCATAAATCTATGACATGGGACCGCCGGCTTTACTTCCCCTCCGAAGAAGGCATACTGAGGGATTTTTAACGCTCTTAAAAAATCTGACGGCTTCCCATTACACTTAGGCTATAAAATCTCTGTCTAAAGTTTGATTGAAAGTATTTCAAATGTGTACACAATATGTAGTAGCGATCTGTGTACTACCTCCCTGCTTATGAAGCGCACCTGCGCTTCTTTACTGCGAGAGCTAAAAGCTCAAGCAGCCTTTCACCTCACTTTAAAGACTTCCGAAAAGATGGTCTATTGGCTTTCACGGCTAAGGAATTAAGCTCAGCAATTTTTCTTGGTTTATTGCCGTGACTCGTGCGGGGTTTAGCCTAGGAGCACCATGATAGGCTCATCAGCGTGCTCTTGGCGTCCGTTCCCTGACCCTCACAGGAGTAGCGAACTGTGCACTACCTCCTAATAAGTTTGCTTTTGAAGCTTTAACATTAACGTACGTTTATATATTATAGCTTTCATCAAATTATCTACAGAAAGATCATAGACAAATGCACACAACTAGGAGTAAGTTTACCTTTTTTACATGTCTATATTTATTTAACTTAATTACAAATGTATGTGATGCTTTATCAGCACACGGACATTTGAAGTTTCTAGTTGCCATGGTTACCTAACAATGAAGGTTGTATTGTTGGTTAATGTACACTGCCCTATTTTTAAGATTTGAAATATTCATTTTGGTTCTGTATTGATATACTAATTACGTTTTTTAATGGGCTAGGGTTACGCCTGAATCATTACTTTTCTTGAAAATGATCGCTTATGTGGTCATTAGAAATGGCGCATGTTTCGTGGACTAATAGACAGTTTTTTGTCCTCCTCCTCAGCCAATATTAAGCACTAAATGAGAAAATTATTTGATTAGCGTAGCACTAAAATGCCAATAGCCACTGAACCTAATATGGTGCACCATATTGATAGCTAGGATAATTGAAATGATTAAGGCACAATACACGAAAAAATACTCTTTTAACTGGGTCAGTTCTAGTTGTCATGTCGATAACAACTGCATTGAATTGAGCTGACCCAGTTAAAAGAGTGTTTTCTCATGTATTGTGCCTTAATCATTTAAATTATCCTAGCTATCTATACAAATCTTCGGGAGGCAGTGCAGGACAGAAGAAATTGGTGTAGTTTAGTACATGGGGTCACGGAGAGTCGGAATCGGCTAAACGAATAGAGAGAGTGCTATGTATATGGTGCACCATATTAGGTTCAGTGGCTATTGACATTTTAGTGCTACACTAATCAAATAATTTTCTCATTTAGTGCTTAATATTGGCTGATGAAGGGGACAAAAAAATCTATTAGTCCACGAAACATGCCCCATTTCTAATGACCACACCACATAGTGATCATTTTCAATAAAAGTATTGATTCAGGCGGAACCCTAGCCCATTACAAACCGTAAAAACTGTCCTGTTCCCTTAACATGGCTAAGTTGTACAATGTTGTGCAGCATAGCTAAACATACGGCGGCTGGATCTCTTGAAAATCCAAGTTAATGCAGGACCTTTCAGGTAGAACGCGGTCTGGCAACAGCTTTACAAATGTAGGTCTTGACTGGTTTCCTCTCCCTCCCTTCACTTTTGACCTGTCAGCATGAATGTTGCCTGAATAACATCTGGTTGCATGTAAACCTGTTTACGTTCTTCAGATATCAAGTTTATGTTTGATATTTAAGCACAAAACTAGATTTTAATGACTTATCCTCGCGACAACCAAATCCTGTGGTAACTTAATGCTAATTCATCCAAGCGACAGTTCATTGTTTTGGTCTTACATACAGTAACGTACACCACATGACAAGGGGAATCATATATTCTCGTCTGGCTAATTATACCACGTCCAACCTTTTCAGTGCACTCTTACTTTGAACAATATTCAATACCTTAATGTAAAGAATTTTTGGCATTTGAATTTATTACTGCATTTCTAATTAACCTCTTCATTTCTAACAATGAACAAAATGTATACCTTACACCTCTGTGAGTTCCCACTACTAAAGCCAGGCCGTGGGTTTCTCTGCCTCACCACCAATTACAAGAGATGACCTTGGTATAGCCTCCTTAGCACGGATTAAAATGCTAGTTATCGCAAAAATGATTGATATGACCGCTTTCTCTTCCAGCTCAACATGGAGACTAACTCAAGCTCGCTACCAGCTGACGTGCTTCTAGAAAATTCTTCATTCTCTTCCAGCTCAACATGGAGACTAACTCAGGCTTGCTACCAGCTGACGTGCTTCTAGAAATGTCTTCTTTCTCTTCCATCTCAACATGGAGACTAACTCAGGCTTGCAACCAGCTGATGTGCTTCTAGAAATGTCTTCTTTCTCTTCCAGCTCAACATGGAGACTAACTCAGGCTTGCTACCAGCTGACGTGCTGCTAGAAATCTTCTCCTACTTGTCGTACCCTGATTTGGTGAATGTTCAATTTGTCTGCCATTGGTGGCAGCAGGTGTCTCGAGACCGTAAACTTTGGCGAGGCATCGTGTATCAGCCTGAATGGATCGACAGCAGTGAGAATATAATAAAAAAACTGAAGGTCTCCCCAATGTTGCAGGCCCTGGACCTGAGGCTCGTCATACAACCCACAGAGTGCCGAGAACTATTAGATGAACTCGATAGGACATGTCCTAGTTTAGAACAGCTCACTATCATGTGGGATTTTTTATGTGACAATATAAATATCCCACTCAAGAAGATTAAGAATCTAATTCTTGACTTTGAGGATTCCAAAGATCTAAACTTCAAATTTGTGCACAAATACTTTCCTAATTTAGAACACCTAGAAAGCAATTGCCTTCTACCTGAAGAGAATGACCTTTTGTCCTATTGGAGGATCAGAAGACGATCTATGCACACTGTAGGTGTTCGATGTGAAACGAGAGAATTAAGCTGTGTATTGCCCCATCTATCACATTGCAGAAAGTTGACAACCTTGACCTTGTATCGCCTGTGTGACAAAATCAGCAGCTTGACTACTGAAAAATTAAAACATTTGGAACAGGTTTCATCTCTCACTGTCAGAGATTCAGTGTGGTCCACTGAGATTCATGTTTTGTCTCTCATTAAGTTTTTTCCAAATTTAGTCGAACTACAGCTAAACGCATGTCCATTGAACCACGAGGAGACTTTGCGTGTAGTCGCTGAAAACTGTCCCCAAGTTAAGAAATTAACCTTGAGCTACTTAGGACGCTCTTTTCGCAGTCATTGTTTGAAGCATCTATCTTGTTTTAAGAAACTGACCCATCTGCGCTTGATTGGCAACTGTTGCATCACAGATCGATCTGCGCGTTACGTTCTTGAGCTTCCAGTGTTGACTCACCTGGAAGTACACAAGTGTGACAGAATCACAGGAAGATGCTTGAGAATTCTATGCGGCATTGAGAAGCTTAAGGTACTGAAATTTGATGCCAAATTCGAAGGTGTACGGCCAGAACTCTTTGCCAAACACGTCAAGAACCCAGACCTTCACATTATGCTCTACCATTGTACGAACCTTGAAATTCTGTCAACTCTTAGAAAGCAGCATCTTAGAGTGTCCTTACTGCATGGATACCGTTACTCGTTGCGGATTTATGAAGTGTGATAATCAAGAATGCTGTAAACATAAAAGGTAGTGCTTGTTTTGAACAACACTTCATCTTAACACAAGAAAATAAACCAGTAGAAATTGACTTAACTACAGTATTCGTACACAAATTGGTCACATTCATAACATTTTTTTCCCGCTGCATTGCATAATCTCCTCCAATTCAGTGTGTCGTTGGCATCTTTGTTTTAAGCCAACATCGACGTTGGTCCCCTTGTTGCTGGTCTTCCATATTGCCACATTCCACCTGGGTTAAATCTTCAAATTAATTTTGAAAAAAAAGAAGGCAAAAAATTATTAATGATAGGATCTTACAGCGTGAATTAACCCTGCGTAAGTGTGGCGAAATATTGAACATAATTCGTGTGGCCGGTCTCTAAGACCGGGAATTTTATTTTGTTTATTTATTAAATAATGAATTGTAAGAATAGATCAGATTTCACACAAAATGTATTTATTCAAACTCACAGAAAGAAAACAGACTTGCTAGTATAATCAGGCCCATAGAGATAACATAAACAAAGGAAAAAAATCAGAAAAAGGAATCCCAAGTAAAATCAAATCATTCAAATAGCAAGAACGACAAAAAACAATTTGATACAAATTGATCATACTTTATGTTGTGTCAGTTTTGGAAATGTGGCACATAATAAATCTCGTATAAGCCTATGGCTTATGAAGTTAGGTCTCCCGTAACATAGCACATTTATTTTGAAAATTTACTCTCAGTCTTTGCATAACACCTCTATGTGCTCTAGGCACATGAACTTCTTGCACTTTCTACAATAGTATTTGTTTTCCTGTTCTGCTTCCAAGTACACGTTTGACATCGTCCAAAGAGACGTACAGTCCAATCATCTTGTACCCTTTCAAGCTTGCAGACGACTGCAATCCTCTCACGCAGATCTTTTGGGATGTTAGTCATCGCCACGCGAGAGCGAAGGTGGCTTTGTAAAAGGCTCATTCCCAACCCTGTGAGAAATTTTCGCCGTACTATATTCTGGGTTGGTGCATTCTGGCTTGACTGTTTATGCCAGCAATGTTTATCAGAGAATAAAATACCACCATAGGCCAACGTCTTGTATTTCTGGCCACTTCATCATTTGCAGAGAGCTGGTCTACGACATCGACACCGCCTTTAGTTTTATTGTAGTCTAGAATCATATCTGATTTCCCTGTTTCTTCATCGACGAAGTCATCATCGTGCATTGATGAAATTAGTAACACATTCTTTCGTTTGTTAGGAATGTATGACAGAACAGTACAATCTTCACGAAATCCAAAGATGTTGGATGGGGTGGGCCTGGACTGTCCTTGAGTGAATTGAGGAGGAAGCTGGCGCTTGTTTTTCCTAATGGTGCCTAGCAGAGTGAGTTTGTACTGACTGGTCAAGATTTCACAGAGCTCAACGCTAGTGAACCAGTTGTCCACTGTAACGTTCCTTCTCGTCCCGGAAATAGGCTGTATTAGTCTCTCCACTACATTCTTCGGGCTGTTACTTACAGCATACTGGGATCCTTCTGGCTGTTTTCCAACGTAGTCTTCCATTTTTGAAGTAGAAAATAGCTTTGCATCACACAAAGCATATACCTTGATGCCGTATTTGTTAGGTTTCGAAGGTATGTACTGCCGGAATGCAGCCTTCCCCCTAAACCTAATAGCATTTCATCAATTGTAACAAACTGACTCAAGCTGAAATATTGTACACACCTGTGAACAAATAATTCGAACAGATCACGAATTGGAGCCAGTCTATCTGACAGTAGCCTCTGCTGCCTGGTCTCAATATCGTCAAAACGTATATGGCTGAGTAGGAAAGAGAAACGTTGCTGAGACATAACTAGCCGAAAGATTTCTGGTGAGTTTCCATCTGTGGAGAACAGTTCTACTAAATTTAACCTATTGGACTTCTTTACTCCACTCAAAATGAGAAGGCCCAAGAGAGCTTCTATTTCATTACAGTCGACCTCACGAATGTGATATTGATTATATTTTCCTTTAGCGTGAGTGGTAATATGTTGGTTTGTAAATTTTACAATAATTTCAATTATTTCTCGATCAAAGAAATGTCTCCAAACCTCGAGAGGATCGGTCTTTCCTCTAACTGTTCCTCTGACACCTGGAAGGTGCGTTACAATATTCTTCTGACGTGTTCTAATATTTTTGGTAGGGGGATGAGTTTTCCACTTTGTCTCAACCCTACCATAATAAAAGTAAGAGTCTTTACCTCCGTGGTGATAGTTCCGTCGCAAGGATTCTGCATCCTCATCAGGACCCAATTCTTGTTCACTACCTGAATTCTCTTCTCGAACTTCCAGCACGTCCTCTTTGTCATCTTCTGAAGCATCATCTGGTTCCAGTTCAGAATCAGTGGAAACAGTTTCAAGTAGCCTTTGCAATCGTTTTTGTTCTCTTTCATAGTCCATTTTACCTACTATATAGTAAAATATAGGCTTGAACAAATGGTTCGATAATTCTTCAATATGAAAGTAAAAAGCATCACAAAAGTAAGTCATAATAAAAATATAGTAATTACCTTATAGGTACACTGAACGTAACACAAAAACTGTTCCTGGTCTCAGGAACCGTGTCACAATGGTCAATTTCCCACAACTGGCAATATGAGTAGCATGTACGGAGTCGCAACAGAGGAAGGTACAACAAAGTACAGCTTGTTAGCTTCAACAGTCGGAAATTTAAATAGCATTGTTGTGAGGCCCGGAATAATAGACCGTGCCACACTTACGCAGGGTTAAAGTTTCTTTATAAGAAGAAAAATCCCAACAAATTGTACCACACACACATTTGACAGCAGCAAATTTATCTAAGAAAAAAGTATGGGATGAGTTCACACAATACGTAGATCATTTGGTACATAATGCAGTGCACAAGAAAATGGAAACCTTGAACCGTAAATTTGAGCGGTTGGTTAGGGAAAGTAGGGTTAACAATGATTCACAGCAAGACCCAATCTCACATAAGTTTCAAAAACCGATTGAAAATTTATCGAGCATAAGAGTTCAATCATTCTGAAATGCAAATACTGGAGAAAGGACTAAAATTTAATTGGAATGCTAATTATAACAAACATAATAGCATTAAACTCTTTGCCGAAGCAGGAGCAGGCATCAAAAAACTACACCTCGACAAGCAAAACGAAGCTAGACACTATGTCAATAAGAAAATTAAAAAAAAAATTAAATAGGCAAATCCCAAACCATGCAACGACGTAAACAATCAAGAACTAGAAAATATTAAAAATAAAATAGACACAAATAATCTAATAATAACTAAAGCAGGTAAGGGCAATACCACAGTTATTATGCATAAAGACGACTACGTCAAGAAAACTGATAAGTTTTTCAATAATTCAAATTTTGTAACTCTGACCAAAGATCCCACGTCGTCATCACAAAGGAAATTAAAACAACTCCTCAAGAAAACCCTGTTCTTACTAGATGAAAGACAATTGAACAAATTAACTAACATGAACCCGAGTTTGCCTACACTCAGGGCACTGCCTAAGATACATAAGGAAGGTATGCCTATAAGACCAATAGTTAACTTTAGAAATAGCCCGGTATATAAAACTGCACAATTTGTACAACGTTTTTTAAGTACACATTATCGTTTTAAAGCTAATTGTTCCTTTAAGAACACTTTAAATTTTTGTGAAGTAACCAGAAATCTCAATCTAGATAAAGAGCATAAATTACATACAGTAGACATTAAAGATATGTTTACTAACATCCCCGTAGGAAGCACTATAAACATTATTAATGATAATTTGAAGAACAATAGTAATTTATCGGACGTGGAAATCGAGGAATTCATTAAAATTTTAATGTTCACGTTACACAATAACTTTCTTCATTCAGCAACAAAGTTCATAAGCAGAAAGAAGGATTGGCAGTGGGATCACCGGCTTCTGGAATCCTTGCCAACATACAATACATGAATCATTTAGAGTACAGTGAAATTGAGGATAAAATTAAGGGCATTAAATTTTGGGGGAGATATGTTGATGATGTCTTGGTAATTCTAGACAAAAATAGCAGAGAAGAGAATCTATACTAATATAATAAATCTGAAGTGTTTATGTGTTTAAACACGCTAATCTCTGGAACTACCAGTCCGATTCGAAAAATTCTTTTTTTATATGATAGCCAAATTCAAGAGAAATAGTTTAGGGTATGTAGCATTAGGCTACCCCTCTCAGGTAACCTTAAAGATTGATTTTTGTTCAGTAAGTCGGTAGAACAAGCGCTCCCGAACAGCTCTATCCGCATGCACTGGCGTTATGGTTAGTGATACGTACACCGTTTCACCTATCTGAACCAAAATTTGTATACTTTCCCTTTGGAACCCTGATGGTAACACTGTCTACGTGAAATTTATGACAGACCAGTCCATTCCCTGCATTTAGGCCCTTTGGTTCAAATCTACACCTTTTTCCCCGATCTGAACCAAAATTTGTATACTTACCCTTAGGAACCCTGCGAGTAACTGTTTACATGAAATTTCCGACAGACCACTCCATTCCTTGCATTTAGGCCCTTTGGCACAAATCTACACCATTTCACCGATCAGAACCAAAATTTGTATACTTACCTTTCGGAACCCTGCGAGTAACACTGTCTGCATGAAATTTATGACAGGCCAGTCCATTCCCTGCATTTGGGCCGTTAGGCACAAATCTACACCGTTTCACCGATCTGAACCAAAATTTGTATACTTACCCTTTGGAACCCTGCGAGTAACAGTTTACATTAAATTTATGACAGGCCGGTCCATTCCCTGCATTTAGGCCCTTTGGCACAAATCTACACCCTTTCACCAATCTGAACCAAAAGTTGTATACTTACCCCTTGGAACCCTGCGAGTAACACTGTTTCCATGAAATTTCGGACAGACCACTCCATTCCCTGCATTTAGGCCCTTTGGCACAAATCTACACTGTTTCACCGATCTGAACGGCAATTTGTATACTTACCCTTTGGAACCCTGCGAGTAACACTGCCTGCATGACATTTTGGACAGACCCCTCCATTCTCTGTATTTAGGCCCTTTGGCACAAATATCCACCGTTTCACAGATCTGAACCAAATTTTACATACTTACCTTTTGGAACCCGACGAGTAACACTGTCTGCTTGACATTTCAGTCAGACCACTCCATTCCCTGCATTTAGGTCCTTTGGCACAAATCTACACTGTTTCTCCTAATTGCACCAAATTTTACATACACTTTGAAACCCTGCTGGTAACACTGTCCACTTGATATTTTGGACAACGCTCTCCATTCCCTACATTTAGAATAACAGACAAACTGAACTTGAAAACCACGTATTAAGGCCCTAGAACCATTCATGTCCGTAGTAGTGTACAGTAACTGTAAGAGTATTTAGTAAGTCTATTGTTGACGGGCAGTTCGGGCTGCATCACGTCGCCCCTACCAGTGTTCTGGTGCAGAATTGCGAAAATAGTTGCATCTTGCACTGTTTATAAATTGCAGTCACGGGGGGTAATTAGTGCAAAAAGATTTCTTAGGCCCCTTTAAACAGTTATCATAAAATTATTATGCCTCTGTATAAGTGCAATGGTGTTGGTGCAGTACATTTAGGTTACCAGCTGCAATAAACGTTGGTGCTTTCAAATTTGCCTTTATTTATTCCTAAACTTATCGTTAAGCGCTGTGTGGCGATAAATGATGCTATTGCTACCTCAGTAGCTCGGGACAGCCGAAGTTTTCCAAAGAGTTCTGATTATTTTCCTACGGCGCTATGTGACAAAAGACGACACTATTGGTCTCTACATTTCTAACAGCCAATGAGATATAGGCCCTAGGCAGTGTCTTTTATTTCACTTACTTCTCTTTCTATATTTTTTTTTGTAATTTTTTTGTAAATTACATGCGTCAGTGCGGTAGTTAGTAAATAGCTGTTTCCCTATTCATAATTTTCATTACGGGAAAATGACCTGAATGTTAGGTCCATTATACTGTACTACTAATCACCCCCACTACAACCACCACCACCACCACAAAAAGATATATTTTTAAAATATTGTTTTCTGTTTAAGTGTAATGTAACAGTTCTGTAGTAGTATTTATTATCATCCATCAAACAAATAAATTCACCGGGCGAAGCCGGTCACTACTGCTAGTACATTTATAAACACAATAAATGAAATAGATAAAAAAGTCAAATTCACCCTGGAATCAGAAATCAATGACTCCATAAATTATCTAGATCTCACAATCACGAAGAAAAACAATAGGTTAAATTATAAAATATATAGGAAGCCAACGCAAACCAACACAGTTATTAAGAGAAATTCGAACCACCCTGAAAGTCACAAAAGAGCAGCTTTTATAAGTTTCATAAATAGAGCTGTTAATTTGCTTTTGAATGAAACGGCGTATAAGGATGAAATTTCCATAATATATCAGATTGCTGAAGCGAACGGTTACAACAGAACGTACGTCAACAACCTTATCAGTAAAATTACCAACAAACACAAATCTGATTTAGTAAAAGTAAACAAAGAAAAACAGTCTACGCGGCATTTACCTATATTAACAATCTAACTTATAATGTTACGAGTGCGTTGAAGAAATATAACGTAAAAGTGGCTTATAAAACAGACAATAGCAACCACAATAATTTTTTAATTCAAAATCATTTAATCAAACAAATAAATACAATAGATCAGGGATATACAAATTGAAATACACAAAATGTGATGCTGATTATATAGGTCAAATAGGACGCAATTTTAACACTCATTATGCTGAACCTTGTAATGCAATTAAACATAGGATATTTTCTGCCATGGGAACGCATATGAATGATACCGATCATAAATTCACCAGCATTGAAACGGATTTAAAGATACTTCATTATGAGAATAAAGGATCCATAATTAATATCCTTGAACAAATAGAAATCGATATTGCCCAAAGAACTAATCCATCTAATAATATTAATGAGATTAATTTTGAAACCAATGTTTTGTATGATACACTAATGGATAAACTAACAAGTAAGAATAAAAAATAGATTGGCGCATATTGGTTCTGCAATATTTAAGAATTAGGATTAAGGTCAGGTTTTTTAGCACATCTCATGCGTAGAAGGATCTCACATGTTGCACATGTTAGCTACTGTTCAGACGCGTGTTACACACGTACCCCTACTTTGTTTCCCCTCCTTTCCCGGAGGCAGGTCATCGCCATACAGGCTTGCTCCGCGAACTGTTATTCCAGCTTGAGACAGCTGTGAAGGCACACACGCTCCGTACTCGAGGATTCGAGATGAAGGTGAACGATAATTTTTCGATCGGTTAGGATTCCATTCAAATTTCTTGGGGGTTAATTGTTTCTGATTAGCATATTTTGGTTTTTCCTTAGATGAAATGCTGCTAACAGACAGGACTCATTCAACTAGGATCCACACTGGGTTTCTTAACTTTATGAGGAGGCTTCAATGTGGGCTGACATAAACAAGAACCTTGCCACATCAATGGGAGTTTCCACTATGCATTTCATATGATGACTTGTGGGCTGGTCAAAATCATAGTCAGCAAATTGTGCATGACACAGCTCCGTTTGTTGCATGTGTGGGGAAGTCAGAACGAAGCAACATCAACTTTTTATTAAAGAACATTGCATGTTTCCATTATAATAAGTTGTCAATTTTACTATAGGATGCCAAGTTTTATTATATGTCAATTTTTAATGCATGTTGTTATTTGTACTGGTTTATGAACTTTGTGTTTTTGATGAGTGTTTTTATTATGTTGTGAGGGCATTTGGCTGATGATGAGCTGAATAAGAGCTCGAAACATGTCCCAATAATGAAATAAGATAATTTCAATTATTTTTATTTATTTTCATACAGAGGATGTCCTAGAGGGCAAGGCCCTATAGTAGGACTATACATTGTTATATAATAAGGAATGTTAAATATTATTTAACATACAAAAACAAAGTTACATAGTATTTTACAATGGCAGTAAGTTACTATTCAAGGTTTTATTAATTTTATAAATTAGGAAGTTTCAGAGTGTAGTTGTGAAGAATTGTTTGCAGGCTTTTTTGAATTTTAAGACAGGATTTATTGACTTTATATGTGCTGGAGAGTATTATAATCCTTTATGGATAAATATGCTTTTGGTGCCGTATTTAGAGGTGTAGACCCTTGGAATTTCTGGTGTTATACTCATAGTTTTGTCCTTGTAGAGAAAACTTTGTTGTGCAGAAACTATCGGGGAATAACACTGATGAGTCATTGTGCAAAGATCTTCGAGAAAGTTTTGGAAAAGAGAATTAGGACAAGGATAGAAGGAGGGATGAGGGAAGAACAACATGGCTTCAGAGCAGGAAGGTCCACAGTGGATTTGATTTTTGCTGTAAGGCAGTTACAAGAACAGCACTATGAGTATGGAACAGATCTACTGATGGCCTTCCTGGACATTGAGAAAGCATATGACAGTGTATGCAGAAACAAAGTATGGATGTCCCTGGAGGATAGAGGAGTAGAGAAATGGACTATAAAGAGGATAAAGGAGATGTACAAGGGGAGCATGAGCTGTGTGAAAGTGGGAGGAGAGAGATCAGACTGGTTGGAACAGAGAAACGGCCTGAAACAAGGAAGTGCACTGTCACCGTTACTTTTCATTGTGGTGATGGATGACATAATGACCCGAGTGGCACAAGTAATTGGGGAAGGAAAGATGAAAGCAATGGTGTTTGCAGATGATTTCCGGCTACCTGACCGCTTCAAAACCACGTGGATGCATCCTCGTTCCAAACATTGGCACATTCTTGATTATATCATTACCCGGCAATGTGATAAGAAGGACACTCTTATTACCAGAACAGCAAGGAATATAGACGATTGTTGGACAGATCATAAACTTCTTATATGTAAGCTCAGGATATCCATCAGACCTAAACCACCTAGGAACATCAAAAATTTGCCAAGAAAGAAGTTTAATACATCCAAACTTCAGGATGAATCCATGTACAAACATTTTGGAAACAGGATCGTCACCCAGTTATCAGAAAACCCAGTAACAAATGATATTCAGCAAGAATGGGCCACATTACAGAAGATTATCACACACACAGCTGAGGAAACCATTGGTTTTATAGTGCGGAAAAAACAAGACTGGTTTGATGACAACAATGAGGAAATTGTGTCTCTCATCAATGCCAAAAGGAATGCCTATCTTGCCCATCTTCAAGACCCAACTTCCAACACAAAGAGAGATAAACTACTGGAACTCAAGGGTAAATGCCAGAAGCAGATAAGGCAGATTAAGAATACTTGGTGGCAACAGAAGGCTCAGGAACTGCAGAGACTATCGGATGCTCGAGACTTGAGGAACTTCTATGCCGTACTCAAGGAAATATATGGACCATCTCGCTCATCATCAGGTACACTGAAAAGCGCTGATAATTCTACTACCTTTACTGATAGTCAAGAAATCTTGGAACGCTGGAAGGAGCACTTCTCCAATCTCCTAAATCGTCCATCAGAAGCTGCTGAAGACTTCCTCTGTGATGTGCCGCAACAACCTGAACAACTGTGGTTGGCAGTACCTCCTACTTATCATGAATTCAGTGCAGCTCTCACCCAATTGAAACCCAGAAAAGCACCTGGCCCAGATAACATCCCTCTGGAACTAATTCAAGCCGGAGGTCATTCCCTCAAAACAAGAATTTTCATCCTTATCCTCAGAATATGGGAATCAAGAAAGGTACCTGGAGACCTAAAGAATGCCACTATCGTCACTATCTTTAAAAAGGGTGATCGCAGTGTTTGTGGCAACTACCGTGGTATATCACTGCTATCAATTGTGGGGAAGATTCTTGCAAGAATTCTACTTAACCGCCTCAAGGTTATCTCTGAGAGGATCCTCCCAGAGTCACAGTGCGGATTTAGAACTTCCAGAAGCACAATTGACTTGATTTTCTGTGTGAGACAGCTACAAGAAAAGTGTAGAGAACAACAGAATCCACTCTTCTTAGTCTTTTATGACTTGGAAAAGGCATTTGATTCGGTTCCAAGACCAGCCATGTGGGCAGTGCTGAAGCGGTTTGGTTGCCCTCAGCGTTTTGTAGATCTAATCAAAGCTCTCCATGATGGCATGACAGGTCAGGTTTGCCATCAGAATAAGATGTCCGATGAATTTCCCATTACCCATGGACTGAAACAAGGATGTGTACTGGCTCCAACGCTTTTTGCGCTGTACTTGGCTGCAATGCTTTATGATTCACCCACAAACATCCCAGGTGTGGAGATCAAGTATCGTTTTGATGGAGGGCTTTTCAACCTAACTCGTCTCCGCTCCTTGAGGAAAACTCAGGTTACTAAGGTTACTAACATGTTGTATGCAGATGATGCTGCGTCACCAACTCTCACACCAGAAGAGCTGCAAGAGTCAGTTAACTGTTACAAATGTGCATGTGATCGCTTTGGTCTTACCATAAATGTCAATAAGACTAAAGTCTTGGCACAACCTTCACCAGGCACACCTCTTCCTCAGTTCAATATCTCCATTTCAAATTTGCCATTAGAACAGGTTGACCACTTCTCGTACCTGGGCAGTACGATTTCTGTGAGCTGTACCTGTGAGCAGGATGTGGATAAGAGAATTGGCGCAGCCCATGCAGCATATGGACGATTAGCGCACCGGGTCTTCATGAATAAAGATCTATCCATGAGTACAAAGCTTATGGTGTACAAAGCAGTAGTCATTTCTACATTGTTGTATGGCTGTGAAACGTGGACCCTTTACCGACGTGATCTTAGGAAGCTTGAGCGTTTCCACCTACAAAAACTTCGATCAATCCTGAGGATTAAATGGGAAGACCGCATTACCAATATTGCTGTTCTGGAAAAGGCTCAAATCAACAGCATAGAATCATCCATAATAGGTCACCAATTTAGATGGATTGGTCATGTCCATCGGATGGATGATGTGAGATTACCTCGTCAAATGCTATATGGTGAGTTATGCTATGGCACCAGACCTCATGGTGGTCCTAAGAGGCGCTACAAGGACCAATTTAAACAGACCCTGAAATTGACAGGTCTTGATTCACAAACCTGGGACATGCTGGCTGAAGACCGCTCAACTTGGCGCCGTACCATCTCGGATACTGTAAAGACGTTTGAAAGGGATCGACGCATACATGAAGAGGCCAAGCGTCAAGCTAGGAAACTTCGAGCAGCCCAACCACGTCCTCCTCCAGCAATACTATGCGACTTGTGTGGTCGCTTGTTCCATGCCAGGATTGGACTCTTTAGTCACCGTAAACACATCCACAAACTGGACTGAAGGAAGATGATTTATACTCGGATTCGAGTTAAAGCCGATGATGACGATGATGATTTGGGGAAACAAGGAGGAGGAGGTACAGGAACAGTTGGACGTGTGGGAAGGAATAATACAAGGATATGGGATGAAATTTAGCATAAATAAGAGTGAGATGGTGATCACAACGAGGAAGAAGGAAAGAACCACTACGGGAATAACAATTGGTGGGGAACAGCTGAAAAAAGTGGAGAGTTTCAAGTATCTGGGAAGCCTGATACAAGATAATGGAAGAAACGATAGAGAAAGAAATGAGCGGGGGAGGCAGGCAGAAGCATTTCGGAGGAGTGTGAGAAGCATGTTATGGAGCAAGGATGTCCCTCAGAACAGCAAAATGATCATATATCGGACGTACTATGTCCCTATCCTGACGTATGCCTCGGAGACCTGGGTTATGAAAGGAAGGGAGAAGAGCAAAATACAGGCCAGTGAGATGAGGTTCTTGAGAAGCAGTATTGGAGCTACAAAGATGGACAGAATAAGAAATGAGAGGACCAGAGAATTAATGAAGGAGGAACCATTACAGGATGGTATAGAGAAATCTAGACTTAGATGGTATGGACATGTAAAACGAACGGAGGGGAAGAGGATACCCAGGAGAGTACACGAGACGAAGTGGGAAGAAAAGAGACCGAGAGACAGGTGGCTGAAGGGGGTGGAAGAAAGCGTGAAGGAGAGGAGAAGACTGGTCAAGGGTGGAGGCTGAGAGATGGTGGGAAGACAGAAGACGTTGGAGAGGCTTGTGTTCCAAACAGACCCCGGCCAGTGGCTGGAAACTGTGCAAGATAATGATGATGATGTCCAGGACTTTTAAATCATCATTTATTTTTGTTGCAAGTTCTTGTTTGGATTTTGTACTATATATTAAACTGATATCATCAGCAAATAGTGTTAAGTGGCCCTGTAGCAAACAATTATTGATATCATTCACATAAATTATGAAAAGTAGAGGGCCTAAAACTGATCCTTGTGGTACACCACTGACGCTCTTAGTAAGAGAGCTTTTAACGTTGTTTATTTGTACATACTGATATCTGTTAGTAGGGAGAAACCTGATAGTCATGGGGGACCTAAATGCCCATGTCGGAGCTGATAGAAGAGGTTTTGAGGAAGTGATTGGTACTGAAGGATGGGGAAACAGGAATAGGGAAGGAGAGAGATTGTTGGAACTGTGCAAGATAAATGGGCTAATGGTTGGAAACGCATGGTACAAGAAGATAGAGAGCCATAAAATTACTTGGTAGAGCAGGGATTTGACTAGGAAATCAGTGGTGGACTATATTCTATGCGGGAAGGAGACAAAGAAGAGTATCACGGATATAAGGGTAATACCTTCAGAAGCCCTGGAGAGTGACCACCGTCTGCTGGTCGCCAAGGTGAGAGGACTGAAGGAAAAGAGGAGAACTGAGAACCAAGAAAGAAGAATAAGGACATGGAAGCTGAAGGAGGGTGGAAATAGGAGAAGTTCCAGATATTAGTGAGGAACAAATTACCGAAGGATGATCCGAGAACAGTTGAGGAAGAATGGAATAGGTTCAAGGACGTGTTGGTAGAAGCAGCGGAAGTCATGTGTGGCAGAACTAGTGGAAATAAAAGGTGGAAGGAAACACCATGGTGGAACCCCAGAACTGAGGAAGCAGTGAAAAAGAAAAATGAAGCATTCAGGAAATGGTTCCAACAGAGGACGGACAGAACAAGAGAAGAATACCAAGAGCGGAAGAAAGAAGTAGCAAAGGAAGAGAAAAAGAAATGGCTGGAGAAATGGACAGAAATGATGGAGGAGGACTGTGATGGCAGTAAGAAAGTGTTGTATGGAATGATAAAGGCAAAGAGAAGAGATACAGGGGAAGATGTCAGAATGGTGGACAGGAATGGAAAGGAGGTTGAAAATATGGAAGAAGTAAAGGTTATCTGGAGAGAATACTTCAAGGAACTCCTAAATCCAACTAAAACCAGCATAGTGGACATTGTGTAGGAGGAAACAGACAGTGACCAAGACATTTCAGAGAAGGAATTGACATGGAAAGAAGTGGAGGAAGCATTAAAGAAGATGAAAGGGGGAAAGGCACCGGGAATAGACGAAGTGAGTGTGGAGATGGTGAGAGCAGCAGGGGTGATAGGAACACAGTGGCTCTTTCGAGTAATGAAAGTGATATGGAGGGAGAAGAAAATACCAGAGGACTGGAAAAGAGGGATAATAATACCCATATTTAAAAAGGGAAGTAGGAAGGAATGCAAGAACTACAGGGGAATTACACTCATGTGCCACTGCGCCAAAATATTTGAGAAGGTACTGGAGAGAAGAATTCGGACAGAAGCTGAAGATGGGCTGAGGGAAGAACAGTATGGTTTCAGGCCAGGAAGGTCAACAGTTGACCTCATCTTTGCTGTAAGACAGCTACAAGAACACCATTATGAATATGGGAAAGATCTGGTGATGACCTTCTTGGATATTGAGAAAGCATATATGATAGTATTAATAGAAACAAGGTATGGGAAGCAATGAGAGCAAAAGCAGTGAACAAGGAGACAGTGGCAAGAGTGAAAGCAATGTACGAGGGAAGCAAAAGCTGTGTAGAGGTGGGAAGAGAGAGAACGGAATGGTTTCAACTGGAGAGTGGTCTGAAACAAGGAAGTGCCCTCTCCTGTTATTTATAGTGGTGATGGATGAAATCATACGAAAAGTGGTAAATAGCATTGGGGAAAGGAAAATGAAGGCAATGTTGTTTGCTGATGACCTTCTGGTATGGGGAGAGGATAAGGAAGAAGTACAAGAGCAATTGGATGAGTGGGAGAAGGTAGTGTTATCATATGGGATGAAGTTCTCAGCACAAAAGAGTGAAGTGGTCATCACAACGAGGAGGAAGAACAGACTGGATATGGGCATAACACTTGGAGGACAGCAGTTGCAGAAAGTAGAATGCTTCAAGTACTTGGGAAGCATAATTGAAGAAAAGGGAGGTAATGGGATGGAAATAAATGAAAGGGGAAGGTGTGCAGATGGATTTTTCAAGAGTGTTAGGGGGATGATATGGAATAAAGATTTACCACAAAAATGTAAAGGAATCATCTACAAGACCTACTTTGTGCCAATTTTGATGTATGGTTCAGAAACATGGGTGATGAAGGAAAGAGACAAGAATAAAATACGAGCAGTGGAGATGAAGTTCCAGAGGAGTAGGGTAGGAGTAACAAGAATGGACAGTCAGAGAGATGGTAAGAGAGGAACCATTGCAAAATAGAATAGAGCGATCTAGGCTACAATGGTATGGACATGAGGAGGATGCGAGAGGAGAGGATACCGAAGATGTTTGGAATGGAAATGCAGGGAAGGAGGCCAAGGGGAAGACCAAGGACAGATGGACAAAAGGAGTTAAGAAGAGTGTGGAGGAAAGAGGAGTGTGCTGGGACACAGTGGAAGATGAGAGATGGTGGATGGACAGGAAACGATGGAGAGGCTTATGTTCCAAGCAGATCCGACCAGCGGTCGGAAACTGCTCAAGATGATGATGATGACTGATATCTGTTACTTGGGTAATTTTTGATCCAACTATGCGCTACTCCTCGGACGCCTGCATCATGCAGCTTATACAATAATAAATTATGATCGACAGTGTCAAATGCCTTTTGTAGATCCTCAAATAGACCTGCTGATATATTGCCTTCGTGTAGCGATTTCTCTAAATTTGTGACAATATCAAATAAAGCATCAAGTACACTTGGAGAGTCTTGGAAACCATACTGGTGTTGAAAGAAGTAGTTGCATTGAAAGAAAAATTTCACCAGCCTGCTTTTTATAATTTTTTCAAAGATTTTTGACAGATCAGGCAATATAGTTATAGGTCTATAGTTGTTTGGATCATCTTCAGATCCCTTCTTATGAACAGGAACTATTTTACCAATTTTCAAAGGATCTGGTAAGATGCCAGTTTCCAAAGACTTATTGATCAAATCTGAGATTGATTTGGCTAGTATCTGTTTGCACTTTTTTAGTACCAAGCTGTTTATATCATCATTTGGGTTATTTTTGGATTTTAGATAATCAATTATTTTTATTACTTCTTCCTTTGATGTGGGAGTAAAATTATACAGTCTACCTGCATTATCATAGATGTTTTGGGACTGTGTGGGTCTACTGGCCTTAGGTTGGATCCTATATTTGTAAAGAATTTGTTAAATTCATTAGCTATCGATTCTGATTCGATCATATCTTTGCCATCAATTGTTAGTTTATTACATGATATAGACTCTGGTTTTGTTTTGTTATTTAGTGCTTTATTTATGACATGCCACGTTTTTCTTGGATTGTTATAATTATTTTTTAACTTATTGTTAAAGTAATCTCGTTTAAGTTCTCTTCGAAGTGTTGTTACTTTATTATTACATTTTTTATACTCTTCTATGGTGAGTGGATGACACCAAGGTTTTAGTGTCTTTGCATATAGGACACTTTTTCTGTGAGTTAAGCTAATGAATTCCTTTGTAGCCCAAGGTGGCAAATTACCTTTTTTTTTTTTTTGATTGTATGATAGTTTCTGTACATGACAATGCACAGGCATTTTTAACATAATCAGTTAATTCAAAAAAATGTATACACACTTTGAACTTCCATAGAAAATTTATTTACCGTTCTACAAAGTTAAATTTCAGGAAATTAGAAAGCTGAAAGTCCAATGTAAATGAAACATAAATAACAAATGTTAATACTGTTCAAATTGGCGACCTGCAGCATCAATACAATTCTGAGTACGAGTCACCACTGATTCTGTACATCGTATCAAAACGTCCAATGAGATTTCTCTACACACGGCTTGAATCTCATTCCAAAGAATGTCTAGGTTACGTGGTTTACGTTTGTACACCTCATCTTTTACTGTGCCCCATAAGAAATCCAGTGGTGTAAGGTCTGGAGAGCGTGCTGGAAACTCGATTGGCCCCCTGCGTCCTATCCACTGGCCCGGCAAATTTTGATCCAGGTAAGCTCGTACGTCCCTGTGATAGTGCGGCGGGGCACCATCTTGTTGAAAATAAAAATTATCATTACCGTATAATGCACGAATGGCAGGAAATATGGAATCAGCAAGCATTGTTAGGTAAGTTATACCAGTTACAGTGCCTTCAAATCGAAAAGGTCCAATGAGTCCCCTTGAAGACAAACCGCACCACACATTTACACCAGGCAAATTTACAGCTTTTTCAATTGTAATGTGAGGATTTTCTTCACCCCAGTAAACACAATTGTGCCTATTGACAGTTCCATTAAGTTTGAATTGGGCTTCATCCGACCAAATGATGCTACCCATAAATCCCGGTTCACGTATCACCATCTCCTGAACCCATTCACAAAATTGCAACCTTCGATCTGGATCGTCGTCACTTAGCTGTTGCACCAGCCTTGGAATGTAAACACGATACTTGCCTCTCTTCAGAATGCGTAGCACGCTGATAGCACTATATCACTTTCACGTGCCCCTTGCCTTGAAGATTTGTTAGGAGAGCGTTGAAACAGTTCCAAGACTGGCGTTGATGACTCATCACTTGTAGCTGTTCGAGGTCGACCTGAATGAGCTTTATGCACATCACACACTGTTCCATGAACTTCGAATTTGTCTCGTATGCGTGTAATTGTTAATCTTGAAGGTGGTTCTGTATCATACTCCCTTCTCCACTGTCTTTGAACTTCATTTACATTCTCAAACTTCCAGTACCGCTTAATAACCTGCTTACGTTCTTCAAAACTCTAACGTACGTCCGCCATGTTGATATTACAAATTCCAACTGACAATATAACATAGAGGGACGATTATGCTGCCACCTGGCGAAGAAATATAACATTAACCTTGTAGAGCGGGAAAACTACGATAGTTTAAAGTGTGTATACATTTTTTTGAAGCACCCTGTATATACAGTATCATCCGCTGAAAACTGAAATGGATTTGATAACATTAAGTGATATATGTTATCATATGATATTCTTTTATAAGTACAGTAGTAGCAATATTATCCCTTCTTTTTTTAATGCTAGGTAATTCCAGATGTAATATTAAGATGTTGTGGTCACTAAAATCATTAACTATATTTGCCACCTTGGTGTTAGCATTGAAGTTCAGAAATAAATGATCAAGAAGAGACACTGCTAGGCCTAGTTGGTAGGTTGGGATTTATACATGTATAACCTTTGCTGAGTGTCATATCCAGGTACTGTACAGTATAATGATCTGTTTTGTTGAGTATATCTAACTCTTTCAAGGAAACCGGTAGTGTTTTAAAACCAAATTCACCAGGTAGACCGATACTTCTGAAGATGTTATTGGATAGATCCGTGTTTCATGTGTTCAGAGCCCGAAGAAGTCATTTGTCAAACGAAGTCTACAATTAGGAGTGCCTAATATTTGTTTTCTCCTGATGGGATATTTAGCTGTTCGTACAGATCCTGGTAAGAACGTGTCTTTTTCAGCAGCCACTACTATTTTTGCTACTAATTTCAACTCGCGATATCTCGGAAGGTTGGAATCAATGCGTCAGTTCCGCCATGAATTGTATGCTACCTTAGCTAGTTGGTTATTGTTGTTTTAAGGGGCAGAACTACAAGGTCATCTGCCCCTAATATGCTACCTTATTGTCCTTGGTAACTTGATGGACTTCTTTATGTCTCCACCGAGTTTGTGTGTCGATGTATTTTTGCCTAGGTATGGTTGATTCCAGTGTTGACTATTGCCGATTCGTGTATCGGTGTCACAGCATATTTTCACGTGCATTCTACTGAGTGGTTGGATTTCTCTGAGAAGTTGGTGGAGGCTCTCTTCAACTCGTTTCGTCTGTCATTCACAATATTTACTGTTTAATTTGCTCGCATCCAGTGTTAGGTGTTTTCGGTTGCCAGACATTTGTCCGAATATGAAGGACAAGGATGCAACGTTTGTGGACGATACTGTCATATGAAACCACAGTAACGTCAGATCTTGCTGTCGAACCATCCAGTAATCAATCTGAGTAGCACGATGTGTTGGTTCTTCTTCAATAACCAGGGCACCAGCCTAATATGTTACATAGTTTCGAACACCAAGTCTATGTCGTCCATAGTAACGTCGAGGATTATTATCGTACTGGGAGCCATTTTTGTGTGTTGCCTTTGTAATCAAGATTACATGTTTTTCAGTCGGTCAACGCGATTGTATCCTATGGTAATGGGTGTTTCCTTCATCCTGAAAAGAAATGTACATGCGATTAAGAAGTACACCTGGATGACCAGTTTCAATCGTTGTAAGATCCCTTACACTTAGGCTATTAAATCTAAGTCTACAAGATGGGTCATGGTATTTACAATATGTACACTTATTTAGTTGCAGTGATTAATCTAGGGCAAGTAGTAAAGATTTGCCAAGTGTGATTTTTTTTGTTAAGATTTTGATTGTGGTTATTGACCATCAAATTTGCTTGCTTAGGGTGATTTTGTCATCGTTTTTAAATGGTTAGGTTGGAGTGGATTGTCAACTTAGCTGATAAGAGTGATGTTTGGTCCGGTCCTGTGTTACTCCTCTCACCAACTGAACTGGCAAGGTAATCACATCCTACCGAACGGTCAATCACCAATCTTAACCAAAAATGACGTATAAATAACAAATATTGACTATTGCGCTAGTCTCATAACTATTAGAGCGAAATAAGTGTATACAGGGTGTCGCAAATATACGTTGACAAACTGAAACCAGAGTGGTACGAAAAAACTTGCACTGGCTCTGATTCAAACCGCTACAAATGACTCGTATCAAGGAACACGCCACGCCATGCACGATACCACTGAGCTAGTTCGTCAGTCGGGAAGTGGAGGCATTCCTCCTCGGCTGGTATGTAACGGAAACATTAGATTAAGTCACACTTTCTCGGCGCTGTGTTGCCAATTCGCCCCGTTAAAAATTTAAAGTCGTACAGATTTTTAACGGTTCGTTTCCGGCGATAAGTGTCCTGTCTCAAGTTGCTTCAGATGCCGGAACCTCTGGTTTCAGTTTGTTGACGCAATTTTTCGACACTCTGCATATTGTAAATGCCATCACCTAAACTTGTAGACATACATTTAATAGCCTAAGTGTAAAGGAGCCGATCATGATCACTTGATGGTCGAATCTCTATTTATTAATATGTGGCTTTTTTTTTTTTTACGATCAAGGAGACACTCTTTACAGTAGGGTGCAATTGTGTCGACTGACTGAAAAACAAAAAAATTTGATCCCTTCAAGGAGAAGAGTGAGTTAGTTATGAGGTTTTAAGGGGTTGAACGTCCGGTTGGATTGCTTGTAGATAAGAATCAAGGCAATACCTTATCCTCGGGGCATCCAGTTTGATGTGCGTAGCAAGATACAATGTGGGCAGTCTGTCAGACGCTACGTTGACACTCCAGTACTTGTGCCATGATAGTTGAGTTTGTAACGTTCTCTAATTTCTATCGCCTTTGATCCCCTCCACTCAGTGTCCTTTCTATACGCGACTTTTTTTAACATTTCTGCTTAATTCTAAGCGAAGCCTCTTTGAAATTTGAAATTAATTTTGTTAGTAAAAGGTATTTGGGGAAAAGGAGATAGGAATTCAAAGTCCTGGCCAGTTTTATTGCTCTGTCAAACGCGGCGTGGTAGATAGTTAAATGGACTAATAATTTCTGGCTATCAAGTTATAGGCTAGGGATCATTTTCTGGTGTTGATTTTTATGTAAATGATATTTTTTTGATTGATATGATTTTTTGCATTTATTTTAAAATTTTAATTGTAATAAAATGAGATAATTTTAAGAAATTGTGATATTTTTATTTCTCCTTCTCTCTCTCCCTTGCTTGCCTATTGCAGAGATCAGTTATGCCAGCTTACATTCTTGTTTTCTCCCAGATAGACCCTGAGATGTTTTATCTCGTGCTAAATTGATTTTGGGAATTTGCAAATGTGGTCGTTGGACTTCGGTCTTAACGGGCTCAAGACGAAGCGAATCATCGGATGACGTACCATTACGTCACATCTATTCAATATTCGGAGAGTGATATGGCGTCCCCCAAAGCGACGCGCACTACTTGTGTACTGGTGACTTGAGAAATGTGCGAGGGTTATCTTCCCGTGGACTGGGCAAGTTATGGAAGTTAGTCCAACAACAAACATAAATACGACTAAGATTTTCTACTTTCAATCTTGGAAAGTTGACTGGCTCCTAGCCTCCATACAACTTCTACATTAATGCAGACACTCAGGCTGCATAATATTCATTATTACCAATAATCATCTCATATGATTTCATATTTTACAATAATTGTATAAGCATCGAAATCTAACAATTTATTTAACCCTCAAATTATTTATAACATTGAACAAATTATTTATTATTATCATCATGGATGATATTTAAATAATTAAATTATTATTCACATACACTGAATCATTTATATCATTTAATTTATAGAATTATTTATAACCATTATAGAATTATTTTATATTATCTGGAATTGTTATATTTATTATGGAATTAATTTATATTATAATATTGAATATTTATGTCGAATAATTTGAACTATCCAAGCTTTGCTAAAAGTATTTATATTCAAAAATTAACTAACTTCATTATGTCACTTGGACATTCTACGACTGATATAATTTTCTCAAAACAAAATTTCACACTGCAAAATATTAGTCGTGGTTCTTCTAACCAATCGTAACGTTGGACATAACTGTCAAATCGAAACGAAAATAGTGTTCATCATTTATAAATGAATGAAAGAAAAGAATCCTCAATTACTCTACACTAGCAATAATACATGTATAGAATTAGCTCACGTATTCTTGATGTTCATGGTGGTGCAGGTCCTTAGCTGACGTCACATTCTAATGGGTTTTCTGCTATCCCATTAGTATGGCAACTCCCTTGGTCATCTGCCGTCACCATTAGTACCATCCTCGGGTTCCATCGTTACCCTATCCCATTGCCATTTAACGACACATACTCGCGTAAAAAAATATGCACTTATTAACTTCGCGATAACTTGCACGGCTGTTTGACATTATGACTTGTGTCATATGTGATAGTCCTGTTGTTTTTAACAAATTACCCACTTTCTCAAAGTTCATATTGAAATATTCGTAATGCAGCGTTCCGTCTTTGACCACTTGTAACAGCGACTTGACTTCTACAAATATACGCTTACTATCCTGGAGTATTGGAAATCGAAGCTGCATGTTCTAACATAATCTGTGCGAGTAAACAGATATGCTCTGTACACGACTCGTTGAACGAAATCGTTCTCGCTATCGTAGACTAAGCCTGTTGTCGGGGAATGAGGAATACCTCAAGACATATCTACGAAGTAGATAGCTCCCCCTATTCTCCTAACATTGGGTCTTGGATAACGAGCGGCTAGGTACAGAGCTGATCCACTGTTTGATTGGCTAGGGGCTGCTGGGTTCTTATTGGTTGTTGGTGGAACATATCTATATTCCTTGGATTTTAAGCTGCTCCTTGCTTTTTGTTCCGAAGCGGTGCAGCGCTCGACGACGCTTTATGCAGCCAGCAACCAGAAAGAAAGGCGCCTTGGATTATTGGTCAAAATGGCGTCGCATTCGCGTGCTTTGAAGCTGCGGGCGTGCCGATTAAAATCCTAGGAAGGCAGATTTTGAGTTTGTGGTTGTAGTTATATGTGTACATGTGATTTTATATTGATTGATTACCTTTAGCCAGAACATTACATCTAGGAGATTGTGTGTGAGAATGTTTTGGGGAGTTTTGCTGAGGTTATGGCATTATGTGGGTAGATTTTTACTTTACATTTTTAACTTTTTTCGGTTGGATATAATATGTAACACGCGGAAGTTGCCTTCATTTACAGAAGTAGTTGCTACCTTGTGTTATTGCGTATCAAAATGCATAGTTTGTAATATCATTGGGTATATGAAAATGTGCTACCGTACCTCTAGCGGCCTACGGTACCGCATGCTTTAGATACCGTAATTATCATGTGAAATTCCGCAGTAGAAAACTTCAAAAACGTTCGTTGGTTTCTGTAGAAAATCATTCTTACTGGTCTAGGGCTCTCTCCTATAATATTAAAACACGTGGTATATCACAATTACTACGTTTATATGACGAACTCAAATCGATTTGAATACGATCCTGTTTTCAGTACGCTGCCCGTTTACATGAGCAGTTTCAGTTCGTATTGAAATCTTATTTCAATACGGTATATAATTTATGGTGGCCAACCTGCAGTTATGTTGGCTAACTCGTATTAAACAGCAAAATAAAAGACCCGTACCGTAATTATCATATTACTAGTGCATGAGACAGGACCCTGACTTTCACAGTTACACTGGACATGTTAGGCTGTAACCATTGATCTGGACGCGTTAGGCTGTAACCATTGGATTGGACAAAACGAAGGTTAGAATTGTCGAGTGTAGGTGTAGCCTGTGGCCGCAGGAAGTTAGCGGGGCGCTCACAGTTTCACTGGACGCGTTAGGCTGTAACCATTGCCAAAACCATTCATCTGGACACGTTGGGCTGTAACCATTGTCAAAAACCATTGGATTGGACAAAACGAAGGTTAGAATTGTCGAGTGTAGGTGCAGCCTGTGGCCGCCGGAAGCTAGCGGGGCACTCACAGTTTCACTGGACGTGTTAGGCTGTAACCATTGTCAAAAAACATTGGATTGGTCAAAACGAAGGTTAGAATGGTGGGGGTAGGTGTGGGGAGCTAGCAGGGCTTGATTGACAAAAAGAACATAGATCTAGTACTGGACGAATTTATTGTTCACTTTAGACCATCCTCCCTTTTCATCACTTTTAACACCTTATCTTATTGAAAATATATAATTTATGATATGCATACCTTTCGGGGAGTTGTTGGGAGTCGTTTCACAATCTCTTCATACTCAATAGCCACTGCTGCACTGCAATAATTGTTATTTCACGGAAAGAATGCAATTTTTCATCACTCTCTTCACTTACGGACGCCATCTTTGACAGTCATGTGACACCCGAAAGTCGATCATGTGACTACGTTACCAACTTGAATAAAGAAATTCACCGCATGCCTTCGCTACAAAGTTAGGCACTGTCTTGTGGAAAATTGTATAAATATTGGCAATACTGTACTGTTGTAATGCCCATAATGGCAGACACAGCTAAGTCATGTTATAATTTGGGATGGCGGGTGGGTTATAGACAGCTGAGGAGTGAACTACATCATTCCCAGATCAATTTTGAATCATTTGAAAAGATATTTATTGCAAATTTAAGAAGTTTTTTTCCCCCTGGGTTCGTGTCTCCTGCACTGTTACCATTGTCATCCGATGTTTCTTTGACGGGTTGTTTGTAAACATGAAAAATGGATGCGCCGAAGATTTTGATGTTGTTTGTTCTTACGAAGTTTATGGGTAACAGTCGTCCCTTTTAATTACTGAAGCTTTTAGAGACACCGGGCTGCCAGAATGTTGCCCCGAATGGGATCTGTAACGTGCCAGTAAATCTGACACGGCTCCCTCGCATTTAGGCCTAAGCACCCTGACTGCCCCAGGATTCGATCCTGCTACCTTGGTAAAAGCAGGTGAGAAAGTTACCGCTGTGCCACTCGGCCAGTCTGTGTTGAATTTATTCAAATGGAAAAAGGAACTGATTAATCGGCAAAGAAAGACGGTGTATTTTTACTGTTTCTGTTGAGCACATTTTACCTACGGATACACCAGACATTAAAAGTAAAACAGACAAAAATACATTAACACTAAAAACGCGTGCAAACAAACTACGCTTATCAACCACGAAAAGAACACAGACAGTAACGAAGAATATGGGCAGGAAGTAAAACATTGCGATTCGAGTCAGGCGACAGACGAAAGTAGGCCTAAATTAGTTAATCATTGTAACTCAAGAGCGTGCAGAATCGCTTTCTTTCAGTACGATCCACGTTGACATGTTCCTGAATAACTGTTTGGATACGATCCGATCCCACAATTTTACCGTATCGAGCTTGAAAATCAATTCGAACTGTGTCCCGTTTACATGACCGTATTCAATATGGTAAGTGTACTCAAATCGATTTGAGTTCGCTATGTAAACTCGGTAAATATGGTGGTGTATACAATAATATAAAATATTCCTAACATTGTCCAGATATCCTTCTGTTCCCTATTTCCCCTTTTAGGCCGGTATAAATTATGTTCACAATGGAATATCCATCTCATTTGGGTACAATCGTGTTGACAGACTGAAAAGGATCCAACTATTGCATTAAGAAACTGCTGTACTCTGGAGGATTGGTATTGAAATTCTGACTTTATTCTCTATTACATCAAATAACTACTAACACAGCTTGCCACGGTGGGTGAGTGGATAGTGTGTCGGTCTACTAACCCCAAGGTTGCAGGTTCGCTCCTGGCCATGGTAAGTGATTTTTGAAAGGCGGCAAAAATACGACACGCATATTGAAGAACCCATTTGAATTCAGTATGCCGTGTTCATAATGGCAAAATTATTCTCGGGAGTTTCCGCCAACACGAAGTTCTTAATTTCTCTACTAGAAAGCGCTATAGTGTTCAAGGACCTTAGGTATCTAAGCTCCTTGACTTTCATAGTGATTCAAGGAACAACAAAATTCGACATGCAAGCTACCCTCTGGGTGTGAAATTACAAAGCTTACACTCGGCACCCGAGGCCATACGATATTATTATTATTACTAACATTTGCTATCCTATAACGGAAAAACAAAAAAAATATTTTTGGACTTTCCACTTTTGCACTAAACCACTCATATTAAAGCACCACTTTGCTGTGGGAACTAGAGCTCCCTAGGTTTTATCTAAAAACCAAATAAATTGTAAATACTATTTTAAAACATACATACATTTTTATTTGAGACTGTTTCGAAACATGTACCTGTAATGTAATAAAAACATGAAACGAAAGGATTTGACTAGGCAGACTGTTAAGTTAAAACCCTCATGATAAATGAATAAGGACCATGGTGGTCGAGAGCGCTAACGCTCTACCTTGTGCCTCGCTGGCATTGGGAGAGCGTAGGTTCAAGTCCCACCTCAGTCGTCCTGAAAATAGTTTTCATGCTTTCCCATTTTCACCATCTGGCGAATGCCGGGACGGTTCCTTTCGATAGGTCCACTGCCAATTTCCTTCCAATATCCCTTCCCTGACCCGTCCTGAAAAGTAAAGTTCATGGCCATTGGCTGCGTTAATAAAGAAATAATAAGGAAAGATAATGACTTGTAGACTTAGAAAAGATTTTTGATAGTGTTGATTGGAGTAAATTGTACGACATTTTGAAAAGCATTGGAATAAAGTACAGGGATAGGAGGATGATCTACAATCCATACAGAAACCAGACGGCAGCTATGCAAGTTGAAGGGCATGATAGAGTCAGTAATGTCAACTCAAGCGAATGAATTATTGTTAACGGTCATCACTGTTGAAAGCTGGTAAACCTTCTACTAAATTCTGCGACTAGCATTTCAAGGTAGTATTCAGAAAGACGTAAGGTAAGGCTGCAACTTATCAATCACCCATACTTTTCAATGAAGGAATTGAGAGAAAAATTTTAAGTAGGAGTAAAGATTCGAGGAGAAAATTTCAACTTTGAGATTTGCTGATGACATTGTCATATTAGCCGATTCACCAGAGGATTTGAATGAGATTTTAAATGGAATGCACTCCATCTTGAGGAAAGAATTCATGATGAAAATCAACAAATGTGATATATGATACAAGAATAGCAGCCAATGGCCATAAGCTGGGCATGTTTGATTGAACGCCCGAGAGCTCCCAACAAGTTCAATTTCAAGTAGTTCCAACTTTCGCTACCAGATGCTACTGTCACTAACACTAGCGGCGAACGTTGGAACTTGATAGATCGTTTCCTAACCAGCCAAATATAGCCTACAAATTTTGCTACAGACCACTAATTGCAGTGATAGGTTCTTTCAAATGGCATGGGCCCGCCGGCTTTACTTCCCCTCCGAAGAAAGGCATAGTTCTAAAAGAACAATTTGTGTGTTCCTGGATTTAAGAAAGGCTTTTGACACCGTAGACCACAATATACTCATTAGAAAACTTCAAAAGGAAGGTATTCGTGGTACTCCTCAAGAACTAATAAAAAGCTTCCTTTTTAACAGAATACAAAAGGTGCGAATCAAAGATACTCTAAGTAGAAGTGCTGAAGTAAAAATTGGAATACACCAAGGAACAGTTTTAGGTCCTATTCTTTTTCTGTTATATATTAACGATTTGTGTGAGCTGAACTGTAATGTGATGATTACCTCATATGCTGATGACACTGTCGTCACAGTCACAGGAACAACTTGGGAGGACACTTTTAATAGAACTCAAGAAACCCTTGCTACAGACCAAAAATCACCTCCTTACCAAAACACAATACCTAAGCTTCTCACACAACAAAACATTACAACCCACAGACAATTTAACACTCAAGATCCACACACCAATTTGTAACAATGGTGAAAGATGCAAGTCCATACCTTACAGAAGTCAATGAATGCTACATATTTAGGGATTATTATACATACCGTAGTCATTTAAAATGGAACATGCATGCATCAAAATTGGCCAATAAACTTCAAAAGTTAATTTACATATTTTACTGAATCAGAAATATCCTTTCAGCAAAAGTCTTGAGAACTGTATATTTTGCCTTAGTCCAGTCATAACTACAATATTGAATAAATGGTTGGGATGGAATACTTGATTCACATTTGGCTCAGAATCTCATTCTAAAAGTTATGTACAAAAAGCCATCAACTTTTCCAACATGTGAACTGTATCAACAAAGCATGGTGCTTAACATACGACAGTTATTTGTTCAGTCATCAATCATATCTATACTTAAAAATATGAAGCTCTTCCCAAATGGACAGGAACTTAAAATGTGCACTAGACTTCAAGACAGAACTGGAATAAATAAACACCCTTAATATACTGAAGAAGAGCCTCCGTGGCTTATGCGGCAGCACGCCGGCCTCTCACCACTGGGTCCGTAGTTCAAATCCCGGTCACGCCATGTGAGATCTGTGCTGGACAAAACGGAGGCAGACAGGTTTTTCTCCGGGTACTCCGGTTTTCCCTGTCACAATTTCATTCCAGCAACACTCTCCACTATCATTTCATTTCATCTGTCATTCATTTAATCATTGCCCCAGAGGAGTGCGACAGGCTTCGGCAGCCGGCACACTTCATATCCTCGCCTCTAGATGGGGGCTTCATTCATTCCATTCCTGACCCGGTGGGAGACTTGAAGCAGGCTGTGGATTTTCAATATACTGAAGAAAAGGCTTTTTACATGGCTCCTTAATAACTTTGATAAAGTAAATGAACTTTTAAATTTTCACCAACATATTTAAACCAACTCAGTCACAAATAAGTAATGTATCATCTTCTTTTATTTTTAGTGTCCTCATAATAAACTTTTCTTACTATTATCAGTCAAATACTATCTTGCAAATAAATTAAGAAACTGTATTCATGAAGCCTACGCTCAAGTTTATCTTATGTGGGATTCACGCTGTATTTTGATGCATCTGTATATGTACATGTTTCCTGTCAGTGAATAAAAAAGTTTTCTCGTAAAAAAAAAAGTTCTTAATGCCCTTAAATAATCAGACGGACTGTAGGCCGGGTTTGAACCCGCCATCTTGGGCATAGCAGTTCAGCATGCTACCGACTGTGCCATCAAAGCCACAAAATGTAAAACAAAAGGAATGGAATGCAGCCGTAAGAAATCAGAAACACCTATTGACATCAAATAAAGGCAGATGGAAAAGCTAAAGGAAGTAGGGAGCAAAATAATCAGCGATGGACGAAGCAACGAGTGTATAGAAAGTAGGCTGGCACAGGTAAGGGAAGAATTTCTGCAGAAAAGCAATGTGTTGTCATCAAATATAGATATTTGAAATACATTTTTAAAGCCTTTTTCTGGAGTGTGGACTGTTGATGCAGGAGAACAGAAGCATTTCAAATGCGGTAGTGCAGGAAAATGATTAAACTCAAATGAGTAGATGGAGTAAGAAGACGAGCGGAAGAGCGCTAATGAAGATAAGAGATCGGTTGATAGGGCACATACAGTACAGTACTAAGACAACCAGGATTGGCAATTTTTTTATGGAAGGAAGGGTAAAGGACAAGAATTGTAGAGGTAAACCAAGGTTACAATACAAGTCATAGTATTGCATCACATGTGGTATGGTAGCTATGTGGAGATGAAACGATTAGTTGCATCACACCAGTCTAAGGACTGAAGACTCAAACAGTAACATGGAAATACTCACAGTATTAGCCTTTCAAGATGGGAGTGCTGCTGCGCCAGCATTTGTTGGTCATAGCAGCAGGAGCGTTGCGGGATGAGGAGAGTGAAAGAGTGATGATGGAGTACAGTCCCCACATAAGTCAAGTAGCATTACATGTGCTGCTTGTGTTACTCAGAACTTATAATGTGGTTTGTGAACAAAAAGCAAAGTCAACTCCGTACAAGCCATGGAGGCCCTGGGAGCAGTGGAAGGTAGAGGCCTCCACTCTTTGGGACATCGGCACTAGATGGGATGGGGTTGTCAGCTCCATGCCCGGCCGTCTTTGCTCCCAGGAATTACCCTGGTACTCATTTCTGACGTAGGCTGAGTGAACTCCAGGGCTATTTGTGTTTCCGAAAGTGGTAGTTAATTAAGAAGTTAAGTTTCTAAAATCCACTACCTGGATGGGGATCGAACCCACTCCCTTTCAGTTAGAAGCTCAGAAAATAAAAATTTAAAAAAGGTTGGTTTGTAATTATTTTGCAACAGCACAGCTAAGTGTAACAGGAGCTCATGTCACCACGGAGAGTAAAACGATGTTTGAGGTTGCTGAGTCATATCCTACTCGCATGACTGTACCTGTCAACCAAGCAGCTGCTTCATGACTCGAACAGTGTGTGAACATTAAGATGACATGAGAAAAGAGTCTGTATATCTAATACAAATTATATGTGCTATTCTCCAGGAGTAACCACATTCATAATTGATCTGTATTAAATTATACAGGGTTAGCACAAAATATTTAAGTAATGTCAAGCACATTCATTATTGAAAGTATATAGCTTACAGCATTGTCACATAGGCCTCTACCAATTTAAAGAGAAACTCATCAAGTTTTTTGAGTCTGCTCGCTACAAATTCTCAATGTGCCCTCCTTGTTCCAGACGGCAAGTATTGATACGGTAGTCCAACTCCGACTACACACACTGGAGCATGCCCTGGTCAATTTCAGGCAAAACTGATAGCGTTGATTATTGTCATCTTGTGACAGATGCAGATTGGTGTCTTATAAACTGGCCTTCCCGGTCGCCTGATCTGATCCCGTGTGATTTCTTCTTATGGGGGTTTATCAAAGATGAAGTTTATGTATCACCCATGCCAGTTAATCATGTTGAACTGAGGAAACAGATCCAAGCGGCTGTAGCTAAAATTGGCCAGGACATGCTCCAGCGTGTGTAGTCGGAGTTGAACTACCTTATCGATAATTTCCGTGTGACGCGAGGAGGGCACATCGAGAATTTGTAGCAAGCAGACTCAAGAAACTTGGCGAGTTTCACTTTTAATTGGTATATGCGTCAATGCTGTAAGCCATATACCACTTTCGATAATACATGTGCATGAAATCGCTTAAATCATTCGTTCTAACCCTGTATGTGCTATGGAAAAAAGTCAATATTGAATACATGTTACATACACCAATAACCTTTTAGCACCACTGGGGTGTGGCAGAATTAAGGAATAGGAAAAGCAGGTAGACAAAACTAATGAAATGTACATCACATATATTTCATAATGGCAGATTTGTTGTTTTCAATCAAACATTGCGTATGGTAAGAAACAAACTGTACAACAGTGCAACGGTTATTAAGTCATGGTACTGTTGGAAAATGCTACTGCATAGAAAAGGAGCCTACTATGCCCTACCTCTGGTCCACTTTGGCTTCTTCAAAAATCTTGAATCATTGAGAGCAGGGTGCCATATAGTGGGCAGACAGGGGGATTTTCGTCTAAACCAATTATTTTATGTTAAAAATAAAATAAGTATATACGGTTGCTAAAATTCTTCTTAGAAACAGAGGGCACCTCACATGTTTCATAAATCCTGAATACTAAGTGAAATAACCTGATCAGACCTTCATCCCCCGATGCAACGCTACAACTCAGTTGGTAAATCATTTTAAGCCTGGTGCTTTCTTCCTACTATGTCTCTATCAAATTCTGATCTCAATATTAAATCTCCTTTCTGATCCTCATCAATTTCCTCTTCCCTCTCCACAACATGATTCTCAATGTCCTTACACCTATAGAACGCTCTATGTAAGCTTTCCATCTCTCAACCTTTTCTTCTGTATCTGTTAGAGCAGGCTTTCTCAACCTGGTGTTCTCGTCATATGAGCCAGCAAGCGCTCTTGAGCACAAGCTCTCCTGAGATCCATTCTACAATTCAAATTCTGTTGGACGAACCAGAATAATAGTGTTTTCACAGTCGTTTTGTAAAATATAAATAACATAAATAATAGGATATGCCTATTTTGTGAGTAATATGAAAGATGCTGATTCCACATGTAAATGTATCTTACCTGCATGAGTCTGTTGCAGCATTCAACCACTATTCTTTCACTTCCTTGCACCTCTAGTTTACTTCATTTTTCAGACATCCGTATTCTGCTTTCCCACTTCCATCTCTTGCATTCTTGTGCTTCCATATTTCATCCATTAATTCTGGTACTGTACTGTATATCCTGAGTGATTCAAGGTTCTCTACCTATTCTTTCCTTTCTTTCAATGCTTTCTATGGTGTATTTCATTATTTCTTTCTTCAAAGTGGGAATTATAGGAATATATGGAAATATTTGAGAAAGTAATAGATTACACTCATAAAAACAATAATGACATGGTAATAATTGGGGGGGATTTAAACTTGCCAGAAGTTGATTGGAATGGAGCTGCAACAGATGCCCATGAACAGAAACTTGCAAATAAATTACTTTGGGAGAGAGGATTTACACAAGTAGTGCAAGCGCCAACTAGGCTCAGCAACTTTCTGGATGTATTCCTGATAAAACCAGGGGAACTTGTTGAAAAAAAACACGTAATTGAAGGAATAGGTGACCATAAAGCTGCAATAATGGACGTTGGTCTGGTACCAAAAAGGCTTAATAGGAGGGTCACACAGGACAAGAAATTATACAGAAAAACTAAATTCGATGAATTTGGAGCTACCTGAAATCAAAATTTAATTCTTGGATAAGTGAAGGGAGTAATGTGGATACACTCTGGGCAAATTTTAAGGAAATCATTTGGGAGGGTGAGAAGAGATTTGTACCTGTTAAGAAGGGATAAACAACCTCAGACCCTGTTTACTATACAAAGGACATACGAAAATTAAAAAGGAAATGTAGAATGGTAAACAGTCAAATCAAAGAGGGCAGGGGAAACAGAGAAAGCAGCTAATAAAGGAGTTCAGTAGGTTGAAAAAGGAAGCAAAGGAAAATTACATGAATGGCATACTTCATGAGGGTAAAGACCACATAGGGAAATAGAAAAAGCTGTATTCATATATTAAAAATCAAAAGGGAAACGGAATCCACATTCCCACAATGGAGGGAGAAGGGGGTGAGCATTTATTTGCAGATAATGAGAAAGCAAACCTATTTAGTAGGGAATTCATAGATTCAGTGGAAGATTGTCAGGAGTTGGAAACCGTTAATGAGGCTGGAGAGGGTGAAACACATAAAGACACAAGTATTTTCACCTTTACAAATGAGGATATTTTTAGAGAAATCAAACTGCTTCAGGAAGGAAAAGCAGCAGGGTGTGATCAAATTACTGGGGAATTAATAAAGGCAATGGGGTGGTACATAGTGCCTTATTTCAAGTTTATTTATGACTACATCATGAACAATAGTAGAATACCAAAGGAATGGAAGGAATCTATAATAATACCAATTTATAAAGAAAAGGGACAAAGCCAGGACAAAGCGGTGAGTGATAGAGGAGTAACACCTCTAAAGAAAACCAAGGTCCAGCTGGCCCGGCTGGTAGCACCTTGTCAGGGTCCCTTGCCAGGGTTAGGGTGAAGTCCTCAACGGCATTGATAGTGGAATAGATGATCTATAGAACAGTATGAATGGCCCTGTATCCGGGATTAATAGGATAAAAGGCATCTACCCTATGATTTAGTTAGATGTCAGCTTTACATAAATCCATTTAGCGTCTGTCTTGTAGCAAGCGGCTAGATGGTCAGCGTCTGTTCACCAAAGGTGCGGCTGAAAACCCATCCTCGGAGCTAACAACCTCGAGTAGAATTTTTAGGGGACTTGTTCCCTTAACCTAGCAAACAATCAACAATGGATATGCACATTGTAAGAGATTTTACCCCAGGGAGTAACCAATCTCCATTTTTCAAGGAAATGAAAAGTAGGCACTCGGATTCTGGGGGCCTACATCATTGTGCAAAGGATGAAAAGGATGAGTCGGAACATCTTGAAAATAGCATTAAGCAAATCAGTAGTAAAATTAAGCACAAGAACATTAACTTTTTGGCTACCTTTAATGTCAATTCACTCTTAAAAACAGGAAAACTTAAAACTCTAATAAATTTCATCAAAGAGAAAAGGATTATGATAACAGCTCTTCAAGAAACTAGATATACTGATGAACATCCATTTGATTCAGAAGGTTATAGAATATTTAAGGGAAAACCTGGAAAGAGAGTTATGATAAATGTACCTCAGTTTGGAACTGGGTTCATTGTAAATCAGAACATATTAAATTCAATAATAGAGTTTCAATCCATTAATGAAAGATTATCCCTGCTATCCTTTAAATCAGTAAACAAAGTTTATACCATTGTCAATACACATGCACCAACTAATGAGAAAAATAGGACTCAGAAAGAACAAACGGAAACTTTTTGGCAAGAACTATCAAACACCCTGGATCAAATTCCATCAAAAAATATAATACTTCTACTTGGAGACTTTAACGCTCAAATCGGCAAAGAACTTCAACATCGGTCCATAGTAGGCAATTTCCCGGCACATAAAAGAACTAACACAAATGGAGAAAGACTTATTAGTTTATGCAGAGAGCATAACATAGTCCTGAAATCTACATTCTTCAAAAAACTTCCTAGGAAACAAACTACTTGGGTTTCCCCAAATCCAGTTTGTGGTGAGAAACAACTTGACGATGTTGCTATTAGCAGACAGTCTACAACGGAGATACTCAATGTGAAAGTTGCTAAGAGTGCAGGTTTAGATTCAGACCACTATCTGTCACTCATTAAATTCAAAATTAGACCAATATATAAAATGAAAAATCATTATCAATCCAAGAAGTTTGATACTCAAAAATTAGCTACAGAAAATAATTTCAAAACACTTTTGGAAAGCAGAGCACCTAAAACATGGGAACAACTTCAAAGAGACTTAGTACAGACAGCAGAAGAAACCATTCTCCTTAAAAGAAAACAAAAACATGCCTGGTGGACTGCTGAGTGTGATGAACTAATCTTTAAAAGACAACGAGCTTGGAACATCTGGAATGCAAATAAAAATTAGAATACCAGGAACAGCTTTATAGAATCCCGAAAACATGCATCTAAGGGACTCAAAAGGGTAAAAGTGCAACATATGAAAGACCAATTAACATTAATAGAATCGGACTTCAGACAGCACAATATAAAGGACTTCTACAAAACTTTCAGAAGTAGTTTAAGGAAGTATACTCCACCAAGCTTACTTTTCACAGATCCAAAGACTCAGAAAACTGCATATAATAACGCTGAAAATTGCAGAATACTTGCGGAATATTTTGAAGAACTCCTCAACTGCGATCCACCAAAGGAGACATTTAATTTTGATAATATACTCCCCGTTCCTCCAGACTCGAAACCACCAACAACAAATGAAATTAAAGAGATTATAAACGAACTTAAAAATAACAAAGCATCTGGAGAAGATAGTATAGTTGCTGAATTATGGAAATACTCGAGTGACAACATGATCCTATGTTTAACGGAAATCATAAATGACATATGGAAAACACACAGTTTACCATCAGAATGGACATCTGCTTTGATACATCCACTACATAAGAAAGGGAAGAAATCAGATCCTAACAATTACAGGGGAATCTCCCTCCTGCTAGTGATCTATAAGATCTTATCCAAAGCACTTTTAAAAAGAGCGGAAAAAATACTCGACCCACAATTGGGAGAGTATCAGGCAGGATTTAGGAAGGGACGATCATGTATGGAGCAAATACTAAATTTTAAGAGCATATTAGACATGAGGAAAATCAGGAACTTGAAATATGTAGTTACCTTTGTGGATTTTAAAAAAGCCTATGACTCCATTGACAGAAAGGCACTTATTAACATTCTGAAGGAATTTGGACTTGATAACAAGACAACTGAAATAATTCAAGCAACACTAACGAACACAACTTCCAAAGTTAAATTTAGAGGGGAACTTTCAAAATCTTTCAAAATAAAGTCAGGTGTGAGACAAGGAGATGGTCTGTCACCTCTGCTTTTCAATTGTGCATTGGAAAAGGTAATTCGAGAGTGGAGGAAAGCCATCAATACTAAAGGCGTTCAACTAGGAAGACATCCAAATAAAATCACTGTAGATTGTTTAGCTTTTGCGGATGACATTGCATTACTTACTGACTCACTGGATACTTCCCAAGAACAAATTAGAGAGTTGCAAAAACAGGCAGCCAAAGTCGGACTACAAATATCATTTGAAAAAACTAAGTTCATGACAAACATCACCGATGCCCCCAAAAGTATCACAATTCATGACAGTTCAGTATGTAAAACAAATTCCTTTAAATACCTAGGAGAGTGGATAATGAATGACTCACAGGAAAAGACAGCAATAGAAACACGTATGCATAAATTACAAAGGTGTTTTCATATGACAAAAGATATATATAATAAAAAAAGCTTATCCTGGAACACTAAATTAAGGCATTATCAAACAGTAGTCAGACCTGAAACTCTGCATGCAGCAGAAACACTTAAATTAACAAGATTTGGTGATTTAGACAAATTAGAGAAGACTGAAAGACGAATTCTGAGAAAAATACTGGGAGCTAAACAAAAAAATAACGCAGAATATAGGTTACGACCAAATAGAGAGTTATATTTGAAATGTGAAAAATTAACTGATGTAATGAGAAAGAGAAGATTACAGTTTTTTGGGCACATCTATAGAATGGAAAATAGTAGACTAACTAAACAGATCTTCAACTTACTGACTAGTTACAAATCCAAACCCACATGGTTCATTGAAATTGACAAAGATTTGACAAACGCCAAAATTCAGACAGACACAATAGCAAACAGATCACTCTTCAGAGAAGCTATTCAAAACGCAAAATTTCAAGAAAGGAAGAAACAAACAACTGGCAGAAAGTGGACTCAGGAGGAGAAAGATCGTCACTCTAGAACGATGAAAGAAATTTGGAAACAACAGAAATTGAATACAATGGACAATAGCCAACGTTGATTCATCGTACCCTCCAAATGGGTTATTCGAAAGAAGAAGAAAAGGGAGATAGAAGTAAACCTGAGAACTACAGACCAGTAAGTCTAACCAGTGTAGTTTGTAAAATCTTGGAGAGTTTAATAGTAAAATATATATATTGGTTCCTGAGGAGCCAGTATGGATTTAGAAAGAAATTTTCTTGTGAGGCACAACTGGTGGGATTTCAGCAGGACATATCAGATCGGTTGGATCTAGGGGGACAGTTGGACTGCATAGCTATAGACCTTTCCAAAGCTTTTGACAGAGTGGAACATGGAGTATTATTAAAGAAACGGGAGAGAATGGGATTGGACTCAAGGGTTGTACGTTGGATAGGAACATTCCTAAATTCAAGGGTTCAGAGAGTCAGAGTAGGGAATTACATATCACAGGAAGAGAAAGTTAGAAGGGAATTCCACAGGGTAGTAAAATTGGTCCATTGCTTTTCTTAATATACGCAAGTGATTTAGGGAACAATATAGCATCAAAAATAAGATTGTATGCAGATGACATTATCGTCTATAGGGAAATAAATAACATAGAGGATTGTAAAATATTACAAAGGGACCTCAATAGTATCCAACATTGGGTTGAAGAGAACCACATGAAGGTTAACAGAGGTAAATCAACTGTCACAATATTCACAAACAAGAGATTAAAAACTGAATTTCAATATACATTGGATGGGGTAATCGTACCAAAAGATGACAAGTGCAAATACTTAAGTGTGAGATTTGAATGTAAATTGCACTGGAAGGGTCATGTTGGAGACATTGTAGGGAAAGCATACAGATCGTTGCATGTCATTATGAGACTTCTTAAGGGATCCAACAAAGAAATAGAAGAGAAAAGTTACCTAAGTTTGGTTTGTCCAATATTGGAATATGCAAGCAGTGTATGGGATCCGCACCAGGAATACCTAATAAAAGAAATTGAGTGTGTGCAAAGGAAAGCAGCAAGATTTGTGATTAGGGGATTTTAGGAGAAGAAGCAGCATATCAGATATGTTAAAGAAGCTTGGGTGGGAAACATTAAGTAAGAGATGGGAGAGAAACAGACTTGTAGGGTTATATAGAGCGTATACAGGAGAGGAAGCATGGGGGGAAATCCGTGAGAGGCTACAATTGGAAAGAAATTATATTGGCAGGGCAGACCACAAATTCAAAATTGGATGGCACTTTAGAAGAAGCGATTGGGGTAAATTTTCATTCATTGGGAAGGGTGTGAAGGAATGGAACAGTTTACCAAGGGCGGTGTTTGATCCTTTTCCAGAATCAGTCCAGATATTCAAGAGCAGAGTAGACAAAATCAGGTAAAAGAAAGAAGTGGTATAACTTAGTGCTGTATTCCTAGAAATATTAAACGTGCTATGAAATTCCTACAGCAGTTGTATGAGGGGAGTTCAATCAATGTGTGAATAGTGCATTAAGTTACTGTATTCTTTTAATATTGAGTAGGCTAGTGTTTGTAAATTATGTACCTCATTTGCCACCGAGGTTGACACCTCATTGCAAATGAAGTTATTTTGATTTGATTTGAAGTGTCCATTCCTCTACATTAGATGTTTGTTCAGGGTTCTTCATATTAGTCCTTCCTGAATAATCCCTCTGAGTCTTTTGTTCACGTCCTCTTTTAGTTTGTCTACTGCCCACCTTTATGGTCTTTTACTTTTCATAAAGTCGATTTGGAAATGTCTTATATCTCCTAATTTCCCCTCATCCACGTGTATATTCTCCAGTTGTGGTTGTTGAATAATGTGATAGCTATAACTAACTTGTGCTTTACCATAGCATTACAATCTCCCATTGAAAATGAAAATCCACAGCCTGCTTCCAGTCGACCGGGTCAGGGAATGGAACGAATGAAGCCCCCATCTAGCGGTGAGGATATGAACTGTGCCGGCTGCCGAAGCCTGTCGCACTCCCCCGGGGCAATGAATAAATGAATGACAGATGAATTAAATGATAGTGAAGAGTGTTGCTGGAATGAAATTTGTGACAGGGAAAGCCGGAGTACCCGGAGAAAACCCTGTCTGCCTCCGCTTTGTCCAGCACAAATCTCACATGGAATAACAGGGATTTGAACCACAGACCCAGCGATGAGAGGCTGGCGTGCTGCCGCCTAAGCCATGGAGGCTTACAATCTCGTATTATTATTACATTTTCATCAACCTTGACATACCTCAGAATTCCATCTGATTTTTCATAAAACTTTTCAACTTTTTCATCATCTGCTTCACTGGTAGGCATATAGACTTGCACTACTGTGGGGCAAGTAGATGTATCGATTTTAGCTACAATAAGCAATTCACTGCATTGCTCATATTATTCCACCCACTGACCAAGTTTCCTAGTCAGTATGAGACCTACCCCTGCATAACCATTGTTTGATTTTGTGCTAATGATCCTATAGTCTCCTGACCAAAAGTCCTGTTCTTCTTGCCAGCGCATTTCCCTATTCCAACCTCAATCTCTCTATTTCCCTTTGAAACCTTCCATTGTCCATCAGGCTTAGAACTTTCCACATTCCCATCCATAGAATGTTAGATTCCCTCTTTGTCACTACCCTGTCGAGTAGTCCCCACCCGGTGATCTAGTTTACCTCCGGGATGGAATTTTTAGCCTACTTTTCACATTTTGCAAAAATGAGGAAAAAGTAGACTTATGAGATCGATCCGGAAAAATGTGTGTCTGTCTGTCTGTCTGTCCGGCTGTGTGTGTGTCCCCCCCCTATCAACTCCTAAACGGCTGCAGCAATCGAAACCAAATTTAGTATGAGTAAAGATGTATACCGAAATATCTCACGTCCATATTTGAAAATTATGTCAGTGCTACCAACAGCTGAAAAAACGCACTAGAAATTTGAGCTCCATGTTGTATATCTTGGAAGGTATGCATGGGATCAATTCCAAAATTCGCACACATGTAGATAATACTATTTCAGTTTAATTTCCAGGATGCCATACATGACAGTGTTGCCAAAATAATTTTAAGCCTTCTGATAGGTCCAATTTTTAAATGCATATAACTTCTACACTATCAATTGGATTTCAACCAAATTTTGTGTGTAATATGTTCACATAAACAAATATGACTGAGCGTATTCTTAAGAGCCAACAGGACTGCCAACTGTTAATAATTGCTCCCTCTATTATTTTTTTTTATCCAAATACCAATATATCAGAATGTATGCAAGCCGACAGCTTTTAAACTATGCACACGTATAGTACCTGACATTTTAGATTAATTTGGAGTAACTTATATACGTCAGTTCTACCAACATGATTATAAGTTTGCTGATAGTACCAATTTTTAAATACATGTAACTTCTATACTATCAGTTGGATTTCAACCAAATTTCGTATGTGCTATGTATAACTTAACAGATATGACTATAAGTATTGCTAAGAGCAATCAGGGCTGCCAACTGTTAATAAATGCTGTCTATATTTTTTTACCCTAATATCAATATATCAGAAAGTATGCAAGCCAACAGCTCTATACTTTGCACACGCATATCACCTGACATTCTAGATTAATTTGGAGTAATTACTATAAGTCAGTGCTGCCAACATGATTCTATGCCTGCTGATAGGCCCAATTTTAAAATACATGTAATTTCTTTACTAACAAATGGATTTCATCCAAAATTGGCACAACAAGATATAATAATATTTCAGATTATTTCTGACCAGCACACGCATGACATTGCTGCCAACATGCTTTTACGCGTGCTGATAGATTCAATGTCTAACTGCAATTCACGTCCATTGGACTTCAACCAAATTTTGTATTCTGTACCTTAAGAGATGGAACTAAGAATATATTCAGTCACCAGGGCTGCCAACTGTAGTTCTCTATTAGTCTACATTATACCAGGTATATTTCGAACTAATTAGACATTTCGATATTACCAACTTAATTTTGTCATTATTCTGGATAGGTTCATATACTGTAGATTATGCATTGGCATGAAACTTAATTTTAAGAAAAGTAGGCTCTTTAGTTCGTCACAGAACTTCTTGTTTATTGTTAATTTTTGGGAATCAAAGAGTGGAAAATATTTTATTGGAGCAGGTGGACATAGGCAAAATTATTAAAGAGTTTTTGATTGTGGAGAATATTTTTCCACCACAAGCATGTTATAGTATTATCTCCATTGTGAGGTTTGAAGCCATTTTTCAGTGTTGCCTAAGTAAACAAAAGTTTGGTGCTTTTCAGTTGGTGAACACGAATGTACCCAAAAAGAGCTGGGTTATGCCCTAACCCTGAAATAAATTACATGAGATTAATAAATACACGAGGATGACCAGTTTCGATCGTCAAGCGATCATCATCAGAGCCATTACACTTAGGCTATAACATCTATGTTTGAGAATACAGGTGAAAAATATTTACAATATGAACAATTATTTAGTTGCAGTATTGATAATGCAACTGTCAGTGTATGCTAATGCAACTGGATCTGATGATGATCGCTTGACGATCGAAACTGGTCATGCTAGTGTATTTATTAATCTCATGAAATTTATTTCAGGATTAGGGCATAACTCAGCTCATTTTGGGTACAATCGTGTTGCCCGACTGAAAAGCACCAAACTTTTGTTTTGTATTATGTCCACGTTCCACATCAAAGGCTGTTAAACATATCAAACCTTGACCGATCTGTACAGTTCTTGTCCTCCAGCCTTTCATTTTCTGATGGATTTTCCATGGCAGCAAACCGTTCATACTGAAGTTCGCGTTCTCCCATGGCTGCAAAAATCCTACATTGTGGTTCTTTCAATTAGGGGCTTGAAGATCATGGTCATTTCAACCCCATATACTTGAGTGTGTGTATTGTAAACTGTATATCTACCTGTACACATTGTGCTTAGGCTCTTTGGCACCAGTCTAAACTGTTTCAACGAACTGAACCAAATTTTACATACTTACCTTTTGGAACTCTGCCGGTAACACTGTCAACATGAAATTTGGATATCTCCCTCCATTTCCTAGATTTAGCCCCTCTGGAACAAGTCCACATCGTTTCAATGACCTAAATAAAATTTTATGTACTTACCTTTTGGACCCGTATCTACTTGAAATTTGGACAGCCCTCTCCATTCCCTAAATATTGAATTGTCATAGAAGGACCAACCTAGGGTCATTTTGAGCCTCATAAATCAAGAAACAAAACTCAGGATGTACACTTTTGTCCAGTTTGGTGAAACGGTGTTAATTTGTATAAATAACAGACTAAGGGGACTGAAAACCACTTTTTAAGGCCCTAGAACCAATCATGTCGGAAGTATTTTAGTGTTGTACTACTGTAGGGGTCCTCAAAAGCTGGTAATTGGGGTGTAACTGTATGAATATTTAAATAAGTCTATTGTTGGCTGTCAAAGCGAGCCTACACCAGAAATGAGTACCAGGGTAATTCCTGGGAGCAAAGACGGCCGGGCATGGAGCTGACAACTCCATCCCATCTAGTGCCAATGTCCCAAAGAATGGAGGCCTCTACCTTACACTGCTCCCAGGACCTCCATGGCCTGTACGGAGTTGGCTTTGCTTTTTGTTCACAAATCACATTATAAGTTCTGAGTAACACAAGCAGCACATGTAATGCTACTTGACTTATGTGGGGACTGTACTCCATCATCCCTCTTTCACTCTCCTCATCCCGCAAGGCTCCTGCTGCTATGACCAACAAATGCTGGCGCAGTAGCACTCCCATCTTGAAAGGCTAATACTGTGAGTATTTCCATGTTACTGTTTGAGTCTTCAGTCCTTAGACTGGTTTGATGCAGCTAATCGTTTCATCTCCACATAGCTACCATACCACATGTGATGCAATACTACGACTTGTATTGTAACCTTGGTCTACCTCTACAATTCTTGTCCTCTACCCTTCCTTCCATAAAAAAATTGCCAATCCTGGTTGTCTTAGTACTGTACTGTATGTGTCCTATCAACCGATCTCTTATCTTCATTAGCGCTCTTCCGCTCGTCTTCTTACTCCATCTACTCATTTGAGTTTAATCATTTTCCTGCACTACCGCATTTGAAATGCTTATGTTCTCCTGCATCAACAGTCCACACAGCACCACACTCCAGAAAAAGGCTTTAAAAATGTATTTCAAATATCTAAATCTATATTTGATGACAACACATTGCTTTTCTGCAGAAATTCTTCCCTTACCTGTGCAAGCCTACTTTCTATACACTCGTTGCTTCGTCCATCGCTGATTATTTTGCTCCCTACTTCCTTTAGCTTTTCCATCTGCCTTTATTTGATGTCAATAGGTGTTTCTGATTTCTTACGGCTGCATTCCATTCCTTTTGTTTTACATTTTGTGGCTTTGGTGGCACAGTCGGTAGCATGCTGAACTGCTATGCCCAAGATGGCAGGTTCAAACCCGGCCTACAGTCGTCCGATTATTTAAGGGCATTATGAACTTTTTTTTTACGAGAAAACTTTTTTATTCACTGACAGAAAACATGTACATATACAGATGCATCAAAATACAGCGTGAATCCCACATAAGATAAACTTGAGCGTAGGCTTCATGAATACAGTTTCTTAATTTATTTGCAACGTAGTATTTGACTGATAATAGTAAGAAAAGTTTATTATGAGGACACTAAAAATAAAAGAAGATGATACATTACTTATTTGTGACTGAGTTGGTTTAAATATGTTGGTGAAAATTTAAAAGTTCATTTACTTTATCAAAGTTATTAAGGAGCCATGTAAAAAGCCTTTTCTTCAGTATATTAAGGGTGTTTATTTATTCCAGTTCTGTCTTGAAGTCTAGTGCACATTTTAAGTTCCTGTCCATTTGGGAAGAGCTTCATATTTTTAAGTATAGATATGATTGATGACTGAACAAATAACTGTCGTATGTTAAGCACCATGCTTTGTTGATACAGTTCACATGTTGGAAAAGTTGATGGCTTTTTGTACATAACTTTTAGAATGAGATTCTGAGCCAAATGTGAATCAAGTATTCCATCCCAACCATTTATTCAATATTGTAGTTATGACTGGACTAAGGCAAAATATACAGTTCTCAAGACTTTTGCTGAAAGGATATTTCTGATTCAGTAAAATATGTAAATTAACTTTTGAAGTTTATTGGCCAATTTTGATGCATGCATGTTCCATTTTAAATGACTACGGTATGTATAATAATCCCTAAATATGTAGCATTCATTGACTTCTGTAAGGTATGGACTTGCATCTTTCACCATTGTTACAAATTGGTGTGTGGATCTTGAGTGTTAAATTGTCTGTGGGTTGTAATGTTTTGTTGTGTGAGAAGCTTAGGTATTGTGTTTTGGTAAGGAGGTGATTTTTGGTCTGTAGCAAGGGTTTCTTGAGTTCTATTAAAAGTGTCCTCCCAAGTTGTTCCTGTGACTGTGACGACAGTGTCATCAGCATATGAGGTAATCATCACATTGCAGTTCAGCTCACACAAATCGTTAATACATAACAGAAAAAGAATAGGACCTAAAACTGTTCCTTGGTGTATTCCAATTTTTACTTCAGCACTTCTACTTAGAGTATCTTTGATTCGCACCTTTTGTATTCTGTTAAAAAGGAAGCTTTTTATTAGTTCTTGAGGAGTACCACGAATACCTTCCTTTTGAAGTTTTCTAATGAGTATATTGTGGTCTACGGTGTCAAAAGCCTTTCTTAAATCCAGGAACACACACATTGTTCTTTTAGAACTATGCCTTTCTTCGGAGGGGAAGTAAAGCCGGCGGGCCCATGCCATTTGAAAGAACCTATCACTGCAATTAGTGGTCTGTAGCAAAATTTGTAGGCTATATTTGGCTGGTTAGGAAACGGTCTATCAAGTTCCAACGTTCGCCGCTAGTGTTAGTGACAGTAGCATCTGGTAGCGAAAGTTGGAACTACTTGAAATTGAACTTGTTGGGAGCTCTCGGGCGTTCAATCAAACATGCCCTGCTTATGGCCATTGGCTGCTATTCTTGTATCATATATCACATTTGTTGATTTTCATCATGAATTCTTTCCTCAAGATGGAGTGCATTCCATTTAAAATCTCATTCAAATCCTCTGGTGAATCGGCTAATATGACAATGTCATCAGCAAATCTCAAAGTTGAAATTTTCTCCTCGAATCTTTACTCCTACTTAAAATTTTTCTCTCAATTCCTTCATTGAAAAGTATGGGTGATTGATAAGTTGCAGCCTTACCTTACATCTTTCTGAATACTGCCTTGAAATGCTAGTCGCAGAATTTAGTAAAAGGTTTAGCCAGCTTTCAACAGTGATGACCGTTAACAATAATTCATTCGCTTGAGTTGACATTACTGACTCTAAAATGCCCTTCAACTTGCATAGCTGCCGTCTGGTTTCTGTATGGATTGTAGATCATCCTCCTATCCCTGTACTTTATTCCAATGCTTTTAAAAATGTCGTACAATTTACTCCAATCAACACTATCAAAAATCTTTTCTAAGTCTACAAGTCATTATCTTTCCTTATTATTTCTTTATTAACGCAGCCAATGGCCATGAACTTTTCTTTTCAGGACGGGTCAGGGAAGGGATATTGGAAGGAAATTGGCAGTGGACCTATCGAAAGGAACCGTCCCGGCATTTGCCAGGTGGTGAAAATGGGAAACCATGAAAACTATTTTCAGGACGGCTGAGGTGGGATTTGAACCTACGCTCTCCCAATGCCAGCAAGGCACAAGGTAGGGCGTTAGCGCTCTCGACCACCATGGTCCTTATTCATTTATCATGAGGGTTTTAACTTAACAGTCTGCCTAGTCAAAACCTTTCGTTTCATGTTTTTATTACATTACAGGTACATGTTTCGAAACAGTCTCAAATAAAAATGTATGTATGTTTTAAAATAGTATTTACAATTTATTTGGTTTTTAGATAAAACCTAGGGAGCTCTAGTTCCCACAGCAAAGTGGTGCTTTAATATGAGTGGTTTAGTGCAAAAGTGGAAAGTCCAAAAATAATTTTTTTGTTTTTCCGTTATAGGATAGCAAATGTTAGTAATAATAATAATATCGTATGGCCTCGGGTGCCGAGTGTAAGCTTTGTAATTTCACACCCAGAGGGTAGCTTGCATGTCGAATTTTGTTGTTCCTTGAATCACTATGAAAGTCAAGGAGCTTAGATACCTAAGGTCCTTGAACACTATAGCGCTTTCTAGTAGAGAAATTAAGAACTTCGTGTTGGCGGAAACTCCCGAGAATAATTTTGCCATTATGAACACGGCATACTGAATTCAAATGGGTTCTTCAATATGCGTGTCGTATTTTTGCCGCCTTTCAAAAATCACTTACCATGGCCAGGAGCGAACCTGCAACCTTGGGGTTAGTAGACCGACACACTATCCACTCACCCACCGTGGCAAGCTGTGTTAGTAGTTATTTGATGTAATAGAGAATAAAGTCAGAATTTCAATACCAATCCTCCAGAGTACAGCAGTTTCTTAATGCAATAGTTGGATGCTTTTCAGTCTGTCAACACGATTGTACCCAAATGAGATGGATATTCCATTGTGAACATAATTTATACCGGCCTAAAAGGGGAAATAGGGAACAGAAGGATATCTGGACAATGTTAGGAACATAATTCTTCTTTATTGGGGCATCCTTTTTTAATCATTGTAAATCATATATTAATATCTATATATACACAATTGTTGCAGGACTGTATTAATAGTGACATGTGATTCCATTTATTTACCATGAGCTGTTCAATTTCAAAACTCTAATATCCAACAATATGAACAAGAATCACCTTGATTGGTGCACTACATATTACGGACAGTCTTGCCCGCTGTAACATCTGAGGTGTAACAGCTTGGCATGCCTCGGTGATTAGCTGCCGAAGGTGGTTAGGATCTTCAGGCTCCTGTGCATATACTACCTGCTTTAAGTGACCCCACAGGAAGAAGTCAAGTGGCGTAAGATTGGGTGATCTGGCAAGCCAGTGAACGGGTCCTCCTCTTCTCTCCATTTATTTGGATATGTATCATGAAGATGGTTCCTGACGACTAATGATCCGTGAGGTGGGGCCCCATCCTGTTGCCACCACATTCGCAATCGCTCGCGCAGTGGCACGTTTTCCAGCAACTGTGGGAGTTCATTTTGCAGAAAATGAAGGTAGCGTGCTCCCGTAAGATGGCCGTCGTAGAAATATGGTCCGATTAGATTGTCACCCAAGATCCTGGAGCTTGAAACATAGGACGGAAGTGCAACTGGGGAGGTGGGACGAGCACCTCACGCAGGCAGCTTCTCCTGCAAAGCGAACAGGGGCCTTATGAGGGATGGGGAGATTGGGAGGGTTAGGCAAGGAGGAGGGAAGGATGCGGCCGTGGCCTTACGTTAGGTAGCATCCCGGCATTTGCCTGGAGACCAAGTGGGAAACCACGGAAAACCACTTCGAGGACGGCTGAAGGGGAAATCGAACCCTGCATGCTCATTTGGATCACCCGTGGCTGAGTAGACCCCGAACAAAATAATACCACGGGAAATTTTAAGGAATACGTATACTTCGATGCTAGTACTGGCGATCAGAAACTTGTGTCAATAAGGAGCTAGAACATCGTGGTCATTTCGCCCCGTGTACTTGGGTGTGTGTAGAATTCCTCTGATAACCTGTCTATAGCGGTGTCTATTATGTATGTATTAGCAATTAAGGTGAGGCTGGGGAAGGAGGCAGCCGGGGCCTTAAGTTAGAAACCGTCCCGGCAATAGCCTGGAGCAGAAGTGGGAAACCACAGAGAACCACTTCCAGGGTGGCTGAGGTGGGAATCGAACCCACCTCTTCTCAGATTTGCTTCACGAAGCTGAGTGTATCCAATTTCAGACCAGTATTGAATTTCTTGGCAGAACTGGGGATCGAACCTGGACCTCCGGAGCGACACGTCGATATGTTATGTTAATATCCATGACAGTTTTTTAATTTTCTGCCATTACAGGTCACGTGGCAAAAGCTATCAATTCGGTCATATTCCCTTTATAAATCAGCAAAATTCAACCTTCTCTTCACAAAAATATATCATAAGGGAATGAATGTGGCTATGTAGTTACATCCCCACTAAAATGGAACGTGGGCTTTCATTCAAAAAAGTATGCCTACCACTGGATTCGATGCACCATTCTACCCATTCTTTCCCGCCGTCTACGGCCATGCTTTAACCGAATCAGCCACCAACGCATGGTAGACAGCGCGCGCTGCATTTGCAGTTGTCACTGTAGCCGTCCCACCTCAAACGTTTAATAAGTCCATCTCCAAGTCTTCAATCACGGTTTATGGTGTTGATTTAACTTTCTACTATTACAGATCACGTGGCGTAAGCTATTAATTCGATCGTATTACGTGGATGTGTGTTATTTCAAGGAGCAATAAGTCATATGTTAGTAGAATGGGCCATAGTATTTGGCGGGGAAAAGTTTAAGGTCGGTTTTTCTTTGCTGGACCCATGACCCAATTACATTGCTGTCACACAGTCAGAGGGCAGAGCAATATCGACCATCAAGAGAAATGCAGTGTTAGTTGGGTTTCATAAAACTAAATAATAAGGGGCGGGTGGACCACACTGTATATTAGAAAGGGCTGGGGCTATGACGCTACCTTGATCCTTCTCATGGAGGATTTTGCGTCAACCACCTGGACTTAAAATTTCCTTTTCCTAAGATAGGACTCAATGACCTTGAGAAGATGATCTGGGAATCCATTGTGCTTCATTTTGTACAGCAAGCCGCTGTGCCGTACTTTATCAAAAGCACGCCTTATATCCAAAAAGCAAACTCCTGTCATACGGTTTTCGTTAAAGGCGCGCGTTATGACTTCAACGAGTCTCAAGAGTTGATGTACAGTGGAATGGGCTTGGCGGAAGCCGAACTGCTCGTCGTTGATAACATTATTGATGAATTTATTCAGCCTGGAAAGCAGGGTTATTTCAAACAATTTGGAAATAATGGATAGACTGATCGGCCTGTAGTTCTGAGGAAAGGTACTGCACCCGAATCCCGCATAGTCATAGCCTATATCCGCAAAGATAGAAAAGGATTATAGGGAGGTCGATACCCGGCCAGGTAGATCAACGCTACCCTACTAGGATAATGACTAGGGAACCCTCGATGCATACCGGTCATGCAAGAACACTACCGATTAGTTACACATTTACATAGAAATAAACTATCCTAAACACAAAATGGTAGGACGAGAATCTCGGGTGTGAACGGTGAACGTTGAGACTAACTTGAACTCTAGTAACTAATTCGCAGTATCATCGCATGTCGATTGCCAGAATGAAATGATGATCAGATTTATAAAAAAAAAACGAACAGGCAAACAAAAACTAGTGCCTGGGATTTATTTCCAAACAAATACAAATAATTATATAAAATAATCCCTATCACCATGAATAAATAAACATGTTAAAATTAACTAATACACACGTCAAATGGTTCTACTATTTGTAGAATAAGTGTATCTAAATATTCTTGTTACAGTAATGTAACGATATTAAATTTCATAAAAAGTTTACATAACTTTACAGTCACCCTGTGGCTATGTTATTGAAAATGGTCTGATAAAATCAGCTGTTCACTCATGAAGAATGAATTTAACCATTCAAAACCCTACATTATACACGTCGTGCGTAGAATGTATCTATCTACTCTAGTAAAATTGTTAATAATAATATATGGTTTAAATATTTACATTATTTACAAATCTCGTGTTTCACACGGTTTAAAAATTACCATTAACACTGACAGTCGCGCTCTGACAGCTTCATAGTGTCTCTGTTATACAAAATACAGTTCTCCAACAATGCTTCTACCAACGATAAAATTCTCAGGTACTTCTAGTGGTGTGTCATAATAAAATAAGCCTGAGTATCAAACAATTAAGTTAAATACAGCTTGGAATGTCGTGTCAATAAATAAAACAATAGGATAAAGATCGATGTGGAACTACTACAAGACTTTATACATTACGTGGATCATTTACAAATACTCTCAAACATAAACAATTCCAACAATAACCTCTGTGTTAGCGCTTTCTACTCATCCTGTAACAAATCGTTGCTCCAAATAGCAATATATTCCTTCCGCAATACAGTGAACAATACTTATCAAAGGCGTCTTACTACGCTCTAAACATGTCATACATCCTTCCCTTCCTCTTTATAAACAATCTTCACAACTCCGCACGGCATTACTTCCTTGAAAAACCCCTTTTTACTATACACTTATCTAGTAAAATCACTAATTCTTCTTTAACTACACTAGAGTATGTTACCGTTCAGAATGCACTCCTAACTTTCACCTCCTGTCTAAATTATTAATCCTCGTGCATCAAATTACAACAATTACATGTTCTTTCACATTAATACAATTCACAAAGTACTTCTTATTCCTTTCATTAGCGCTTTTCGTTCTCTATGATCCATAATGAACTTGTTCTTTCATGTTACCAAACGTTAACAATGTTACTTAGTAGTTCGCTCGTCTTTTAGTTATTAATAAAAATAAATTCATATCCTCCCGCTTCTGGTGTAAGTTTAAATATATGAACAATTCATATTTAAGTTTTTTTAATCATACAAGACCGCAGGTAGATTAACATATGTCCTGGTCTAATCATTTCAGTTAAACAATGTTTATACTTTAATTGTTAATAAATAGAGGCATCATTTGACCTCAATTGTCAATACTATGATCCTAATTTATAGTGTATGTCCGTAATATAATAGTTCAAGACTATTTAGTCGTCTAATGAATTGTATTCCGCTCTAGGAATTTTATAACACTCAAATTGTTATAAATAATTATATCAGATGTATATGAACATCGTAATGTTTGGTACATAATATTATAGCATCTCACAATTATGTTTTACTTGATAACAATGCATTATAGACATATCAATGAATACTTTCGCTGTTACGCATAGACATTGTTAATAACAATTATAATGTTTAAATGTTCTTACAATTTGTCAATATTTACGCTCTTCTCCAAAATACAATGTAATCGAATAATCGACTGATCTCTACATTCTCAAATTATCGAATTATCATAGTTTATCGAATTATCCAAGCATTATCGAACCATTCCTTTATAAAACGAGTATCGTTCAAAAGTGAGGGTCAAATAACGTTTCCTTCAGAATAAAAATATACAAGAAACGCAAATCTAAGTTAAAAAGTGAATTAAATAACGTCTCATGCGACACATGACGACGTATCAAAAATTATAATGAAACTCTAAAATTTAAATGTCGCCTCCGTAGCGTAGCGGTCAGCATGGTTAGCTGCCGCCCCGGAGGTCCTGGGTTCGATTCCCGGCTCTGCCACGAAATTTGAAAAGTGGTACGAGGACTGGAACGGGGTCTACTCAGCCTCGGGTGACCCAACTGAGTAGAAGGGGTTCGATTCCCCCTCAGCCATCCTCGAAGTGGTTTTCCGTGGTTTCCCACTTCGTCTTCGGGCAAATGCCGGGATGGTACTGAGACAGTATTTTGCTATTTACTTGAACCCTAATACGACAGCGAGACGTATTTTGAATTATTGCTTGGCATTAGTGTGACTGCAGGTTTGAGACGCAGTAAGTTTGTGATTCACTAAGGAGATGGATAGACAATCCCGCTACGCTCTTGATCACGTGCACAGGTCATGCTCACTGACTTGGTCCTGCAACTATTTGATACATATATGTCACGATAATCGACGGGGTTCGATTGTCCACCTCGATACAGGAGTGATGCATCTTGGGTAGACTAC